>OX375875.1:90661014-91319139 GCA_947359465.1 Metellina segmentata | reverse complement strand
CGTTTATAAGCAATAGCAACGGCCTTGGCGATTTTTTTTTGGCACTTCTAAAGTCGCCAAGGAAATAATTATTTCCTAACTCTTTTTCTGTAACAAATTTTTTTCTTTTTACAACACACTTTTTAAACACATTTCAGAACGTTTTAAAAAGTATATTTTTTAAAAACTTTCACAAAAAGTAGTAAGCTTAAGCACATATCAAAACACATTTGTGAACCAGCAGAGAAAATAAGCTACGAATGTTGGGTAAGAATACCTTAAACTTATAAATTACACTAAATACAGTGGGCATGTTGAAAAAGATAAAGATTTACAAAAGAAAAAAAAGCAAGAAATAATACAACCTGATAACGTCAGAATTCTTTCGTAAAAAAATAATGAAAGCGAAAATGGTAAAAAAAAAACTCTTAATCCTTTCGTGAAAAAAAACTATTATAATAAAATAAAAATTCCACAACTGTCAAAATACAAATAAATGGACCAATGGTATTACAGAAAAAGGACCAATGCAATCAAAGAATATTTTAAAAACAAAATAACCAATGGAAGGAAAGAAAAAATTTCAAACGAATCAATGAAATCAAACGACTTTAACGGATTTTGGAAGAACTTTCTAGAATATGCAAAATGAAAATTGAAAATTTCCGTTTGCTGAGGTTGCCATGAAAACCACAACAACCGTAACGAAAGATGGGTTGCCTTAATTTATCGTAACTCGCTATTAAAAGTGCGCCAAAAAAAAATCGCCAAGTCGTTGCCATCACTCATAAACGTAGAGTGTAGCTGTACCAAATCAGATAATTCGAGAAAAAAAGAAACTAATTGTACACATGAAATAAATTTTAAAAATCTACATACCGATTTCTTAGACATACATTGTCAGAGTGAAGTTTTAATGCTAATTCTTTAATTCGAGTGTTTTAATAAGATTGCTTTTAGAAAAATATTTAAATATCTGAATGGGATTGTGCAGCGTATAAAGTTTTTCCATAAAAACTAGTAAGCTCATAGAATATAAATAGCCTGGGATTTATTTAATAGAGTGCAGTGAATAAAAAAGTTGACCTTACTTTCTTTCTGCCACTCTTTTATTATTGAGTGGGAGTTAGAAGCGTCTGGGTGAAAAGAAGACAAAAGAACGAAGTGGCTAGTTCGCCGCAGTCTCGGTGAAACCAATGGGAAAAACGGTGGACTGATAAAATAATGGCAAATGACTCTTTTCTCTATTTGGGCTTAAGTGGGGTGGAGTTCCATTGAAGCAATGCGCAACGATTGTCGTATCATGCCTGTTTCCGTGGAATTTTCGGTTTCCCACACATTGGTGCTAATGCTTGAGATGATTCGCCATAGCATCTGTCGGGATACCGCTCCCGATACAATAGCACGACGGTTTTTCTTTAGTTACCTCACATGCTAGATTCATCAGCATTTGTCTCAGCGTCTGAAATGACGATGGCATTAACTAACGAATTGCCACACTAACGAACAGCGGCACGCTAGCGAAAATGAGTTTTGTATCTTTCTGTTCGTGATTGATCTTGGACGGTCCAAAAATAGCTTTTATGATACTCCAGGGCGACGTTAATTAAACTATCTTCCATAAAGTTTTCTACACGAAGTTTTAATACACTTTGTAGTATATTTCTTTGGAATGAAACACGCGACAAATGCCTTCATAGCTTTTCTCTACAGATAATTTCATCTCGCTTTACTTTGCAAGGCTTTCAATTGATTTTTTATAACTGGCATACTATTTTCTCTTCAACATAAGTATGTTGTAAGAAAATAAAATGGAGAACTTCGTTTGATCGTTGACAATAATGTATTACAGATGGACGACATAGTGACAAAAGTGAAAAACGAATTTCGACTGATCATGAAGGATACACGAGATTTACTTGAAAATGACCGCGTTAAAAGCTACCATAAGGTGAGTACACTGAATAAATTCGAAAAACACTTGATTTCTCTACAATATTTTAATACAATGAATAAAAATCATAGTATCCATAGTAAAAATTTTCCTGTATCTCCTGGTTCCTTCTTTCAAATGAGCTCTGATGAGCACACCGTGGCCATTGTTTCTTTAGCAAAATCCAGTGATTAAGAAAAACTGACAGATTTCATTCTTTATTTTTACAAAACCGATGTGCTGCTTTTCATTTTACGAAACGATCTAAATATGGATTTAATCATTTAATTTTATCGGAAACTACCGTTATTGCGCTAACGTTATAAATTGACTTTCGCCGCACTTGCTCTTTTAATTTAAATGTTCAAAATAACTACCGTTTATTGCTCAAACTTTTTAAATTGATTTCTCCGCACTTTCTTCTTTAAGTATAACTGTCTATTTAAAAAAAATATTTAACACTAGGGGGCCTGCCCCCTGCTCGCTAACGCTCGCCAACCCCCGAAGGATTGCTTCGCAATCCTAATTGGTTCGCTGCGCGAACCTATGCTCGCTTCGCTCGCCTCAATGAAGACATGTGTCCTAGCAGAAGGGATTGTTTACAAAATATGTTACCAAAAAAATGTTTTTCAAATCTAAATTTGCTGTATTACAGAAAAAAATATATACAGTATCTCTAAAATCAGAATTCAAATGAAAACTTTGTGCAAATTTTGACTCGAAATGTGAGCGTTGCTTTGGAAATTGAATACCCAGCATGTTGTTTGTGTGTACATTTTCTCAGCACTCAAACGACCCACACTTTTTCATTGAGTTTGTTGCCGAAAGTTGTAGTGCAAGCGTCTTGTTGAACTATAATTGTTGGCCCTGATAAGGACCGTTTTTTAAATGGCCCTGAAAAGATCCTCCGCTTTCTTTGATTTCTATTATAAACTAACTGCAACAGCTCATTAAAATTTCCTTTTTTTTTTCAATAAAATTTCATCCGATAACGCTATAAATTCAATCGATGCGCGAGACTTCGCGATAAACAAACAATCGTACAGTGTTGCCAAAACGCGATTACAAATAACGTCTTTTTCGTGAGCCACGTAAGAGAATTATATATATAGATTCTTTGCAGGAGTATCTTTAAAGTTTCTTTCATTCGAGAAAGAGAGAGAGAGAACTCTCTAAACTTATAATAACTAGACAGATCAAGTGCAAAAAATAATGTTGTCTAAAAGTAAAAGATTGAATACAATCAAAATGTTTCTCTTTGATTTATGTAGTGCATTTAGAAACCGATTATATTTAGAACAGGAATCATGCAGAAATCTTTAAATGTGTACTTAAATAGCTTGCAAGTTATTCAACTTCTCTATATTTGCAAGAAAACATATTGCTTGCAGTCCAACCTTTTTTTAGTACCAATGTATAAGATTTTAGTTAATCCTACCTTTAACCAAATAAAAAAATTCCTTCAAACTCAATTCTAAGAACATTTCATACGATTTGAACTTTTAAATTTTATGTTTCAGATTGACAAAGTTCAAGTAGAAGTGGCATATCCAATAAAGGAAGACAAATTTTATGACAAATTTTACTCTGCGGCAAGTACTACTTTAATTCATCTGATTCTTGTAGATAAAAATCGAACATAGATGTAATCTAGTTCATACAAAATTCATTAAAGTATGTTCTGAATGAAATATTCGGCTATTTGTAAAATCGTGAGATGTGGAGATAATAGTTATATTCCCTGTTCTATAGATGGGTCCTATGAGTGATTCTTTTCTAGAAAATGGTATGAAATTAATGTCTATACGCATGCGCAAACTCATGGAAGGTGTATCAACACACAAAACTGCTCAGGATATGGAATATGCAATTCAAAGGTGAGATTTAGTTGTGAATTCTTCATAATTCATATTATTAATCATCGTTAATAAGTTATTAAATATTAGTGAATAACAATTTCCCACGTAACGAATTGCAAATTGAATCAGTCGTTTTTATTTTATTCTATCTAAATTTTTGTTACCCGAATTTTACTTCGATGTATGTCTTTGTTTTAAAATCTCCTTATCGTAGAATAAGCATGGCCGTTTCGATTCCTCCCTTCTTATATTTCTCTCTTCTGCGTCAGAAAAGTCTTCCTTATTGTGTGTGTCCATGAATTGATACTGTCTGTCTGACGTCTCGCGAAGCATGACCAAATATGGCCCTTGCGATAGATGATTTTTAATGCTTCATTTTTTTTTAAACTGAATTTTTCTTCGATGGATGTCCCTATTTTAAATCTTCTTATCGTAGAGTAAGCGTCACAGGTTCGATTTCTCCCTGTTTATATTTCTCTCTTCTGCGTCAGAAAAACCTTCCTTATTGGTGTGTGTCCATGAATTGATATTGTCTGTCTGGCGTCTGGCGAAGCATGGTCAAATATGGCCCTTGCGATAGTTGATTTATACTACTTGGTTCTTATCTTATTCTTTTTATCCGAATTTTACTTCGATGGATGTCTCTATTTTAAATCTTCTTATCGTAGAATTAGCATCGCAGGAAAGCATAGCTTCTGCGTCAGGAAAGCCTTCCTTATTGTGTGTGTCCATGAATTGATATTTCCTGTCTGAAGCATGGCCAAAGATGGCTCTTGCGCCATAAAACCAAACCCACATTGTAGTTACGTGCACGATGCCGTTGTGTATCAGTTGGTTTGTCAACTACGCTAGCAACCTGCGAGTTGTAATCGGCGCATATTTGATTCTCCCTGGATGTATTTATCTCATCTGTGCCAATAAACCTTATGTGCTCATACCTGGACCTTGTCTGACTTGGATTTGTCCCAGCGTGACTAAATATTGCCCTTTGTATCATAAGACCCAACCAACCGAAGATGAGTACAATGTGTACTTTTTCTAATTTAAAAATGACAAATATTGTACATTTATGATGCTAATGTTTTGAAAGAGTGCGATTCAAATGTAGTGTGTGTAATCCTATGGAACGAACGAAAAATAATTTTAAGGAATACAAACAAATGGTCTGTTTTTGTGACATCAGCGATGCTTTTAATATCTTCTTTCCCATTTCATATAGGCTGTTTCCGCCCTTCTCTTTGAATGCTTACAGTTTCTTTCGTGGAAACAGCATAAGTAAGTGATAAAAGTTTTTTTTTGTCTCTATCTTAAAATTGTTAGTTTTTATGCTTATTTTTAATACGTATTGGAAGTGTACCTATTTTAAACTTCTTAAATGAATTATTTAATGATATTCTCACTGAAATAAAATTTTGACGTAATTTGTATTTTTTGCAGTTGTCACTTTAGCACAGCTTCTGCACTCAGTAACGTCTACTCTTCCTAAGTGAGTACATTAATTGCCTATTTAAATGATCATATTAGTGAGCAACGTAGCCGCCGTGGCAAACACATCAACACAAAAATTGCGGACTGTAATGCAGGGCTCGAAATACCCGGGTGCACAGGTGCACTGTGCACATGAAAATAAAATTGTGCACCCAATTTTTTCCCGCTAGGCGCACCTGTGCACCTAATTTAAAAACTTAAGTGCACCTTGTGCACCTGTATTAAAAAATATCTTTCGAGGTCTGCTGTAATGTATTTACAGTTCATTAATACATTTTTTTTACATCGATTGCTAATTTCGAAATTTGCTGCATAGTGCGGCTCCGGTGAAAAGGCATATGGCCGTACATAAGGCCATACCTTCAAAGGTAGTGAGAGGGAAGGTAGATAGAAGGGATGCGACGTCGATGTTTTCAGAACAACGATTTATTGGAGCCGATGTTTGTTTAACATCGATGTTTTTACGCTGTTGATGTTTTATTTTTGAATAAAAAAATTATCATTGTAAAAATTTAAAAAATCACCATGCAACTAAATATTTGTCAGTGATCCGCGACATCCGTCCCATCAGAATAAGCTTTTTCCCTAACTAGTTACTGATAAAAGGGGTCGGCTTAAGAGGGAGAAAGTTAACAAACTTCTCTTTTTACACACTGTAAATAACAAATTTTGGGGGGCATGTTATAGTTATAGGCCCCAATATTTTTCATTTGCAGGACATAAAAAATAAGTTTATATTTCCCCCCATACGTGTTTAAATAATTAATAATATCTAACAATAATTATTATGTACCTACCTACTTATACTTATAGTAAGTAGTACCTATTTCAAATTGTTGTAATATTATTTTCTTTTGTATTATTCAATTTGAAAACAAAAGATTTGTTCATTGTTCGTATTAATATTTTTGACTTTGTTTTGACAATTAAAAAAATATATCTTAGTTGCAAATTAATAAACACGGCAACTGATAAATTAAATCTTCCCCCGAGCTAATATTCATGTCAGAGGTTACTAAACCAGTTTTTAAAAAAAAAAAGGGGGGGGGGGTTAAATACATCGAGATGTTTTGCTGTCGATGTCGCATCCCTCGTAAATAGGTAGTTAATTAACCGCGCTGGAGCAACACTAAGGGCTATTGGCAACGATCCGGGATCAATCCTGAAAGAATTGATCCGAGAACAATCTCTCATAATTTTGAACTACGGTCAGATGACAAGATGAACACCTGAGCTGGAACCCCACTCTCTAAACTTTTACATAACGCCAAAGTAGAGATATTTGAGACCACGACAGATTTAACGTGCACCCCAATGTACACGAGGGTCTAGTTGGACCTAGAGTGCCTATATAATAAGAGTGGCGACATACGGGAAACATTTTCTGATTGGCTTAGAGACCTTTTCTACCGCCCGAGGTGGTCTTTTCCTAGCTCCCCCGTAGACTTAACATGAGAACTTTTTGTGTGTTCGAGAAAAACGTGTGTATATTAATTTAAAAAGAAAACATAGCTTATTCATGTTCCATTTCGTGTTCTAGAATGTTTATTTAATATTATTTTAGTGTTTTGTCAGTATAAATTTGAAGACTTTTTAAGTAAATAGCTTTTTTTGAACAACATGGTGTTTCCCTCAATCTAAGTTAGCGCGTTGTGCAATCCATCTCATCCATTATGCATGTAATTGAGCGTTTATATGATTCATTTATGCCGAATGTATACATGTTATAACAATCATATGCTTTTTGTTCTCCTTGAAATTATTTATTAATTCGCCCACCAACCTTCTTTGAGGCGATTCTGGTAGAAAAATGGCTGTCGCGCATGCGCATTGGGCCAAATTTGGTCCCTTGTCGCCACTCTTATTATATAGGCACTCTAGTTGGACCTAGTTTCAAATTCGCGACACTTCGGTTGCTAATCATCTACTCTTCCGACCGGGCTACCGTGGCCCCAGTGACGGGGAAAGTGTAAAGAGCAGCCATACGCAAAATGACGTACGGCGATCGTCAATGATGATTATTCATTCCGTCACTGGTACTCACTGCAGTTCTGGTTGAAGGATTAACTTGTAGCCAGAAACCAAGGAAACACCAATTTGGGAAGTGCATTGTTGACTTTTACCTGTTCCGTAATTCAACAAATAGTTCGTTCTGTTGCTCTAGTGCAACGTGAATTAGCCTTTAGACTACGGCAGGTGCAGCAGTTGTACTATGAACGCGCCAAGAAAGAATTTACACAACGACCAGTAGATCTGTACCTTGATAGTTATAAGAATCGCGTCAATATAGAATTTTGACTACAGCCGTTACAACAAACGTACCTTGAAATTTATTAGAATCGCGCCAAGAAGGAATTTAGACTACGCCCAATTCAGAAGTTGTACCTTAAAAGTTATAAGAATAGCACCAAGAAATAATTCAGACTACGGCTGTTGCAACAGTTGTACCTTGAAAATTACAAGAATCGCGCCAAGAATGAATTTAGACAATGGCCAGTACATCTGTACCTTGATAGTTCTAAGAATCGTGAAAATATAAAATTTAGACTACGGCCGTTACAGCAGTTGTACCTTGAAAGTTATAAGAATCGCGCCAAGAAAGAATTTAGACTAAGGCTGTTACAGCAAACGTACCTTGAAATTTATTAGAATTGCGCCAAGAAAGAATTTAGACTACGCCCAATTCAGCAGTTGTACCTTGAAAGTTATAAGAATCGCGCCAAGAAAGAATTTAGACTACGTCTGTTGCAGCAGTTGTACCTTGAAAGTTATAATAATAGCGCCAAGAATTTAGACTACGGCCGTTTCAGCAGTTGTGCCTTGAAATTTCTATGAATCGCCCCAAGGAAGAATTTAGATAACGGCCAGTACATCTGTACCTTGATAGTTATAAGAATCGCGCCAAGAAAGAATTAAGACTACGGCCGTTACAGCGGTTGTACCTTGACATTTCTAAAAATCGCGCCAAGAAAGAATCGCGTTTGTTATATCTGTAGCACAAAAGGTTAACTACTTTAAGTGAAGAATAGATTTATTCTATTTTAACCCCTCTGGTGGTTGTCTCGACGAACTATCTCAGCAATAGCAAAACTGACCAGATCGTGGTGTACGAGATATCTCACCAAAAAATATAAGATAACTTACCGCATCTTAATCTTGTCATCATAAAAAATATTCTCGATACCTTTCAAGGATTTTTTCCTAAACTTCAACCAAGAGCCGTAGTATCTCGGTTTGAAGCAGTGGATCAGCAACAGGAGGGTTACAAGTTCGAAACTCGATTCAGTGAAATACCCTCGTGTTCGTGAGAGCTGGTTCACGTTAAATCCCTCATGACCTCAAATGTCCTTACGTTGGCGTGGTTTGCAACTTCGAGCCATGGGATGCCAGTTCATGTGTTGACCTCGTCATCTGACCATGGTTCAAAACTAAGGGAGGTGTCCCTCGGTTTCCCTTAAGGATTGATCCGAGACCATCGCTAAAATCCCGTTGTGTTGTTACAGCACGACGTTAATTCAACTACCTACCTGAAAGTGAATGCTGGTGATATGTACTATAGACCTTTGTGCTTGCCAAGCACATGATAGGATGCGCCAACATCTGCCACGAAGATACGCACAGCACAGACAATATTATTCTCTGTAGAAGGAAACCAACTGATCCCATGTGGACCTTTGGCATTTTCAGAGCTGGATCTAGATATGCCAGTAGGGTTACCTTAAAATTTGTTGTCATATTTCTGATCTGGCAAATCATGTGTCAGGATTTTGTGTTAGGTAAAGTATGCAAGGTTTAGAAAAACTAAATTACTCATTGTGTTTGTTTTCCTACTTTCATTAGACGTCATCGGCTAGAAAGTAATTTCTCATTGGTATAATTAAAAAATATTTGATTAAATAACAAAAATTATTTATTTTTATTCAAAAATTCACTTTTGTCACCCTTAAATTTGCCATCCTAGTTTCCGCTATTTAAGAATGGGCGTTTTTTGTATTTGGGACATGAATGAGTCCAGGGTTCCCACGGTCCTTGAAAAGTCTTTAAAAGTCCTTGAATATTTTTTTCCTTACTAGGGGCCCTTGAAAGTCCTTGAAAATTACGGAATTTGGTGAAAAGTCCTTGAAAGTACTTGATTTTTTTAACTATTTGATAATTGTGTAATTTTGTCTTGCATTGGAACTTGTCTAGACAAGTTTCCTCCGCAGCAGGTGTTCCATTTGAGTGTCATTCTGAATGAAGCCAGTGCATTGCGCTTTGACACTACGTGATGTACTAATAATGCTACGTCTAGATCGTCCATTTTCCACAGTATACTGTCCGTCTAAGTTGACACTTCTGGGTCTCCGTTAAGACGGCCGCTTTGTTAAGATGGCGTATCACGGCCGCTAGATAACAGCATCGCTTTCTTAGGAAACCATAGCTTTAGCAGTCAGGACGTCATTAGAAACCTAGCATGCATCCAAAGAAATGAAGCCAAATATTTATTGCAAAAATATAAAAGTTATAGTTGAAAAAAAGATTAATTTTTTAAGAAGAAAATCACATTTAAGATATTCTTTTGTTGTAAACGTTTCTGTATATTTCAAATCCTTTGAAATTTTTACTCTATCTTTAACGATCGCAAAGATAGGGCTTTTTTATTCTTTAGTCTAAGTTTCTAACATCAGTCAAAACTTCTTTTTTTTTCCTCAAACAACAATCTGTGAGAAAAGTAAATCTAAATTATAACTAAAATTGATGATAACCTTTCTGTTTTTGGCTATCGTTATTTTTAAAATATAATGCCTTTTTTTTTTTTTTGACATTTTTCTTTTTAATGAACAAATTTTAGGTCCTTGAAAATATATATTTTTTGTTTTGAAAAGTCCTTGAATTGTTTTTGGATAAAGAAGTGGGAACCATGGAGTCGGTGTGAACACCCTTCTATACGAAATCCAGATTTACAGAAAGAGAGACGGATTTTAATTTTCAGTAACTTATCTACAAACTCCACTCGCATTGATACAGACTACGTTTCAGCTTTCTTAAAGAGAGATTCTGTAAGTCAATAATTTGTTGTATTTTGAAATTATCTTTAACTGTTCATGTTTACTCCATTAGATTCAAAACTATGTCAACTTTTGGCCTTGCGATCGGACATGAACTGGCCCATAGCTTTGACCTTGAAGGTATGCATAATATTATTGTCTACTCTTTTAACTTGACTGATTGAAAACAGCTTTTATGTTGAAGACAAAAATGTTATAGAATCGCGAAATATAGCAATAGAGACTAGGGATGCAACATCGACAGCAAAACATCGATGTTCAAAATTAAAACATCGATGTTGATAATACATCGCCCCAAAACCATCGATGTTTTTAAAATTCAGTGTATTTAAACTTTTTTCCCCATTTCTTAAAACTGGTTTAGCAACTATTGATGCGACATTGACAGCAAAACATCGATGTTCAAAATTAAAACATCGATGTTGATAATACAACGCCCCCAAACCATCGATGTTTTTAAAATTCATTGTATTTATACCTTTTCCGACATTTTTTAAAACTGATTTAGCAACTAAAGGTACGACATCGGTTCCAATACATCTATGTTTTTTTATAAAACATCAATGCTTTGAAAACATTGACATCGATGTCGCATCCCTACTTTTCAGACCCTTCAACCTTGGTCACTTTGGTCTAAAAGTATGTTCAATTTGCTGATTATAAAAATTATGCTACTTGGTTATTTTTTAAATTTTTATAACGGTACTTTTTTCATTTAAAAATAAAACATCGACAAGTATAAACATCGATGTTAAAAAACATCAACTCCAATACATCGATGTTTTTTTAAAAAACATCGATGTTTGAAACCATCGAAAAAACATCGATGTTTGAAATCGAAAACATTGACATCGATGTTGCATCCCTAATAGAGACTGATACATTACCGTATTTACTAGTTGGTTTATAACTTCTTGAGAGACAATTATTTGGTATTGAGTTCCTAATTGTAAGTGAAAGAGTTTTAACCTTTCACGGTATAGTGTAGTCTAATGTATTTTAATATAAACTTTTACACAATCAAAATTGAATTCTCAGCTCTCAATGGTAGTCATGGAACAAATTGGACGTCGTGGCCAAGCTATGTTTTGAAGCTAGCCCAGAAGAAAGCGCAGTGTTTTCAGCAATTCTTTCCATATCCCAAAGCCAAGAACAGCAGTGAGGAAGTAAGTATAACTTTAAGAACTTTTGTCAACTGTTGAGAGAAGTATACTTTACATCAAAGCTCAAATTGAGCTTTTATTTAGTTTTGATATTCATTGGAGGGTCTTACGAATCTTTCAAATTAAGATTTCTGCAAAAGCGTATAGGACTAGAAAAACGTATAATGTTTAGAAATGGGAAATATTTCCCCTGTAACCCTCAATTTTATTGATATTACTGTAGCTACAAATTTCAAATGCTTGGTGTGTCCGAGAAAACGTGTAGAGTTTCTAAACACATTAATATTCAGTAAAAAATCTGGTGTGAAATGATTTGTAAGACTTTGTAAAGTATTGCTTTGATCATTGCTTTACTGTGGAAATAATAGAAAATAACAAAAGTGCATTTGCAGTAGATCTTTTGTAATGATATAACTAGAAACAGTTCTCTATTGTATAATAACTTCTGGATTGCACTTTAAACCTTTATAAGAATTGTTTTCATCAGGAAATTATTTCAAAAGGATTCCACGCAATTCTGTTCTTGGGTATTAATAGTTTAGAATAGAATAGATTTAGAATCTATTCAAATTTATGCGCATATTTTACAGTTTTTGAGAAATGCAGTCATGTGACATATGCGAGAGTACCAACCATTTGTCAAAAAAATGTGAAAAGCAGATCCTTATGTCACGACAATGGTGTTTAAAAGAGGTAAACAGATAAAAAATATTAAATTTTATCAGAAATTAGGGAAGATCACAGTAGAAACTTGCAGAATCACAAAGAAAATATGATGTGAGTCATCTTTTTTTGTGTTCATGAGTAGTTGAAAAATGTTCTCGCTTTCATAATGGAAAGGAAATTGCTATTAGCGATCGATTTCCAAATCAGCTGCTCCGGATTGAGGCAAAAGTTGAAATCTTTTGTACCAA
Organism: Metellina segmentata; assembly: GCA_947359465.1. Classification (NCBI taxonomy): domain Eukaryota; kingdom Metazoa; phylum Arthropoda; class Arachnida; order Araneae; family Tetragnathidae; genus Metellina; species Metellina segmentata. The sequence continues at coordinate 91,306,755 of OX375875.1, read as the reverse complement.
AAGAGCTTTGTTTACAAATTCCCTCCCCAGACTCAGTCAACAAGCATTCATGTGAAGACTTCAGCTTTGGTAAATTGCCATTCAAGGTACGTGATTTAGAATCTCTATGAGAGGCTTCACTCCCACGCTTTAGATGTATGTGGCGGTCGAGGTTTTGAAATGGGACGTGCTTCTTTGTATGTATTGCGCACTCGAGTTGCTTTTCAAATTCGACGTGACAATAGAAATTAAAAAAAAAAATGAATTTCGAATTGGAAAATGATAGCTGATGAAGGGGAAGGAGTCAACGCCAGTTATAATCAAAGCTAATCGTCATCAAAACGGGATAAACTACATTTTAAAATAACCTTGATATGTACCATGCGAGAAAACTTGAGTAGTGGAAGTAAAAAATCTGCTTTCCTTGCTTGTTTATACTGAAATTTTCTGATTTAAATCCGGACAGGTTAAATGAAAACAACACGCGCTTGCGCTTCAACAATCGACCTCTTTGACACGGTTTTGTTTTTACGATAGTTCTTTGCTACTCCAAGGCAATTTAGACTATTTTTAACGGGAATGTTAGGTGTGGTAAGCGACAACAGTGAATACGAATTGTAAGAAAAATATAATCGCCTATGGCAATCGTTAAAAATATTTTTGCACATGGCAGTCCTTTCTCCTGGAAAGTTTTGTACCGTTCTGCAAGTGGGAACTTAATCTGTGATTTCTTTCGTCGCATAATACAACAGTGGACTCGCGTTTTTACGAACCTCAAATTTACGAACTGCACGTTTTTACGAATCACTACGTTGGTCCCGAACAGTACCCCATAGAAATAATGATAATTTACCCTCCAATTTAAGAACCAAAATTAAACGTTCTCTCTTTTTTACGAACTCTTATTTTCTTCACATTCGATTCATTGTTTTCATTCATTCATTCATTACTTTAGTCCGGAAAATTTGACGGGAAAGGGTGAAATTTATTTACACCGGATTTGCAAACTTTTTCGTATCCAAACATCGTAGCCGACCAACTGGTATAGTGGTTAAGGTGTTAGCCTCTAGATCGGAAGGTTTCTGGTTCGAATCCGGGTTCGGGCATGGATGTTTGTAAGCGTATGGTGTAGAGGCAGCTGCCTTAAATCTTTCGTGGCCGAAAGGGTTGAAAAGCATTGGGTTGATTGTGGCGGTGTGGACATTGGGTTGGTGTGGAAGTTTGGAGAGTGGTGTGCCAGCTCAGGTGTTGCTTCGTCATCTGACCGTGGTTCAAAATTACGAGGTGTTGTCCTCGCATCCTTCCGTTAAGGGATTGATCCCGGACCGTCGTCAATAGCCCGTTGTGTTGCTCTAGAATGACGTTAACTAAAATTACCATTACCAAACAGTGAAGCGATTCCAAGAAACGGCATTAATTTTATCTCGAGTCGGGGTGTCGATTTGGAGAGTGCAAATCCAAATTTGTTTTCCACCAGGAGTCTGTAAAGATCGAAGAATTGCAACTATTGGGGAACATTTCCGAGACGATTTCTTGACAATAACCACTCCTCTCTGTCTTTGAGCCTCCCGTGGTCGCTCACGCCGTCTTTTGTTCGCTCTCTGTGATATTTTGCCCTCATCGCTTGCCTTCACCACATCTCCCGCCAAACTACCAAGGGTGAGAAGAGTGCGCCTGGATGGTTGCCGATAAAGTCCACAAAGCGCTTACACCGGAGTCGGTCAAAAAAGGGGTCAGCATAGTGGAACGTAAAACGTCCTCGCCACAAAAAGGGGGATAAATTTATTTGCAAATCCTCTCAAGTTGGTAAGTTGGACGGGAAAATCCCCAAGAGCGATTCTGATCTCAGTGCAGATAAAGCCTTGATCCAGGAGCGTCGTCGAAGGGATCGTCAAGTTCCTAAAAATCTTACATATTATGATTTTCTGACTGTGGACGAAAATGTTCAAGCATGCAAAGAGGAGATTTCGGATGATGAAGTCATCAATCCAGGGCCGTATTTCTAAATAGGCTAAGTAGGATGTAGCCTAGAGCGGCAAATTTTTCAGGGGCGGCAGTTTGGCAATTTATTCAAAAGCTGAAATGAAGTATTTCAGGCGTTAATAATATTTTCCGTACGAATCTAAGAATACATGTAACTTAAAAATATGTTTTAGTCCTTCTATTTAGCCTACTTTATAAAACTATAAATAATACAAATTCACAGCACGTAATATTGTATTATAACTTTCTTGCAGTGCAATCTAATTTTGTTTGACAACACTGACACAAGCGCAGCGATTCGATCTGACAACACTGTTGCCGATCTGACATCACTGTTGGTGGAAGGCCCAGTGGCTCCGCTGTCAGTAGTGTAGTGTCAGTCTAGTCTGTCTGAGTCTGACGCTATCATTCAGTCTATCGGTGTGCACAACGGGATCGTTGATGATTGTGTTGAGCGAGGCGTGTTCGTGTTGTTTCTTACGATTTTGCCTTATAGTTTAGAGTATTCCAATACATAACGTGCAGTTTTTAACAAGTCGGCTAGTAACTCCTACAAGTAACTCCCTACTAGCTACTATGAGTGACGGTAGGAAGAGACTCAGTGGCGCTGAATACAAAAAAATGAACAAAACTGAAACTTCAAGAACAAGAACGTGTTCTGAAACAAGCAAAAAATCTTTATGTTAATAAAAGATGAAAGCACCAATGAACTCTATCCTTTTGTTGCATAAAACAAATGTACTAAGCAAATATGAACTATAGAGGTGGCGGCAAATGGACTTTAGCCTATAGGCAGCATACTCTTAAATCCGGCCCTGCATCAATCAGGTGTTGAACAGGAATGGCGAAGAACAATCCGATGAAGACGAATGTGTAGAGGTCATCCCAAAGCCAAATATCAAAGAAGCCACAGAATGGCTGTCTGGACTACGTCGGTTCTTAGAAGCAGATGACAATTCTGTGATGCTTAACTGCATCAACTCTGTGGAATCGTATGTTTACCAAAGTGCTATCATTAAGCTAACGAAGATAGATAATTTTGTTTGGAAGCACTAATGAATAAAGATTAGTGCAAGATGCATTTTTTTGATTTTTTAAATACCATTCCCATTTACGAACTTTTTATTCGGTCCCCACGAGTTCGTAAAAACGAATGTCCACTGTATAATGTAAGACTGATAGTGTAGAAAAATAAGTTTCTTGACTGAAATCAGATCGTTGTGTTAGATCACTCCTTGTCTTTCTGTTAGATGTTTTGATAATTTACAAAATTTCAATTTATACTAAGTAAGTGGTTTATATGTTTTTCCCAATTGTGAAGAGTAAATAAAACTCAATCTCTCTTTTTTTTATTGAAGAAAATGATGTCAAATCTGAACAAAGATTTATGCGATCACCAAGGAATGCATTTAGCCTTCAAGGTAATGAGTCTACTTTCCCATATATTTTCCTGTGTTTGAATTTCATTGTCTTGTGTATTTCCAGAGATTATACTGTATAAGCTCTGGAAATATATTATACTATATTAGATACACTTTATTTTGAGAATATGCTGTAAAATGTATTTTCACAACTTATGATAACCACAAAAGTTGCCAATTAAGTTTACAATTAGCAAAATTTAAGCTTCTCTTAATTCGATATATATAGACAGGAAAGATAGATTTAACTCAAACATAACAGCAATAATTTTCTTGTTAAATATTCATACTCTGCAATCCTGTTTGGTGTAGATGGAAATTTAATTCGTTGAAGCTATATTACTCACATAAGATGTTTGCATATTACTCCTTGAATGCATCGGATCGCATATTTTTTCCCGTTTTTTTGCAAATTCTGTGAAAAGTTCTGTTATTGTAAAGGAGAAGCTAATTATGAAAAAAGATTCCATTTTGACATTTTTTTTATGAGGAACAGTCATACAAATTGAGATAACAGAACATAGACAGAAGTTAGCAAATGTGTGCCACATTCTGCAGTCTGTATAGAGAAATATTGCCTGTATTTAAACTTGTTTATATATACAAGGACTGTCTTAAAAGTTTCTAAATAATAAAAAAAATTCCCCCCGATGGACGTGAATTCTAGTGAGCGCTATATCTTTCAAAGTTCACCCTCTTATCCATTGTTGCACTCTTGGAAGTAGTCCTGTCAATCCATCTTCAGGATCGCTTCAGATCCGTTTGAAACATTTTTTTACTGTCCCAATTAGTCAGAAATTGTAATTCTTTTCCAATAGTTTCAGTTGGAGAAGTAAGAAAATATCTTCGGACGTAATTCAAGTAAGCGGGATGGTTTTGAAAGCACAGCTTGTTTGCCATGTCTGAAAAATCACTGATCAATTACAATATATGAGAAAATGTTACTGACTTGACGCATTTCCTTGATGGAGGAACCTTGAGTTTTTCTCCTTAGCCCTCCATGGGGCTTCGTCGAGATATTTCGTCAATAAAGATCAGATAAACTTTTCTTATGACGGAATATCTCGTTATCAAGACATTTTCTATTTTTGATGATGACAAGATCAAGATGTGGTCAGTTTTTTCTAAGAACGAGATATCTCGTCCATCAAGATCTGATCAGTTTTTGACGAGATACCTCGTTGAGACAACCACCCGGTGGGTTAACTCTTGGTTGTTGTTTTTTTTGTCTCCTCTCCTCACAACATTTTCTTTTAGAGGTTCAGACATTTCGAGATAACACAATGTGTTTCTGAGCTAAGAATGCACAGCTATTTAGAACTGTTAATTAGACGAATTTTTGCTACAGGAGAGTTGTCATTTGACATTGAGGACCAAGAACGGGAGTTATCATTTGTTTACTGCATATAGTCCCTAAACTCTTGATACCTGGTACTGCTCTTGTACTGGGACCAACCTTTTATACCTCTATGCAAGTCTCTGAAACCGTTTTATGAAAACCTACTACCCTCAATGAGATACTGTTGCTGCCTTGAGTTTGGATACTGGACAAGAAAATTTCGACAAGACAATGCATAGCGAGACACCTATATAGATTCAAAAATTTAAACAGTCCAAATTGTGTCCTATGTAAATGCAATGACGAAATGGACTCCGCCCATCTTGGTGTTTGCCCGAAATTGTCGAAGGAATTTTGCAAAGGTATTGGAAGGCAAGATTTCCTTCAAAGCCTACCGACTGATTAACTTTTGCTTAGTTTTGTCATATCGGTTTGATATTTTGTCTCTTTGGTCTCTGTCTCCGTGTTTTTGTGCTGTTCACTCTTGTGAATAAATGTATTTGCAAGTGCTACTGATAAACAAATTATAAAAAAACATCTCTGTATGGGATAGGAAGAGACAAAAGTTCCAAACATTTCTAAGGCCTCGTATGTTTCAGTTTCCTTGTAGAAATGTTATGATCTGTTTTAAGGTTAGTTGAATCACATGGATAAAAGATTGTTCTTTACTGTTTTCAGGCATACTTAAACTACAAAACCAAGCATGGGGATGATGAAATCTTGCCCGGTCTCCCTTTGTCTAACGAAAAACTATTTTTCATCAGCTATGCTCAGGTAAGCTAAATATAAGGGATTTAAAACTTAATAGATTAAGTAAACAATGTAATCAATTTCAATATCCTGTTACATAATTTGTAAAATTATAGTTAAAATGTCTTTGTTTTAATATACGAAGTTAGCGCAACAAAAATTTTAGAGGATTTTTCAGTTTTAAAGAAAATGAGAAAGGGCCTTTAAAATTGAACAAAAGAAGTTGTTAGTTTTTGACAAGTCATCCTGAAGATTGAGGCATTTCTCACAGCGTTTATTCTATCCATTTATTAATTACAGCCGCATACAAATCCAGGCCTTGCTGTTGGACTCACCTTTTGGCATCCCGAAAGGGTTTCAGTGGACTTGTAGGGGTTATGCTCCATGTACTCTTCGAAATGGGGTTTGATTTGTAGCACTGTTTTTCATTTTAAGCGAGAGCTAATTAAAGTGGATTTCGTACTACTACAATCATTTGTGCCTAAGATTTGAGCCCATAGCCTATTCAAAAGAAGGCAGAATCCAGAGTGCTTGGGATTTTTTCCAAAATTTCAAAAAGGGCCGCGGTATTCTGGTTTGAAGACAAGTGAATTAGCAACTGGAGGGTTGTAACTTCGAAACTTGATCCAACGAAATACCTTCTTGTACGTGGGAGTTGGTTCACGTTAAATAAATAATGGCCTAAAATGGCCTTACGTTGACGTGGTGTGGAACTTTGAACCGTGGGATGTCAGTCACCTCATGTGACCTCGTCATATGACCGCGCGTTTTAAAATAATGAGGTGTTGTCTTCAGAAATTCCCTCCGGGATTGCTCCTGGACCATTGGCAATAGCTTGTAATACTTTTGAAGTGCGACGTTAATTTTACTACCTACCTACCCAAACTTTAGCCCCATATGCATTTTCCATTATTCACGAAATGCGACATTTGTTCTACACTCATTGCCATAAAAATTTGCGCACCAAGAAAAAGTCGTCAAAATGAAACGAAATTTTAGACATGTAAGTACTACTTTAATATAAGTAAGTGATTAGAAAATCAAAGAAGTAGGATCATTTATTGCAGACAAAAGTACAAATGAACGGAAGTTTTAGTACTCTGTTGGACCCCCTCTAGCGCGAATGCACGATGCGATACGAGCGGGCATTGAGGCACGTAATGGGTGCCGTTATACCAGATGTCCTTCAGCCAGGCATCTTGCGATGGTTCGGGAAGACACAGGGGCCCGTAGTGAAGGTGCTGCCTGTGTCTGGATAGCGGCCAATGAGGCAGTTGGCTCTACGCGTACGTTTCGTATGATGTGACGGTCTTTTCGGCGACTGATCTGTTGAGGGCGTCCTGAGCCTGGTGTAAATGACGTCTCTTCTGTCCCTGGTCCCAACACATCCTCACATTAAAATCAGAACGGCCTACTTAACGAGCTACTCGCCGAGCTGACCACCCAGCTTCCATCATCCCGATGATTATTCCCCTCTCGAACTCTGACAGCTGCTCATATTGTCTTCTATGGCGGCGTAACGGCATGTCTACTTCAGCGTTTCCTTTGCAAAAGATTAAGTACACTCAAACAAGCTCTGCTTACCTGTTTTATACTCCAAGGGAAACGAAGTTCAACGACCTCTAGTGGCAATATGCAATGCGCAATCACGCTGCATTTCTAATCATTTGCATATCTGGCCGACATGTACCTTCATGCCAAGTTTTGTTACGATCCCACAATTACTTCTTGGTGCGCAAATTTTTATGGCAATGAGTGTATATGTTGTTATTCGAAATCATATTTTTAGATGTTGTTATATCAAGATGTTGTATAGTGTCTTTTATAATCCTTACACTATTCCATATATTGGATTTAACATCATTTTAATTATTGTGTATATTGTTAGATACTATCTTAATATAATTTTGTTTATACTATTATAGTTTATATTATCGTTATATTGTTGGAAAATGTTATTTATATAGTAACATTATATTGTTGCCCTGGCTCATTTATTTTAGATTTCCACTTTTTAGTCCACGTTTTAAACTTGTATTTCGAATGCAAGTTCTTTTTGTTTTTCTCTTCAGGAATCTTGTGAAATAAGGAACGATGTCTCTTCCCATAGTTCTGGTCATCGCCGGGTTAACGAGGTTCTGAAGAATTTCCCTGCCTTCTCCGAAGCCTTTCGATGCCCCTCTGGCAAACCCATGAATGCATCTAAATGTCGACCATTGTGGGTTTAGTGCTACGTTAAAAGAACTAGTCTCTTAAAAAACTGAACCCAAATGTAAATATACAGATAGCTTCAAGCATGTTGGTTAATGTGTTGCCATTCTGTTGCATCCAAGGTTTGCTCTGTGCTACATGCAATTGGCTGTCTTATTATCAAAGACAACTGATGCTCTAAGGCGCAGTTTGGTGTGTATATGGGGGTTAAGATGCTTATCATTTACTATTCTTAAAATGGGAAATGGTTCAGACCCCATTGTATCAATTGATGCATTTGGAGGGCATTGGAAAAATATTTTGTGTACTTCCTTTCTATGATGCCCTTAGCACGTGCTTGTTTTTCTTAGTAGTTAATCCCGCCCAGCCCGGCGTGTAGATAAAGTATTATTCATAATCTCATGTGATAAGATCCAATATGGCGTCGATGATAAACACAAACTGTTGATTGAGTTGAACGTACAACACTCTTTTCATATTACTAAGTGCTTAAGGGGTTAGGTACCTTTTAAATTAAAAAAAAAAATCAAAAAAAAATTATTATGATCTAATTTTAATGCTCTGTTTCTTAGCAACGTTTAAAAACAAACCTGGTGTAAAATTTCACTCTAGAACGGAAGTTATGGTTAAAAGAGTGAAGCCCTTAATCAAACATTTAGAGCCAAATGGTTTGTTTACTTTTTTTTTTCTTCGTCGTTATCAGTGATCACAAAAATGGAATTTGACTACGCTCTATATTGCTAAAGCCATCTCCATGTACATTGTTTAATTAATTATACTTTTTATCTGGGAACAATGTACTTTGACTTCTACTTTTAGTTTCATTTGTTTCCTTCCTTTAATGCGAAAGAATTTCACAAGCGAATTGTTTTTAACGACGATATCTCAAAACTGTGATTTTACCACTTGCGCGCAAGATTTCTCTGGAATGGTTGGTTAGAATTACATGAAATTTTAATTGATTATGTAAACCATATATATGTTTAAAATGACCAACTTTTTTTTGTCTATCCAATTGAAAGTTTTTGAAAAAAGATGAATTTTGTGTTGAAAAAAAGAAAACATTTCAATTGTTTTTTATTAATAAATTTTTTGTAAGAAATTTCTTTTTAAAAATACAAGAGTTCGTCATTGTAATTATATTATATATTTTTAAGTATATAAAAAAAATCCAGCTCAGAATAATAATTGTTTTGGCCAGAATGCTGCGCGCAATGCACCATATAATATTCTAACAACAAAAACAATGCATTTCATTTTGGTTCAATTTACCATATATTTAAGGGGTAGAAATTTAAAAAAAAAATATTTTACAAAAGATAAGAATAGTTAAAATCTGCATACAAAATTTCATTTATGTAAATAATTTATTCATGGAGATATTAAGATTCGAAATGTAGTGATTTTTTTTTGCATATTTTAACATTTAAAATGTACCTAACCCCTTAAATTGCGCCTCATAGGAGAAGACTCCACCTAAAATCATCTGAGGACCCTGATAACGGAGATGTTGTTATGAAATAAGTATAGTCTGGCTTCCACGAGTTGATATTTCAGTCACGTGATTTTGGATGAGTCTATCCGTGTAGTTAGAGAACAGGTTAAAAGTAAACAATGCGCTCAAACAATTGGCGTCTTTAGAAAGTTTCTGACTACGAATTAATCGTTCAATTGGCGGAAGGCCATAGTAGTGGTTACGAGTTGGCGAAACAAATATCCCCTATGGCATCGCCATACACGATTTTGAGCATGGCAGCCCTTCCTCTACAAGTTTAACCATCTTTCAACAAGTAAACTCTCACAAGGTCATACGTCTTCTCGCAGGAGTCATTTTGTTCAGAATTTTCTTCTAAATGTAAATACTTTGTTTTTCTAAGTGCAAATTGTTAAAAAATACCGTTACTAAAGTTTCTGTTGCATAATGAGAATTTTAAGTGAGTCGACCATTTTTAGAAGCCAGCAGCAAAGTTTATCTAATGATACATGTTCACATGCTAGACAAATGTACAGTACGTTATTACGTAACTAGGCAGGTAATAGAGATCGCTTGAACACACGCTTGTCAACAGCCGATTGTCCACTTACACAATAACTTGTGATACGTTTTTCTAGCATGTAATCACGTGCCATAAGTATTCATGTGGTTTATTTGGCACATAACTTGTCTTTCACCATGAAATATTCCGGAAAATCTTACCAAATTTTATCTCATAGCTAGTCTGGAGAATATTCGGTAATTTCATTGATATAAAAACGGGATATTGGGAGAGATGGCAAAACCAGGAAGAGGGATTATGCAATATTGTTTTCAAAACAAAGTAAGACGATAAAAAATAGCTTTAATAAACAAAAGCATCGAGTTTACTGTTATTATTCAGTGATAGAATGCATACAAAAGTTTAGGTATACGTAGATGGAAACTATATTTCACCACGATCGTACCATTAATATTTCTCAGATGAAATAATCTCAAGTAGCAAATTTCGGTCTTTTAAAACTTATCATTGACTTCTCTCACTCCATGACTCAAATTTGTGTCTTGCAACTAGCATAGTTCTCATTGTCTCAATACTTAATTTATGCTTATAGCTTATGAATGAGATGATTATAATTGACTAATATTAAATTATATTCCTAGTTTTATTAACGGGACATAATTGATGTTTTTATTAAAACGACAGGACGGCTGGGAAATATGAAAAAAAAAAATGTTACTGCCCGTTCAAAACGGTATGTGTTGTCTAACCCATATCCCCATTGATTTTACACATTTTAAAACGATTTCCTGCATTGAAATAGTCACAGATCACCCTGTTTAAGTTTCCACTTTAGTGTTGCTCTACTGAATTCACACATCCTTTAATTTGCTTTAAGTTAACATAATTAGGTAGCCATAATTGAGATTTTAAAATTTTCTGAATTTTCAAATCTCTTGTAAGCATCAAAGTCTTGAACAATGTACGTTATATATCCAGTATAATTTACTAGGGAATGAAAATTGAATTCAATATTACATCTGTAGTAAAACTTGATTTCCTGTAACCTGGTATTTTTTTCTTAACACACACACATTCATGATTCTATTTTATGATCTATAATGAAGTCACACTGTCACACTGAAATATCTACATGTTTTTAAAACAAAGCAAGATGATTAAATGCCACATTATTTCGGAAAGAGGTGTAAAAATAGACAACGTCTTATGACCATTGTAATCGCATACCAAAAAAAGGGCGGCTGATATCTATAAAGAATTCAGTATTTGAAATCTGTGATTTTTATACAAAGAATCTTTGTTACTTGTGTTTCTTCTGTGTAGTTGTGAATATGATGAAAATAATATAAATTTGATGACTTATATTTGTGTTTAAAACTAGTAATTTATTTTGTATATTATATAAACATTAATAAAATTTCAAACAAACTGACGAGTTTTGACTTTTTTTCTTTTCGGATTGGTTTGTTTCGTAGCACTCTATCATCATTTCTTACTACAAGAGGAGTTATAAGACAGCACTTAATCGAATGAAATGCTGAAATATTGCTCTTCAGGACTTCAATTTTTCAAACATACGGATATCCATACGATGAGTGTGAGAGTTCGAACAAACTGACGAATTTCGACTTTTTTCTTTTTGAATTGGTTTGTTTCGTAGCACTCTATCATAATTTCTTACTACAAGAGGAGTTATAAGACAGCACATATTCCAATGAAATGCTGAAATATTGCTCTTCAGGACATTAATTTTTTAAACATACGGATATCCATACGATGAGTGTGAGAGTTCGAACAAGCTGACGAATTTCGACTTTTTTTCTTTTCGGATTGGTTTGTTTCGTAGCACTCTATCATCATTTCTTACTACAAGAGGAGTTATAAGACAGCACTTAATCGAATGAAATGCTGAAATATTGCTCTTCAGGACATTAATTTTTTAAACATACGGATATCCATACGATGAGTGTGAGAGTTCGAACAAGCTGACGAATTTCGACTTTTTTTCTTTTCGGATTGGTTTGTTTCGTAGCATTCTATCATCATTTCTTACTACAAGAGGAGTTATAAGACAGCACTTAATCGAATGAAATGCTGAAATATTGCTCTTCAGGACATTAATTTTTTAAACATACGGATATCCATACGATGAGTGTGAGAGTTCGAACAAGCTGACGAATTTCGACTTTTTTTCTTTTCGGATTGGTTTGTTTCGTAGCACTCTATCATCATTTCTTACTACAAGAGGAGTTATAAGACAGCACTTAATCAAATGAAATGCTGAAATATTGCTCTTCAGGACTTCAATTTTTCAAACATACGGATATCCATACGATGAGTGTGAGAGTTCGAACAAACTGACGAATTTCGACTTTTTTCTTTTTGAATTGGTTTGTTTCGTAGCGCTCTATCATAATTTCTTACTACAAGAGGAGTTATAAGACAGCACATATTCCAATGAAATGCTGAAATATTGCTCTTCAGGACATTAATTTTTTAAACATACGGATATCCATACGATGAGTGTGAGAGTTCGAACAAGCTGACGAATTTCGACTTTTTTTCTTTTCGGATTGGTTTGTTTCGTAGCATTCTATCATCATTTCTTACTACAAGAGGAGTTATAAGACAGCACTTAATCGAATGAAATGCTGAAATATTGCTCTTCAGGACATTAATTTTTTAAACATACGGATATCCATACGATGAGTGTGAGAGTTCGAACAAGCTGACGAATTTCGACTTTTTTTCTTTTCGGATTGGTTTGTTTCGTAGCACTCTATCATCATTTCTTACTACAAGAGGAGTTATAAGACAGCACTTAATCAAATGAAATGCTGAAATATTGCTCTTCAGGACTTCAATTTTTCAAACATACGGATATCCATACGATGAGTGTGAGAGTTCGAACAAACTGACGAATTTCGACTTTTTTCTTTTTGAATTGGTTTGTTTCGTAGCGCTCTATCATAATTTCTTACTACAAGAGGAGTTATAAGACAGCACATATTCCAATGAAATGCTGAAATATTGCTTTTCAGGACATTAATTTTTTAAACATACGGATATCCATACGATGAGTGTGAGAGTTGTTGGTGAAGCAGGTTCGATTCATATCAGGTGCATTTCTCTCTTCTGTGTCAGTAAAACTTTCATTGTGTGTGTAACAATCTCCCGACAGGTGATTACGAACACAGTTAAGTTTTAAGAACAGTTGTTCTTATGTTCTGGTTGCTACTGTTGTAGTAGAGGAATATCGATGTATGACAGTGCCTGTGTTCTGATAAGATCAAGAATACGAAATGTTGTGTGCTGTTCTAAAAAAGAACAGGAATAAGGCAGATTTGTTGTAGACTTGAGAAGGAGACGTGTTTTTGTACCGAACGGTGTGGCGTGTATATCTGAAAATTTGTATTTTCTTGTAAACAAATGTGCGTGTCCAATTTAGGTATGCTGTGTCCTTCTGTTCCTGGCCACTACTACACATTGTCTATCAAATTAGATATCGCTCGGTCACTCTGACTGTGTGTCTGTAACTTGATATTGCATGTCTTGTTTCTGAAGCAACATGACCAAATATGGTCCTTGTGCCGTAAAACAGCCAACCATAAAATGAGTGATTATTACATTAATACAGCTCGATATGTCTGAAAAGAAATGGAGGTAACCACATGCATGCTGGAAGCACTAAAAACTATTACAAATTTTAGGAGCGGAGTAAGATGTGTTTTGTCCTGGTGAGATGGTTTTGCAGGAGAATATCATGACTACATGTCAGGTGCCTATATGTCAATTTTCTCTGGCGATTTTCGTGAACGCATTGCGAATTTAAATCGATCGTTGTTGTTTAGGCAGACAATTGACGAATACGCTTATGTTTAAGAAAGCTCGGAAAACTAAAATCGTTTGCAGAAATAAAAAACTATTCAAAAAAGTTCTCGAAGTAGCAATTGGTATATATCCGGTACCTATCTGTCATACGTTAATTAAATACGTTGAATGTATCGAGAATTTTAAGTCGATCGTTGTTATTTAGGCAAACAATTGACCAAGACGCTTATGTTTTGGAAAGATTAAAAACTAAAATCTTTTGCAGAAATAAAAAAATACAAAAAAGTTCTCGCAAAATGAAGCCGAATATTCTCGAGGTAGTAATTGGTAATTTTTTATTAACATCGTACTAGAGAAACACAACGGGCTATTAACGACGGTCCGGGATCAATCCCCTAAGTGAAGGATCCGAGGTCAACACCAAGTAATTTTGAACCACGGTCAGATGACGTATTCTCAAGGTAGGTGGTGGAATTTTCTCTGGTGCAACACCACAGGAAAATGGTGACGACCCGGGATAAATCTCGAGAGGAAAGATCCGAGGATAACACCTCGTAATTCCGAATAATCTCGAAGAGAATCGTATTGAAACCCATGTAAGATTAAAGCCACGGAAATCGTAACCTAACCACCTTGTCATCGACTGCGTGATGCGACACGTCATCGACTGGGGTAATTTAGGTAGATAGTGGAATTTGCGTCACAATGGAGCAATACAATAGGCTAACGGGCGATAGTCCAGTACCAATACCGAAGGAAAAGATCGAAGAAACACCTCTTAATTTTGAACTAAGGTCCGATGACGAGTTCAACAGCTGAACTGGCACCCTACTCTTCAAACTTCCTCATTACAGATTTAACGATCAAGCCCCCACTCGCACAAAGCAGTATTTGGTTGGATTGAGTTTCGAATCGGTAACCCTCTGGTTTCTAATCCGCGAATCTCTTCCAAACAATCTCGGACCGTCGTCAATAGCCCGTTGTGTTGCTCTAGTACGACGTTAACTAAAATTACCATTACCATCTTCCAAACAAGCAACCGAGGGCCCTATTTTTCAAGGATTTCGAACGTACTAACAAGCTGTTTACTAATTTGATAAAAGACAATGAAAAAGTTCTCGAAAAATGAACACGGACAACCGCGACAAGGATAGAATCGAATATAAGCAGGGCAGAGTTCAATGGAACACCATTCCATCACCATAACCTCACACACCTCTTCGTCTCCCCAGAGACATTTCCTAAAAAAAAATCGTTTTCTGCCTAAAAACTTGTCAGTGGACAGAAAGGTGAAATAATAATATGGATTATTGATGCATATTTTCAAATTAGAAGCATTTTATGGCAATAAAGGACAATAAAAAAAGCAACGGAAAAATTCTAAAAATTTGAAGAGGAACCACCTAGATAATGATTAGATGAGAACCCACGCTATATATACTCAAAAGGATTAAACGTCCAAAGGTTCAAAATTCTGAAATAAATCATGACCCTAAAAAACAAGTAAAAGTTTTGGTTTAATGACACAAGATACCATATTTGGTCAAGCTGTGCCAAAAGAGGTTAAGTAAATGGACATACACACAGGGTAGGTAGCAACACAACGAGGAATTGACGATTGTCCGGGATCAATTTCAAAGAGAAAGATCCGAGGACAGGATCTCATAAGTTTGAACCTCTGTCAGATGAGGTCAACACCTGACCTGGAACCTCACTCTCCAAACTTCCACACCCCTCCAACGAGAGAACATTTGAGGCCACTAAAGGTTTAACGTGTATACACGATAGTCTGGTTTTAACCAGTTGGTTTGGTATCGCAACTCTCAGGTCAATACACAAAGGGAAAGTTTTTACATACAGAGAAATACACTCAGGAAGGAATCGAACCTGCCGCGGTGTACAATTCACAGGTTGTTACCACAATGGAAAACCTCATCAACCACAGCAACTAAAAGGAGATATGTGCCTTATATCCTCTATTTTAAATTAGAAGTAATTCATGATCTTAAATGCATATTAAAAAGAGTAGTAATAAAAGACCTTTCCTATTAATTTCATGACCTGTCACAAAATTAGCGGAAGGAAAATATGTGTATTTAAGTTGTATAAGTATCGACTTATCAAATTTCGCATAAATTACGGATTTTCCAATGAAAACTCCACGGATTGATTCAACTTTAATAAATTAAATGAGAAAATATCTATAAAATTCTCTGTCTCTCTTGACCTAAGTAGAAAAAGGATTCAGTTTAGGAAATGAAATCAAATATCCTTTGGGTAGGCGTAAACGAAGGATTCCAGCTGGCGAGCGTTTGTTACCAAATGACCGTTGAAAGAACTGTTTTTATTTTACTTTCGAATCAAGGTGTGGAGATAAATTATTAATAAAGCTGCGAGACGAGTCAAAATGGAAACTTTCGAAGTAACGAAAGGGGGACTTCAAAGGTAAAGTATATGTTTATATATGCATATAGTTTATTATCCGTTACTGTCATTTAAATTTGCTTCCTTAAAAACTGTTACACAAAACTTATTTGACTTGACTGAAATGAAGTATAAAGATTCATACAAATTTTTGTAAAACAAGCGTACAGTATAAATATTTAAAATTTCTGATAACTATAAAATACGTGTTAGTGAAACTTTGTAAATTCTTTCAAGACATTTTTTTTAATTATAAAGTGATTACCTTAATTCCATATATAATATGCTTACATCAATTACTTTGATATATGTAAATAAGATTACTTTTCTGGATATAATTTCAAATTATACTATTCAATTTTCATATTGAAATAAAGCATTGGTAATTCTGTGTATTGTTTTTCTCAACTTACTTATAAAAGGGAAATGTAGTTCTAAGCTCGTATATTAAAATCCTAATATTTTAATCTGCACGCTTTGAAATATCTGAATCTGCACGCCATTAAAATTTAATGTACCCATAAAATTGTACAAAAAAAAATATTAACAGATACTATTCCAGTATAAAATAAACTTTTGGTGAAATTCTTGATGTATACACTTCTATCACATAATTTAAATAATTTTCATTGGATTTAAAAGCTCTCCCCGTGCTATTAGTCTGTTGCTAAGAGCTATAATATTTCGTTACACACAACAAAAAATTAAATCTAACCTTTCTTTTAGTATATTATAGAAATGTCAAATACACTTAGAGCGAATTAAAATTTGAAAGTTTATTTTGGATCTCTCTATAATCTTTATTCTTTTACTCCCCCTTCCTCTTTCTGTCTCTCCCTCCCTTTCTACAGGGTGTCCAAAAAGTTCCCGTACTCCAACTTTAAAAAAATGTATTGCCCGTGTTTTTTAATTATTGAATTTTATCGTCTTCTTATTGTCTTATCGACTCTTTAATATTTATCGATTGATTTTCTTCGCACTCAAGTTGTGCGGTAATAAAGTTCCACGTCATTTTATTCTTCATTGTATGATGAATTTATCACGCATTCAGAGAATTGCACTGTTTGAGGCTTATTTTGAATATAAATCATATGAAAGATGTAAAGAATTTTGGCGACATAAATATCCAAATGATGCAATACCGAGTAAAGATACGCTATATCAACTTATTCAACAATTTGTTGCATTATTAGAAGTGAATAAACGAGACTCTTGGTTCCAACAAGACGTTGCAACCTGCCATGCAAGTTATAAAACCATGGGCATCCTTCAAGATTTTTTTGGCGATCGAGTCATCTCAACAAATCTTTGGACACCTCGTTCCCTAAGCTGAGCATCCCTGACGTTTTTTTCTGTGGGGATATTTAAAGAACAAAGTTTATGAAGATAATCACCAAACAATAGGTGATCTGAGAGTTGCCGTTACTCAAAGGACACAATAAGTCACTCCCAGCATCTTAAAACGCGTTTCTAAAAATATGCGCAAACGACTTCAGCTTTGCCTCCAAGAAAAGGGCGGAAATTTTGAACATTTATTATAAATGCAAGTTTAAATTTTTTTCCTACATTAGGTTAAAAGTGCTTTTTACCATTGGCATTAAATAATTGTTTTGAAGTTTGTTATTTTTATATAATAAATTCACGAATTGCCAGTACGGGAACCTTTAGGACACCCTGTATCTCCCTATTTCTTTCCTCTTTTCTCTCCCTTTCCCCTCTCTCCCTCCGTCCCTCCCTGCCTCTCTCTAGTTAATGCAAGTGAAACAGCATTCTAACAGTATATCGTGGTTAAATGCCTCATCGGTTATTTGTATAACTGTCGATTTATTGCAGACAACCATCTGTGGGACCTACACCGGGTGGGAAGAAGGTGCTTTGGTGGTTTGCCATTGCTATTGTTGTTTTAGCAACAAGTGTCATTCTATTTGTGCTTCATTTAACAATTACATGTGAGTATGATTTGAAAATTACAGTCAATTTCAATACCGGTCAATTTCCGACACTTTTTACAAAACTACGTATTGATTGTGAAGATCAAGATTGCAATTACGTGTTTTGGATGCTATTTTAACTGTCTAGAACAGTGCAAAATAAGGTCTAGTTCAGTTTTTAAGCATTCTGAAGTTTACTTATATCGTCGATAACAAATCAAACACACCAAGTCAAAAACATAGTTTTGAGAAAACGGAAACAATAGGGTAGGTGTTCCAAATATAGCCTCTGTGCTTAATATCACCTACTCGTGTTTGCTAGCTAGTATGCGCGACATCTATGAGTTTATGCAGTTACGGTGACGGTCTAGGATTTTGACACACGTAGCGACAACGGAAAGTTTACTATCAGTTATATCACTATTGCATCTGAAGTATTTGAGGCTGTGATCAGCGAATTTTTGGTCTCCAATCCATTCAGGGAATATCCAGGTAAGTGTTTCCAAATCAGAATTTCGTTTATGTGACTTGAAAATACAACTAAAACTAAAGGTAGATGTGTATGCTCTACTAGCAACTCGTTTTAATAGTAGCTCCTAATTTCGCCTGGTGGGTGGCATGGCACTATCCAAAAACAGCGGCGTGGCACATGTGGTGCACCACGGTCTATAAATGACAGAGGCGAACGAAGGCTACGGATATGCATTCGGGCGAATTGACGTGCAACTGTTGAGCAACTGACCGCCCA
The DNA here is from genome assembly GCA_947359465.1 of Metellina segmentata. NCBI lineage: Eukaryota > Metazoa > Arthropoda > Arachnida > Araneae > Tetragnathidae > Metellina > Metellina segmentata. The sequence goes on along the minus strand of OX375875.1, from coordinate 91,288,141 downwards.
GATGAACGAAGGGGCTACCAAGAGTGTATCCTCAACAACAGTTCAGCGAACGTTGCTGCGCATGGGTCTCTGCAGCAGACGCCTGGTTAATGCATCTATGGAACAGGGGTAGGCGATATTAAGAACCCACTCTTGAAAATTATCTTGGGAAAATTTTTAAGTTTACTAGTTAACTTAAACTGACATAAGTAAAGATGGTATATGATCTCTGGAAATTAAAGGAGAATAGTTCCTAGTGATATTCATTTAGTTTCCAGCTTGATTTCCCAACCCAGGAGGCTGAGATACAGAAAAATAGTTAGAATAGGCCATATTAGGAACACCCTTCTATACTCTCTCTCACTATGCAGTACTCACTAATACTAGGTAACTTTCACAAGACATCTAATCTTCATGCAAATATAAAATGACTGTGGACTTCCCAAGTCTAAAAAACACCCCGTTCTGGTCAAAAAAAGCTAAACCTAAAAAATTTCCACTTAGTGTGTTTCATTTATAATCCTGTTATATGAATATACTATTTAACTTCACATTTATTTATTTTTTGAAAGTATAAACTGCTCGAAACATATCGTCTTCTCCCACGAAAATACTTATTTCTTTTTGTAGAAAATCTTCGGTGGTAGTTAGTTAAATAACGTTGCACTGGAGCAACACAACGGACTATTCAAATTTTCGGTGGCTAGATTGTAAAAAAGAACTGGTATTTGTACTTGGAGTAGATAGTTTCGATAATTTTATCACAATGTTATTGGTATGTTATCATGGAGCCGAGAACTTTGGAGAGAATCGATTCGAGCCAATAATTTCCTCTCGGTAAAAATATTACGCAATAAATTTTGAACTTATTACTTTAACTCACATTGAGAACAACTCTGAAGAGTAGGTTGAAATTTAATTGGCGGCTGTTTCTATGCATTTATACAGTAATTGGTTTTCTAAAAATATAGCAGTGAGTTCAATAGAAGCCAAGCGTTTTAGCGGATCCTATGCTACAAAATGAATTACTCGATTTAAGTTTCAGTCGATAATTTGCGGTATTTTGCCACTAAAGAATGATAAAATAAATTTCTCATGGTGACTATGTAATGAATGTTTTTATTTTCCAGATAAAAATGTCACAGAGGAAGGACGACTTTTGAAAATCAACGCAGGTAATATGTTTGTCAAAAATATGTAGCAGACCAACCGGTCTGGTGGTTAAGATGTTAGCCTTTGAATCGAAAGGTTCCAGGTTCGAATCCGGGTCAGTGCAGTGATGTTGGTAAGCGTATGGTGTAGAGACGGATGGTGCACCTTAAATCTGTCGTGGCCGAAAGTCCTCACGTTGGGTTATTCTAAAAGTTTGCAGAGTGCCAGCTCAAAATTACGCGGTGTTGTCTTCGGATCTTTCCCTTAGGGAATTGATCCCAGACTGTCGTCAATAGCCTGTTGTGTTGATTTAGTACGACGTTATTTAAAAATTACCATTACCAGAAATATTAGCTTGGTAAATTTTTTCTAACTGAAGAGTGAAGATTATGTTAAAAGATTTTTGTAAGAGCAGTAGAGATAGGAAATTTTCTTGAGATGATTTCTTTGTTTTTAATATTTCATTTTACCCTAATAAATTTATCTATTGTAACTTTTTTTAATATGACCAACTCCCTCGAAGTATTATAATTGCATAGTTACAGAAAACACATAATAGCAAACATATATGTACCTTACAAGTGAGTAAAAATGAAAATTACAAATGAGAAATAAAAAATATGGTAATAGTAGTTATTTTAGACAGCATTTTAGTGTTCGACTGTACTTCAGTTGAAAAACTCAAAAGCTCTCCAACTGATCCATCAAGAAGAATTAAAGCTGGTTATTGGTTTCTTTATATTTCCATGACTTTGATGCAGACTTCGTCTACAAAGGCTGGTAGATAGTTCAATTAACATCGGACTAGAGCAACACAACGGGCTATTGTCGAAGGTCAGGGATCAAACCTGAAGGGGTGAAAAATCCGGGGACAACACCTCGTAATTTCGAACCACGGTCAGATGACGAGGTCAACATCTTACCTCTTACACCACAGTCCAAACTTCCACACCAAGGTTGAGGACATTTTGGGCACAAGTCCCTACGTATACGACGGTCTTTGGTTGGATTAGTTTCAAACTCGCAACCTCCTATTGCTAATAACCTACTCTTCCAACCAAGTTAAGGCAGATCTCTAACAGGGTAGTAGTCAGAGGAATATGACAACGTATCGCCAAATCAAGAGGTCTGAACTGTAAAGGATCGTGAATCGCGTGGTAAAAAGCATCTCTGGTAAAAGACTGGCAGACCAGGGTGGTAGAGAACTTGGATTGTATCTTTAACCCTCCGTAGTTTCCTAGAGGAGGTGTCACTTCATTATCAAAACATTACACAGCTGGTACACATTGACTCATGTTGGCGTGGTGTGGGAAAATGGATAATGAGATGTCAATTCGGGTGTTGACCTCATCAAAATTGCAAAGTTCTGACCTGAGATCCGTTCGAGATTGATCGCGGAACTCGCCAATTGTCCATTGTGCTGTTCCAATGCGACATAAATTAACTACCTAAACCAGGGGTTCCCAACCTTTTAATAACTGCTTACCACTTGAAATTTTTAGAAATTTTTGGCGTACCACCAGTGCTATATTTTTTAGAAACATATATCTAATGTCAGAAAGGTTCCCAATGGCTTGTTTTATTTTAATTAAAATACTATGAAAGCTTCATATTTTATGATTAATGCACTTGTATTTCGTATTTATGTGTTTAAATAAAGGAAACTATAAAACGATTATTGAAAATTACAGTTTTATTTTTTACTCACAGGTCTGAAAACAACTAATTTTAAATAATTAGTACAAACTAAGCAAAGATTAACATAATCAAAAATCAATTTTTAGTGCGAAACTTGTTGTTTGTCTTTTATTAAAATATCAATATCAGGAGCAATGGAGCTTAACTTCACTCTTAAGTCCTCTACAACACTTACTCTGTTTTTATATTTATTTTTTATACACAAAAGTTTAGAAAAACCACTTTTACACAAGCAACTAGTAACAAATGGCATAAGAAATAGCATAACGTGGTTGTACATACTAAAAAATCGAACGAACTTCATAGAATATTTGGGTCACTCGTATCCTCCTTGCGTACCACCTGAAACGTTGCCGCGTACCACCGGTGGTACGCCCTAAATAATTTAATGTATTAACAAAACTCAGTGAAATAACATTAAAACTCGTTAGTACATTTGTTATAAACCCCCGCAGTCACATTTTAAATATTCTCCAATTATCTGTGTACAAAAGGATTGAATCGATACATGATTCTAATGGAAGCGAAAACGAATGCGCTTGCTTGTGATAGTAGAACATGACAAATTTTTGAGGTTAAGTACTTGATAAATGAAGGATGCACATGCACTTTATACGTCATTCTTTAGAGTCACATCTTTGCAGTTCAGAATTATTCATGATGAAGATGATAAATTAATGAAAATTATATACCTTATAAGAGATTGTTTTATTTTAAGAAAGCAATTTTACATAATAAATTGTGGTTCGTATGTAACAATATGATGTTTCATTCCAGAGAGATTGCGAGGCAATCAATGTAAGAAACAATTTTGCGATTCCAAGGATTGCGTACGTATGGGTAATGCTCGCTATTTTGTTTTATTAATAAATATTTTTGTTGATAAACCGCGTAGTTTTATTCTTCCTTCTTTCAATGTCCACAAAACAGTTTGTTAAACAGGTCATTTATGAACTAAAATCTTATCCTATTGCCATAAAGATTTGTTTCACCAGAACTTAAACTATTGATACTTTATTGCGATACTTTTATTATTAAACATAAGGGAGTAAATTTGACAAAATGGTACTCGGTACATTTTATATGAAACTCGGGTTGGTTTTATTTGTTTTTGTCGGTTTGTGAACAGCTTTCGCTATCCGAGAGAACAAATGGGAAACAATATTTATTCACAGATAAAATAGTTATTAAATACAGTTTTTAAGAAACCTCTTTCTAAAACTATAATTTTACTAATGGCTGCACATCAAAGCTATTTTTGAAAATAGTGTCACACGCAAAAGTGCATTTTTGGCTGTTTTAAAGAAGAGCCAAAATTGCATATCTTAGAGAGTAGTAATTCAAAGATTTTTTTACTACAATTTATACAAAAGCTCGTTTAAGATGGATTGTTTGAAAACGAAGACACCAAGGTCTGGAAGTTTCATACACTTCATTGTTAACCCTCCAAGTGGTTTCGACGAGATATCTCGTCCATCAAGATCTGAACAATTTTGCTAATGACGAGAAATCTCGTCATCAAGATATTGCTGATTTTTTTTGCGATGTCGAGATCAAGGTACAATTAGTTTTGCTAATGACGAGAGTATAGCCTCATTTTATGCCTAGTTTGGTAGCAACCCCTTTGGCGAGTTTTTGGCAAATTTTTTATGTCGCCAAGGAGACAATTTGACAAACAAAAATTTTATAACGGATAATAATAAGCTTTAACGGAATTTAATTAACGTGAAAAATTTGAAACCACCTACCAAGGTTGCCATTAAAACCGAAATAACCATAATAAAGATGGATTGCCTTCACCTGCAATAACTCGCAAAAAACGCGCCAAGAGCGTTGCCATCAAACGAGGTATAGAATGCAGCTGTACCGAAAACTTGTCGAGACAATTATCAGGAGGGTGAAGTCTCTGAAATTCTGATACATACATATTCACTTCATTGATTAGAAAATACTCAATAAACACGTGAAGTCATGTTTCAAAAAACATAATGATATTGTTAAAGTTTTTATTCCTTGGTTGAATAAGATCATTGTTAGAGTTCTCTAGTGTTTCTATTGCATGTTTATACTTTCTATTATTGCTATTTCTTTTGTATGATTTTTACTATTACTTATTCATTTTTTCGTTTCTTTTATTGCTACATTCATATAGTTTCTATTATTTGTACTTCTTTTCTAAATTTTCTTCTTTTTTTTTTCATTAACTATTCGCTTTTATAGTTTCTATTATCATTGCTTCATTTGGTACAGCTACACTCTATGTTTATGAGCGATGGCAACGGCCTTGACGATTTTTTTTGGCGCACTTCTAGTAGCGAGTTACGATAAATTAAGGCAACACATCTGTCTTTACGGTTGTGGTTTTTATGGCAACCTCGGCAAACGGAAACTTTCAATTTTCATTTTGAATATTCTACAAAGTTCTTCCAAAATCCTTTAAAGTTTGATTTCATCGGTTCGTTTGAAATTTTTTTCTTTGCTCCCATCGGTTCATTTATTTGCATTTCTACAGTTGTAGAATTTTTATTTTACTATAATATTTTTCACAAAACGATTAAGAGTTTAGTTTTTTTGCCATTTTCGTTTTGATTATTTTTTCCTGCAAGAGTTCTGACGTTATCAGGTTGCATTATTTCTTGCTTTTTTTCGCTTAAAAATCTTTCTCTTTTCGAACAGCCTACTGTATTTAGTGTAATTGATAAATTTCAGGCTATATTCTTACCCAACTTTCGCAGCTTAGTTTTCTGCTAGTTCACCTATGTGATTTGAAATGTGTTTAAGCTTACTACTTTTTGCGAAAGTTTTTAAAAATATACTTTCAAAACGTTTTCAAGCTTACATTTTCTGATGTGAAAAGAAAAAGAGTTATGAAATAATTCGTTCCCTGGCGATTTTAGAAGTGCTCAAAAAAAAAAAAAAATCGCCAAGACCGTTGCCACCGTTTATAAACGTAGAGTGTATCTGTACCCTTCATTTTATATCGGATCTATTTTATTACTTCGTTTTTATAGTTTATATTACTACTATTTTGTCAGACTTATATGGGAAAGGCCATATTCGGCCAAGTACAGAGAATTCTTGTTATAGTGAATAATTTTATAATATTTTATACAGAATAATTGCAACAATATTTATAAATGTTAAACTAAAAATAAAAAACCAAGAAAGATAACTTATATAATGTAATTCACTTTCATTGACAGTTGTAGAAAAGCAAACAAAAAAAACACCTTTTTGCACTACCTAAGACAGTTTATACTTGTAGAAGCTCTTAGTTCTAGATGGAACACTACAAAATAATTAAACCACAATTTTATCATCTAGAAATTGAACAAGTATTGCATTTTCAGTCTCTTACAGTTTCTAATTTTTGAGCAGCTTTACGAATTTTGGAATTCATGAACCCTCAGGCTGATCCCTGTAGTGATTTTTATGAGTTTGCTTGTGGCGGATTTGGTAAATCCAGAAGTATTCCATATGCGCACCAATCATTCACACTTGTCACTGAAGCTCTTCACAAGATCTTACGGAATATCAAAAGTAAAAAAAAAGTATTTCACATACATTTATTTTTATCTGTATGACCTTTTATAATATACACTGACGTGCCAAATGTCATGGAACTCACACCGTGTTAAACGGGCATGAGTCAGATGGTTATCAGTGCTGTCTGTTGGACTCTTGAATGTCTTGTAAAACGTTAATAACGTGATAATGGCTACCCAACGAATATTATCCTAGCTTGAAAGTGGATTGATAGTTGGAGCTCGATGCATGGCCATAGCATTTTGGAGGTTGTTGAGACTTTTAAGATTTATTGCATCAGTATCAAGGGTGTATCGAGAATACCTCGTAGAAAGCATTACCTTACACAAGGAGTCGTGCATTGGCCGGACACGTTTGATGAATGATCGATACCAGCGACGTCTGAGCAGAAGTGTCGGTTCTAACAGACAAATGACACTACGTGAAATGACTGCCACATTCAATGAGGAACGCACTAGAGGCGTGTTTGTGACATACGGGCAGTAAATTTGGCGTTGATGGGATATAGTAGCAGAAGAACGACTCGAATGCCGACTCACAACACGTCATCGGCTTCAGCACCGCACCTGGGCTCATGAACAAATGCATTGGACCATAGACCACTGGAAAGGAAGCGTGGTTCTATGTCATATTTCCAGTTGGTATGGGCTGATGGTCGAGTTCGGGTGTGACACAATCCCCATGAGGCTATGGATCTAACTTATTAACAACTTATTCCCCAATAACGATGGAATGTTCCGGGATGGTAATACTCCGTGTCACCAGTCCCGTTTTGCTCGCGATCGGTATGAGAAGCACTCTGGACAATTCCGGCACATAATTTGGCCTACTAGATCTCTAGACATGAACTCCGCGAAGCATGTCTGGGATATAATCCAAAGAGTCATTCGTGCCCAAGATCTAGTAACCAACCACAACCACGCGATTATGGGCAGATATTGAGACAGTATGGCTCCTGACGCATGAGGCAACTTCGGCCGATTAGTTGAGTTCATTCCACGTCAAACTTCTGCACTTTGCCGAGCCAAAGAAGGCCTCACACGACATTATATAAGTATCCCATGACATTTGGAACTTTAGTGTATGTACTGTGTTCATGTATAAATACACTAAATCACACATGTATAATACGCTTATCTTAAATATTAAGTAAAAATGAGAACATTGGTTTTATTTTTATGTTCGTTTATGCTATCTCTAAATTGTATCAATATTAGTACCTAAAATGTATAGTTAAAAAAATATATTCTCCATTGTCTGCTTTTGCTGAAACTTAAAAATAATTTTATTAGATTAATTAAGAAGAAAATATTTGAAACTCTCGCCATAAGACGTCCTCTTTTTTTTAAATACTGCTGTTTAAGACCCGATGTACCCATCCGGTTTTTCAACGTGCGGCGCCATTGCGGCACCGAAGCCCAACTATGCACACATAACCATGAAATGACGCACGAACTCATTTCGCGTCATTTGTGATAAATATTCCATTGAAGAAAACGTGTTTATTTCGCTTATATTTATGGATAGAATATTTATCACAAATGGCGCGAAATGAGTTCGTGTGTCATTTTACGGTGGTTATGTGTGCATAGTTGGACTTCGGTGCCGCAGCGGCGCCGCACGTTGAAAAACCGGATGTGTGCACCGTGCCTAAGACAATATGAACACGGAAATTATGGTCATGAAAATCAATAACTGTTACTCTAATTGGTTGACGTTAGAGATGTAGAAGCGTCTATCAACCAATCAGAACACATCAATTTTAGAAATAGGTTTTTGTAAAAAAAGAGAGTATAATTTTTTGTTAAGCAAAAATGTTCGAAATGCTTTAGTAGTTGTAGATTGAGTGAAGTTTTGTGGGTGGACACGAATAAAATTTTGAACATGACCAGAGTATAAAATAAAATTAGGTATTCCAAAATTTGTTTTCCAATTATCTCTTTCTTTTTGCTTCATTATAATTTAAAGTTGTTACAGTAGATAGGTCTCAAAATGTCAATAATCAATCACAAAAGCTGATTATATCGATTATATTTCGTTGAAGTGGAGGTTTCAACTATATATATTTGAACACACATATATATATATTTAAAACATTTTTTAAGTATTTCCGAATAAAAATATATTGTCTGCTTTAAAAATAAAAATGTTCAGTTTTATATTCCATTTTTATATAAAAATTCCCTAAAATAATTTTACCAACCACGGAGTGAACATTTCTTTGTTATCTAGAAGGAACCGGATAATATATAAGAATAGAGTAAATTTTAAACACTTGAATACCATATTGTAACAGGTCTTTAAATATATTTAAATATTTCTCTCCCAAATTTGGTATTTCAACCATTGTTTGTGTACATGATCATGTACATGATCAAATTTCAAACAAAATATAAACTTTGTAATTTTTTTAACAGATGTCATGGAAAATGTGTCAAGTCACAATGAAAGTCAGACTTTGAAGAAACTAAAACAGTTATATAATTCTTGTACAAATACAGGTAAGCTACTTCTGTGCAATACTTCTCTGTGATAATTCATTTAAAGAATTATATATTATTTTTACTCTATAAAATCTAGATTTTTTGGTGAAAAATAATAAATAACAAATGTTAACCAGGGGCAATTCTAATATTAATAATTCTACTAGTATTCTATATATTTTTTCAATTTCATAAATCTATTACAGAGAAGATAATATTATATTGCTACCATACCTATGAAATTAAAGAGAGAAAATTATATGTAAAATTATTAAGAATAATGCACAATTTATTTGTGTGAATATTAGATGCAATTAAGTTTCCAGAATTATATCCCATTCAGATATTTATGTGTTGTGATTAATTATCTTTAAATTCTTTGTCATAGTTGTTCATCGTTAACTTAAACTACTATTCTGTTAACAAAGAAATGCATAATTTTGATACATTAATAAGAACAGGAAAAATCAGGTTAATATCAAAGGGTTTGCTTGCTTTTGTTTCTCGCTATCGGGTGTACTTTACATGGAGTATATGGCCACGAAGTGTTCTTAACTACCTGAGGAATATCTCAGTTAGTGACTGAAAACTAAAAGTTGCATTGTATAGAGTTAGTTTCAATTATTGTATGTAATGTGTCAAATATCTAACACAGCCTTGTTTGTAGGGAACCAATAAAATCGTTTTGAATCACTCTGTTTATTTTAAAACATCCTCCTGGTTACAATTTCCCTAAAAGAATTTATCTAATTTGCACGTATTTTAAATTAACATAACTGTGGGGTTTTTTCGTTCATTTTTTTACCTTTAAGGCTTAAAGACGTTTAAAAAGTAATTTATGATGATGTTTAAAGAATTGTTTTGCTTTTTTCTTCAACCATTCAATTGATTCAGTGAGGGAAACTCATTTTTTTAATCATATGCATATTAAACTAATAATTTAACGTCGTTTAAAACTACTATCAGAATCTCATCAATCTTCATATCAAATGCTTTCAAGAACAGTACAAAAAAATCTAGATACTAAATTACAGTAGCGAGGATTAAAAATCCGATGAAAGGCTTTATAACTGATGTAAACTTGGGTGATTTTAAAACTAGTTATAAATAAGCATATTTGAAACCAAATAATGTTAAACCACAAAGGAAACATAAAAGTTGAGTGAGCAACGTGCTTATCTTTTAATGCGCACCGGAACATGTAACAACCTTAGACAGCTTTCGTCTGCTGGGTGGAACCTAACATTCATCTGATTGGTCAACGAGAGTGGGGAAGACGCCCATCTATTGATAAAACATCTGCTTGGTACATAGTAGTTTAGAAGACTGACGACATAGTAGTAGGCTGGCAATTTAACCACTTTTGTAGCCAGTCTATGGAAACGTCGATTGACACACCTATTCTGTTATAGGTTATTACATGGCCAAACGAAGAGGTAAGGTACCAAATCGGCGAAATAGGTCAATATATTTCAGAGTCACGAGATTACTAGTCGCCATGTTGGTCGCACGTTTTGAAGCTGCTCCCAATAGTAATATTCAGTCTACTAATATTTCACGTCTATGTGCAAAACCTCATAAACTAACAGGATTTCGACAATAAAACGGCGACTAAAACGGCCAATCAAACCCATTTCAACTCTTAAATAAATCTTAATTTAGCTAAAAAAAATGTTTATAATGGAAGAGTATTGCCTTCTCTCAATTTGATGCTTCCTGTATTGTTGAAATTCTTACATGATTATCAATTTTCATGTCTGCATTTGGTGCCATTTTTATCCCTTGCAGCTTTAACCCTAAATTTACAGACCTTCCGTAAATACCTATTTTTACCAACTATGGTTAAATTATCTATTTTCCATTAATATGCAGGTGAACAAATAAGAAACAAATTTAGCTTTGAATAACAATTTCATAATTATAAACAAAATGACACAAATTTAATAATCATAAGTAAGATACTTCGACTTTTTATTTTTAGTTTTACTTTTAGTTGAGTATTTGACAGCAAAATCTCGATACACTTGCAGCATTTTTAACAGATGTAAGATTGCTCTGCTCAACATTTTTTGCAAATGTATTTCTTGCACAGAAAGCAGATTTTAATGGATTTATTTTCGTGGCAGTGTCTTGTTTGGCACTTCTTACGCACATTAGCAACTGCTTGAGATTGCCGATGTTGCTGTCATAGTAGTCCCTTTTTCTTTACGCGTGAAATGGTTTTAAAGTTGGCAATATTGTGAAAACACATCAAATCTTAAACTGATCCAATGACCCGATATACTTCATACGCATGTCGAATGCAGAGAGGAGAAGAGAAATATATACTACTAAATTAATGTTATAAGTATTTCAGGAAAAGTCGTGAAGTCAATTTTAAAAAATCGCTAAAACTGAAAAATAAATTTTATGTCAAATATTAATAAAGGGTCATTTTTTTTAACTCGCTTTATACATTTAGGGTTTTCATTGAGAGTTTTATGCGTGTATAGGTATGTAGACGTGAAATATAAGTTGACTGAGCAGTCAATCTGAGAGGAGCTTCAAAAAGAGGGACCAACATTTCGACTAGTAGTCATCGACTGGTAGTTTTGACTAGTGTATAGGTATATAGACGTGAAATATAAGCAGACCGAGCAGTCCTACTGATAGGAGCTTCAAAAAGTGAGACCAACATTTGGACTAGTAGTCATCGACTAGTAGTTTTGACTAGTGTATAGGTATATAGACGTGAAATATAAGCAGACTGAGCAGTCCTACTGATAGGAGCTTCAAAAAGTGAGACCCACATTTGGACTAGTAGTCATCGACTAGTAGTTTTGACTAGTGTATAGGTATATAGACGTGAAATATAAGCAGACTGAGCAGTCCTACTGATAGGAGCTTCAAAAAGTGAGACCAACATTTGGACTAGTAGTCATCGACTAGTAGTTTTGACTAGTGTATAGGTATATAGACTTGAAATATAAGCAGATTGAGCAGTCCTACTGATAGGAGCTTCAAAAAGTGAGACCAACATTTGGACTAGTAGTCATCGACTAGTAGTTTTGACTAGTGTATAGGTATATAGACGTGAAATATAAGCAGACTGAGCAGTCCTACTGATAGGAGCTTCAAAAAGTGAGACCAACATTTGGACTAGTAGTCATCGACTAGTAGTTTTGACTAGTGTATAGGTATATAGACGTGAAATATAAGCAGACTGAGCAGTCCTACTGATAGGAGCTTCAAAAAGTGAGACCAACATTTGGACTAGTAGTCATCGACTAGTAGTTTTGACTAGTGTATAGGTATATAGACGTGAAATATAAGCAGACTGAGCAGTCCTACTGATAGGAGCTTCAAAAAGTGAGACCAACATTTGGACTAGTAGTCATCGACTAGTAGTTTTGACTAGTGTATAGGTATATAGACTTGAAATATAAGCAGATTGAGCAGTCCTACTGATAGGAGCTTCAAAAAGTGAGACCAACATTTGGACTAGTAGTCATCGACTAGTAGTTTTGACTAGTGTATAGGTATATAGACTTGAAATATAAGCAGATTGAGCAGTCCTACTGATAGGAGCTTCAAAAAGTGAGACCAACATTTGGACTAGTAGTCATCGACTAGTAGTTTTGACTAGTGTATAGGTATATAGACGTGAAATATAAGCAGACTGAGCAGTCCTACTGATAGGAGCTTCAAAAAGTGAGACCCACATTTGGACTAGTAGTCATCGACTAGTAGTTTTGACTAGTGTATAGGTATATAGACGTGAAATATAAGCAGACTGAGCAGTCCTACTGATAGGAGCTTCAAAAAGTGAGACCAACATTTGGACTAGTAGTCATCGACTAGTAGTTTTGACTAGTGTATAGGTATATAGACTTGAAATATAAGCAGATTGAGCAGTCCTACTGATAGGAGCTTCAAAAAGTGAGACCAACATTTGGACTAGTAGTCATCGACTAGTAGTTTTGACTAGTGTATAGGTATATAGACGTGAAATATAAGCAGACTGAGCAGTCCTACTGATAGGAGCTTCAAAAAGTGAGACCAACATTTGGACTAGTAGTCATCGACTAGTAGTTTTGACTAGTGTATAGGTATATAGACGTGAAATATAAGCAGACTGAGCAGTCCTACTGATAGGAGCTTCAAAAAGTGAGACCAACATTTGGACTAGTAGTCATCGACTAGTAGTTTTGACTAGTGTATAGGTATATAGACTTGAAATATAAGCAGATTGAGCAGTCGTACTGATAGGAGCTTCAAAAAGTGAGACCAACATTTGGACTAGTAGTCATCGACTAGTAGTTTTGACTAGTGTATAGGTATATAGACGTGAAATATAAGCAGACTGAGCAGTCCTACTGATAGGAGCTTCAAAAAGTGAGACCAACATTTGGACTAGTAGTCATCGACTAGTAGTTTTGACTAGTGTATAGGTATATAGACGTGAAATATAAGCAGACTGAGCAGTCCTACTGATAGGAGCTTCAAAAAGTGAGACCAACATTTGGACTAGTAGTCATCGACTAGTAGTTTTGACTAGTGTATAGGTATATAGACGTGAAATATAAGCAGACTGAGCAGTCCTACTGATAGGAGCTTCAAGAAGTGAGACCAACATTTGGACTAGTAGTCATCGACTAGTAGTTTTGACTAGTGTATAGGTATATAGACGTGAAATATAAGCAGACTGAGCAGTCCTACTGATAGGAGCTTCAAAAAGTGAGACCAACATTTGGACTAGTAGTCATCGACTAGTAGTTTTGACTAGTGTATAGGTATATAGACTTGAAATATAAGCAGATTGAGCAGTCCTACTGATAGGAGCTTCAAAAAGTGAGACCAACATTTGGACTAGTAGTCATCGACTAGTAGTTTTGACTAGTGTATAGGTATATAGACGTGAAATATAAGCAGACTGAGCAGTCCTACTGATAGGAGCTTCAAAAAGTGAGACCAACATTTGGACTAGTAGTCATCGACTAGTAGTTTTGACTAGTGTATAGGTATATAGACGTGAAATATAAGCAGACTGAGCAGTCCTACTGATAGGAGCTTCAAAAAGTGAGACCAACATTTGGACTAGTAGTCATCGACTAGTAGTTTTGTTTAGTGTATAGGTATATAGACGTGAAATATAAGCAGACTGAGCAGTCCTACTGATAGGAGCTTCAAAAAGTGAGACCAACATTTGGACTAGTAGTCATCGACTAGTAGTTTTGACTAGTGTATAGGTATATAGACGTGAAATATAAGCAGACTGAGCAGTCCTACTGATAGGAGCTTCAAAAAGTGAGACCCACATTTGGACTAGTAGTCATCGACTAGTAGTTTTGACTAGTGTATAGGTATATAGACGTGAAATATAAGCAGACTGAGCAGTCCTACTGATAGGAGCTTCAAAAAGTGAGACCAACATTTGGACTAGTAGTCATCGACTAGTAGTTTTGACTAGTGTATAGGTATATAGACTTGAAATATAAGCAGATTGAGCAGTCCTACTGATAGGAGCTTCAAAAAGTGAGACCAACATTTGGACTAGTAGTCATCGACTAGTAGTTTTGACTAGTGTATAGGTATATAGACGTGAAATATAAGCAGACTGAGCAGTCCTACTGATAGGAGCTTCAAAAAGTGAGACCAACATTTGGACTAGTAGTCATCGACTAGTAGTTTTGACTAGTGTATAGGTATATAGACGTGAAATATAAGCAGACTGAGCAGTCCTACTGATAGGAGCTTCAAAAAGTGAGACCAACATTTGGACTAGTAGTCATCGACTAGTAGTTTTGACTAGTGTATAGGTATATAGACGTGAAATATAAGCAGACTGAGCAGTCCTACTGATAGGAGCTTCAAAAAGTGAGACCAACATTTGGACTAGTAGTCATCGACTAGTAGTTTTGACTAGTGTATATGTATATAGACGTGAAATATAAGCAGACTGAGCAGTCCTACTGATAGGAGCTTCAAGAAGTGAGACCAACATTTGGACTAGTAGTCATCGACTAGTAGTTTTGACTAGTGTATAGGTATATAGACGTGAAATATAAGCAGACTGAGCAGTCCTACTGATAGGAGCTTCAAAAAGTGAGACCAACATTTGGACTAGTAGTCATCGACTAGTAGTTTTGACTAGTGTATAGGTATATAGACGTGAAATATAAGCAGACTGAGCAGTCCTACTGATAGGAGCTTCAAAAAGTGAGACCAACATTTGGACTAGTAGTCATCGACTAGTAGTTTTGACTAGTGTATAGGTATATAGACTTGAAATATAAGCAGATTGAGCAGTCCTACTGATAGGAGCTTCAAAAAGTGAGACCAACATTTGGACTAGTAGTCATCGACTAGTAGTTTTGACTAGTGTATAGGTATATAGACGTGAAATATAAGCAGACTGAGCAGTCCTACTGATAGGAGCTTCAAAAAGTGAGACCCACATTTGGACTAGTAGTCATCGACTAGTAGTTTTGACTAGTGTATAGGTATATAGACGTGAAATATAAGCAGACTGAGCAGTCCTACTGATAGGAGCTTCAAAAAGTGAGACCAACATTTGGACTAGTAGTCATCGACTAGTAGTTTTGACTAGTGTATAGGTATATAGACTTGAAATATAAGCAGATTGAGCAGTCCTACTGATAGGAGCTTCAAAAAGTGAGACCAACATTTGGACTAGTAGTCATCGACTAGTAGTTTTGACTAGTGTATAGGTATATAGACGTGAAATATAAGCAGACTGAGCAGTCCTACTGATAGGAGCTTCAAGAAGTGAGACCAACATTTGGACTAGTAGTCATCGACTAGTAGTTTTGACTAGTGTATAGGTATATAGACGTGAAATATAAGCAGACTGAGCAGTCCTACTGATAGGAGCTTCAAAAAGTGAGACCAACATTTGGACTAGTAGTCATCGACTAGTAGTTTTGACTAGTGTATAGGTATATAGACTTGAAATATAAGCAGACTGAGCAGTCCTACTGGGAGGAGCTTAAGAAAATAGGACCAACAGTTCGACTAGTAGTCATATGACTGTAACAATTTACCTAGTTCGCCTATTTAGTATCTAATCGCCTGTTTTGGCGATGTAATATCCTATGATAGAATAGGCGTGTGAATCCACATTTCTAGTTGCGACAAAATTGATGAAATAGTCAAAGACTACTACTACTACTAGATGATCAATCGATGGATCAATCAGATGATGAATAAATGCACGGGCTTCTTTTCCCGTTCCGTGAACTAATCGAATGATGAAAGTTAGGTTCCACCCAGCAGAAAAATGCAGTATACTGAGCCCATAAAAGGTTACATTTCACATTTCTCCTCTTTGGATATATATTCATGTTTACACGCAATTTATATCGAATCGTATATCTAATTGGGCTTTCTTAGTGCTGTAAATTTGTATAGGGATTTCATATATGTAATTTATTTTTTAGACCTAAGGGAAAACGTCACAACCCAGTCGTTGGAATATTGGCTATCTGATATACAGCTGTCTTTGAATGGTGTGAATTTGGAAGGTGTCATTGATCTTGATTCAAAAGGGTCTTGGAGAAAGCTCGCCACAAGACTCGAAGAATATCGTATCCACACCGTTATAAAGCCTACATTCAAAAGCTTCAGTTCCATACCAATTGAAACAATTGTAATGGGATTTCATTATTGTGTTGAACTCGAAAATAATCCATAAAGTTCTGCATCCGCATCTTTTTATAATTATAATTTACTCAAGCACAAGGAATGCTTGCGGAGTTGGGAAAAAGCTAGCAAAATAATCAGACTACGAGGAGCGATTAAGTGATTGCTGGTTTATATATTTTTGAGATGGTACATTTTCAGTGCCGTGTCGGTTGAGTTTTACGAAATTTACAATTTAAAACTTATTTTCGTAACTTTATACAGTAATGTTTTCGGGCGGTTAAGTTGCAATGAAAAGTTTAGACAGTTTTAGATTTTTGTGACTTTAAAATTTAGTTGAGTTAAATTTATAAAAACACTGTTAACCTCCAAGTGGTTTCGACGATTTTGCTAATGACCAGATGACCAATGACCAGATATTTCGTCATCAAGGTATTGCTGAGTGTTTTATGATGGTGAGATCAAGATCTGGTCAGTTTTCATCCATTGATGATATATCTCAGCCATCAAGATCTGGTCAGTTTTCATCCATTGATGATATATCTCAGCCATCAAGATCTGGTCAGTTTTCATCCATTGATGATATATCTCAGCCATCAAGATCTGGTCAGTTTTCATCCATTGATGATATATCTCAGCCATCAAGATCTGGTCAGTTTTCATCCATTGATGATATATCTCAGCCATCAAGATCTGGTCAGTTTTCATCCATTGATGATATATCTCAGCCATCAAGATCTGGTCAGTTTTGCTAATGACGGGTTTCCACATCGAGAAACCACCAGGGGGGTTTTAAAATTCCTTCCCACGTGGTTTTTAATTTATTCTAGTTTTTTGTACACTTTTCTTTCGTCTTTCTTGGATGCTGGTTCGTGTTCTAAGTTCAAACAGAATAGACTGTATTTATTAATTTGAAAAGAAACTAATTAATAAATAAAATTAAAAATACTTGTGGTAATGAGAATTTCAAAGAAACATTTTTAAATTTTGGCATGTATAATACGTTTTATCGCTTCTTTGAATGTATTAACATGAATAGACATGAAATTTACAATGCATTTCGTGGCACTTATGAATTTAAGTAAAATAGAAAATTTCAACTCTCTTAGAATTTATTAAAGATACTAGAAGTAACTTAAATCTGTATAAAATATTTTTTGTTTTAAAATTAAAATTTTTTTTTTGAAGAATTCGAAGTAAACGATAGAATGCAATTAACAGGAATGAAAAACACTATAATGTTTCGTTTCATAAAATTCATAAATGGCACCACACACTTGTGACAGGTTATAATAGATTGTCAATTTCTTCCCAGTGAGAACTTTCACAACTATCGTTACGTTCAAAGGAGCTGCGGTAGCTCAGTTGATAGAATCGTGGGTTTGAAGTTCGTCAAATATTCAATTAGTCAAATACCGTCGCGTACGTCGGGCCTGGTACACGTTAAATCCCTTGTAATCTCAAATGTCCTCACATTGGCGTTGTGTGGGTTTGGAAAGTGGAGACTAATAGTTCAAAACAATGGATGATGTTCTCAGATATTACCCTTTGGGACTGATACCGGTACGTCTCCAATAGCCTGTAGTGTTGCTCCAGTGCGACATAAATTCAACTACCAACATACCGTTAGAAGGGTTCAACAACAAATTTTTTTATGTGCTCCTTTGTTATTATCTCATGTTATGTTTTATAATATGTGAACGAATTGAACTGTATATTTTTGGGGGAGATCTAGATTATTTTAGTACAATATCTTAATGTAAACAATTGATAGTAATTCAAGATAACATTCACCTGCTGTTTATTATTCTCCGTTCCTTAAATCAAAAACTCTGATTTAAAAAGAATTGGAATCGTATACATTTCTAACTATAATTGGAATCGAATACATTTCTAACTATAATTGGAATCGAATACATTTCTAACTATAATTGGAATCGATTACTTTTCTAACTATAATTGGAATCGAATACATTTTTTTAATTTACTTGCATCTATTTCGCAATTTTATCGCAAATCATAGCAAATGAGTAACTTGACCCCTTGAGTACATTTGACGACTGAGACTCGTCATGCACTTGTATTACCTAAGTTACGTATGACGTGTCTAATTCGTCATTCAAACTAGAACAAAATTAAACATGTACATTCTTATTCATGGCAAGAGTGATTGGTGTAACGAGACTCTCCTTGAATCAAATTATTCAATCGTTCTCTACAAAAATACACTTTATTTTATCTGACTCCATACAAAGAAACATTTACACGGCTGCCTTGCCAGACATTCTTTTTTGGAATGAACGTGAAGATCAGAAGCTGTGCGATCTTTCTCATACTGTTGCCATTCTTATCAATCGAAATTATATGCAAATATAGCAGTAACTAGTGTGCAAACGATAATACTAAAATCTAACAGAAATTAGTGTACAGACGATAATACGAAAATATAACAGTAACTAATGTGCAAACAATAATCCGAACTACTTTTTAAAATAAATCTGTACTCAAGGGGCTAAACTAATGACTGCGTTCTTTATTTAGGAATTGGACTGCGTTATGCCAACGTTTCGCTTGCATATTTATTCCAATCCGACTGAAAACGAAAATGCATATCTTCTAGGCATCTACAAGAGAGTCATTTATTTTGTGCTAGATGAATTGAAGATGAATGAAGCCGAAAAAAATGAATTCATCAATGATGTCATCCAAATGGAAACTGATATTGCCACTGCCATAGAAGTAAATATATATTACTCTGCAAAAGAGCATGAATGTGAACCAAGTTATTGTAAGTTTTATCTGTCTGCCACAAGAATTGGTCCAGACTTAAAGTTTACAATTGTCAGTAGATTCATCGGAATTTTCAAATTGGATGCTTGAAGAAATTGGTTCCAAGTTTTTCATATTGGCACACGTGATGACACATTGGAAATATATTTGCTAGAGTAAACTACTTCCTTCTGTCATTTAAACATTTGAGAAAAAGGAAATAGAATTAAATCATCCCTGTTCTAAATGGACTATACTATTTCTATAACGACGGCCACCACCCAGACTTGATGTCGAGAGCGGTTCTCGTGTTAGAAATTCATGGTACAAAACTTCCACAACTGAAGATTTCATTAGGGGAATTGAGGCTCTATTAGAGGGTATTTTGAGTTTTTTTAGTATGTAGAAGCATGTATTGACAATTTGTCTACACATAAAAATATAATTTTTATTTTTTTTGTTATGGTGGTATTACAACTAGGGTGCGATTTATCCAAACAGTCTTTAAGCATAACAGGCGAACCAAATCTTTTTGAAAACAGTAATTTCTGAACTATCTTCCGCATTAAAGTAATTCACTAGTTTGATTTTGCATTATTATTTGTTTCCAACATAGACTTTCCAACAAAATTCTGAGCACTTTTTACAGAAAGTGAGTGTTTGTTGTAGATTTGTACAATACAAGGTTCTTTGGTTTTGAGAAACTTGTCCATGGTTTGAACCATAGTTTTTATTTATTGTTACATAAAAAAAAATATTATTTAGAATGGGTATTTACGTTTTATTGTATTGGCTCACACTTTTACGATAGCATATTTGATGTACTTAAAGATACATCAATGTTTTATTAATGTTGGAAAATTTCAAATCCATTTTCTAACATAATTACACTTTTTATCTTATTAGAATTCCCGATTCTCTGCGATATCGGATCTTTCCGAAGAACACGTAAGTATAAACTAGAATAGTGTAAATTATGTATTCCTCTAAAGATACATATATAAACCTCGTAGCTTTACAAAGTGCCTCCAAAGAATTCAATAGATACTTTCGTTGACACCGAATGTAAAATCAGATTTTAACACAATTCAACAAGAAAGTTTAAAATGAGTCTTAATGTTTACTTTTAAATAAGATAATTATTTTCGACCAATTATAAAATTGCGTTGTTACACTAGATTGAATTGTAAAATAATTGTAGGTGAGAAATTTCACTTTCGGAATCAAAAGCTTTCTTAAACATATCTTAATCATTTTTTAGTATAATCAATCTTCCAGTAGTGTGTTGATAAATTAGTAAAATAAAACTTCTAGAAGAGATTGTTCATAAATAAGTAAAATAAATCTCCCAGTAGAGAGTGTTCATAAAGAAGTAAAATAAATCTTCCAGTAGAGGGTGTTCGGTGTTCATAAATAAGTAAAATAAATCTAACTTTCATCATACATTCTCCTAAAAAAGTAAGGACTGATCCCGGATCGTCGTCAATAGCCCGTTGTGTTGCTCTAGTACGACGTTAACTAAAATTACCAAATTACCTCCTAAAAAAGTACTTTTAGTTGAATACCCTTCAGTGGAATTTCACAATAACTCTAAACTTTTACCCTATTTTAGCATTTGAAACATAACTAGACGTCATGACCGAAAAATAGTTGTAATTTTTATAAGTGGCTGTGTTGATTTTGTCAAAACCAACGTTTTTGCATTACACTGCGGGGATTTAAATCTGTTCTTGGGAATTTGATTACATTGAGTGATTAGAGTTTTATTAACTGATGATTTCATTAACGGTGGACCCCGGAACCTTTTAATATTGGTGGAATTTTGCATTCAACTATTAATTTTACTGAGTACTTTTTTAATCTATTATCAAGTGTCTCCTATAATCCAACCTGCTTAACACGTTCGCTGCCAAAGCTGATATGGTGCTTTGATAGATATCGCCCTGTCGTAGAAATGGGTTTTTCCCAGAAGCCAATATCAGCCACGCCAATACGAAAGCTCAGTCAACAAATTTGCAATTTCATCATCTGTTAGGGGTTTATTAGATTGTATTTTTCTTTTTTTTTTGGTGGGGGGGGGGACGTGAAGGCCCTACAGAACTAACGTCTCTATGACTCATATTACAAGATTCTTTTTCATAACTAATACAGCTATAAATTCGAAACCACATACTTTTACAACTAGCATATAACCTTTACTCCATGCCGAATCCTAACATATAATGCCAATTGAAGCGAATAATAAATGTTGAGGCGCAGCTCTTCCCGCTTGAACGCGTGACTGTCTATTGAGACATCACTCCACATCACGCGCTGGTGCGTGATTGGCTTTTTTGCGTTGATGCTACATCCCGCGCTGGCAGATTGGGAGCGAAAGTGTTAACAAAAAAGCTATTTAACTCTTCAGTGGTTTCGACGAGATATCTCGTCCATCAATGTTGATACACAACCTGGTATATCGTTATTAAATCTTAAGATATTGCCAATTTTCGCAGAGGACGAGACCAAGATCGGATCAGTATTTTTCTAGTGATGAGATACCTTGTTACCAAATTCTGGTCAATTTTGCTAAAGACGAGATAATTCGTGAGACATCCACCAGGAGATTTAAAAAATTAAATATGCTCTTACTACCTAAGAAAGGTAAGCATTAATTATTAATTAAATGTATACATTAAATTATCCCAGTACAGCATTAGTTTTAATTGCCTATATTCTGAAGTAAATTTTTATAGCTTTACAGTTTGATATCTGTTCCAATCGACAAGAGAACTGTATGAGAAAAAACGATATAATTTTCCTGTTAAATTAGCATGAACTGCGTACTAATCACTAGTTTAGTGTTACATTTTTCATGTAGTTTCAAGATTAATATCATTCTACTTATATTTATACTAGAAACTTCAAATCAAAGAAATGTGGAGAGTCATGCTAGGTGATTCAGTTCAAGATCTTAATATCGTTTCAACTTGCAAATACAGCCTGGAAGACATACTCACTGTTCTAAATAATGCTCCTCCTAAGTAAGTAATTTTCTTGGATCTATAGCTTAAAAAACTCTCATTACATTGAAGTTGGTTTGTTGGCTTTGTAAGATGTTGTTGTAAGACTTTTTAAAAGCATAAATTACTTTTGAATTTGTATCACTTCTGCAATTGTATTGCTTTCTGCTTTTTTTTCTTTAGCTTCAAGACTTTTTAAAGTATAGCTATATTTAATTTCTATTATTTATGAAATTTTTTGTTTATTACTGCTTAATTTTGTTTCGTCGGAATCAGTGAGATTGACTTTTTAAAAGCATAACTTTGTCACGGGAAATGCCGTGTGGGTACTGCTTGTATTTTATAAACATGAGTTCATATTTGTATAGGTTGGTAATTTAAGGAAACAAACAGTTGAAATGCAAATATATGAAATCTAAACCATATTCAAACCATGCTACTTTTTCTTTGAAAAGATAAATTGAGCCTCGAATTTTCAATGATATTAATTGTACAATTTAGAAAAAGATTGAGATTGACTTTGAATCCTCTTTTCCCAAATTTTAAATATTTTCTTCTTTCCAAATTTTAAATATTTTCTTCTGCTTTTTAAAATTTTAATTTCAATGCTCCTAATACCAAAAGGGTAAAAAGGATAAAATGTTTTTTCGCCAACTCCAAATTGCTGGTATTTTCAGGAGATCTGCTAGATACGTTGCCTGGAAGATGATATCGCAACTTCTTCAATACCTCGGTGGCGAATTTCGGAGGCTCCACCTCCATTTCGTGAGCAAGTGGTCTGCATGGGACTATGCGCTGGATACCCCTTGGGCAGAGTGTTCTGACGTTCTTCGGAAAGAAATGGGATCGGCTGTTTTCAAAGTCTTAACGGACTCTGGTTACATGAGGATGGAAAGAGCACAAGAGGTCAGTAAATAATGCTTTCCATTATATCCTGGAAACGTTTTTCACAAAAATCATCGCGGCTAAAAATAAGAGTCAACCTAAAAGCAAATATTTTTCTGATTTAGATTCACAAGTCGAATAAAACATATATTTACATTGTGATGTATTTCCATAGATTGAAAACATGGAACTTGTCTTCATTTATTTCTCTCAAAAGGGGAGGGGGGGGGGGGCTGGTGGCACGTTAAATCTGCCGAGGCCCATTGGTGTGGTGTTGAAGTTTGGAGAGGGGTACAGCTCAGGTGCTTCCTCGTCATCTGACCGTGATTCAGAATTACGTGGTATTGTCCTCGGTATTTCCCTTGGGGATTGATCAAGCCGTCGCCAATATCCCGTTGTGTAGCTCCAGTGGTACGTCGTTAGTTTAATGTCCATATACTTCATTAGTTTTCCTAAAACTCTCCAACTGGTTTCTACGAGCTATCTCGTCCGTCAAGATCTGAACAGATTTGTTAATTACGAGATATTTAGTCGTGTAGAATGCTTGTTGAATTTCGAATGATGGAGAATTGCATTTTTTATGATGACAAGGTCAAGATCCTGTTAATTTTTTCTAATGTCGAGACATAATGTCCACCAAAATCTGGTTTGTTTTGTTAAGGACGAGGGACCTAGTCAACACAACAATAGTATGGTTAAATATACTCTATAACAAAATAAATCGACGCACCATGAAGGAGTTGTCTGATTGCGATAAAAATTGGTAGATGGTGAAGAACATACACTGAAGAGCCAAAACATTATGACCACCTACTCAATAACGCGTTGCGCCTCCTTGGGCCTGCTAAACAGCTGTAACTCGCCTGGGCATAGATGCCATAAGTTTTGGTACATGAATGGAGACAGGTTGTAGCAAATGTCTAAGCAGCGGTCACGCAAAGTCGATATATTCGGACATGGTGGTGTTTGAGCTCTGAGCTGCCGCTCTATGACACCCCAAATGTGCTCTATTATGTCGAGTTAGGTGGCCAGGATATTAAGTGGAATTCATCAGTATGCTCCTCGAACCACTCCAACACAATCCGAACCTTGTGACATGGGGCGTTGTCCTGCTGGAAGATTCCATTTCTAGTTGGGAAGACCGACGCCTTGTAAGGGTGCAACTGATCAGCAATGATGTTCAGATAGTTCGCTGCGTTCATGGTCTGTTCTACAACAATTACGTGTCTTAAGTCGCCTATGTGAACGTCCCCCAAAGCATAATACCGCCACCACCACTTGTGTATGACCTGCTGTACAAGAAGGAAGGAACTGTTCGCCTGGCAGACGGTGTACCCTGACACGACCATCGACGTGATGAATGAGAAATCGGGATTCATCTGACCAGGCAACTCTCTTCCACTCATCCATGGTCCAGTCTTGATGTTCCCGGGCCCACTGTAGGCGTAGTTGAAAATGACGCTTGGTCAACAGAGGCACACGAGTGGGATATCTGCTGCACAGTCCCATATACAACAGTATCAGCTGAACTGTGTGTTTCGAAACTCTTGCGCTTGGACCTGCATTGTGTTGAGCTGTCAGCTGAGCCACTGTCTCGCCGATTTTGCTTTACCAAGCGGGACAGTCTCCGACGTCCTTTTTCATTGATGACGCGTGGACGACCAACACCTTGGCGTCTACTCCTGGTGTCACCGTCATTTATCCACTTTGCATGAATACTAACAACGGCAGATCGTGAACAACCTGCCAGTCGTGCAATTTCGGTAATACTCGTTCCTAGTCTTCGGGCCATTACGATCTGCCCTCTATCAAATTCGCTTAGATCAGCATCCTTTCCAATCACTCGCAAAAGTAAGTGCAAGAATGATTACTTACCTCCTCCAGCAACAGTTAAATACCATTCTCACTTAATCACGTGTCCTCCATGTCATCCAGACGAGTTCATTGAAAAATGTAGGGATGGTCATAATGTTTTGGCTTGTCAGTGCACATAGAAAAAAAAACGATTAAAATTCCAGAACAATTGAATGATTTATTTCAGAGTTTGGCCGATACAAAGGAAAGAAATCAATAAGGTGCTGGTCTACATCTGGCCTGGATGCAAGCTGTCACCCGGCGTGGCATAGACTGAAAAAGTTCTCAGATGGTATCCTGCGGAATTTCTTGAAAAAGTGTATCCAACTGTCAGGCTAAATGGTCAGCATTCTGGGATGGTTGCAAACGCCTTCCCATAACGTCACAAATGAGCTCTATGGGAGAGAGATGAAGAGGCCTAGCTGGCCAAGAAAGTGTTGAGAAAGCTTGAAGACAATTCATAGCAATACATGCCGTGTACGGCCGGACATTATCTTGTTGAAAAGAAAGCAGGTCGCAAAAGGAACGGTAACACAACCGGTCGTGGAATGTCGTCTACGTACCGCTGTGCTATAAGCGTGTCAGAAATGACTACCAAAGGGGTCCGGCTTTAAAAGAAGATGGCACCTCAGACCATAACGCCCTGTTGTGGGTATGTGTGACGTGCGATAGAAAGGACAGGATCCCCACACTGTCCTGGACGTCTCCATACCAGCCTGCGGTTGCCGGCAAGACACTGTTGGAAACGGGACTCGTCACCAAAGACTATACGTCCCCAGTCAGCGCAGTTCCAAATTGATCTAGCCCGGCACCACTGTAATTCTACACCTTCGTGTTGCCTCGATTTTTATTTGGTTATAGAGTATACAAGTTTAAAGTTTCATATTCACATGTTTCATTTTAAATGTCTAATTTATGAATATCTCACTTCTATGGTAGATCTCTGCCACCTTAATCACTATCAAGCAGTAATCGTCGCTTGACAACGAAAAAGTCATCTCCTTGTCACACGAGAGTTTCATTGTCAACATCTGTAAAATATTATAGTCTTGTCTGTTAGAAGCATTCTAATTGAGGAATTCCTTATAATAAAACGAAATACGATACCTAAAACAACATTCCCATTTTCTTAAATCAATAAAAAATACCGTGTTTGATTGTTTATGCATTGAAAGAATTCAATCATTACAGTTTTTCACATTTTTGTGCTTTCAGAAATGTTTAATCATGCAGTCTTTTTTGTTGAAGTTATATAAAATGTAGCGATAGGTACTAAAGCATTTTTATTCTAGGTCAACAATCTGTTCATAGAAGCAAAAGGTTATTTAATTCGTGCTGTACGTAATGATGACTGGTTAGATGATATCACAAGCAAAGAACTCATACGTAAGGTAAGATAGTGTTAATATTTAAGTTGTGTGTATTATACCTAATACCATATCAAATAGATATTAATTGTTTTCTTCTTTCGTAACAGATTAAGAAAATGGAATTCAATTCAGGATATTCAGAATTGATACAGGAACCAGACACACTGGATATTATTTTTAGCGATGTAAGCACATATTGATTCTGATTCCTATTCCCTATTTTAGGGCCTCGTTTCGTGTGCTCAAATCTGAAAATCAAAGATAATTTTATGCTGCCCTTTCGGTTCCAGCACAATATTGTTCTAATTATACACTATATATATATATATATATATATATATATATATATATATATATATATATATATATATATATATATATATATATATATATATATATATATATATATATATATATATATATATATATATATATATATATCGGCATATAATATCTTTCTTACAGGACAGAACTTATGACATTTGGCAAACAGGTATACTTATTCGACTATAGCTCTCCAGCTACTAGAAATAGCTACCCTAGATTATAGTGAATTTAAAAAACATTATTTTTTTACTCAGATATAGGCTCAAGAATTTCTAAAACCTTCGTGTGTCAGGATTACCTAAGTCTTCATTGTATTTGGTTTGCAAATTCGGTTTTTTTTTAGTTACATAAAATACAATTTCTCCAACACAGAAAATACTCGCTTATCAATTATGTACTGTCCATTATTTTCTATGACTTCTTGCCATCTCTCCGCCAACTTCATAATGCCACTTCATAAAACGCATGAGGTTTACTGGCTTAAAACTGATTCATATGCTTTTTTACAGCCCCATCGTTAGCCAACTTTACACCGTTCAAAGAATTCTGTAGTGCTCGGAATAGGTGATAATCTGATTGCGCAAGGTCCGGAAAATAGGCAGGGTGAAGCTAAACGTCCCAGCCAAGTCTTTACAGTTCCTGCCGGGTCCTTAATGATGTATGGGGTCTGATATTATCATGGTGAAAGACGACTCCTTTATGATTTGCCAGTTCTGGACGCTTTGAAACGTATGGCTTAATTCAAATTTCTTAACTGGGAGCAGTATACGTTTGAGTTGATTGTCTTGCCTTATGGCAAGAGTTCATAATAAATGATACCTTTACCACTGAGAACATAATTTTCCTCTGGGGCAATCCCGTCTTCGAGGTTGATAGTGGGGCTCGCTACTCTTTCCTCGTGATCTTTTACGAACTACGTTGTCAGACAATCCACTTTCATCACCCGTAACCAGCTGCTTCAAAGACACATCTTTTTCCTGGCGTTTAAGGAGCGTATCGCAGATGGAAATGCGAGCAGTTAAGTTGTGTACTCGTTAACTCGTGTGGCAAGTAAATATTGAGGCGAGAAACGTATCCCAACTGGTGCACAATGGGTCCTCTACATTTGTGTGGGATATATAGAGTTCCGTAGTGATCTCCCGTACAGTTTGGGGTGAATTTTTAGCCTTTACTACGGCTGGGTCAATCTCCGTTGGCCGACCGGAGGACGGCACGTCGCTGAGATCAAAATCACCGGAACGGATCTTGGTGCATAGTCCCCATACACATTGCAAATCTTTTTGTGCACTTCTGCAGCTATTTTTTTTACCTTTTTTTAACAAAAATAAAATGTGGCGAAAATGGACGTTCCTTTCTTTCATGTTTGCAGTGCACGCAGCTCGCACAATGATCTAAGTTACCCTGCGTGCATGTGCAAATTACATGCTATTGACGTCTCCTGTCACGCTAGCTAGTTAGTTGCACATTATAGAGATTGTGGATGGAAGATATTCTGCTCCACAGAAAAACCCCGAACAAAGTTATTTGCCAACCCAATATGCAATCTCAAAACGTTATTACAGTATACGGTAGGTAGTAAATTAACGTTCTGCTGGAGCAACAGAACTGACGACGATCTTGGATCAATCCCGAAGGGAAAAGAATCGAGGACAACACCTTGTAATTTTGAACCATGGTCGGATAACGAGAATAACGCATAAGCTGGGACCTCACTTTCCAAGCTTCCACATTACGCCAACATGAGGACATTTGAGGCCATGACAGATTTAACGTGCACCAGTCCCCGTGTGCACGATGTTATTAGCTAGACCTAGTTTCGAACTCGCTACTCCGATTGCTAATCCGTTGTTCTTCCAACTCTCTACAGGATAAGGAATCGATCTCTACAGGATAAGGAATATTTTTATTGTTAAGATTTCAAGTCATGTTCACGAACCTAATAAGCTGTTTTATAAATGTATATCGTTCCAATATTTAATTTTGTTCGTACACATAAGTAAAAATAGTCAATCCGGTATTGATTGAGATTATAATGAGCTCCCAGTGTAAATTGTTGTTAGATAATGTTTATTTATACTTTGATATTCCTCTATGGAACATTTACAACTGGATCAAAGTAACATGTTTTAATCGTATTTTGAACAAAGATTTAATTCATGTTTCTCACATTTTATCATCAGCTAAATTTAGAAGATGATTATTTCCATAGCGTGATGAATATTAAGAAATTCAAAACACGACATGCACTCAATAGGCTTTGGTATGGCAATCCCGAAAGTCCAATCAGGTATAAACATCCAATCAATGTTTTTAATCTTATTTATTTTGCTGAAAATATCTGATATTTCAAAAAACTTATTTTTAGCTGAAAATATTTAATATTTTTAAACCATTAAGAAACGATAAGTTATAAGTTTGTGGTACATTCAAAACAGACATCGGTCTATGCATGTAAAGTTTACTTTTGTGATATTCGACGGAACTGCAATTTAAGTATGTATTAAGTAATATTCAAAATATGAACACAAAGCTATGCTCCCAGACGCATATTTAAGTTTCAATATTCGTTTTAAAATTTGCTAGTTGTATTTGATGTAACAAAATTATTTTTTAACTCGGATACATAGATCAGTTATACAGTTGAAGCTTTCATACGAATATCAGGGTCCATTTGCAAATTTTCAGAAAATGAGATTGTAATGGAATAATTTATTATTAGACAATTATTCTGCAGTTAGTTCCCAAGGCAACCACTAGATGGCATTGTGGGTCGGCATTTGTTATCATGAAATCGCACGCTCGTGTGTGGAACAACGGTCTATGTCTGTGGAAACACTTGCTTCTGCCGGACTCGTACTTGTTTACAGGAAAAGGTTAGATAATCACTCAACCACACTTTTTGGGTTCTTTAATTATTCTATTTAAGAAGTATTTTATGACAAAAATAGGAGGGGAATGATGAAGGGTTTTTTTTTTCGATGTGACGTCAAACGCCAACAACTTTAACTAAATTTATAAAATCGTGGATAAATACGCGTTAACGAGGCACATAACTTTGACATCATTCATAAAAGTAAGCATCTTTACTCCTGTAGAATTAGTGATTCGTATTATAGATCGTTATTCAGCCGAACTCTTCGATTCTTTGAATGATATATTTTTTTTTGTGAGCTGAATCTTCTGTCATTGCATTTATCAGTGTTGCATAGCTTGGCAAACCTTTTATAAGATAAATAAATTATATTCGAAGATATAAGTCACATTTAAAAATAATTGGTGCAGTTTTTTCTTACAAATATAATTTACACGAGAGGACTTCTACAATTATAATTAGTCACCGATTCGACTATTCTTTAAAATTATGTTTCGTAAGCTAATCTAAATATACTCTATAACAAAAAATCGACTCACTAAGAAAGAGTTATATGATTGCGATAAAAATTGGTGGATGAGAAGAACATACATAGAAAAGCAAGCGATTAAAATTTCAGAACAATTGAATGATATATTTCAGAGCTTGACCGTTACCGAAGGAGGAAGTCAATAAGGCGTTGGTCCACCTCTGGTCTGGATGCCAGCTGTCACCCGACGTGGCATAGACTGAAAAAGTTCCCGGATGTCCTGCGGAATTTCTTGCCAAACTGTCTCCAACTGTTGGGCCAAATGGTCAACATTCCGGGATGCGATATTCCACATTGACTAACTCCCGGGCCCTCGCGTCGCCAAGCTTGCCAAACCAGTCGAATTTTTAAGCTGTCTGTCGTTCCGCGGTAATCCCTCCCCATAAGTTGGCAACCCACGTCCTCATGCAACGCGCCCGTCTCGTACCGTCGACACTAGCGCGTCTATCGTTTGTTTGTTATCCAGAGGCTTGATTATCAATTATCATCGAAGATGGACACGTTTAAAGACAAATATTTAGGCGAGTTTAAGAAGGAATTCTTACTTGCATTAGACGAGTATAGTTGCAACGACGAAAAAATCGTTTTTGATGTGCAATCCAAACCGAGAAGGAAATGAAGATGTTTGGAAAGCTTCAGCTCACTAACCAACACGTTGTCATATATATGTTTCAATGATATAACAACAAAATTTTTATTATTTGACTACTGTCACTTTTCTTGCCGGGGTGCGATTCGTAAATTAGTCTCCATAAAAACTTAATTAATTTCAGGCATTACGCCAAAAGAGATGTGACTGTTTATGGAATTCAAAACAAATATTAAGTTGAAGTGGTGTTGCATAAAAACGGGTTTAAAATACACATCGGATGAGCTCTTGACAAAATGTTACAGCAAAACATTAAATTCTCCGTAAACAAACAGCGCGCGATCACTGCGGTTCGCGAATAATCTCGTGGAACGCGAGAAAGCGCGAGGTTGGCATCAGGGATTGGCGTAGTTGCTAAATCCTTGGCGACGCGAGTGCCCGGGAGTTAGTCAATGTGGAATATCGCTTCCGGGATGGTTGCAATCGCCTTCCCATAACATCCGAAATATGATATATGGGAGAAAGATCAGATATTGCTGGCCAAGGAAGTGTTGGGATAGCTTGAAGGCAATTCATAACAACACGTGTGTGGACGGGCATTATCTTGTTGATAAGCATGTCCGGGGTGTCTTAAAAGGAACGGTAACACAACCGGTCGTAGAATGTCGTCTACGTACCGCTGTGCTGTAAATGTGCCAGAAATGATTACCAAAGGGGTCCGGCTATCAAAGGAGATGGCACCCGAGTCCATGACGCCCTGTTGTGGACATGTATGGCGTGCGATGGTAAGGTCAGGATCCCCACTCTGACCTGGACGTTTCCAGAAAAGCCTGCGGTTGTCGTCAGGACACAGTTGGACACGCACTCGTCACTAAAGACTACGTCATCAGTAAGCGCCGTTTCAATTTGATCGAGCCTGGCACCATTGTAATTCTGCACATTCTTTCTGCATCGATTTTTTTGTGTTATAGAGTGGTATAAAGTTTTTTTTTAAAAGAGTGTATTACAAATTCAATAAAAATGACTATTCAATAAGCACAAGTAAAGAATAATTGTGAACTTACTATAAGACTGAACATATCCTTGGCAATTTAATTTTTTTTTAAATTTGCAAATGCTTTAAATATTTTTCAATCATTCTTAAATAAATATGCAAATATAATTCCAAAAGTATAAATGGAATTATTTATCTTTTATTGTCTGTATACTGTGTTATTATTCTATGTTTTTATATTTGTGCTTTGTTACTTATGACAACATTTAGTATCTTGTTTCCTAGTGAAATTTCTCTGGATGATAATCCATTAGGATTTACTTCACGATTTGACCACGATAATAATACTGCCCGTGAGTATCAAAATAAAAGAAGTTTGTTTTTGTATTGTCAATTCATGTATCATTCGAAAGTGATGTAAAAATAATCTTCAAGGTTAAAAGGTGCTAAAAATTAAGAAATTTTAATCTTAATGCATAATATTTGGTCTAAAATTATTTGTTATATAATTTATAGGTGTTGATTTGGGTTTGCTGAGACCACCTGTGTTCTTTTATCAGAAAGTTATTCCCAAGTATGTTGACTGTAAAATTTTTGTTGACATTAAGAAATATTCTCAATATATACTTTGTGTTATCTGCATATTGGAAAATGTGATTTAGATTTTTAGTGAAAATATGATTACAATAAACTTTATTTTTATGTATTTAGATACCTGAAGTATGGAGAAGCTTCTGTACTTATTCGGGAAATGAGTCATGTGATTGATGCCACCGGTAATTTATTAATATCTTAGGAATCTTGCGTGTGAATGGAAAATTTCACTGTCCTTCAAACATGTTCTAATATAAACTTGAAATGTTTAGTGGATTTTTGTTTTGAGGGATTTACAGGTGCAAACAAACCTCTCGCGTAATTTGACATTTTAATAATATTTAATGGTACTTTTCCGTTAGTTGGGTGCCAGACAAAAACCGCCAAATAACAGCGATAACTCAGCCAAATAACAACCGTTAAAGAGTTTATCTTTTAAAGTTTATAGCAACCCTATAACAAATATGCCTGGAATTATTCTTTTCGCGTCAACGTTTAGGTTGGCAGATTCTTTTAAGATTGGCATTTTTTTGGTACACAGCTAACGAAAAAACTTCTGAATGATTAAATATTTTTCGGAATAATTTTCTTTTTCCAATATAAATTTGTAGCATACATTTGTAGAAGGAATTATTTCTTCAAACCCATTTTGGCTAAATTTACCAAGTATACTACGTGACCAAACTGTTTATAGCTACTTTCTGCAAATTATTTTAAGATAGTATTTTTCTGATGAAGAGATAAGCTGATTATAGCTGTGCTTCTAAATTTATACGTCCAGTCCAGTCCAGTTCAAAACATTTCACCCCCTCAGAGGCAAATTACCTAAAGGAGATTTGGAATTGTGAAAGGAAAATTTTGTGTGCGGCAAAAGAAGCCTATGTATACGGGCTTCACGAACCCAAGAGAGGTACTCCTGTGATAATATCTTTTCTCAAAGAGGTTTACTGTAGTAAACACGGGACTCGCAATCCCGTGATACCCATGCGATCATTTCCTGCTTTCTTTCCACTATTCTGCTCTCCAATCCAACTTTTATCCGTTGACAACATTTTTTAACTGAATTTGCTTTATGTTCATATGCGTTAAACTAGCCACTGCGTGGCCAGCACGGCGTTAACCCATGACAATTCCAAAAAGATCGAAAACGTTGGTTAAAGGGAGAAAAAACTAATAAATTCATTTGAAATTGTTCTACAATGAATTTAAAAATTCGGACTGGACACAAAATTCACAAAAAAATTCAGATCAACTGAGTGCCAAATTTCATTATCCCAAAAAATAAAACAATAACGATCGCCAAATCCCGGTGAATGCTACGCAATTCCAAAAACGATCACAATAGCCCACTGTGTTGGTCCGGTGCGACGTTAATTAAATACCTACCAAAAACAATCGCGAGAACGATTCCAAAGGACGTAAAAGCCGTGACGTCATTGTTTAATACACCCATATTCGTATTGCAAAAGTAAAAAAGTTACAATTGAAAAATTATTTATTTAAAGAAAATAAAATGTAAAGTATCTGTCTGGTGTAAAATTTTCCGCACATTTCAAATCTGTTGAAATTTTCAATCTATCTTTAAC
This sequence comes from Metellina segmentata, assembly GCA_947359465.1. Lineage (NCBI taxonomy): Eukaryota > Metazoa > Arthropoda > Arachnida > Araneae > Tetragnathidae > Metellina > Metellina segmentata. The sequence goes on along the minus strand of OX375875.1, from coordinate 91,254,271 downwards.
GATCCAGGAGAATCACAGAACTCCAGTTTAAAATGTTCATTTGTTTTGTTCATCCGCTGAAATCGTTGCTCCGAAAATGAAAAAAGTCTTGTGACGTCAGAGGTCAAAAATAGCAAAATCGGCCGGCTTCTTCTTTCTGACGTTACTCCGGAAAAGAAGAATGAAAGGTGAAAAAAAAATAATAAATTCATTTAAAAATGTTCTAGATAAAATTTTAAAATTCTGGCGCGATAGAAAATTGCAAAAAATTTGGACTAACTGTTGCCGAATTTTATTATTGTAAGTGCCATAGATTCGTCAGGACAGTACAGGCAGACTACTAACACTTCCATTTAAAATTGTGTAGATTTATAGTCCACTTGCGCCAAAAAACCCCAAAACAACCAACTAAAAGGATTGCGAACTATTTTCTACAATATTCATAAATACCTATTTTTCATCTAATTTTAATGCAGCATACTCCTCTGTAAAGAGCTCATCTCGTTTACAACTGACATTTAAAATTTAGTCAGCTAAAATTTAAATAATTTGTTTGAGTTAGCGTATTTATGGTAAAAAAATACAAGTTTAAAGTAAACTTCAATAGTTAACGGTTGGTAGTTGAATTTACGTCGCACTGGAGTAACAAAACGGTCTGTGAAAGGCTTTAATAGATGAATTCATTGTTATATGTAATCTATGAATAAATATATTATAAAATTTATTATCGATTTAATTGGGTCAAATCTTGATTTCCTATCAGGTCACGTTCAAGATATTCATTATCTCAAATTGCTATGTTAATTATTTTGTATGTTTTTTTTTATTTTATGTTAATATAGATATATATATATATATATTATAACTCCCCTTGACGCCAAAAAGTAAAAGTGAGTGGAGGAAGTATTATCTTATAAAGTCAGCCTTTTGTATTTTTAAGGTGTTTTTCAAGAAAATGATGGCGTAAATCAAGTAGCAGTATCTGTTCAGCATAGATATGATTCATATTCTGAATGCCTGCTTAATCAAACTATGAGAATGCAAAATAATATTTATCCAGAAGTGAGTCTTTTATTCATACTATTTTGAACAACATTATAATGCATTTGTTATTTTGCACTTGCATGTAGTAAACCTTTAAAGTTATGTTTAAATTACACCATAATATTGTAAAAATACAATCCTCTTCATTTTACTTCTCTTAAACTTTTTAATTATCCTGTTTTGATATCCAGAGGGTCAGAAAATGACCCATTGAACCTCTCTTTAAAGAGCTATCTTTAAATAGCTTTAAAGAGCTATGAATGGAACAATATCTAAAAGGCATGACAAGATTATCTTGTGAAAGTAGTACCTAGTAAGGATGCGACATTGATGTCAATGTTTTCAAAACATCGATGTTTAAAAAAAAACATCGATGTATTGGATTCGATGTTTTTGTAACATCGATGTTTATACTTGTCGATGTTTTATTTTTAAATGAAAAAAATACCGTTACAAAAATTTAAAAAATAACGAAGTAGCATAATTTTCATAATCACCTAATTAAACATACTTTTAGACCAAAGTGGCCAAGGGTGAAGGGTTGAAAAGTAGGGATGCGACATCGATGTCGATGTTTTCAAAACATTGATGTTTTATAAAAAACATTGATGCATTGGAGCCGATGTCGCATTACTAGTTTCTAAATCAGTTTTAAAAAATGGGAAAAAAAGTTTAAATACACTGAATTTTAAAAACATCGATGGTTTGGGGGCGATGTATTATCAACATCGATGTTTTAATTTTGAACATCGATGTTTTGCGGTCGATGTCGCATCACTAGTACCTAGGACAGCTTCAGTAATTGCGCTTCTATCTGAACATCGGACACTCAGGTTTTAAGTGAATTTATCCTACACAATCAGCTGAAACAATTCAAATTCAACACGTGAAACATTATTACAATTGTACGGCACTACATGAAAACAGTAACTGCACCCTTCTTAAAGCAAGAAAGGTTCGGTTTCAGTTTTCATGTTTTTCCTGAGCACACAGATCTTGATGACATTCGTCCATTGAAAAGAACTGACCAGATCTTGATGATATTCGCCCATTGAAGAGAGCTGACTAGATCTTGATCAACATAAAAAAAAAATCAGAAATATATTGATATATCCTCGTAGAAACTAGTTGGAAGATTAAAGGTTAACATAGGAAAAAATCTTTTGAAATCCTCACAAACCTACTTAAAATTACAAAATAAATTTATTCAGGATAATATACTTGAATTGAAGATTTATATAAAGGAGTTTATATTTATATAGGAGGAGGTGTTTAGGAGAGTTAATAAAGGAGAAGGCGCCAAAGCTCTTCAAATTTCTAGTGAAGCTGAGAAGTTTTTAGTTCTGAACAGAGATATCAGATTACTATATACGTAACTCTGTACAATAACTTCTTAAATTTACAATAATCTAATATTTCTTTTTACGACTGTCAGTTTCTGCAGGATCTTTTCATTATCCTTAAGTTTAAAAGATTGGATTATTAGAGAGAATAGTGAACTCTGAAATACAATTTAGAAAAGCTCACTGATCATTCGCATTTCCGAAATACAGTACATCAACTAATGATTGATTCTCTTAATAACTTGATTTTCAAAAACTAAATGACGACTTTTCTACTCAAAACTCTGCCTTGTTTGTGCTGTATAGTTTCTCTATTAAACATACCTTTTAAATTGGATGCCGATTTATATCGTAACAAAATTTCGTACAGACGGAATATTTGTCAGAAATCGTAGGGTAGTCTTGTTCCAAATATACTGATGTGCAAAAATTAAGGACGAAGTGGAGAAATTAACATAAAAGTGGAAAGAGGCAACAGAACGGACCGAAAGACTAATCAGGAGATATACTAGGTACTGGTATATTAGGGCATGCACATATATGGGAAATGACGTAGTGGAAGGAGTGTCAGAAGGGGAAAAGCACACGGGTGTGTACGCTCAGCAATTCGGTGAAAGCTATTGCACTGTGTACAGTGATTTCAACGACGTCGAGTTGCTCTGCTACCGTGATATGGCCAATAGGCAATCTAGGAGACGTCATCTGGATGACTTTACTCGAGGTCGTGTCACTGGGAAGTTGGAAGAAGGACAAAGTGGGACAGTATGGCGGAGTAGTTCGGGATCGCTCACAGCATCGTTTTAAGAGCCTGGAGACCATTTCAAACGACAGAAACAGCTATCCGAACGTTTAGCAGTGGTCGTTCACGACGAACGTTTAGCAGTGGCAACAACGATGTCGAACGACCGATATATTGTCCTACAGGTGACAAGAAACAGACGGCAGTGGAGAAATCGCAAGGCACGTGCAACAAACAACTGGACGTCCGATATCACGTTTTACTGTGTCCAGGAAGCTGCATAAACACGGTCTATTGGCACGACGACCAGTACGGTTTATGCCATTAACGCCTGCTCATCGGAGACGCCGGTTTCTGTGGTTCTGCTAACACAAGAACTGGACACAACAAGAATGGTGCCAAGTGCTTTCTATGGATGCGAGCCGATTTAATCTGACGAGTGGTACTGGACGCATTCACATCTGGAGAGATAAGGGAACACGGAATCATCCCTACAACATCATCGAAGGGGACCGTAATCGGGGTGCTGGAGTTCTCATTTGAAGAGGTATCCTGCTTGGCAGTGGTACAGACCTCCATTCCAAGGAGGTTAAGTCACTGGTGTCCACTATTGTACCGAGGTTCTCTTGCATCACGTACGTCTTTTTAAAAGTGCTGTAGGTCTGGACTTCCTCATCTTGGACGACAATGCTACACCTCATCTTTCAGGGGCTGTCGCAGAGCTCTTGGAGAGTGAGGGTATTCAACGCATGGGATTTGCCTGCGAGGTCCTCGGATCTAAATCCTATAGAACATGCGTGGGACCTTCTCGGGAGACCCTTGGCAGCACGTGACCAACCACCAGTAACGATTCTGCAGCTGTGATTGGCGCTACAAGAGGAATGGACCGCGATACCTCAACAGCTCCTTGACAACCTCGTCCTCAGCATGGACAGACGTTGTAAATCCTGCATCGCAGTCAGAGGTGATCATTTCCCCTACTAAAGACTGTATTCTTCTTGCCAGGCGCCTGTCACATGGACGTTTCCGTTTTCTGTTCACTTGTGCTCGAAGCTAGCTTTTCAATAAAGTGCTTTTGTATCCTTTTGATTCGTTGTTTGGATGGTTTTGCACACTTGTCCCAAGTTCTCACATTTTGGGGATCTTATGATATGATTTGGGTCGATGTAGAATACTTCTGTCGGATGTTACATTTGAAAAACTGTCTCGCCCTTAATTTTTTTTGCTCACCAGTGTAATATATTGAATACCCTAACTATTGCTCAGTATCAGTATCTCAGCCTCCGGGGTCGGGAAATCAAGCTGGAAACTAAATGAATTCACTAGGAACTATTATCTTTTGGTTTCCAGAGATCATATAACTTCTTTACTTGTGTCAGTTTAAGTTAACTAGTAAAACTTCAACAAGTTTCCCAACAGAATTTGCAAAGTAGGTTTCTAATATTGTCTACCCCTATTCCTATTAACACCCATCAGGCTATATTACGAGTTGCCTATAGAGCATACATTTCTACCTTTAGTATATATTTAATGTACTTTCAAGTCATATAGACGAAATTATGATTTGGAAACACTTACCTAGATATTCCCTGCATTGATTGTGGAGACAAAAAATACATTGATCACAGGCTCAAATACTTTTGGCTCAGATGCAATATTGTTGTTGATATAACTGGTATGAAACTTGTTGGTGGCGCTACGTATGGCAAAACCCGTCAAGGTAAATAGATAAATTCATAGATGTCGCACATAGTAGCTTGCAAACACGAGTAGGCGATATTAAGCACAGGGGCGATATTTGGAACGCATACCCTATAACTTTTTCCAAGTCCTATTAATTGAACTTAAAATAATTCTTATTTCTTAATATATATATCTTAGATTTACATATGGCATCGCTTTTCATGCAATTGTATTGTCTCGTCAGCTTTATGCTTCTATTATAAATAAAATCTTGTAAACCCGATTTGCCTAGTTCTATGACGCCGGCGCTGTTCCAAATGTAAATCTGTTCGACAGTAATCAAATAATTAGTTATATTTTCACACCACATATTTATTGTTCTATTTACAGGTGAAAGCTTCAAGGTTCATTGTCGTATTGCAGGCTACTGCCATAATAATTGCGGCTGTCAAAACATTATAACAATTCGACATACAATAAGTAGCTCAGCTTCACCCGCTGTCAATCTATATTATTTATTTAGATTTAGGATTTTTACTTGAGAGAAATAACTCTCAAGTAAAAATTCTAACCATAAGTCGTCTGTTTTTCTTACCCGATGCCAAAACTCTAGTTAAAAAAGTTAAATAAAGAATGGTAGAACGGCCCGCCACATGACGACAAGAATGTGTCATGTACCTTATATCTTTACAACAAATAGAATTGTAATTCTCCAAATGTTCAAGCTACTTTTTACTTTAATAATCAAATATTTAACAAATGCTCTCTTTCAGTTTTTTAAAACGCAGTCATTGAACGACATCATAGCTGATATGGGATCGTTTCAATTTGCTTACAGAGTAAGTAACTATTTAACCGACTTTAGTATAGCCAAGGAAAATGCTCTTCACTTTCTCAATATTAACACAAACTTTGTTTTAATTTCAACTTAAATTTTATATCAGAATACATGAAACTATAAGTTTATAAATTAATTTAACCTCATTGCATCTTTCCTTGTAACTTGTTGTACTATTCAAACTCATTCAGATAGATGACTTACTTTTTTTTTCAGGGTTTGATTACTCATCTAAGAAATTATAAAATGCCTGAGCATACACTTCCAGGAATTTCTTTGACAAAGAAGCAAACTTACTTTACTCAAGTTGCACAGGTAATGTATTGTAAATCGACCTCCAGAAAAATAAGTTTGCTTCAATTTTAATCAGTTTTACTCTTGAACTAGATTCGAATACACATAGATAATAGGCAGAAAGAAATTCCAGTAAAAATCAAGAACACGGTACTGATCCATCATCAAATTGGCAACTAAAATGTTAATCGTCAAATTGCTACTTGGATAGGCCTACGATGAATTACCAAATTTCAAAATTATAGCCATCTTGGGGATGGAAAAATGATCACCATCTTGGGGATGAAAAATTATTGCCAATTCGCGATTGTGTCGTATTCTTGAGTCTAACCGAACAGTCTATTTCAAATAACTCCAATCCCAAATAAGTTCACCCAAATAAAATAAACTAGGGGGCCTGCCCCCTGCTCGCAAACGCTCGCCGACCCCCGGAGGATTGCTTCTCAATCCTCATTGGTTCGCTGCGCGAACCTATGCTCGCTTCGCTCGCCTCAATGAAGACATGTGTCCTAGCAGAAGGGATTATTTACAAAATATGTTACCAAAAAAATGTTTTTCAAATCTAAATTTGCTGTATTACAGAAAAAATATATACAGTATCTCTAAAATCAGAATTCAAATGAAAACTTTGTGCAAATTTTGACTCGAAATGTGAGCGTTGCTTTGGAAATTGATTACCCAGCATGTTGTTTGTGTGTACATTTTCCCAGCACTCAAACGACCCACACTTTTTCATTGAGTTTGTTGCCGAAAGTTGTAGTGCAAGCGTCTTGTTGAACTATAATTGTTGGCCCTGAAAAGGACCGTTTTTTAAATGGCCCTGAAAAGATCCTCCGCTTTCTTTGATTTCTATTATAAACTAACTGCAACAGCTCATTAAAATTGATTTTTTTTTCAATAAAATTTGATCCGATAACGCAATAAATTCAATTGATGCGCGAGACTTCGCGATAAACAAACAATCGTACAGTGTTGCCAAAACGCGATTACAAATAACGTCTTTTTTGCGTGCCACGTAAGAGAATTATATATATAGATTTTTGGCTTCTTTCTATTTATCTTTACTAACATCTCTTAACCCAAATTTTTGCTGTTTCAGACGAACCAAGTTGCACCTTTCTTTCCTCGGCAGTTTCGTTGCGGCGTCGAGCGGTTATTTGAGCTTTATCCACTTTACGTGTTTTTGTCACTTCTTTTGCGATCCCGATTTGATTTTTTTGGGTTGATCGGTCTCTTTTTGAGTAATGTTCTGTTTTAACACGTTCGCTGCCAAAGTTGATATGGTGCGTTAATAGTTATTGCCCCGACGTAGAAATGGGTTTTTCCCAGAAGCCAATACCAGAATAGATTGGCGAAACCTCAGCCAACAATGGTAATGGTAATGTTAATGGTAGTTAACGTCGTGCTAGAGCAACACAGCCGGCTATTGACGACGATCCGGGATCAGTCACTTAAGTTCAGCCAACAAATTTGAAATTTCATCATCTGTCAAAGACAATAGATTGCATTTTTCTCTTTTGGGGGCGTGAAGGCCCTATTACAAGATTTTTTTTTACTAACTAATAAGGCTATAAATTCGAAACCACATACATACCTTTACAACTTGCTTCTTACCTTTACTCCATGCCAACACCTAACATATAATGCCGATTGAAGCTGAGAATAAATGTTGAGTCGTACCTCTTTCCACGCAAACGCGCGACTGGCTATTGAGACATCACTCCACTCGCAAGTGCTGCCGCGTGATTTGCTCCTTAGCGTCGATGCCGTATCACGCGCTGGCTCGAAATCGGCAGCGAAAGTGTTAAATCTTACTTCTGTGGTTCTAATAGAACGACGTAGAAATCTGAAAATTGTTACGTTGACCTAGAAATTCCTGACACAAGCTGTGCACATTTCATGACGCCAGAGTACTCAGCGTTCGAGAGTTTTTGCTGTTTGAGATAGATAAACAGATTTTATGCTTTATTTATGAGACAGGGGGCTTCGCCGCCTGCTCGCTTGAGCTTCGGTTTCCTGAGAAAGTCCAGCCGTTATCTAACAGCCGTGATACGTCATGATGCCGCGGGCATAACTAAGCGACCGTCTAAGCAGAATCCAGAGGTGTCAACTTAGACGGACAGAATACGGTGGAGAATGGGCAACACAGACGGCTGTCGTGGTTTATTTAATTCGAGAAACAAAACATAGTGGCTTTTTTATTTTCTAGTCCAAAGTTCCTAACTTCGGGATCGTTGAAGATAGAGTGAAAATTTCAACGGATTTCAAATCAGAGTAAAATTCTACGCCAGATCAATACCAAAAAACAGTTTTATTATTCAATTATCTACGATTTGATTAATTTAATTATTTATTGAATAATTAATTATTTATTTAAAGAAAATCACATTTGAGGCACCATTTTGTTGTATTCCGGTGTAAAATTTTCCGCAGATTTCAAATCCGTTGAAATTTTTATTCTGTGTTCTGGGTCGTTCTTTTAGTTAGGGTAAGTTAAGGTAGTTAATAAACGTCGCGTTGGAAAAACACAAGTTAGTGTCTACGATCCAAGAACAATCCCAATGGTAAAGATCCGAGGACAACGTCACGTAATTTTGAACCAAGGTCAAATGACAAGGTGTGATCCTGAGCTGGTATCCCACTCTTCAACCTTCCATGAACGCCAACGTGATGACAGATTTAACGTGCACTAGATCGGGTACACTTCGCTCTTTGGTTGAACCTAGTTTCGAACTCCGGATACAGTTACACTTCCAACTGGGTTTCCGCAACCCACGAAACTTAGGAAGCCCTCTCTTAAACGGGGGCCACTGGGGCTCAATGAGTTTGCCCACTGATCTATAAACCTGTAAGTTGTATGTGACAGTCTCAATTCCTTTAACTTACCCCGTTTGTATTTATCTCTCATGAGTCAGTAAAGCATTCCTTATGTGTGTGTATGTCCATTACTTAACGTTGTCTGTCTTGTGTTTGGAATAGGTTGGCCAAATATAGCTTATGCACCATAAAACACAACCAATCATATCGTAAGCGAGTAGTAGACCAAAACGGGGGACAGATGATGAATTACGCAATCTTTTGTAAATCAGAGAAATATTTAGAAACATATATTTTTTTTTAAATAAAAGTCTAATTTTTTAAAAATTAGAGATTAAGAGATGAGATACTTTTAAATGTAAGTAAAATAACTGTCCTCGTGATAATTTCTTCCAATTTTAAAATACACCTTTTCTGATCATTTGCATTTTATTATTTTTTAACCTATACTGTTTGCTCTAATATTAGTACATTTATCGGACATGAAACTTTTCATCTGACAACAACTTGGAACAACATATTCCTAAAAACACAATACGATTTAAAATTTGTAGCACTTAGTTTTAAAAATTAGGACATTAATTTTTCTTTTCAGGGATACTGTAACTTGAAGCCATACTCGTCCTCTAATCTGGATGATGAATTTGATATTCCTATGAGACTGAGGTATAATCTAAAATTTTATAAGCTGGTATAATATTTTTCAATTTGTACATGTGTATTACGGATGATGGATAAATTAGGTTTTATTTGTATTCACTAATGTGTATCAAATGTAAATTCATGAAAATTAGATACATAAAGTAAAATGACAAAATAGGTAACCCATTTAATCAAAATAGGAGATTGAGTTTTTTTTAGTAAATAAATCTAAATTTTGTGTGATTAGTCAAGTTATATTTGAACCCTTTCGAACATTTTAATACTTAGATTATTCTCATAAAAATTTAAGACATATTATCAAGCCATTGGTCTTTCTTTGCAAAACAGAAAGTATTTTAAACTGAACTTCGACACAGCTTTCCTACATTTGATTTTGTGTGCCTATTTTAAGTGGAAAACCGCCATTTTATAATTTACCTTTGCTGTTTGGAAGATGATGGGAATAAAAGACGACTTCCAAACTTCACCAGTAATTTTATTATACCTAGCACTGTGTCTGGCATGAAATTCAACGATGCACTTAAATTCCTGTAGCCTTAATTTGATCAAAATCGAATATATATATATATTTTTTCGCCTACTAATTTTTAACTTAAATTTGTTTAAAATTGTTGTTTCCAAATACACTATTTTTCAAAAAAATCGATCCACCAAAAAGGAGTTGTCCGATTGCGATAAAAATTGGTGGATGTGAAGAACATACATAGAAAAACAAACGATTAAAATTTCAGAACAATTGAATGATTTATTTCCGAGTTTGACCGTTACAAAAGATGGAAGACAATAAGGCGTTGGTCTACCTCTGGCCTGGATGCCAGCTGTCACCCGGCGTGGCATACACTTAAAAAGTTCCCAGATGATGTCCGGCGGAATTTCTAGCCAAATTGTCTCCAACTGTCGGGTTAAATGGTCTACATTCCGGGATGGTTGCAATCGCCTTCCCATAACGTCCCAAATGTGCTATGGGAGAGATCAGTAGACCTAGTAGGCCAAGGAAGTGTTTGGAAAGCTTGAAGACAATTCATAGCAACTCGTGCCGTGTGCTGCCGGGCATTTGTCTTGTTGAAAAGTAAATCCGGGGTGTCGCAAAAGGAGTGGTAACACAACCGATCGTAGAATGACCGGTCGTAGAAACCGCTATCAAAGAAGCTGACACCCCAGACCATAGCTCCCGGTTGTGGGCATGTGTGGAGCGATAGTAAGGGCTGGTTCCCTACGCTGCCCTGGACGTCTCCAGAAATGTATACGGTTGTCGTCAGGACATAGTTCGAAACGGGACTCGTCACTAAAGACTATACGCCCTCAGTCACCGCCGTTCCAAGTTTAACGAGCCCGGCACAACTCCTGGACAACTCCATTTTTGTGCGTCGATTTTTTTGTAATAGAGTAAAGATGAAAAGAAATTTCTTCATAGACAGATTACAAAAATATGAAATATTGTTGTCTACGTTAAGTGGCTTTTGAGAAAGAGATCTTCAGACATGACACATCAAAAAATTACACAACTGCTGTTCAAAGTCCTTATAATACCTAAAACTTCCAAAGTAAGTAATTTTTGACCAAAATATTTTGGATATCGTTATTTGTGAGTATACTTAACCTCTGTAGCAAATTTAATGAAAATAGGTCATTCTATGGCCACAGGTTTTTCTGATTTTTGACTGTGGAATGACCCAAAAGTGTAAAGATAGTTTTTTTTTTACTTAAAACAAGTATAACTTTTTTAAAACAATTGTCAAGTATAACAGTTTTAATGTAATAAACGTGCATTTCAGCATGCATATTACGTGCCTTTCAGTATCTAGAATTATTTTGTAAATACAGCGCAATAGTAAATAATTTAAATTAAAAAATCCATTTCTTGAAGTAATTTAAGACGGTAAGCTCTTACTTTTTAATTATTTAACTATGTTTAAGTCCACATTTTTTTTTAGTGTTAAATGTATTAATTAGTTATTTTTTGCGATCCAAAATAATGTATTCATTTCAACAGCTCCGAAACCACAATATTTAAGTTATTACTCGCATTATTTAGTGTAGTATAGGTAAGAAATTGATGTACACTAAAATACCAAAAACACACGACTCCAAACTGAATATGACTTTTTTAAAATTTATTTTGCACGCTTAAGACGAAATTATCGCTTAACAAAATTAAATTGTTATTTTTACAGAGTTAATATTGCTGTTTCTAATGTGGAAGATTTCGGAAATTCATTCAACTGCCCATCAAATAGCCCTCTGAATCCTGAAACAAAGTGCAACCTTTTCCATGCAACATAAAAAAAAATGCCTTTTCTTCAGCTATTTGTGTGAGATCAGCGTTTCCATGCAGTAATACAAGACTGTGAAAGACTGTTTTCTGTAAAAGTAAAATGAATAAAATGTTAGCAATGTTATATTCTCTCTGTTGTGACTCGTTATCTGACCGTGGTTCAAAATCACGTGGTGTTGTGATCCCGGACCGTCGACAATAGCCCATTGTATTGCTCCAGAACGATGTTAATTAAGATACCTACCTGCATTTCTTGTGACACAACGAAAGAAATAATTACAACGATGCTAAGGCTTCTTTCATAATTTTAATTCACCCTTAAAAATAACTGGCAAAACTTTTATAAGTTAGGGTAATTGGGGTAATGATTTTTCAACATCACTAATTCATTTTGAGTTTAAACATTTTTGCTAGCTATAATTTTCCTCTTTTGTGCTGTTGTAATACATCAAAGATCTCAGTAGATGTTATCCTTTAAACTGATGTATAAAGCTTTTTTAATTTAATCACTTTTTTAAGCGTAAAATTTTTTTTGTGCTCCGTAGATTTTTTCCTTTTAAATTGAAATATAAGACTTTTTGAATTTAATAACTTGTTTAAGTGTAAAACCTTTTTATATATAAATAGTCGCGGGTACCCAGGTTTCCATATCATTGGAGTAATTGGCCAACCCCACCTAAAATTTAAAAATAGTAAAGGGGATTTTGTTTAGAATCCGAGGTGTTCTTTTGTTATTTAAGTGCTGGTTTCATGATTAGAAAATAAAAACATAATATTTTTATCGTAGTTGTAAGTGAGAGGTACACTGATTTCTACCTCAGGAGTAGATTTATGAAAAATTCATTTGTAGATCGGCCAATAAAATCCGAGCTAGGTGGCGCTAGCACAATTCGGCTCCTGGACTGGTGGAGAGTGTTATTGGTATCTAGATGTTTGGAATAAGATCTTAGTGTGGCTGTTAAAACCTCACATCTCCTCTGTACATATGTAAAAATACTGAATCTTCAATAAATAATGTGTAGAATATTTAATTATGCGTCTGAATTACTGGAATGAAGGTGAAAGGAAATAGTTTACCCAAAAGATGACATCGTTAAAAGAACCACCGAAGACAAAACGAAATGAAACGGCGGCGTCATAAGTCTAAGAGCGACTCAGATACTCAACTGACTTGTTATGAGGCAGTTATTTAATCTTATATGATTATTTTTCAATAATTATGTGTGCGTGTACATATCGCGCGTGTATGAGTATGAAACAGCAGGAAATATAACAACTTTTGATTATAACTTAGGTAACTGTATTGAATAAATTGGTTCCAAAACTCTAAAATCAACATTTTAGGTTATTTCCATAAATTGCTGGCAAGTGCAAATTGTTAGGTATGTTAGTTAAACTTTCTTAAATCAAAATTAAGCTTATTAACAAAATCTTCAAGAGATTTTTTCAACTTGGTCTTACCCGTACCTAGTTCCCCAAGCCCAAGAACCCAGTTGCCCCTGTACACTTTTGAACATGGTGCAACTGACCATTCTCTTATGATTTTTTTGATACTAGACAGAAACAAAAATTTACTAAAATACACTCTAGGACAAAAAAAAGTTGCACCTGGAAGGAATATACCGATATAAATGAAATTTTAAGGAGTGGTACATCTGCGTTGGAGATGCAAATGATCAAATTTTCAAAATCGTTCGTTTGAGCATGCATCACGCGTAGGGCATCTCTCAAACACGCTGCATACCGGGGCATAAAAGGACATCTAGTAGCGCAGCAAACTCATTTTGATTCATGCTGTAGCGTTGGTCGTTGGTTGCATCGTTTCTCATTGAGTAATGCCTCGAAAAAAAGTTCGCCAGCAATTCAAGCAACTGGGAGAGTTTGACAGAGGTCGAGTAATTGGCCTCCGAGAAGGTGGATGGTCTAATCAACGGATTGAGCAACATCTTGTTTGTGGTGATGTTACTGTTGTGTGCTGTTTCGCAGCGGTGGATACAACAAGGCACATGCCAGCGTCAACCAGGCTCAGGAAGGCCTAGAAAAACCCGACCGAGAGAGGATCGACGTGCAGTAAGGCATGCACGTACTGATCCAACAGCCACCATTGCAGACATCCAACTTGCAGTGGGATCCTCTCTCGATCATTCAATACGTGATCGCACGATTTGTTGACGACTTCACGACGTGGGACAAAACTAACGTAGACCGTTACGACGACTGCCTTTAATAGCATTGCATCGCCGTCAAAGACTGGAATGCTGTCGTGTCAGACGAACATGGGGCGTCGAATCGCTGGCCTCGGTGAAAGGGCATCGAGTGGTCTTCACTGACGAATTCCGCTTCTGTCTGGGTGCAGACAACAATCGAATCCGTGTGTGGAGAGGCAACGTGGTCAGCGCCAAGACTCACGGTTTGTTGTGCAGCTTCACACGTCTAGAAGACATAGTGTCATGGTGTGGGGTGCAATTCCGTATGATGCCAAATCACCTTTGGAATTCGTTACGGGCTCTCTGACAGGCCAACGTTAGGTACAAGTAATTTTACAGCCAGTTACTCTTCCATTCCTGAACGCCCATGTTTTTTTCAACAAGACAATGCTCGATCCCAAATTGCTGCCGTCTCTAGAGCTTGTCTACTACACAACGATATCTTACCATGGTCGACATACTCATCGGACCTGCCATTGATCGAGAATGTATGAGAGGCCATTGGACGAGATGTCACCACTCCACCGGTACCGCGTAATCTGCTGGAACTACGTGACATGGTTTAAGCAGCATGAGATGGACTGTCGCAGGACTTCATAAAGAGCCTGTATGATTCACTACCAAGGTGCTTGGCATTCTGCATTAGAAATAATGGCGGTCATACGCCATACAGAATGATAGCACTTTTTAAAGTTTTTCTCAATAAAGTTTGAATATTTCAGTCTCAAATTTGAATCATTTACTCATTCATAAGCACTTTACCAACCTTGTAAATTTCATTGCATTCTGACAGTTCCTTTTAGGTGCAACATTTTTTTTTGTCTTAGAGTGTATATATTAAATTTATTTAGTGTAATCTTTATAATGACTTAGTTATTTTTATTGTAATTATAAAATTAGTCACCAGAATAGCTTGAATAAAGTAGTATCTCAAGTTGTAAACCGCAAAAACTATTCCATTTATGAATAACCTTTCTTCTTTACTACGACAAAACAAATTATCAAATGAAAGTAATAAATTATTTAAATTGTACTGTCATTTTTTTTATATCAACATCCAGGACCTGTTAATTACGGAAGATTTCTAAGTATAGCTTTAAATTAGAAGGTAGGTAGGTAATTAGCATTACACTGGAGCAACAGAACGATCTATTAGTGACGGTTCGTGATCCATCCCGAAAGGAAAGATCCGAGGACATTACCAAGTAATTTTGAATCACGTTATGCGCACAATAGGTAGTTGCTCTTTAAAATATTTATAAACACTTAAAAAACACATACCAGGACCCCTTGGAACGTAAAATGAACCCAATCGTAATATCTATCCTTCATAGTCAAATACTACTGTGATCAAAAAGTATAACCGAAAACTTCCTTTAAAATACATGCATAATAGATATCGTCTGCAAAGTTTTATCAAACCTTTTTACAACTTATATAAACATGTGGCAACAATTAGGGATTTATTTAATTTTATCGTGTGAAAATAAACTTGCTTTTAGTAAGAGAAGAATTTTCACTTTGATTTTCCAAAATGTCTAATATAATTGAACTAAAAACATGCCTTTAATTTTGTTTCTGCAGTGAAATTTTTGCAACAAACACAATTGAAATGTTGCAGAAAGCTTTGACAGACGACTGTTTATCAAAAACAACAGTATTTTATTGGTATAAAAAGTTTGAAGGCAGAGAATCCATCGTAGATAGTGTTAACCGTCATAGATAGCGTCCTGGAATGTCCGGGATTGCCCCGGAATTGAAGTTGTCCTGAATTATGTTTAAATGTTAAACTGTCCCGGAATTTCAGAAAAAGCGCTATCGATCAATATCACCTACACTCCGAAATAATTCTTTCTTTTGCCCATGACTTCGTGTCCTTCAAACGTCCGTTCCCTTACTACCTCAAGTCAATGCTATATATCGTCACTCAAATTGCAAACGGTAGCATGTTAAAATTTCTATTGTTTCTTTTAATATTGCTATATGTGGCATTTTGTGATTTCCAATCTGGTGGTAAAATCTAATGTCATCAACTGATCCTATAAACTAATAACAAACCCTAAGTATATAATAATAGAATCAAATTATAAAGGAAATATCTCGCGTTTTTTTGCTCTCCTGAAAAAATGCATCTTTTAGGCCTACAACCTTTTGCACTTTGAGTAATATGTCCCGGTATTGTCTCAGAAAACGTTACCACCCCTAGTCGTAGATGATTCGTAATCTGGTAGACCATCCATTTCGACTAATGATCAACATGTCAATCAGGTCAGAGAATTGGTGTTTGGGATCGTCTTTTAACAATAGAGATATTAATTGAACAAGTTCCTATATCACTTCGTTCCTGTCAAGTAATTTTGAAAAATCATTTAAGTTTGCGACGCTTCTCGACTTGTTCCAAAATCTTTGACTTTGTTCCAAAAACTTTGAATTCGTTCTAAAACTTTGAATTTGTTCCAAAAACAACTCAGTGTTGTAGTGTCCCGAGAGATGCTTTCTCAAGGCTAATCCTTTTCAAAACGCACTATTACCGGTGATGAAACTTGAAAGATGAAGCCAGACCGAAAAAGATCACGTCAATTTCGTTCAAAAATCAAGGTAATGTTTACTGTGTTCTTTGGTTGTCGTGGTGTTGTGCATTATGAATTTCTACCAACTGGCCAGACGGTCAGTAAAGATTATTATTTGAATGTTTTGAGTCGTTTGAGGGAAGCAATTAGTGGAAAACGACCTGAATTGTGGCGAGATAACTCATAGGCGCCCTTCTAGCAATGTCAATTATTATTCGTGATTTTTTGGCAAAGCATTCAACAAATACGGCTCTATAAGCTCGGTATTCACCTGTTATGCATAACACACCTGATGTGGCACCGTGATTTTCTTAATCCACGAGTGAAGCTTCCTCTTCGTGATCGCCGTTGAGTTGATGAAATAAAAGAAAGTTCGATACGAACCCTGAGGTTACTTGCACACACATTGATTTTTTAGTCGTACGTTAACAAACGTAACGATATTTAATCGTGCGTTGCTTGTACACAAAACAGCTAGACGACGGTCGTGGCTTATTTTATTCGAGAAACAAAACAAAGGGGCTTTTTTATTCTCAAGTCCAAGTTTCTATCTTCACGATCGTTAAAGATAGAGTGAAAATTTCAACGGATTTGAAATCTGCGGTATATTTTATATCAGATCCATACCTTAAATGTGATTTTCTTTAAATAAATAATTTTTAAATCGTAACTTTTATGTTTTTGCAGTATGAATTTAGTCGCTTTTGACGAAGATATTGATTGCCAACACAAAAAGGGCTATTTACCTCGATTTATAGAAAAGATATTTATATAAATAGAAACTAAAAATAGGATGCATATTTAATCGTACTCGATGTTTTGGAGAGTTTACGAAAAAGGGGATAGTATGAAATTTTATTTCAGAGACAACGTATACCGGCAACTGTCTGTTTAAATTTTCATGCGTGGCCTTTCTTTAAAATAAAGCTAAATTTAAATATTCAATTCGAAGTTATCTTTTTAATGTCATTAACGTGAAATGTGAAAGATAAGTTTCAATTTTCATTCATTTTTCACATCTTCGTGTTAAATTGAACTCGATATGGCTTTTGAAAATGAACTTATTAGCCTGACTTTCTGAACATAATTTTCTGTGAGCTTATTTTTGTAGAATTTATACTTATTCTTAAAGTTAGTGTTATAACTATTTTTATCGAAATTTTTAAATTATCTAGACATAAATTATCTTTTGCGATTTTCCGGTTTTTGACATAAACTGTTTTTTGGTCATTCTTAGATTGCGTTTAGTTTAGCATAATTTTCAAGTTTTGTCGTGAGTTTTAATCAAATTAGTGTTGAAATATTCCACAGTCGTTAAGCCATTCGCGGTTCCATTTGTGCTACAAATGCCCTAAAAGAGAGAAGGTTGGAGGATTAGTCTTCGTTTCGGATAGTCTAATTGTAATTAAATCGACTGATGTATGCTGTCATCTACGCATTTTATTGGTAGGTAAGTAGGTACTTAATACACCTAGTTACTTGAAGAAAAATAAGGTAAAGTTAAACACAGAAAATTTTAATTTAAGGTTAGAAGTGCAATATTGTTCGTAAATACAATAAGAAAACAACACTTATCGGTCAAAAAAAAATTATATTAGTTTAAGATATCAAAAAATCATTCTTTGTTCGAAAAGGTAGATTTAAAAATTATGTAAATTACCTAAAATAGAATTTAGAAAATAAAAACTTATTCTAAGCGAAAATACAGTTCCATAAATCGGGAAGAACTGATAACCGTGTGGTCTTGCTCTTGCTTTTTCGAATTGTATTTAAAAATTAAAGAGAAGAATAATAAGGAATTTTTTTTCCTCGTATTCTAATTAAGTTCCGATTGCATAGAAATCGTGGCTTTTTAAATGACCTGTCAAACACAGAAACTTGAATAAGTAAGGATATCAAATGGTCCAAATGGTAAAATGGTCCAAGAATACCAAATAAGATCAGTGCTATGGGATAAAACATTACAACTGTACAAAGATATCAAAATTCTATCAGAAAATGCATGAGAACACGTCTGCTGTGAAGTATATACTGGGAAATATTTCAACAATAATTTGATTAAGACCTACGACAAAACGTGAATTATGCTAAACTAAAAACAATCTAAGAATGACCAAAAAACAGTTTATGTCAAAACCCAGAAAGTCGCAAAAGAAAATTTCTGTCTATATAATATAAATCCGATAAAAATAGTAATAACACTAACTTCAAGATTAAAATAAAATTTCTACGAAATTAAGCTCAGAGTAAATTAAGTTCAGTAAGTCAGGCTATTAAATTCATTTTCAAAAGCTAACCCGAGGATGTGAAAAATGAATGAAAATTGAAACTTATCTTTCACATTTCACGTTAATGACATTAAAAAAAACCTTCAAAATGAATGTTTAAATCTAGCTTTATTTTAAAGACATTTGGGTACAGCTACACTCTACGTTTATGAGCGATTGCAACGGCTTTGGAGATTTTTTTGGCGCACTTCTAAAGTCGCCAAGGAAAAAATTATTTCCTAACTGCTTTTCTGTCACAATTTTTTTTCTTTTTACAACACTTTTTAAACACATTTGAGAACGTTTTAAAAAATATATTGAAAATAAAAAGTAAAAAAAAAAAAAAAACGCATAAACTAAAATGTTTTTACAAAATAAGTTCTTTTTACAAAGGAAAACAAAAACTTCAATACACAATTTAGAACTTTTAGAACTATATATTTTTTAAAACGTTATAAAAAATTAATATGCTTTAAGAGAAATTTTTTTTGACATATGGAAGTAATATTGGTTTTAACGGAATAGGATCAACTTAGAACCACTAATTTTTCATGTTGCTTTAAACTCCTCCCAATTCATGTCCCTAACTATTTCCAAAAATTTAGTAAAATAATCCTGTTTCAAATCATCACACGAATTTTTGAATAAGTATGTGGCCAAATAAAAATGAAACGGGGTCTGCCTATTATGTGTAGGCAGCGTGCATTTTACGTGCCTCCACATTATCTCAATGGTATTTGTGTGGCATTTTGACACCGGATCAACGAACGTAAGAGAATGGTTTAAGGTTAAATGAATGTAACCAGCATCCTCTACCCCCTTTTCCCCCATGTACCCTTTCCAGCAGTCGGAATGAACAGTGGTTCCAGGCTCAACCCATTCTGTCAAAACTTTAATGAGGGTATCTTTCGAACGATTGTGAACTGCAAACAAAAACATTTTCCCCGAGCCTCTTTCAATCCCCCCGAAAACCCATTGACCCTCAACTTTACAACCGCTATTGTATTTTCTTTTCCCAAATTTAGACTCGTCAATTTCTACAATTTTTCCGACCCCGCCTATTTTTTCTGATTGCAATTCAACGAAATCAGCGATAACCTCGTTAACAAATTGCTTCCAATCCGCTATGGTAGTTGGTGAAAAAGAATTCTCAACCCCAATATCAGTAGATTTTGTCCCCCTCACTATTTCATACGTCAAAAGAAAGATCTCCTCCAGCTTCAAATTACTACCCATAAACCATGAACCATACCTTATGGTTTTATGAGTAGTACATTTCTTATTACTGTCAGAAGTTCCAGTGCAAACCCAATCGTATCCATTTGAAATGGAACTTCTGACAGTGAATTTCATAGGAGCGTTGCATTCGGGGCACAATAATTCTGACTTAAGCAATCCTGATTCCTTTAGGAAATCCAACAGGAGTTGCTTATCCATACATAAACGAACACAAAACAAACGATTAGCCACTCCTTCAGTGCCAAACGTTTGCCTTCCAGCAGAAAAACTGAGCTGCGAATGTAGGGTATGAATACCCTGAAACTTATCTATTATGCTAAATACAGTGGGCATGTTGAGAAAAGAAAAAGAATTGTAAAAGAAAAAAAGCAAGAAATAATACAACCTGTAACGGCAGAATTCTTCCGAAAAAAATAACGAAAAAGAAAATGGTTAAAAAACAAAACGCATAATTCTTTCATAAAAATTATTGTAATAAAATAAAAATTCCACGACTTTCAAAATACAAATAAGTGGACCAATGGTATCACTGAAAACGATTTAAAAGGACCAATACAATCAAAGGATATTTCAAAAACAAAATAACCAATGGGAGGAAAGAAGAAAGAAGAGGTTGCCATGAAAACCACAACAACCTCAACGAAAGATGGATAGCCGTAATGTATCGCAGCTCGCTACTAGAAAAGCGCCAAAAATATCGCTAGTCGTTGCCATCGCTCATAAACGTAGAGTGTAGCTGTACCGACATTTGCCACGTTTTATTTGCATGAAAACTTAAACGGACCGTTGTTGGTATATGTTTCCTCAGAAATAAAATTACCTGCTATCCCATTTGTGTAGTAAACTCTTCAAAACATCGAATACAATTAACTATTCATACTATTATAAGTTGCTATTTATATTAAGTAGTAAATTAAGGCAACTAAGTTCTCCATTCAAATTATATCTTTTCTATAAATCGAGATAAATAGCCCTTTTTGTGGTCTTTATCAATATCTTCGTCAAATGCGGCTAAATTCGTATTGAAAAAATATAAAAGTTACAGTTGAAAAATTATTTATCTCTATATATAATTCTCTTACGTTGCACGCAAAAAAGACGTTATTTGTTATCGCAATTTGGCAACATTATACGATTGTTTCTTTACCATGAAGTCTCGCGTATCAATTGAATTTATAGCGTTAACGTATAAAACTTTATTGACAAAATTTTTTTTTTTTGTTGAGCTGTTGCAGTTAGTTTAAATAGAAATCAAAGAAAGCGGAGGATCTTTTCAGGGCCATTTAAAAAACGGTCCTTTTCAGGGCCAACAATTATAGTTCAACAAGACGCTTGCACTACAACTTTCGGCAACAAACTCAATGAAATAGTGTGGGTCGTTCGAGTGCTGGGGAAATGTACACACAAACAATATGCTGGGTATTCAATTTCCAAAGCAATGCTCACATTTCGAGTCAATATTTGCTCAAAGTTTTCATTTAAATTCTGATTTCAGAGGTACTGAATATATATTTTCTGTAATTGGGCAAATTTAAAGTTGAAAAATATCTTTTTTGGTATCATATTTTGTAAACAATCCCTTCTGCTAGGACACATGTCTTCATTGAGGCGAGCGAAGCGAGCATAGGTTCGCCCAGCGAACCACAGAAGATTGCGAAGCAATCCTCCGTTGGTTGGCGAGCGTTAGCGATCAGGAGGCAGGCCCCCTAGTTTAAAGAAAATCGCATTTAAGGTATGGATCTGATGAGTTTCAACTCTAGTCTAGAGTGCCTATATAATAAGAGTGGCGACATACGGGAAACACTTTCTGATTGGCTTAGAGACCTTTTCTACCGCCCGAAGCGGTCTTTTCCCAGCTCCCGTAGACCTAACATAGGAACTTTTTGTGTGTTCGAGAAAAACGTGTGTATATTAAATTAAAAAGAAAATATAGCTTATTCGTGTTCCATTTCGTGTTCTAGAATGTTTATTTATAATTATTTTAGTGTTTTATCAGTGTAAATTTGAAGACTTTTTAAGTAAATAGCTTTTTTCGAACAACATGCTGTTTCCCGCTGCTTTGGCGATGTAAACATCGCGCCAAAGGCAGTTAGCAAGTTTTAAACTTTTGATAATGCGTTTTTTTTTTTAGCTGTTTCCTTATTATAGGTTTTCAATAACCTAAGCCGAATTGAATCATCAGAAAAGCAGAGAGTAAATTGTAGCAATGCTTTATTTAAAAAGAATAAAAGAAATGTTTATATATAAAAGTGTTATTTTGATGCAAACTTTGATCTTTATTTTGCTGCTAGATCTCGGAACAAAACCACCACATCAACATTTATCTGTGAATTTGGATATAAATGCGTACAAATGCTGTTAACTATTTTTTATCTTGAGATTATTCTTGTATGTTTAAGCTAATATTTGCTCATAATTTAGTTTCAATCTGTTAATTCTATTTTTCATATGAAAATGTGGTAGATTTTTTAACAAATGTGTACTGATGGTGTTGATTATTTTTGAAATTACATGTCTATGAAATTACATGTCATTTTGAAATTACTTGTATAAATGGATGAAACTTAAAATTAAATTTAAGTGGGTTAAAATTTTGTGTTATGCATTAAAAAGGTCAAATAAAAATGTTCAGTATCTTTTCTGGTTCGGTTAATGTAAGGAAAGGATTAATCACACTAAAAAAAAACTACATGTGTTGAACAGTTGGTTGAAAGAAAGTTTTATTTTAAGGAACTATCCATTAATAGTAGGACATTTCAAATCTATTTTTTATTTAATGTTATAAAATTAATGCGTAAACTTCTATCACACAGCATGGAAAGAATTTAAAGAAAAAACTTGTGCCTGAGAGAGACAACACATCAGATCTTATTTTATTTAACACTGAAGTTATAAGCTTAACTTTATTCATTTTCTTGTTAATATTCACGAAAACAAGTTCAATAAGTCGTGAGCATAAAAAAGAGAAGGAAAGAAAGAGAGAGGAGGAAATGTGGGAAACCGATGGAAGAAACATGTTCGTCCAGCAACCGATTCTGGTAGAAAAATGGCTGCCGCGCATGTGCATTGGGCCAAATTTGGTCCCTTGTCGCCACTCTTATTATATAGGCACTCTACTCTAGTCTAAACTAGAGTGCCTATATAATAAGAGTGGCGACAAGGGACCAAATTTGGCCCAATGCACATGCGCGGCAGCCATTTTTCTACCAGAATCGGTTGCTGGACGAATATGTTTCTTCCATCGGTTTCCCACATTTCCTCCTCTCTCTTTCTTTTGGCGATAGTGTTTATTTCCCGTAATTTTTATGCTCACGACTTATTGAACTTGTTTTCGTGAATATTAACAAGAAAATGAATAAAGTTAAGCTTATAACTTCAGTGTTAAATAAAATAAGATCTAATGTGTTGTCTCCCTCAGGCACAAGTGTTTTCTTTAAATTCTTTCCATGCTATGTGATAGAAGTTCACGCATTAATTTTATAACATTAAATAAAATATAGATTTGAAATGTCCTACTATTAATGGATAGTTCCTTAAAATAAAACTTTCTTTCAACCAACTGTTCAACACATGTAGTTTTTTTTTAGTGTGATTAATCCTTTCCTTACATTAACCGAACCAGAAAAGATACTGAACATTTTTATTTGACCTTTTTAATGCATAACACAAAATTTTAACCCACTTAAATTTAATTTTAAGTTTCATCCATTTATACAAGTCAAAAGACATGTAATTTCAAAAATAATCAACACCATCAGTACACATTTGTTAAAAAATCTACCACATTTTGGTATGAAAAATAGAGTTAACAGATTGAAACTAAATTATGAGCAAATATTGGCCTAAACATACAAGAATAATCTCAAGATAAAAAATAGTTAACAGCATTTGTACGCATTTATATCCAAATTCACAGATAAATGTTGATGTGGTGGTTTTGTTCCGAGATCTAGCAGCAAAATAAAGATGAAAGTTTGCATCAAAAATAACACTTTTATATAAACATTTCTTTTATTCTTTTTATATAAAGCACTGCTACAATGTACTCTCTGCTTTTCTGATGATTCAATTCGGCTTAGGTTATTGAAAACCTATAATAAGGAAACAGCTAAAAAAAAACGCATTAACAAAAGTTTAAAACTTGCTAACTGCCTTTGGCGCGATATTTACATCGCCAAAGTAGCGGGAAACAGCATGTTGTTCATAAAAAGCTATTTACTTAAAAAGTGTTCAAATTTACACTGACAAAACACTAAAATAATTATAAATAAACATTCTAAAACACGAAATGGAACACGAATAAGCTATATTTTCTTTTTAATTTAATATACACACGTTTTTCTTAAACACACAAAAAGTTCCCATGTTAAGTCTACGGGAGCTGGGAAAACACCGCTTCGGGCGGTAGAAAAGGTCTCTAAGCCAATCAGAAAGTGTTTCCCGTATGTCGCCACTCTTATTATATAGGCACTCTAGTCTAAACAGCTCTCATTCATCAGATGAAGAAATGTAGTTTTGCCAATTTATCCTGTTTTCATGTAAATGAAGCGTAACCAGTTACATAACAATGTTGTTATAACTCACATTCGATGACGCTACAATCCATTTAAAAGAAATTTCAGTATCCATTAGATTCAATCATAGTTACATCTCTGCATGCGAAACTCACGGTAAGTCACGGGAAATTGTTATGCACTGCAACTTTCACTTCTACTTTGTTTTTATTTTCCTTTCATATTCTGACCAGAGGTTCTGGTTCATGATCAAGGAAAAACGTCAATTCATTTTATATTCTCGTACGCAAATGAGAAATTTTGAAAACAGATCATCTGTTTTTCAAGTAAGTTTGCAAATTTGATTTCCTTTTGGTGTTGAAAATGAAAAACAATCCGTATGTGCAAAATGCGCTTGAATAGCGATTACATCATTACCATAAATTTCTTACCTTGAAAGTTGTTTTCGCGGTATTTAAATAGCTGCCCTAGTTCGATTTTCGCTTCCTATCCACTTGAAATATTGATTTTTTTTTTTTTGCTGTCCAGCTAACTGTACATTTCAAAGCTAAGAACCCACTGCTAATACTTTTAAAATCAATTTCCATTAATTATTAGGGGAACAGTAAATTATTATTTTTTTAAATGACAAATGAATTTCGTTACAAACACGATCGAGAATCGGTGATTTGTTCTCTTTCTGATTACGTTCATGAATGGTGAAGAAATCGACCGAGAATTTATTTTATGGCGATATATGGTACCTTGCACGAAAATACATTTCAAAATGTTCACTGGAATATTATCACAAATTTTCTGTTTTGAAATGGTTCTGGTTATTGTTTGGTATTTACAATAGAATTCAACCAATTCTAGATTAACTGACTGAATAATCTAAAGAAACTAAATTTTTTTGTAGGTGATAGTTCAACATCAATCATTATTTCAGCTGAAACAACGCTCATCTAAGCCTTTTGTTTTGTGGTGAAAAAAGTACTGTCTAGTATTTACCTTGTACATGAACTTCCATTCCCTGGGTTGTTGTCTATGATGAAATGAAACACTTTTTTTTTATTGGTGTACCAAGTACAGTTTTTATATAGTATGTTACTTTTCTATATACTGATGGAACAGGTTTGAATGTTTGATTAGAATTTAGTTTTTATGCATAGTATAGTTTTTGAGAACAACTTCTAAATAAATAGAGAGAGCCTAAAACTCTCTCTCTTAGAAGCAAGCATTTTATAGATTCTTTCGATAAAAGTTGTTAGCTCTGTGACTTCATAGTTTGAAACTAATTTCAAAAGAAGTAAAAGCATTTTTGAAAATAAATACTCATTATTAGGGCAACTTTTTGCAGCGAATGCAACTTTTTTTCATGTGTTCTATGCTGCATGTAAAGTACTAAAACCAAAATTCCTCCTACATGAGGTGTATAGTAAGTGAGTACCGTATTACTGGTGTATAGTAAGTATAATCGCAACAGAAATGCAACATTTTGCATAAATATAACTTTTTGCTTAAATGCAACCACCTGCAACTTTTTAAA
Source organism: Metellina segmentata (assembly GCA_947359465.1). Classification (NCBI taxonomy): domain Eukaryota; kingdom Metazoa; phylum Arthropoda; class Arachnida; order Araneae; family Tetragnathidae; genus Metellina; species Metellina segmentata. The sequence goes on along the minus strand of OX375875.1, from coordinate 91,228,271 downwards.
ATATAGCTTAAAATTAATTAATATCAAATCACTATTTCATTTTTTGCTCTCTGAATCAACCCTTCGATCACGTGTCTGATCTTGCGAACACCGAAGTATTGCGGATCATACAAGTTTATGGTAAGAAGGTGTTTGTCGTAAGACGAAAGTGAAATGAATGACAAGAAGTACTTTAACACATTGGTTGGCACTCTTGATAATTCAGAGGAAACTTGCGTAATTGACTGCAGAGTTTGCGAGGTGAGTGTCGATAATCAATATGTTGTTCGCCTGGTAGATGACGTTTTAAAATTTCTAAATGTTGAGTGAAAAATTTTGCGCTTCTACTATCCGGTACAGCGCATTATATGACTGCGGCTGGCGCAGGTTTTCAATGTTAAAGAAATAATTGGCCAATGTATCGCCCATTCAACGTTCTTCTGTATTTCGGTATGTATTATAATACTGCTGTACATGTCTAGAATTGTCAATATATTTTGAATTTTTCTCATTGTTTACAAATAATTGATTTTAGAATTTTGTGTATCAAAAATAAATGCAACTTTTCCCATTTTTACTGCAACAAAAAATTTGCCCTACTCATCATACTGTGTCAACGATGATGTAAAAACATCCACTTTGCAGATAGACCGTTCTAATGACAACTCAATTGCCTTAAATGTTAATCCTGTTCTCACTTGTAGGGATATCCCCACCCCTTCCTATCTGTTTTAAATCAGGTTGATGGTTTTTGTTTCAAGACATTGACCCATTACAAAATTCAAATATCAATGAGCAGTTTATTAAGAAAGATGTAACTTTCCTAGTCACCATATTCAACTCCTTTGGATGTTTTTCACTCAATCAAAATCGCTCCATAATGAGGATAATTTGGAAAGGATTTCAAAAACTGAGTAGACTAGCAATAAAAGTGTATCCTTCAATTAGCATTCTTGTATTAATTTAGTTTCAATGCATTGGATGCACCCTGTGTATTTGCCAAGTTTTAATTGTATATTCATTTAGATTTTTTATTTATTAGTTCATTCTATGATATTCATTTTTTACCCAAAATTAAAGTTAAAGAAATTATCTGAACTTCACCATTCAAAGTGGAAATGAATTTGGTAATATCAGGGTTGCCACAGGCAACTTTTTGGTGCTATTTTTCATTCAACCTTGGCGACTTTCGAAATTTAATTCGCCAAAGGACAAGTAAAACTTAAACCCATTTTAACTATTGAATGGAAAAAATGATTTTCAAAGGGATGCCAATTTAAAAGTTTTGGCTCCAAGCTGTGGCAACAATGAAAGAAAAACATTGGAATCTGTAGTTGCTAGATTGTCATGAAAACCTCATCAAGAAATTTAATTTTTCAAATTGAAATTTCTTTAAGATGCTGACTTCAAAAAAATGCTACTATTTCAGAAGTGATTTGACTGTTGTAGCCCTGCAATATGCAAATGCTCCAGTTAAATTTTTTTCCACAGTTAAAAGTGTTTTTGAATTCAAAATGAAAAATTTTCTAAAGAGATATACACATTTCTTGCAAGTTTAACTCAAGAAATTACTTTTCTTGCTATAAGAAGTTTTGTAAAAGGCTGTAAATAAATAGGGTAAATGTTAGTGGTGTCTTTTAGAAAACCACATAGTGTGTACATTCAGCATTATAAAGCCAACAATTTTAAGAACATGAAAGTTTGAAAATAAAAGTGTATTTTATCTTTTTGAAAATATGGTTAATTATAATAATTTATCTTTCAGCATCATGGCAGCCTCCCTGTCCGAAGAAGAGTTTCAGCGCATGCAAATGCAATTGATCGAATTAAGAACCAAGAACTATACCCTAGGTGAGAAAAATGTGAAGGTTCAGACTGAACTCTTGCAAAACAATCAACTGTTAGAAGATTTAAGGAAAGAACTATCAAAATGTCAAAAAATTATTTCACGCAGTAAAAATGCAAAAGAAATTGAACAGTTTATACAAGAAAATGATGCTCTTCAGCTAAAATTGCAGATGCAGGAAGATGAATTTCGCTTGCAAAATGAAACGCTTATGCACGAAATTTCTTCCTTGGATAACTGCAGTCGAGATTTGAAAAAAGAATTAGAACTCGTTAAAACTCAGAGTTTAGCTTCATCTGAACTCCAGAATCAAGATGATCGAATAAAACTGGAAGCTGAAAATGCAGCTTTAAGGAAGCTAATAGCAGCCAATGAAAGCAATAAAGAATCTGGCTCTGGTGATAACACATTTGATCCTGCTGCAAAAGCAGAATTAGAATTTCAACTAAATACTTTATCTGAAGAAAAGAGACTGTTGCAGGATAGTATAAAGAGAATAGAAAATGATCTTAGAGAGCAGTTGCTGAAGATGCAGAATGAGAATGAAAAACTAACTGAAAAATTAAAAAAGAAACAAGAAAGTTTCTTGCAACTACAAGAAGAGAAGGAGAAACTATATAGTGATAACAAAACAACTATAGAAAATTTACAAGTTTCAAAGGAAACCGAAGTTAAACAGTTAAAAGAACAGATGCAAGGCATGCAACATGATCTTAAAAAAGCATTACAATTTAATGAACAGTTTGATGATTCTATTGCTAAGGATGGCAATGCAACTGTGGAAATAAATGGTGATACAGCAACATTTGACTGCTCTTTCAATGAAACCAGATTATCTCTCATAAGCATACAAGACAAAATACAAAGCTTGAATAGTCAGTTATCTGAATCTGAAACTAAAATTAAAAATCTTGAAATCACTAATGAAGATTTTCGAATCAAAGTAGAGAGTTTGGAAAAAGCTCTTGTGGAATCTGAGGACTCTCTCTCGGAGAAAAGTAAACTTGCTGAAAAGCGAAAGAAAATGATGGATGATATGAAGGAACATTTAATCGAAACAACTAATAAGCAATCCATTGAAATTGAAAACTTGACTCGTAAACTAGCTGATGAACAAGAAGCTTTCAAAAATCTTTTTGATAAGGAGAAGGAGACTGAAGTTAAACTTATTGAATCCAGAAGTGAAGCCCAGGCTTTGCGAGATGAAGTTGAAAGACTGCAGGTTGCACGCTGTAGTGCAGACGATAAAATAAAGGAACTAGAAGATAAGCACAAAGACAAGCTTGTTGAATATGAAGAATTGCTAAGTGAAAAAAATAAGGCTCACTCTGCAGAGCTGGAAGACTTGAGACTAAACTTGGAATCCAGTATGCAGGATTTGACAATTCAGTTAGAAGTTGCTAAAGCAGAAAAGATAGAATTCGAAGAAAAAGTAAAAGCTCTGCAACAAGAAGCAAAGGACTCTATTGATGACAGGAAAATACAAGAAAAAAAAGGATTAGCCATGGTCAAGGATTTGAAACGTCAGTTACAAGTTGAAAGGAATAGAGCTGAAAAATTGCAAGAGCGACTTCAAGAAGTCTTGAATGAACAAAACCGATCTGTAGATGAGATCTTGCAGTCTCCTAATGCTTTTGATAAACCAAAAGGGGATGCTAGCAGTATAAGTTCGTGGAGTTACGTATCTGGTGGTACAGCAGAACGTGAAAATAAGGATGTAACTCTACAAAGTGATACATCATCAGGTGGGCATGATTCCCCTAAGCGTGTATCACCAACTCTACTGGAGACAGAAACCACAAGCCTTCTTTCTAAGGTTGCTCAACTGCAGCAAAAGAATTGGACTCTGGAAGAAAAAGTCAACCATTTAGAAATGAGCAACGAAGCTCTTGTTGATGATGTGTTGAAGAAAACTGCTCTCATACAATTTTATTGCATGGAGGGTCGCTCTGACCCTCATGCATCCGTTGCACAGGATAAACTGACAATTAAAAGGATTGTAGATTTTATTAAAGATAGAGGTGATGAAAACTTGAGGGAGATTAACCGTCGCATGCAGAGAATGCTGGAAGAAACGCTTACAAAAAACATGCATTTACAAAAAGACATAGAGACACTGTCCAATGAAGTGTCACGGCTGTCAAAACTTGTTATTCCTCCTGTCGAAAATGGAATGCAGAGTGCTGTTTTTGTTGATAATGTTTGAAATTGGGAATTATCTTATTTAAATCTAGTCATGTAAAAAAAATTGGAAGTTTACACCAAACATTTAAAGCCTTTATTCATTGCTATATAATTAGTTCACATGTATAGCTCTTTGTAAATAGATGTTATATAATTTATAATAATACGAGTTGCATTTCGTATTAAAGCTGATATGATTTTCATAGGTGTACTATAGTATATTTTATTTGTTACAAATGAATTTTTTCCACTATATTTCTGTGATGGGATTGTTAAGTATGTTTATATCTTTATATAAGAATATGTACTAAGCAGATTGATTTAAAATGTTATTCTCACATTAAGAGGTATCAATGAGTTTGTGAGCTCAGTAAAGTTTCTCCCATCTTAATTTTTATTTTAAAACGGTGCAATAAAAATTAATATTCTTCACTTTTACTGTGCAGTTTTTTAGTGAATGATTTTGAAGCATTTCACTATGTACTGTACTTGAATTAATATTAAAAAAAGCCCCGCTTATATACTTTGACTTTGTCAAACGGAAAAATAATTTTCATGCTGAAACATGTCGTTTTCTGTCAGATTTTCACCATTTCAAAATTGAAATTTTTTAATGGTTTATGAATCCTATCATTTTTTTAAATATTAACTGCTAATTACAAAGCAAAACCTATTCATAAAATAATACAATTTTTAAAATTTCCAATTAGATAATTTTTTTTATTTATCTTTCTAATGGTCTCGCAATGTGTACTCTTCAGAATAAGCTATCATCAATCAATTCTGTGTAGATATAATTTATGCAACTATGCTTTATACCTTTCTAGTGACCATTCATCCTTTTGTATGTAATTCAATTGATCACCTCATTGTAGTAAACTTTTCATTGCTATTACATGTTTACCTGGATCTTGTGTATTTGTTTCTCAATATATTTGACTCCTGTTTTGTTACAAAGAAAAACAGGAAAATGTACCAACATAATGAAGTAGGAATTCTTTATACATTATGCATGGTTCATGCACTTATTGGTAGTGCTTGTAATCTGGAATTGAAAATTCTTTTTAAGTGCTTTGATAAACTCCTTGAATTAACTAGACTCCTGGAAAACAATTTGGAATGATGCCATAATTAACTTTCTTGGATAGTTTTGTGTGTTTATGATGCAAGAGTGTTGTGGAAGTAGTTTTTAATTTTACACAGATATTTAAGTTTTAAATATTTAGTATCTTACCAGATGTTAGACAGTTTTTTACCAACAGATATCACTCAGGTTTTTGGATTTGTAATCTGGAATTTTATTTCTTTTCTGTTTTACAAGAAAAGAAAATTTCCTCCATGTTTCCAAATTGATTTTAAAGCCTATTAAATAAAATAATTTTTCAGAAAATAGGATCATAATAGGATAAACTAGTTCGAAATTTGGATACTAGATGGCGCTACAAATAATTTATTTTCAATATATCCAAGACACAAACGAAACTTGCATTGCTATTTTTTAATTCTGAAATGTTCATGTGAATATCTAAATTGTATTGTTTGTGATAAAAGCATGATTTGTTCCCAAGTATTTGTATACTATTGAAATTCTAGCATTCCCTAAATGCAACAAGTTTATTTTGAATCTGTTGGTTGTATTGTTTTGTTTCAGAGGCTGCTTTGGACTATTGATTAATCAAAGCTTGGATTACACAGAAATGATTTTTTAGTCCTTTTCACTACAACTAGTTTCTAAATTACAATACCCTTGGAAAAACTTGTCAATTCCTGCAAAATGCTTTTCCGAAGTGTGATATTAGTCTTTTCAAAGTGTGATAAAGAACCTTGATATATATAATTTCAGCTTTTAGACAAATAAAATAACCTGTTTTTGATTAATACCTAAATTGTTTTGTTACTCAATTGAATATTGATTTCATTTTGAGTTTGAATACACACATTAAATTAATTTCTGGTTTAAAAAAAACCCATCTAGATTAAGAAAAGTAAAACTTTGTACCTTTCCTTTAGTACTGTAGCTTATTGAGTGATCACTTGAATTTCCAAATATTCAATAATTTCTTTTTCTTGCAATTTTTTACCTTGGGTGCAGTGTGAAAATCTATTAAATTAAAATTATTTTCTATGTTCGGTTAGCTCCACCAATTCTAAAATATTGTGCAATTAGAATGAGATTTCTCCAGTGCTGGAATTCTGTTTGGTAATTTCAAGGTTTTAATTCTTTGTGAATCGGCACAAACATTTGTTTTTCTTTTTATGAGGTGTAATGTTTTTTGTGCTTAAAACTCTAATCAAATGAAGTTCTTGCATACTTAATTTATATGAGTTTGTGTTTTGGACAATTTATTTCTGCAAAATTGTATCTTGTTATTGCAATTATCAATGCTGCATTTCTTGGGAAATTCTTTTTTACATTAATTACACTAAAATAAAATTTGAAATGACCTAATATATTAATAAAGTTATATACATCAACAGTGATTTCTGTTTTCTTGCAATTGATTTATATTGGGTAACCTTTTTTTAATAAATTCAGTCAATATTTTTAAAAAATTGTTTGAAGCAGGTCTAACTTTAAAAATATGTTTCAAAACATAGTTGCATTTTTTTAGATCCTCTTTGGATTTGTAAGTGTGTGCTTGATACTTTTAAATTTCTTTTTAGTAAAAAATTATAAATAGGTTACAATGCTGTAATATAGCAACACCACCAACTTACCAAGGAAATATTCCAGATGATTGGTGTAACAAAGTTGACACCCAATACCACAAGAATTTGCATTTAAACAATTGCACATGTTATAAGTGAAACTGTTTTAAATATATACCACAATATGATGCTAGTAGCATCTTGTAAAGCACTTTCCTATTTCCATAAATCTAACTATTTAACCATATGAAAATTGGTAGCTTCTCAGATTGTAGAAATCCAAAGAATGGGATAATCATTTATTAAATCCCCTGAAAATTTATGTAAGCATGGAATCATGTCAAAATTTTATTAAATACTGGTTTTTTAGATTCCTCATATTAGCTTTGATTTCTGTAGATGATTTGTAAAAATAGTTGTTGCAACAAAAGGAAACAATTTTTCCTTTCCTATTCCACACACACAATTAGGAAAGAAAAATCCAAAACATTCCTCTAGGGGTGCACCCAGGATATTAATCTAGAGGGGGCTACAATGATAAGTTAAGACTATTGGAAATGATCAAACCAGAGTCAAGTGAATCAAATTTAAAAGTTCTTATTTTCTATATGTATTGCAGTTTTAAAGTGATACTTGTGACTAGTTATAGTCCAAGACAAATAGCTGTATTGAAGGAAGAGAAGGCAGAATTCCTAATTACTAAGTAAGGAATAATACTTTCAATATGTTAATATTAAGTTGTCACTCTCATGTCAATAAGAGGTGGTAAGTAGTTGAATTTACTCTACACTGGTGCAATACAATCCCAGGATCAATCCAAAAGGAAAAGATCCAAGGACAATACCTTGTCATTTTGAGCCATTCGATGACGAGGTGAACACCTGTTTTGGCACTCCAAACTTCCACATCATACACCTTGAGGACAAGACAAAATTAGTGCTGAATGAATTTTTTTTTTCAGTTGGAAAATTACAAATATTTTTGTTGAAGTTGGAAACATGCTGTGAATTGTTTAGACAGTTGTTCAAAGAATGTGGGGATTTTAAATGTCTCAACTTTTAGTGACACAAATACCTGCTATTTGAAATTGAACTCGTCAATAATGCTCTAATCTGCAACTATATTAAAATTAATGCTTAAATATGATTATCTCCTATTATTATCTCTCTCAGTGTAATCAAATCTAATAATATATTGGTTATTCACAAAACAAATATAAAATTGTATGTCATTATCAGTGATGCTTTTACATCATAATTTTAAAAAATATGGTAAATTTCCGTATTCTAAAACTTAACTAGGTGAATTTTTAGTTAAAATATTGATGCTGTAATAGTTCAATAATGGAATGCTGCATTTAGTATTCACATGATGAAAATATTGATACCAACTCAGTGAAAAAGACATTCTAACAAGCTAGTCCAAATTTCATGGCTGTAACAATTCAGTTAAAAGATGTGATGAATGCATATTGCATTTATTTAAAAAATCTTGCATTTCTAATGAATCAAATTGACTTATAAGCATCTCGATTACTTTTAATGAGGCTCTTCCCTACTTAATTTGATTTGGCAGTTTTCTGTATCATTATTATTTTCTAGAAAATTTGTACACCGTATTTAGTTATATCTACAGCAACCATCAGGAAATCTATTGTCAAAATATATTTATAAAAGTATTAATATCTTGTGAATGATTCATTTAAAATAGTGGGAAAACTGCATATTATCCCACCTCTTCAGAAGAAAAAGGTTAATCACACTCAATATCAGAACTTACTAAGTGATAAAACCACACTTGGTATCAAAATAAAATAGCATATACTCTGCACTTCCCTCAACCAAAAAAAAAGCTACCCATTTCCCTCAAACCTATTTTGGAAACAAAATTGCTTATTTTTAAAAGAATAAATCAGAACTGATTTCCAACTTTACTAAAGTAAATACTCAACTTACAATAATCCAATGCAAGTGTATCCAGGTAAATAGTTGTACATAATACATCATAAATGGAATTATCCCTCCATGAGTATTAATCCTATAGCTATAAATAGGAAAAGTTTTTACAAATAAAACATATAGCACGGTTTTTTTTACAGTTTGAACAACTGTTTTCTATCTACTTCAAACTGACATGTTCTTCCCCATTAATGGTTGGACAATTAACGATGCACAGGAACCACTTCCAAGATGAATTAGGAGATGAGCACTTAGTTTCTCTTTGCTGTTAAAGTTCTTGCCACACTGAGTGCACACATAGGGCAGCTTCCCTTCATGAGTTCGAAGATGAATGTTCAACTTGCCTTTAGTAGTGAATGCTTTTGTGCAGTGACTGCAAATATATGGCCGCTCTCCTGTGTGAATACGAATGTGAGCAGTGAGTTTGTCATTGCGTGCAAAAGCTTTCCCACAGTGCTTGCACACAAACGGCCTCTCACCAGTGTGGCTCCGAATGTGGACCGTAAGCTTATCTTTTTGGGCGTACGCCTTTCCACAATGTTTACAGACAAATGGACGTTCACCAGTATGCACACGCACATGATTCGTAAGCTTATCTTTCCACACAAAACCCTTACCACAATGAGGACAGTTGTAAGGATACTTCCCAGAATGGGTGTAGGAATGTGATGTTAGTTTGTCATTGCGAGCAAAGGCTTTTCCACATGTTTTACACACAAAGGGACACTCTCCAGTATGGATGCGTACGTGAGCAGTTAGTTTGTCATTACGGGCAAATGCTTTGCCGCAATGCTTGCACACATACGGTCTTTCCCCAGTGTGGATCCTTATATGAACAGTTAGCTTATCATTCTGGGCAAAAGCTTTTCCACAGTGCTTACATACAAATGGTCTCTCTCCAGTGTGAGTCCTAATGTGATTTGTTAGTTTGTCTTTCCAAGCAAATCCCTTACTGCAGTGTGGGCAAGTGAATGGATGCAATCCTGTATGAATATAGGTATGAGCCACTAATTTGTCTTTGCGGGTGAACCCTTTGCCACACTGAGTGCACACATAAGGGCATTCTCCAGTATGGATGCGAATATGGGCAGTCAATTTATCTTTCCTGGTAAAGTTTTTGCCACAGTATGTGCAAATATGAGGACTTTCACCTGTATGGATTTTAATATGGTCGTTAAGTTTGTCTTTTCTCGTAAAACTTTTCTGACAGTAAGTGCAAGGAAACAGAGTTTTGGTCTCTTGATTATGGTTATTGACATTATAATGCTCAGGTTTCACATCTACAAAATAAATGTGACAGTGCTGGCAAATATTATGTGGCTGACATGACGGTATGTTTAGATTCACAACATTTGCCATTTTTTTTTAGTAATCTTCACTGTTTATTCATAAGATAGTTTTATTAAGTTAACACTGCTTCTGTATAGATTTGTCATTGTGAACGCATTTATTATCTTTTACATATTCCTTTTAAGCCTAACATGTTTGCCCCTATTGGTATTACCTTTCAAGATGAAAGAATTTTCTGTTTGGATGCTGCTGCTCCAAGTTTCACATTCAATCAGAAATGAGGAAATGAGACATTTTTCTGAAAATAGAGAGGATGAAAAATGTCAGAAGTCAGAGTAGTATTAATAAAAAGTATTTGAATAACAGTAGAACTATTTAAAGTCCTATAGATAGAATTTTTCTTTTTTAAAGCTTTTAGAAAGAATGTCAGAGTCAAGAAAAAGTGTTTCAGAAAAACTCATTTTTATATGTAAACAAGTTGACAGCAATAAAATACAGCCTGAGACAAGCAAAGCGTAAAGAATTTAAGAGAAAAAGGAGCAACAGCAGTAAGAAAACCCCGAATAGTCGTAAAAAGATGATCAAGAAAATTTTACGAAAGGAAGCTGATATAAGCATTGAGGTACTTCTTTAACAAACCAGTAGTGTTTGTTTTATACAAGTAGCTAGAATGAATAAGGTGAGTTGTCGTATTTGTGTGTGAATTTCGAAGTTCTTATTTTATTTAATTGCCGAGTTTGAGTAGTGCTATCTAATGAAGAAAAGAAAATAAGGCTTGATTTGATTCATTTATTTTATACAGACACATACAGCTTGCAGCACAGTTCAATAGTGTACAAGCAACAAATGTTTAACTGTAAATAGAAATAACAGTACAAGATTAAGAGAAATAAAATTCATAACAAATTAAAAACCTAATGTTTCTAATTTATGTCCATATTTTTCATTCAATCTAGATGCAATATTTTCATAATTTAACCTAGTTATTTTACAGTTTAGAATGAAGGGCACACAATTAAAAATAAACGTGCTTCCTCCTTTAAAAATTTGATGGATCAATTACTTGAAATTATACACATCTAGACTTCTCAAAAGTTTTAAAGAGCCTCTTCTGTTCGACTAAGCCCATTCTGAGAAAAACAAAAAATATTATTTTCCGAAGTGGTTCAAGTTGAAAATTAGTCCACCGTTACAATTTTAAACATGAAACATTTGACAAAAAGTTAATCTGAACCAATGGTAACACAAGTCAGAATTTGTTTTAAAAAGCTAACATTTTAGTATGTTTTTCATAGAAAAACATTCAGTTAAATTTATAAGAATTTCAAGTAACTTTTAAACAAAGTAATGACTACAACAGCCTCTTCTTATTAAATGTCAACGAAAGAGGTGCTTGATAGTCACAAACGTTTGCAACAGAGTACATCAGTCTAGCTGCAATGAGGCACCATTACCTCTGGACCCACATAATTAACAGGGCTTTCCAAGAATGCATTTAGCCGTTAAACCTCCTAGGCATCCACACTCGCCTCCTAATGCACTTCAGAGCCACGCACTTGGATCCAAACCACTTCAGCCGAGTTACGAAGGTTTACTTATAGGGGCCACCAAGACCAATCCTCTATTCCACTGTGCTCAGGATTTTACACCTGCTTTCATGAAATGCAGATAGGTTATTTAGGAGAATGAATTACTGCTGAGGAGCTGGTACTATCATTGGTTTAGTGTCGGCGACTGGTACTGGTACTGGAACTGCCTGTGGGAGCATGGGTGGTCCTGGTAATGCAAGGTCTGGAATTTTCCCAAGGAGTGGCTTGGCAACGAGAGCCGCACAAGAACCTCCACCCAGGTGAATCAGCAAATGGGCATTTAGTTTATCTTTCCGGTTGAACCCTTTCCCACACTGGTTGCATGTGTACGGATGTTTCCCTGTGTGGATCCGCATGTGGGTGTTTAGTTTCCCTTTCATTGCAAAAGCCTTCCCACAAATATTACATACATAAGGTCTCTCGCCGGTATGCATACGGACATGGGCCGTCAACTTATCGTTTCGCGCAAAAGCCTTGCCACAGTGTTTGCAAACAAAAGGCCTCTCCCCCGTGTGAATGCGCACGTGGACAGTAAGCTTGTCTTTCTGTGCAAACGCTTTAGCACAATGTTTGCATACGAATGGACGCTCACCCGTATGAATGCGTATGTGATTGGTCAGTTTGTCTTTCCAGGCAAATCCCTTACCACAGTGCTGACAATTATAGGGGTGTTCGCCTGTGTGAATGCACAAATGGGCACCTAGTTTGTCCTTACGCGCAAAAGCTTTTCCGCAATGCTTGCAAACGTACGGCCGTTCCCCTGTGTGAATGCGGATGTGGGTCGTTAGTTTATCATTCTGGGCAAAAGTTTTTCCGCAATATTTGCAAACAAATGGACGTTCCCCTGTGTGTATCCTAATGTGGTTGGTGAGTTTGTCTTTCCAAGCGAATCCTTTCCCACAATGTTGACAATGGTAAGGGTGCAAACCTGTATGCACATACATATGAGCCCCAAGCTTGTCTTTTCTCGTATAACCCTTACTGCACAAATTACAGACATAAGGTCTTTCTCCCGTATGTATGCGTATGTGCGCATTGAGCTGATCTTTACGGGCAAAGGCTTTGTTACAATGGCTACAAACATGAGGACATTCACCAGAGTGCATTCTTAGGTGATTGCCCAACTTATCTTTGCGTGTGAAGCTTTTATCACATTGGTTGCAGGCAAACCTTTGTTCCTGCGAAGACTGTGTGTACAATTGATGCGTTTTAATGTCCACAAAATACACACGACATTGTTCACAATCTGCATGCGACTGTGTTGTAGGAATGTGAAGACTTGCCAACTCGGATATATTGGCCATATTGACGGCGGCCATGTCGCCAATGGAGGGATTTTTCAACATTGAGAATAAAAATAAGATTGCCCACAAATTACAAAATACGACAATCACTGTACACTTTAACTGGCAAACTTAACAATAGAATACTTTACAATCACAATTTTAGAACATGTGAAAGTTGCATTTCAGAAATTTGTCTCTCCTTATAACATAAACTCAAAACTAAACAAATAACAAGGATCAAACAAAAAAATGGCACATATAGATGTCTGAGTTCACTAAATGGAAAATTACTGTGTAACAAAGCATGTATAGTAACAAAATTTGATTTCGAAGTTATGCAGAACACGCACACGTTCTTCTCATCTACAATAGAGGATGCTATGTACATCACAACTGTGATACATTTCAAAAGTTTATCTTCAATGCAGATTAACAATTGGGGGAAGAAATATCTCTATTTCATGGGTAAAGTTTGTGGTCAGTAAGAGAGCATGTGTTACCTTTTTCATTGGAAAATTGATCTTTCAGCTAAATTTGCAGTTCCATAAATTTCCAACACTTAGGTGAGTCTCACTTGAAGAATTCATTTCTGAAAGGAAATATCCTTTAGAATTATCGGTCACATTAATAGTAAGATTTTAAAAGAAACTCTTATGATATAAACAGATTTTTGGAAGAAAAAAATTTTGTGCACTGTTTTAGATTCAACAGAACATATTTCCAGCAGTTTATAGTTAATTTTTTTTCGCCATGAAAGAAATTTCCGCTAATACAAATATAAAAACAAACACTAATTTAAGGTCTGGGGGAAAGCAGCTTTAGATCAAGCCCTCTCTATTCCAGTGTCCAACATAAGCAATTCTTATGCTGCAAACAAGGACTTTTTAAGAACTGCTCTCTTTGCAGTTAGTTTGCTAATCATTTGATTTAGAGATTTATATTTTACTGTTGCCCAGTACATAAATTTATCTCTTGTTCTAGGTGTTTACATTGGTCATGACTAAATCCTGAAGATGTAGCATTTCGATGTTGAATTTGGGTACCATAATTTATGTTGGTGGAAATGAAATGTGAGACTCATAAGTACAGAACACAAATTTGTGTTAAACAAGCCTTTATTGACGACATCTACATGAAAATGATGAAATGAACAACAATTTTAGACACATAAGCTCTCAAGAACAATATAATTTTGCATTCAACATTTTCTTTTTCTGCAACATTGCTGATACACAATAAAGGAGTAGTGGGCAGTAAGAAATGACCCATACATCTATAAAATATTTTTAAAGTAAATTCTAAAGAATGGAATGGAAAAATATACTACGAGAAAAAGTCTACATAGATTTCCCAAGCAGTGAGTGTACAATGAGGGCAGCATGAGTACTCTCAGTAATATGAATCAATAAGTGAGTACTGAGTTTATCTTTACATGGAAAACCAGCACCACAGTGATTGCAAATAAAAGGATACTTGATATCATGAATTAAAAGATGAGAGCTCAACTTATCTTTAGCATCAAAAACAAGGCCACAGTGAGAACATTTAAAAGGTGCTTTGCCAGCATGGGTTTTGACATGCACATTCAATTTTCCTTTCGTGGCAAATGCTTTGCCACACTGGACGCAAGCGTAAGGCCTTTCACCAGTGTGAGTTCGAATGTGAGCCGTCAGCTTATCGTTTCGAGCAAAAGCTTTGTTGCAATGCTTACAAACATAGGGACGTTCTCCTGTGTGAGATCGTGTGTGGACAGTTAACTTGTCTTTCTTGGAGAAAGCCTTTCCGCAGTGCTGACACACAAATGGGCATTCACCAGTATGTATTCGAATGTGAGTGGTAAGCTTATCCTTCTGGGTAAAACCTTTCCCACACATCTTGCAAACGTAAGGCCGTTCCCCAGTATGTATACGGGTATGCACGGTCAGCTTGTCTTTCTGAGCAAATCCCTTACCGCAGTATTTACATTTGAAAGGGCGCTCGCCGGTGTGAATTCGAGTGTGGGTGACCAATTTGTCATTCTGGGCAAACCCCTTACCGCATTCCTTGCAAACGTACGGTCGTTCTCCAGTATGTGTGCGAACGTGATTGATTAACTTATCCTTCCAAACGAATCCTTTGCTGCAGTGGGCACAAGTATAAGGATAGTTACCCGTGTGGGTGAACATGTGTGTTGTCAATTTGTCTTTCTGAATGAACCCTTTCCCACACTGCTGACAAACAAAAGGTCTTTCACCAGTATGCAATCTTATGTGAGTAGTTAACTTATCATTTCGCGCAAAACCTTTCCCGCAATGTTTGCAAACGAATGGACGCTCTCCCGTATGGATTCTGATGTGGGTGACAAGTTTGTCGTTTTGTGCGAATGCCTTACCACAGTAGCTGCAGGCATATGGTTTTTCTCCAGTGTGGACCCTTATGTGCTTGATCAGTTTATCTTTCCATGCAAACCCTTTCCCACAATGCTGGCATGTAAATGGGTGTTCTCCTGTGTGGGTACACATGTGAGCACTCAATTTATCTTTACGAGCAAATGTTTTAGGGCACTGATTACACGTGTGAGGCCTTTCACCAGTGTGTATTAGCACGTGTGCATTTAACTTATCCTTCCTAGCAAAGCCTTTGTTGCAATGAGTGCAAACATGAGGACTGTCATTGTGGAATTTTACATGTTCTTTCAACATGTCTTGGTGAGGGAAGGTTTTGTTACAGTAATTACATGAGAAAACTGTTTGCCCGTTCGGAGCATAGAGTTGGTGAGCTTTCATTCCCATAAAATATATGCGACAATGCTCAGATAGATGAGAAGATTGGGTAGGAATATTAAGGGTAGGTACAACAGCCATTTTTTTTTCCTTTACATAAATGACAATCTCAGAATAACTTTTTGAAATAAAATAGATATTCTACTTGATTTTAATGACAAAGTAATTCCCCCTGGATATTCTAAATAAGTTACAAAGACAAGGACTTTGAAATCTAAAATCAGAATACATAACAATATCACACAAATACATTTTTTACAAAATATTACATTTTAACATCTGCTACAGTTTCAAGAAAGCATTAAAGAGTGCAATTACAACAGTAATTGGCACCTCTTAAAATGCATTTTTTGAATGCTTAAATTAACTTTTTTTTTTTACATAGGTAATACAACTTTTTCCTTAACAATGTAACTACTATGACATTATTACCTTTGATACAAAACGATTTACAGGGCATTCATTATTTCTTCTTAAAACTTTCTTTTTCGAGATTAAGTGAGTTTAACTCTGAAAATAAGAGAAACAAAGTGATAAAAGAATTTTTAGTTTAAAGATCTAGAGAGGAACTTTAAAAGTATCAGAAATGTTTTACTCAAAACCAGAAAATAGTTATTTGGTTAATATTTTACTTTACACAATTTAATTAGGAGATTCATATAAAGATTAAACAAGTTAGACTCTGAATATAAAAGAAACAAGGAGATTAATTTAAGTGGAAAGATCTAGATAAGAACTTAACAGTGCAAGACATTTTTTTTTAAGTAGAAACTTTTCTGGGCTAGTTTTTATTCCTATCAAATACTTCATAACATTTAGTTTATCCAATCATTACACATGTATGCTTATTATTAATCCTTATCATATGTTAGCATTTTGTACATAACTTGGAGCAAACAGGTTTTAAGAATCTTCAAAGATATAACACCCCATATTAAAAACAAAACTTCTACGTAAATTTTAATTTAATCTTCAATAGAATCATGGACCACCATCACCCTACTTTACTTTTATTTTACTATATTGTATAAGTAACTTTTTCTTCAGCTGCAATATAACCTAGTATCACTGCCAAGATGATCAAAAACCTTTTTTTGGATTATCGCTCTTTTTCACAAATTTCACCACTGCCACTGTTATGTTCCAAATGATTATTTACTATTTTTTTTTTGTGAAGTGGAATAACAGCATGTGTTGGCAGCTACACCATGAATATTCAAATATAAAAACAATTCAACATACAATCAACATGTTTAAACTCTTTCAGTATTGTCATTTCACAAGTGATGAATGATCGATAAGGGTTCTGGTTATCTTAACAGCTTCCAGTATTTTTAAAATTTAAATATGCTAAAAAACTCCTTTCAGTAAAAATTTAAATGTAAAATTGATAAATTTTCACCATAGTAGGATGCAATTCTAAGCTTCTTAAAAAAAAGGTATTTTATACAAAAAGATATTAAAATTGTTTCAAATTTAATTCTAGTTATTTTATCAGGTTCTTAATTAGATGTGTAGTGCAAGATATGCAAGACACATAAATATCATACATCTATATAACTTTTTTAATATGTACATATCATAAAATCTTATTTCTTCAAATATCCAAATAAAACCAAGATTATTAAAACTAGCTAGTAATACTTAACATTGATAAAAGAAAATGAATTTCGAAGTTTTTGACACAGGAGTTTTTGCTCATTTATGCTTGAGAGCACCTAGTGGAGTAATTATTCAGATAATTTGGAAACAATCTGCCATTTTAAGGAGCAGTCATTCTGCAAATTTAATGTGTCTACAGCAGCATCAATACATTTTAAAGCAGATTGAAATTAATGCTGACAAGATACAGCAGACTTCGTGCACAATAACCAAATTTAATTAAAGAATTCATGACCTTATGCGAAGGTGTAAAACCTTAAATACCTCATGAAAATTCATTTTTGTAATT
Organism: Metellina segmentata; assembly: GCA_947359465.1. Lineage (NCBI taxonomy): Eukaryota > Metazoa > Arthropoda > Arachnida > Araneae > Tetragnathidae > Metellina > Metellina segmentata. The sequence continues at coordinate 91,210,777 of OX375875.1, read as the reverse complement.
GGCTATTTCTCACATAGAAATCTAGAACATGCACTTATCATGATCAGAGAAATGTGGGAAGGGAGAATAGAATTTTATAACTCGTAAGTAGAGCTTGGATTTTGCAAATCCCCCCCCCCCCTCCCCAATATTAAAAATCCGTCATGAGTGTATTTTAGCAATTTGTAAAAAAAAAATTATTCTGCATGTTTATTATTTTGCATATTTTGGTTTTTTTTTGCATGTTTTGTGCCTATTTGGATGATTTTTCTCTGTTTTTAAACATTCTTGCAACAAAAATTTTTTTCAAAGAACTTTGCTCAGCACGTTTGGAAGGAAGGTTTTCAGAAGCAATCATTCAAATCAACTGCAACTCACAAACAAAAAGTGGGAAAGGCACAAAAAGATAAGAATATTCAACAGCCTTTGACAGTACCAAAGTTTGAGTCCGTGTACTCAGTACAATAGAGTATTGGTCGAGGTGCTGGTACTCTTCAGAGTCACACCTTGAACAAGTCATAAGTCGAGTCAATGTCCCAATCGTCGAAGAACGAGATGTACCAAGATCAAGGCAATGTTGAAATCCAATATTGCTCTTTATAAGTTGGAGAATGAACATTTTAAAGCCTTCTTGAAGTACACAGGTAAAGAAATTCCTCATGTGAATCGACACTCAGAAAGAACTACATTACGCTAGTGTACGAGAAGGTGATACTAAGGAGACAGATGATCCCCTCCATGAAATGACTGACCCCTGCTGGCAATTCCTAATTTATGTATAGAATTGGAAAAAACAAACCACTCCATGATCGCCAGGACAGTGGGTGAAGCAATTAATAAATAAAATTGTGCATTAATTGAATGAAAGTGTGGTTCATTTTCACTTTATTCTCCTCACTACCCTTTTTGTAAGAATAAATTTTTTTTTTTTTTGCAATTTCATATATTTTGGGGTTTTAGTGTATATTTGGGGATTTTGTAATGCATATTTCAGGTCACATTTTTGCATATCGATCCGAGCTCTACTCATAAGTTCTGAAAAAGAATGTTAAAAATAGCAGAGATGCTTGATTAAATAGTGCCCACCAAGTCGGCATCACATAACAATTATAAAATTCTGCATTTCCCTATCACATGTTAATATTATTTGTCAGTAGCTTGACAAACAAAAAGTTGATATTTCACCATCAAAAAGAATTTTACTAAAATTGAAACTTAAAAAGGGAAAAGAAACTTCTGTCAGCAAGGTTAGTTGGTTGTCTGGGGGTTTTATGGTACAATGGCCACACTAAATCTGTTAGCAAGGATTGATTTTTTTTTAAATAATAAATGTGCAGTGCTGATTGCTGGTTTTGAGTTCAAATGGAAAATATTTCCCGAAACCTTTCCACAATTTTAACATGATACAGTTAAATTTTTGTGCAATCTTTATTGCAAATGAATTTATTGAATGTACCAAAACTTTATTTTTATCACTTTTGAATTTAAAAATTTATGCGATTTTCTTATAACATCCTACTTTTTTTTTACTAGCTTTAACGTTTGTAGTCAAAATAGCCTGTCTAGGCAGTTTTTCCAAATTTTTTTCTACATAATAAAAATATTTTAGGGGTTATAATGAAAATATATTTTGCATTAAAATAGAAATGACATTCATACTTCTGCTTGTATTTATACTTAAAAACCCATGCCACGATATACCTGCTTTGAGGGCAGTTTAGTGAAATATCGAAATTTTTATGATAAAGGTTGAATGCTGTAATACTTTAAAGAAATACAGCCAAAAGAGCAATAAACCTAAAATATAATTGTTCACAAAAATCCTTAATCATCCTTAAATTGTCATTTATCAAAATGATTAATAACGTAACATTACCGAAAGAAAGATTAAATAGGAAGTGGGCACCTTTGCATTTACTAATTATTTTGTAATGTAACAATAAATCACAAAGACCTATTACATGTTTTCTTCAATGAATACAATATTTTTTGATCCATTTACCACAATATCTGTTAAGGATCAACTAACTATTATAAAATGAATCATTACTTAATTCTGCTGAATCAGTACTGAAAATCAATCACCTTATTTCTGACACACTAAATCTAAGGTTGGATCACTGATAATTTAAACTTCCCAAACAATTACAATATAAAAACCTGTTTGAAAAATTCAGCAAATCAATAGAAATGTTAGTACTTAATCCAAGTATTTACTTAATGCCTTACAATTTAATCTTCCTGCGACATGCTTTTTTTTTTAGATATTTATAATATTAAAAAAAAAATTAATAAAATTTTAAGGAATTTTCCTTACAAAACCAGAAAGTCATTCAATTCCAACGCAAGACACTTTTAGTCAGTAAATTATTGATCAAATCATAGAACACATGCTAATCTAGATCTATGAAAAAGCTTAGCAAGGGATCCCATCCTAACTACAAAGTTGAAAACATAAATCGCAATGCGTCAAAATTATGTGTGAAGAATTTAAAAGAATATATGATATACAAATAAACACCATCCACGAAACTGCAAAACAATTCTAAATTCCTAATGGCTTCAGATGTCAAAACTTAGTTTTTTACAGAGCTTGTGCAATTTTACACAAGCATTGTAAGAAATTAAGTTGTCAGAATACAAAAGGGTATTCAACAAACTAGGCTCTTAATGGAAGAATAAGTCCAAACTAAATATATAATTCCCGCATATTTGCATGAAAGACACCTATAACAAAGAATACTTCAGTGTTTAAATCAAACTGCCATTCGTTTAGAAGATGTGCTGAAAAAACTTGAGATTGTGTGGAAAGTCTTTCACAACCATATAAACTGCACTATTTGCCAAGAAATAAGTAAATTTTTATCCACTACCAAACACATGTTTGCTCACTATAATCAGACGATGGAAGAATGCTTCTTTTTACTTGGGCATTAAACATTTCCACTACTTCGAAATGAGTGCAAGCATTGTATAATTTCTGACAGAAAAGTGACCACACAAACCCTTAAAAAATATATTAAAATTTTTAAAGGGGTTAAACTGCTGTATAATGAATCTTACATTACATAGAGCAGAAGGGTACAAAATAGGTTCAAATAAATCACCCTAAGACACCCATATTTAGGGGTACAGGAATTTGGAGATTTTCATCTGCTTTTGGAAAAACTGAAGTATTTGTACAGGTATTCAAGTAAATATGAAAACAAGGACTCAAAAGTTGAAGGGCAGAGATCATTGGGATTGTTTTCTGCGCATTCTATGTGTCTCAATAAATTAAGAAAATGTTACACAAGCAAATTTTTTGGATGCTATTAATTACCCAGGTTTTGCATACCTGTCAACAATAACAAAACCTTAATCCATAACAAAACTTGTCAAACAGTTTGTAATTAGAAGCAGATCTGGTATCAAAAACACCTAAATTCTCCATCAGTTGTCAAATATATTCTGCTTGGGTGCAATTTTTAAGTTCATTTAGTTTCATGGATGATACAGTTAAATAACTATAAGGCCACTCACTGGACAGATTTTATTGTATCTATTCAAAATAAAGAATGTATATTGTTGGAAAAGAATAAACAGTTGATCAGTCAAAATTTGTAACAAACATTTTCAGAAAAGCTCGTCATCAAAAATGACAACTGGAGCGAAAAATTTAACCGTCAAAACAGTTTAGAGACATAAAATATTAATTTCAAATCTTAGCTCATACTCAACAACACAATCACATCAAGCTAAACAGTCTACCTCATTTACAAAAATGAAGATTGTCTCTTTGAGGAAGTTAAGACAATTGTGCTCTAGTTCACATACTCAGACCTAAAATACTCACATTCAAATCTTTACATAAAAAAAAATTATGTGTGTATAATCTCAATACAAATCTACACTGACCAATTCTGGTACACTTACTTTAGAACACTGTGGAAAACATAGGCTATTTCTTTACCATCTTCAGACCAATCTGTAGTCATGAAAATTAGCACACAGGTAGTCCTAAAAGTGCCCTTTGAAGCCCCAATTTTTAAATCTAAAGTTTTCCTGCAAAAAATGGCCATGGAAACACGTTCTACAGGGTTTGTGTATTTGAGTTAACAAAAGGAAATGTCTCAGTCATATTTAACCCCCCCCCCTCCCCTCCCCGATTCCTCAGCAAAATTATGTACTGTATTTCAAACTATTTGGAGGTCAAGTTAGAAAGGTTCTTTCATATAATTCATTGCCATTACTATACGAAATGCATATATTTGTTAATCACATGTGATATACAAGAACCTATGTGTATGTTTCTTACTATAACATTTCTTAGCTTTTCATTTCATCTGAATAACCAGTCAATCACAGAAGAAAAATATTCACAATTTGAAGCAGAATTAAATTAATTTTTTTAAATAAATAATCACCCAGAATACAATTTGCAATGTGAAAAAAAAATCCACGTTAATGTAATTTCAATTGCTAAATCTTACTAGTCATTGCTACAATAGCTTAAGTGGATTCATAATGTTCACAATCACTGCAACATGTGAATTGATGGAAAACAAAAGTATATCTTATTTCACAGGAGGAAATAGACTTGTCCTTCCTTTAACTAGGGAACTTAAACAGAAATGGGGAATTTCTACCAATCAAAAAACAGAATTTTTAGTCTACAGATTAACAATGTTTTGTATCCTATTTCAACAAGCACTTATAAGTACGCACAAAATGTCTCCTTAAATTAGCATGTTTAACACCTAGAAATCCTGCTTTACAAAATACAGTAAATATTGCAAATCACATTTTCTGTTTAGGAAAAATAATTTTAGCCAAATAAAACAAGCCTTTGTAATTTCATGTTGAAAGATGAGATGGTAGATCAATTATTTTGCTTAAAATAGCCCAAGGATTCTTATTCGTAGTTTTATATATGTATTTTTAATACTATTGCTGGCATTGCTTAGATTAAACTGCACAAAAAATTGCTAAATTCAACTCTAATTTTTATTATTCATACTAGTTTTCAAAAATTATTTCACAAGTTTTGATCAAATGTTTGATTTCTCTAGAAAATTTACTTTTCACAAGCATGTGTCTTTAGGTACATGCCCACAAGTTAGACCTTATATAAATATTTTAACAGCACACATTAAACATTTCTTCTGTAGAGAAATAACAAAAATTCAGTCTTATTTTACATATTTATATTAGTATACCCAGTAATAATTCTTGTAAAAAATTTAGACAAATTATAAAAATTCCAAAATTTAGTTAAATGATTTTCTTTAGGATTTTTAAAATGAAACTTATTCTTTTCTTTCCTTGTTTCAAAGCTATAACTTTTATGCTGTTCCAAAACATATTTTTTGCCAAAAATTATAATAATTCCCTCTAGTGTTTTATAAAAATTGAGCTCTTAAAACTTGCCTAACATTGAATTAGATTTTCTTACATGTTTGGTTTTGTTTTATTAAAATTTAGTTCTTAAAACTCGCTTAACATTAAATTAGGTTCTTACATGCTTGGTTTAGTTCTATAAACTTGCCTAACATTGAATTAGGTTTTCTTACATGTTTGGTTTTGTTTCTAGTTTACTTTTCCAATTAAGGGTTACACTATATAGGTAGTTACTTTAACAAGATCATAAAAACAAAACAAGTATGAATACAGTAAATATTTGAGTTGAATAATGAGGACAGCACATGTATCTGGAAAATTTCTTAGCAAGACATGCAGAAATGTTTAAATTAACATTTTAAAGTCTCGATTTCTGTTTTGAATACATATTTTTTTCTCTCAAATGCAATTGAAGTAGACATGTTAGCAATTTACCATTTGGAAAACAATGGTTGTATTACTTCAATTATTTATCACAATTTTTGCAAATATACATTCTTAAAATTAAAATTGCATCACTTCAACTTTTGATTTTTAGCTAAGTGGTACGTACAAACCATTGCAATAAGTACCAAACTTTTTAAAAAATTGAAAATTCTATAGACGTATTTCTTATAAAGGCAAGAACTACAAGAAAAAAGGTGCACTGGTTTACACATAATTATCTTCTCTTTCTTTGGCTCAGGGGAAACAAAAAATAGGGTGTGAATTACCTCTTTTGAATTATTATAATTTTGAAACGTTACCTTTTCCCTCAATGTCATACCATACACAACAGATTCAAAATGGGCTCAAATAGCTAGTGTATCTGCTTTTACCGAATATTTTATACTTAAATTTTGTACCATAATTGAAGCCAAACAGCACATTTAAATAATGCACTAAAACATTTATATTAGTTACATATTTTGAATTTTTCATCTATTTAAGAGAGCAACCAAACATGTAAAATATCTTACTTCATATTTTCTAGGACAGATCCTGATAATTTGCAAATCCTGAAAAAAAAGTAATGAAATTGAAGTAATATAAAAACAATTTAAAGTTTCCCCTAACAGCATTAATAAATGTTTGTTCCAGTGGTTGAGTACTAGGCAATAAAAGCAAACAAAAATCACTTTGGAAAATGTTATAAAACTGAAAAAGTTCATAGAAACGATTTGGTTGGTGCTCTGTCAGTTATTTCCCGCAATATCCTTTTCTTGGACAATTCAACATGAACTTATTGTGAGCATCAGTATTTAACTAATTCGTCACAAGACACTTTTCTTGAAAGTAGCAGTACACTATTATTATTAAATACTTCTACATAGATGAACCCCAGCTATTATTATAGAAATTTGATGATAAAACTAATGTATGTCAAGCTATTTAGAAAGTATTTGAAAATATAAATTCGTGGGCTAAGAAAGAGAAGATAATTTAATACTTCAATTAATTTGTCTGTGTTATAAATTATGAAATAAATAGCACATTCAAAATTTTCTGAACTTTTATTGCATTTATCTACATAAAAATGCAAGAATCAGATTTTGATCTTTAGAAATATGTACAACTTTGTATACAGATAAACTTCAAGAAGCATCTTACATAAATGTAACTACCTACCAACCAAAACGATTCTATTTTGATCACAGATATAAAAGAAAAAAACATGGCAAAAATGCAGATAGCATTTGATTAACAACAATAGTTCTCAACCACAGAACAAAACTAAAAAATAAATAAAACATTAACAATTTAAAAACAGACTGGCAAACTATATAGTTAAAAAATGGATGAAATCATGATCACTTTACAAAGTCTTAGCCATAAGCGGATTAACAATTAATGGATCACAGGGATTACTACCTAAATGCAACAAAAGATGAGAATTTAACTTCTCTTTCCGATCAAACCCGATACCGCAGTGATTGCACACGAATGGATGTTTACCCGTATGAATGTTCATGTGGGCATTTAATTTACCTTTAAGATCAAATGCTTTACCACAATGATTACAGACAAAAGGGCGCTCACCTGTATGCATTCGTATATGAGCGGTCAACTTATCTTTCCTAGCAAAGGCTTTTCCACAATGCTTGCACACAAAAGGACGCTCACCAGTGTGTATTCTAACATGGACAGTCAACTTGTCGTTTCTGGCGAAAGCTTTGCCACAATGTTTGCAAACGAAAGGCCGCTCTCCAGTGTGAATACGAATGTGAGTAGTCAGTTTGTCGTTCTGTGCAAAAGCTTTGCCACAGTGTTTACAGACAAATGGCCGTTCACCAGTATGAATGCGTATGTGGTTCACAAGCTTATCTCTCCAAGCAAACCCCTTGCCGCAGTGTGGGCAATGGTATGGATGTTGTCCGGTGTGTATGCACATGTGGGCACCTAATTTCTCCTTACGAGCAAAGCCTTTGCCACACTGTGGGCACACATAGGGTCGCTCTCCGGTGTGAATGCGGATATGAACGGTAAGCTTGTCTTTACGAGTAAAGCTTTTCCCACAGTGAGTGCAAACGTGAGGCCGTTCTCCAGTGTGCATTTTAATGTGATCACTAAGCTTGTCTTTGCGTGTGAAAGTTTTGTCGCAGTACGTACACATGAAGGGACGTTCCACACACTGGGCATATAATTCGTGTGGTTTGAGGCCTAGGTAGTACTTTCGACAATGTTCGCATATATTGCAAGGTTTAGTACCCGGAGCATTTAGATTTGCTGTTGAGGCCATTTTAAAAATATTCCTCAAAAATGAGAAAAAACATAATTAAAACTTTTTTTTAAATCCTTTTACCAACAATTGCTAACTAAAATTTTTTTTTAAATAAAATACAAAAGTGAAATTTTTTAAAACTTATATAAATTTTTCCTAGCAAACTTAGAAAAGACAACAGCTAAGTAGTGGAATTTTTCATTGCTTTCTTCAAAAACAAAAGATGATATTCAACTGGCTGTAAATCATTGAACTTGTCTATTCACAAAATAACAAATGGCATTAGTAGCCAATGTTCAGTCTAGTTGGGAATAATCCTCCATTTTACATCTCTTGCATGATGATCATTGCTTCGAATAAAGCAGAGTAAATGACAGTCAAATCATTTTACTTGAAAAAATTCTAACGGATAGTTAAATATTTGATATGAAGGGATGAAAATTAACAGATATGAAAACCTGGATAGGAACATGGTTAAGTCACCTTCAATAGAAACTAACCTCTCAGTTTCTAAAGCAATGGTTTCTCAGAAGTAAATTATATAAGCCTTTTATTATTGCAAGTCAAAAATCAGCATCAGAAGCTTCTCAAAATTCTACAGTAGAGCACAAATTCTGGAGAGCAAACCCTGCACATAAAAATACAAAATTAGCAATACTGCCAGACAACAAAATTATTTAAATACAATACATTTAAAAATCTGCTAGAAAATCATAAGTGCTGAACAAAGATTACAAATCAACTAAAAATAACATGTATCTTATATAGAGATATAGTGAACGACTAATAACAGAACTGGATAAGAAAGTCATAACAATTATAAATTAAAAATTATTATTCCTGACAGACAAAATACAAACCTTGATAACCTACTTAAAAAATTTCACTTTAGGAATCAGGTTTGTGTAAATCAAATTTTTGTGTGCGAACTGATTGCATATATTATTTAGCTCTGAATTTATTATTTTATTTTTAAAATACATGCGAGAAAAGGATTGTTTAAAATAATTTAGATATATTGATTTATAAGGAACACTCAGGGCAAGTGTTCCTTATACCTAACCCTAGTAACATTGAATAAATTGTTAACTATCATTTCAATTCTTATAAATTCTTCAAATTCTATTTAATTTTTGCAGTTTGTTGGTAATATGGTTTGATACTACTTGTGGGATCTTGCATATTTTAATTAATTTTAGGGAAAGTAGGTTGTTGGATTCATGTTGCACTGGATTGGCTATGACAATAGTCCAAGATCTATCATGGAAATGATAGAAAGATCCTTTGGCAACACCTTGTAATTTTTATTTTTGGACATTCTTTTCCATAAGTTTTTGACGTATAGGTGTCTTATGTTAGTCAAATTGACTAGTGTGATCTGCAATTATAACTATAAAAATGCAGTTTTGAGTTACAAAATGACATAGTTTAGGGATTTTCTATGAATAATTCTTAAGAGTATGTCAATTATAATAATGTAGACAAGGGAGTCAACACCTAGGGGAACTCCTGGGTTCATAAATAAAGTCAATAAAGTATAGAGCATTTACTATTAGTAATACTTAAATAAAATTATGTATTAAATTTTGTACATCTAGTGTTCATGATGAAAAAAAAAAGTAAAAAAAAAAAAAAAAAAAAAAAAAAGATTTGGGGCACATGGGGATTAAATGAGTTTTTTAAATTAAAGTTAAAATACTTTGAATCTAATTTATGTTTTAAGACATCTTAAGTTTTCATTGGTTGTAAATAATATTCACAAAATATTCTGCAAATAACAGTTAATTGTCTTGGGAAATTTTCAATTTCATTCTATATTTCAATTAATTTCAAGTATTCTCAGTATAAATGAAGCCTGGATTTAGCGAATGAATGTTTGACTAAGTGGTGGAAGGTTTAATCCACAACTATATGGACATTATGCATTGGATAGTTATATTGATAAACTTTTTAAACTTGGACAATAAACCAATTTTTGAGCTATATCTTCAAAACAAAAATATAAATTTGATCATTTACATAGCCAACAAATGGCAGTTTTTAGTTTCTAACATCAAGAAAGCTCCAATGCAACTCAAACCATCTGTTACCAACATGTTTGTCAGCTCTCATTCACTTTAAAAAGTATTGTGAATTTTCTGCAATTCTAATCAAGATACAGAATCCTCAAAGCTGATTAACATGTACCTTGCTGTATGTACCATTTTAACAGCTTATCAGGGACATATTAATTATGCCCCTTTAGAATTAATTCTTTTATCTGTAAAAGCCTTCCAATTTGAGTCCCTATTTTTCTCAATACCTGACCAAAAGTAGGATTTTCTTACAATTTTGTAGCACTTTTAAATATCCTTGGGGCTTTAAAAGTAAATTTCACTTGTCTGCTTTCTAAGGATTTGATTAATGTCTCATGATATGCCCCTTATCACTTTCACATTTTGAATATCTAGTTCATGATTTGTTTTTAATTTCATTTGTTGTGCAATACTTGAAAATATATTAGTGTAAAGTTTAAGCATTAGTCTACAATCTACCAAGTACAACTATAAAATACTAATAGAGTACATATTTTTAATTGAATGTCTGAATACTGTTCTGCCCCAATAATTTTTTTTATTCATGCATACATAAATAAGGGCTTGCCTTTCAATCATTTTCCCAAGTAGCTACAGCTCATTACCTATCTCTAAAACATTGCTTGTTACATATGGGCATTCATTCCAAGGTAATGCAGCTTTTGGTTGGGGTAAGGGTAGTATGAACTGTTTCAGCCTTACAATGTAAGGATATTCGTTAATATTAAGCTACTTGGATACCTAACAAAAAAAAACGATATAATTACAGAACTGCTATGTGCTGTACCATAATTTCTATAATTTCACAGCTCTGTAAAATGGGAAACCAAAAAAATTTTTGAGACAAAACCAAAATTTTAAAATTTGCACATCTTTCAATAAACCCGCACAGCAAAATCTCAAAAATAAAAGGTACATTTGGTTGTTTTTAAGACACGCAGCTATCTGAAAGATTTTATAACATGGAAAAAAAATGGAACTTTCAAAATTGCTCCTTGCTCAACGAACAATGCTGAACACCTACGCTTCCAAGCATTAAAGTACCTTAAAAAGAAAGACGTTGGTATCCAGTAAACACTTAAAAACAATTATGTTCGATCAGAATAGATGTTAAAAACTGTCAGTATTACTTTAGGTACATGTACTAAACTGTTCAATACACATTAAAATTAAGTCACGCAAGATGGCGCTGCATCAAACAAATTAACTATGAAAGTCTTTAAAGATTCATAATACACAGAAAATATATAACTCAAGAAATACCCAAAACGACAACCCAACTTTTGTATATGGTTCAACAACTATCCATCTGTTGTGAAACTCGGAATTTTGAGAGCTAGGATATTTACCGTATGAAGGTTGGATGGCAGGGGGAGGGGTCGCCATGATACACAAACTCGACTATCAACACTGAAGTACCAAAATCACAGAACCAAATAAAATCGTTTGCGATTTTCATTTAATAAAAATTTGACACTCCGAAATTTAGAAACTTACCTTTCATCAAAAGTGGGTCGCATCGGGCGATTTCATTTCCGAGAAAATCTCATACAAGATCAGTATCCGATGCAATGGCGCAGACAATCGATGGATTGATCACAGTCCGAAGTATTTACAAGTTCATCACGTGGTTAATTCCAATATTAATGCACGTTTTATTTATTTCCAGTATCACATAAGGCAGAAAAATCAAATTCGTTTCGTCGGAATTCCTAAGTAGATGCCTTGTTTGCAGCTTCCCATTAGATTAGCTAGTGACGTCAGAAGCTGCTCCCGGATCGACGCTTGCTGAAATGGAATAAACCATATAGACAGGGAGGGGAGAGGAGGGTGTAGGAGTAACTGTCAGCCGTTAGCTCCTTGCCAGACTGAAAAATCGAAAAAAAATTCTCAACGGGTAAAATTTTGCTTTGGGATTTGCACCCAAACTTTTTCGAACAGAGTAAAAGAGTTTTTTAATGTGTTTTCACTGAGCAAGTGGGAATCTCTATGGACTGGCAACTTTCAATGAATTACATTCTTTTCTTCTACACGCAGGGACCCAAACAGGTTTCTAAAGGAGAGAAGAATAAAAAAAGTAAAACGGGGCTTTGAGGCACGCCAATTTCCAGATCAAGGTCTTTAGGGAAAAGTGTTTTTTACAGGCCCACAGGTTATTTTTTAATCGAATGCTGCAGTTTTATGAAATTCATGTATCTGATAAGATTTTTGAGAAACATTGTGAAAGGAAACGTAACATTGAAATAAAGTTTTAAAATACGAGATGGTACCTAATTTTGATTTTGAACGTTTGTTTCTCTCGATGTAACTCTCGAACGTAAACTCAACAATGAAGTAATTAAGACCATGTCCATTTTTTTCCTGACAAAACGATGTACTAAAATCTTCTGTTTTTTCAGAAAATTTCAGCGAAACGCACGATGGAAACGGCTGTCTTGACGAACATGTACTTTGAGTTTCAGGGCCTCAATTAGGGAGGGATGGGGGTGCTCGTCCTATGTAACGGGAGGGGGGAGGCAGGAACGTGAAAAAATTTTCTTGCTATTTCTTTTATTTATTTAAATTTGTTTTCAGTTTTCCCAATTCGTCCAAGATTTCCCAACATTTTTTTCAACACTAGCAGAAAATATTTTTTATGCTGCATATTTACAAGAAAGGTGTAAAATACTTAAGTTAATATATCAATCTAATTTTAAGCATTAGAAAAGTGTGTTTTATCGTTTAAAAAGTCATAAATCTTTTCAGTGTATTTGCAAAGATGTGTCTAAAGAAAAAGAAAAATGTGTACATTTGTGTGTGTTAAATGTTGACTGTTTGGAATGCACATTTTTTTTTCAACACGGAGCCCGTCGTATAACTTGATTCCTTTGGCCTAGAGTATAAATGTGAGGTCACTCATAAGTTTGTGATGAGTATGAAACCGACATAACCTGTGATCATATATACCGATAAAAATCGGTCTCTACTCCTTAGGTTTTTACAAATTTTCTCCGTCACTTTCCTAGAATAATCCATTTCATACAGGAATTTCTATTGGAATGGGTAGTTTGGGGGACATTTACGTAACGCTGGAGTAATGCGACGGTCCAGGATCAATCCCAAAGGGAAAGAACCGATTACAATACCTGATAATTTTGAACCATGGTCAGAATACGAGGCCCACACCTGTACTGGCACCCCACTCTCCAAAATTCCACGGAAAACATGAAGACATTTGAGGTCACGATGTATTAAACGTGCACACGCCCTACGTACACAATGGTCTTTGGTTAGATTGAGTATCGAACTAGCAACCATCCGGTTGGTAATACAACTACTCTACCATCTGGGCTACGGCCTATTGAAAATGCCAAGAGGTCGATAAGAGGATTACGTTTGTCAATCGGATAAAAATAATTCATTTTATAGCTTTTCGCCTGGTTGCAAAAAAATCAATTTATCAATAATATCTCTCATTCAATGGGTCTCGGGTTCGAATCCCGATTTTGTTAGGGAATGCGTGTAGGTCAGTGGTGCGCAAACCGCAGGTCGCAACCCTTCTGTGGGTCACCAAATTAAAAAAAATTTTATTTTGCAATAAAAATATAAGGCTTTTCTTCAACACGTATCGGGTACCAATAAAACAGTAAAGTCTGACGTTCAGCAGAGGCCATCTTTACTAAAGCTTTTCAAAATTTATCTAGAATCCCCTTAAATTCTTATGATGTAAAGTTTTTTTTAAAAGTATTTTTCATTAAAAAGATATTTATACCCATATGCATAAATAAAACCTTTACTTCGTAAAATTATATGTTTTATTCAGACCTCTAATAAGGCAGAAACATAAGCGCTAATCCCCAAAAAAATTAAATTCAACTACTTTGACGGTTAAAAAAAAACGTCTATTGTCTATCAAGGGGTCGCGACAAAATAGTACACAAATTGGGGGAGGGGGGGGGCAGGAAATTAAAATAGTTTGAGCACTACTGGTGTAAGTGATTGTCCTTGTTAGGATCGTAACGGCGGTTAAACACTGTTTCGTTCGACAGTTCGACGAAATTGTCATTTTTTGATGTTGTCATTCTTTTATGACCTCAGAATTTTTTTTATTACTAAACGACAGTTCGTTGATGCCATAAATAAATACTACGTTGGGATAGATAAAAAAAAATCTAACCACACTATGAAAAGGATATTTCGGTGTGATATTCTTCCTTAAAATTCTCTAAGATTAAAATCTATGTCAAATCTGATAGCGTCACAAATAGTTACCTCATGTAATCTGAAGTAAATAAGAGTATTTCCTTTAACAAAATGACAAGGAGCAAAAAATGAATAGCAATCGTCTCTAGCAATTGAAAAATTTAAAGCAAATAAAACGATATAATTTTACGTCGAAGTCATAAGTATCATAATAATAGTTCTATAGCCAGAGGTAACGAAGACTTGAGCTTTTATCGGCCTTTGGTAGGGATTTTTAACGTTGTATTCGTGTAACTGGAGTGAGAAATAGTATTCGAATAGAATTATAGATAAACATTTACCGAAAACTAGTAGGGACTGGTACGTAGGAGCACAAAAGTACCTTTGCAACCCCTGGCATTTAGAAATGTTTTTTAAAACGAATTCATATATTGTGTAATTCAAGATTTTTACTAGAATTAGTTACGTTGAAAAAGATTTATACGAACATTTTTCACGTTTAAATCAAATAAAACGAGTTGTATATTTCTCTATGCTTTATTTTTGGAAGCTTGGAACACGTATGAACGAATGAGAGGATTTAGTTTCTTGAAAATGATACTGTCGCGCTTTTGGAATTTGTATTTTGTTTACACCAGGCTTTTTTTTAAATCATAACTTTTTTTGTCACAAAAGCATTTTTTTCCACACATACAAGCCAAACATTCCATCACAATTACACAAGAACCCAAGGTCATTGCTAATTGGCGATAAGTTTGAAAATATGGTAAACCCTCTTAGGCATTTCCAAATAGCCGTTTGACTACGAAAATTTTAGTCGCCGTTTGTCAATGAGTCGGTTCCGTGTTCTTGAGTTTTACTTCGCCTTTTTCTCAACCCCATATGACAGAAACTTTTTTCGGCCTCTTCCAAAGAAACTCTTTGGTGAGCACATGGCTAGTTATAAGCAAATCACATAATTCGAGAACTTATCTTTATGTGTTTCGTATCAGGGCAAAATGACTCGAGTCTGAACTTTGACGGATACAAAGGAGTCGTGCATCATGGATTTAAGGAATAATATAATCTGCTTAAAATCCAAACTATAAAGAGTCTACTCGTTAAAATTACAAGTATTTGTATTCTGACTTTGTTCCTGAATAGTTGCGAGAGAGAGTGAAATATTCAACTTAAGGTCCAACAACCATTTTGTCACACTCTTTCGCCCTGACACGGAAGATATTGTTCTTTATTTTTGTACGTTCAGTAATATAAATACTGTTGACCTTTATTTGACTTTGCCTGTTTATGACGGTCTCCACAGTTACGGACCGCTAGAAACACAAGTCGATTAGAGACCTTAACAAGTTAAGAACTATTAGTGATTCAATGATTGAATTTCTAGAGTTATTAGTTCCTGTTAAGTGTTGTCTAGAAATCTGTTTCAAATGCATGAATAATTATTTATCACTGGTGTGCATCATCCTCATCTATTTCTCTCTTTTTTATAAGTTCTGGATGGATATTTTTCTTAGAATCGTAGTATATCAGATGATTGGTTGTCAGATGTACATACAAATGCGTATCTGACAACGAATCATCTGATATACTACGATTTTAATTCCTTTACAAGAAGTGATGCAACCCAATTTGTAAGAAGGGCAACTAAATTCTAATTGTGTAAAAATAATTTAATTTGTAATTTGATTTTACTATCATAGAACTGAAGCTTTTCTTGAGACTTCAGATAGGTAACAATCGTATGGTACATGCTAGTCGAGATAATAACAACCTACACATGAAGTGGTTTTTCCGTCGCAAAAAGGTGGCAGCTGTCTCACACACGTCGTGGTAACAGAAATGTAGCAATAATTATGTCTTTATCACAACTCTTATACCAAGTGTTATGAATCGCGTTATAGAAAGACAACACTAGTAAAGACACACACACAATGCTAAAAAAATAAAAAATAATATTTAAAAATAAAAATAATGTAATTTTGAAACAGCGTCTCGTAGAGTCAAGGTAGTAACGTGTACCTACAGTAAAGTGACCATGCTGAATTTATTGAGACAGCTTACAGCGCCTCTAGCGGAGAAATAAGGAAATTTAAAAAAATAACTCGAAAAGTAAAGGAGATATGCCAAAAAGTTCAATTAGAAAAATGTACGCAATGCAATAATAAAGACACAGAAAAAAAAATTTCATGGAGTTATCTGTAAAACTGGCGGAGATATTCGCGATTGAAATTTGAACTTTTCCATACCTTAAATTTTCCATCCTGAAATTGAAAAAGTGTTTTCCTATGTTATCATTCAGTTTTTCTGAGTTAAGCAACGACAAATTTTAATTCAAACAAAGAATGTAAAGAAAAGTTAAACAAAAAAAAAAGCATCTAAAAAACGTACTCCGGAAAATAAAAAAAATGACGAACCGAAATCACAATTTTCGTGCAACAAGTAAAATACACCAGGCCTCGAAATATATTTTTTAATACAGGTGCTCCTTGCGCACCTACGTTTTTAAAATAGGCGCCACAGATTATATTTTCGGTTCACATTTAAAAAAAACCGTAATATAAGAGCATTTATGTTTTGTAAACTACTTTATTAGTTGGGTATGTTTGGATTTGGAAATAAATAGTAAATAAAAATATTTAAAAATTTTTTTACCTGCGAAATTATTACTTACAAATATTTAGTTATCATCAGACATTGGTGGCAATCAGAAACGTCTACGTTTTTGGCAGATCTTTACCCATGAGGTTTAGTGTCCATCCTTCTTTTTGTATTTTTCCTTCATTGCAACATAGCATTTTCTGGATTAAAGTTTTCGCATAGTGTGTATTTAGGAATTTTAATTACGTTCCTTTAGAGCGAGAGAGGTCGATACTAATATTTTGTTTAGACATCAAAATAACATAAAATACGTTTCCCCGCTTTTTTAACGGTAGGTGCCTAGAGGGAAAAAATTAGGTGCATAATTTTATTTTCAGGTGCACAGTGCACCTGGGTATTTCGAGCCCTGAAATACACAAATGAAAACCTCTGGACCATGCAGCCAGAACGAAGATTTACTACTTAATAATTTTATACTGATAAATTTAGGGGGCCGTAGCCCGATTGGTAAAGTGACGGACTGCCAACCAGAGGGTTGTGAGTTCGATCCTCGTCTTTGCAATCCAAATACCGACGGGTAAAAAAGGGGCTTGGTGCACGCAAAATCCGTTGTGGCCTCTTAAGACCTCGCGTTGGTGTAATGTGGAATTGCGGAGATTGGGGTGCCATCTCAGGCGTTACTGCGCCATCTGACTGTGGTTCCAACATGATGGCGCCCCGCCGTAAAAAAAACCCACCATCCCCACGCAGTGCGCAAATTTCTTAAGAACAGATTTGGCCAACAGGCAATCGGCTACGGTGGCTGTGTTGAATGGTCTGCACGATCACCAGATCTTACAACAACACTCGATTTCTTCCTCTGGGGTTACATCAACGATCGAGTGTATGAAAATCCGTTGACAAGTTTGCTGGATCTGCGGCAGCGTATCATCGATAGCTGTGCTACTGTCACACCACTGATGATAAGGAATGTGAATGCCGGCGTGCTTGATCGAATACAAATGTCTATTGTAACCGATGGTGACCTTTTTGAACACACTCGCCATGGTTTTGTTTAGCAATAAATTTCTTGCTGTTACTCATCTGTGTCTTTTACTTTTCTAATGTGCCACACTGAATAACGCGCATTTGTTTCGGACATATTCGCATCTCACTCAAAGTTTATTAGGATAAAATGATTAAATAGTGAATCTTCGTTCGTGGTTGTATAGCAGAGAGGATTTTAATCGTGTATTTTAGTTGTTGCACGAAAATGATGATTTCGGATCGTCAGTTTTTTTTTATTTTCCGGATTACGTTTTTCAATTTTTTTTTTTTCTATTTATCTTTTTTTTTTTACTTTGTAGTTTGAATTTAAATTAGTCGTTGTTTAACTCAGAAAAACTGAATGATAACACCGGAGAACACGTTTTTCAATTTCAGGACGGCCCCCTTTTCAAGGCATGGAAAAGTTTTCAATCGAGAATATCTCCACCAGTTTTACAGCTAACTCCATGAAATGTTTTTTTTGTGCCTTTGTTATTGTATTGCGTACATTTTTCTAGTTGAACTTTTTGCCCTATCTCCTTTAGTTTTCGAGTTATTTTTTTTAATTTCCTTATTTCACTGCTAGGGGCGCTGTAAACTGTCTCAATAAATTAAGCATGGTCACTTTACTGTAGGTACACGTTACTACCTTGACTCTACGAGACGCGGTCGCAAAATTAAAGGGCTTAAAAGGACTTTACAGGTCATATATATATATATATATATATATATATATATATATATATATATATATTCATCCCATTAACGATGCAAATAGCGTAAATATAATAGGGAGAAAAAGTTGGAGGGGTGGGGCATGCTATTGACATCAGAGCATCTTGTTCGCACGTACTATGTGATGATTATAGTACACACCTCTTAAATGCATGGCTGTGGTACTTGGATTGACGTAGAGGTTTAACTTCGCCCTAGGTTTAAGCCCCTAGGACTTGGCTGCCTCACCTAGCGGTCTTGTGGCACTGTTGCAATAATCTCTAATATTATAAAATATGTGTTTGTCTGTTTTCTTGCACTCAATTGTTTGGCACACAGGTAGTCCGAATTTTTTGCTATTTTAGGGTCGAGGCGAATTTTAAAATTCAATCTAGAACATTTTAAAATGAATTCAATAGTTGTTTTTTTTCACCATTCTTCCTTCTTCCGCGGAATGAAGAAACACCAAAATTTATACTTTTCGCCCTCACGTCATCTTGACGTCAGCCTTTGGAATAATGCCAAGTTTTCTTCATCTCCCGTCTAGAATGGGAAAGAACACATTCGAATGACCTTCGTTTGTTTCGAGATTCATTCATTTTGATTTCCCGCGGAACGGATTCCAGTGAAGCAATAGATTTTTCTTAAGTTATCACTGGCGTTTTTCAGTGCTTTTTTCTGTCTCAGCGATCGTTAAAGGAGGAATAAAAAGTTTATGGATTTGAAATCTGCGGAAAATTTTACACCAGATAGATACCTTATACGTTGGATTTTCTTTTAATCTTTTATATTTTCGCAAGAGATTGTGACGTCACGTGAACTTTCGCTCTCCAAAATAAACCGATTGCATTTTCTGCCCTATTCCATTTCAGCGAAGGAGAACAAAAAAATTAAAAACATTATGACTGGGATTGTAAGTTCTTTTTTCGTAAAATCGGAATCGCTAAAGATAGATTGAAAATTTTAACGAATTTGAAATCTGCGGAAAATTTTACGCCATAATTATAACTTACATCACGGCGTTGCCCGTGATGTTGGTTCAAGAAACACGGTCACGGGCAACGCCGGGCTAACCACTCAGTGGCTATTGTTATATAAAACCCGCGCCCCCGAAAATACGAGGGACAGAAGTTAAAATAATACCGATAAGTAACCAAATAAGTTACTTCAATAAAACACTCATACCAAGGGCAACAAGGAGAATCGAACCCACTTATGCCCCAATATTTTTATCTTTGTGGCTCTGTGTCCTCAAAAAAAAAAAAAAAAAAAAAAAAAAAAAAAAAAAAAACATGAGAAAATATTACAATTACACTATCTGCCAACAAATACACTGCTGGCCACCCAAATTGCAACACCAAGAAAGACAACTTATGCCCCAATATTTTTATCTTTGTGGCTCTGTGTCCTCAAAAAAAAAAAAAAAACCATGAGAAAATATTACAATTACACTATCTGCCAACAAATACACTGCTGGCCTCCCAAATTGCAACACCAAGAAAGACAAGAGATATCACAACAAAATTTATTTTGTAGATAACATGTTGACCAAGTATCAAATGATTAAATTTATAGACTTCTGTGAAGTGTGGTTCCTGCCAAAATCAGTAGCCAGAGTAGCCGCCATTGTTGGAGATCACCGCTGCCACACGCCTCGGCATTGATTCAAATAGACTTTGGATGTGTTCTTGGGATACAGCAGACCAAGCAGCTTCCACACGTTGCCAAAGTTGATCTGGTGTGGCAGCTGGGGATGTAATCTGGGTCAATCATTGAGCAACCATGGACCACATGTTTTCTATAGGCGAAAGATCCAGAGAGCGAGCTGGCCAGGGAAGCAATTCAATCTGGCGATTGACGAAGAACCCTTGGATAATGCGTGCCACGTGTGGTCGCGCATTATCCTGTTGAGAAATGTGGCTGTGGGCAAGCCCTGAAGGTAAGGAAGGACAACTGGCTCCAACACTTCGGAGATGTAGCGCTGGCTGTTTAAAGTTCCGGCAATGCGTACTAGAGGAGTGCGAGAGTGATATCCAATACCGCCCCATACCATAATACCCGGTGCAGGACCAGTGTGTCGGTGCATAATGCAGCTGTTCAGCACTCTCTCTCCACGGTGTCGCCAGACTCGAATCCGACCATCGTGTTGTTGCAGACAGAAGAGTGACTCGTCAGTAAAGACAATTTCATTCCATTCTGCCGTCCACATCCTTCTTTCATCGCACCATTGGCGGCGGAGACGTCTGTGGTTCTGTGTCAAGGGTAGACGAAGCAATGGACGTCTTTCTGACAGACCACTCTGCTGTAAACGGCGTCGAATGGTACGTGCAGACACTGGATGATGCATTACAGACTGAATGTGCTGTGCTATGGTTCGTGATGTGGCTGAGCGATCCGTCACTGCCACACGCACAATGTGCCTGTTATCACGTGAAGTGGTGCACTGAGGTGGATGCGATCGAACAAGTCGGTCCGTCGTACCCTCCTGCATCCAACGATCACATATCCGCATTACAGTTGTTTGGTTTCGTCCTACACGACTACCGATTTCCCTGAAAGATAATCCACAATCAGGGTGGGCCACTATCCTTCCTCTGTCGAACTCGGATACTTGATCAAAGGACGATCGCTGTTTTCTACGAGGCATAATTGATCGTTTTATTGAAAAAACCACAAGAAAAACACAATTGCCGTACTTGAAATCGTCGAAATCTCCAAGCCTTAAATAGCGCTTTGAAGTGGCGCCACAGGCGCGCGTGATGTGCTTCTGCGGTGAAATTCTATTCATTTGCATATCTCACCTGCGCTAATGCATGTTATAAATTTCCTATTATTTGCATGCTTCCTTCAGGGTGTTGCATTTACGGTGGCCAGCAGTGTAATTGGACACCTGTGATAGCAAAGAAAAACGAAGTTTATTCACCTTCAATAGTTGGCCACCAAGAGCGGCTATTGCAGTTTCGACCCGCCGGGGCATATTCTCAACCAGTCGTTGTACGACGGCTCGCGGTATGTTCCACCACTCGGCTTGGAGATGACAGGTCAGTTCCATCACCGATGTCGGATGGTGGGGTCACCCCTTCAGTCGACCCTCGAACTCGTCCCAGAGTTGCTCGATCGGGTTAAGGTCCGGACTCTGCGCAGACCAGTCTATTCGATGGACCCCATTGTCATTATACCAAGCCATGGTGCATCTCGCAACATGACAGGTGGTATTGTCATCCCGAAAGTAACGTCGGCCCACCCCGTAAAACTGACTTAACGTAGGAAGCGCAGAGTTATCCAAAAGGGTGCAGTAGGTCTCGGAATTGAGTCTACCTGGAATTGCGACCAAGGGTCCTGTGCCATACCAGGAGAAACATCGTCAATTCATCATCATCGCGAGGGTGTCCAGTTATATGTTGGTAGATAGTGTATAGTTGGTAGATAGTGTATATAATATAGGTAACCAAATATATACTCGGTTTCACGTCCTCATTCAATTCATCACTTGACCACTTGGTCTGAAGACGAGGTGCTAGAGGTGAGCTAGTGATTTCCGAGCCGAACCGCAAGTTGAAATTATTTTCACAACGAACTTCCAGCGATCCATGGGGGGGAAAAAAGAACCAACCGCGGACCATTTGTCAGTCACCAGTGATGACGATGGAACCCGGAGGTTCGCGAGCAGAAATAAAAGCAACGAACTACTCACGCCGCCGTCCCAATCTGAAACGAGAACGCCTTTGTGTTCGCCGAAAAATCGACAGGAAGCGTATCGCCACGAGCCGTTCGTTTGGCGCCCAAAACCCCGCCCCAATCACGAGAACTACACGCTCGCGAACGGTTCGGCTCACAAATGCATACGCGCTTTTAGTTAACACGTAGGACCCCCTTTTGAGATGGATACCAGAGCGATGCCAATAGCCCACTATGTTGCTCCAGTGCGACGTTAATTGAAATACTTACCTACCAGGACCCCTTCATTTTTATACTTTTGGAGACGACCTCCCTCCAACATAACGGATATCTGTAAATATATAAAAAAGCATGTGTATGTGTGTATTCTCTCTAAACAAATCTATACCTTTTGATCTATCCACAACAAATTTCGTAAACTTATACTTTAGAACACAGCCGACCAACCGGTATAATGGTTAAGGTGTTAGCCTCTAGATCGGAAGGTCCCCGGTTCGAATCCGGGTTCGGGCATGGATGTTTGTAAGCGTATACCAGCTCAGGTGTTGCTTCGTCATCTGAACATGGTTCAAAATTACGAAGTATAAATTGTTAGGGGCAATGATGGTCCTCCCAGTGGGTGCTCCTTCACAAGTGGCCATCACTTCCGGCCTTGTAGTGGCCAATGACTTAGGTCATATGTGCCTGCCATTAGGGGAAAAATACTTTAGAACACTGCTTTTATTCTATTATTCCCCTTCAGTTTTATTTTTTGTACCCCCCCCCCGCCATTGGAAATAAAAAATACAAAAAAACTTTAGAACACTGCTTTTGTTTTATTGTTTGCCTTCAGTTTGTCTTTTGTACCTGCCATTGGAATTAAAAAATACAAAACACTTTAGAACACTGCTTTTGTTCTATTGTTCGCCTTCAGTTTTGTTTTTTGTCCCCGCCATTGGAAAAAAAAATTACAAAAAACTTTAGAACACTGCTTTTGTTTTATTGTTCGCCTTCAGTTTTGTTTTTTGTACCCGCCATTGGAAATAAAAAATACAAAAAACTTTAGAACACTGCTTTTGTTTTATTGTTCGCCTTCAGTTTTGTTTTTTGTACCCGCCATTGGAAATAAAAAATACAAAACACTTTAGAACACTGCTTTTGTTCTATTGTTCGCCTTCAGTTTTGTTTTTTGTCCCCGCCATTGGAAAAAAAAATTACAAAAAACTTTAGAACACTGCTTTTGTTTTATTGTTCGCCTTCAGTTTTGTTTTTTGTACCCGCCATTGGAAATAAAAAATACAAAAAACTTTAGAACACTGCTTTTGTTTTATTGTTCGCCTTCAGTTTGTCTTTTGTACCTGCCATTGGAAATAAAAAATACAAAACACTTTAGAACATTGCTTTTGTTCTATTGTTCGCCTTCAGTTTTGGTTTTTGTCCCCGCCATTGGAAAAAAAATTACAAAAAACTTTAGAACACTGCTTTTGTTTTATTGTTCGCCTTCAGTTTTGTTTTTAGTACCCGCCATTGGAAATAAAATATACAAAAAACTTTACAACACTGCGGAAAGCATAGGCTATTTCTTCCCTGTCTTCAGACCAATTTGTAGCCATGAATATTGTCACACAGGTAGTGTGACCCGCTACCTTCAAACATATTTGAATAGATACGGATCAAGTCTTTTTGAGGATCTGCGGGGTGCAAGTAACTTTAAGGCATCTTTGTCGGTAATTATTCTCATTCTTGCCGACTTATACATTTCTATGGCAAAGATATAAATTAAATTATTCAATTTTTAGAAATTAAGTGCTAAATTTTATTAAGTTCTTTACACTCATACTTCGAAAATTATAAAATTTTAATATTGTAAACAGTTCTTAACCTGTAAAAAAAAAAAAAAAAAAAAAAAAAGAGAGAGAGAGGAAAATTCGAGCTAGGTCGAGTATTGAACACGCAATTTTCCCCTTGCCAATCCTCTACCCAACCAACCGGACTAAATCTTGCGATAAAGTCTAAGACATGTTGTGGTAGGTGATTTGTTATAGTGGTTCTTGTTATCTATTTGATTTGTATTCCCTTTTGCATATTTTAAATCAAAACTTATATTTCTATGTGATTTGACATGGGGAAGGGCGTATGACCCTCGAGTTTAGGTTCTGTCAGCCTTGTTTATCACTTTTCTGAAATTGGTCTTTTTGACAAATTCTAAACAAATTCAGAATTAAAAATACGATAGTAACCCAATAGTATCAGCAACAAAGCTTCCACACTCGATTTTCCGGACGAATCGAGTAATTCAAGATGCGATATTTTTGGGGACAAAAAAGAGGTTACAACACAATTTAAAGGTGTGAACCGGCTTTGAGTCTTCTGTTAGCGGAAGTGTCTTGAGAAAGGAAAATATTTCAACAATAAGGAAAATACAGATGTTCTAGATTTTTTTCACTCGAATTTGATAAAAATGTGGACTGATGTCAGTAGGCCGGAAAAGGGGGAAGTAATTAACTCCAAGGTCTTGCGTTTTCTCTTCACGCAACTTATTCTAAGTGTGACGAAGGAGTGGACAAATAAGTTTCATGCGTGATCTGTATCAACACTTTTGAGATGGATCAGTTCTCGAACTGCATCTCTAGGAATGGATTAAGGGCTGTGAGCGCTTGTCGAAAAATAACTTCCATGACGAATACCGAAATGATGGGGGCCGTCGTGACTAGGTGGGTATGCCCACTGCGCTAACAACCTGCGATTTGTAGGAGGTGCGGGTTCAATTCCTTCCTGGATGTGTTTCTCAATCCTGTGTCAGTAAATTTTCCTTGTGTGTATGTCTTTTGCTTGACATTGTCTCTGTTGTGTTTGGCCCCAAATAGCCTTTGCGCTATAAACCCAAACATTTGAAATAACGGTGTTCTTGTAAAGCCGCGTTTACACCGTTGCTAACTTCTTCCCCTCCAAACATGGAAGCTATTCCGAAAAACGACACTAATTTTATCGTCAAGATCTGGCGAGTTTGCAACTCTAATTTTGTTTTCCGCCAAGAGTCGGCAAAGACCAAAGGATTGCAACTTAGAGGTCAAAATGTCATTTCTCCAAGACGAAATTTGGGATGAAAATGCTCCCTTAATTCGTCCCCTTTCGGTATTGATTGGCAATCACCACTTCCCTCTGCCCTTCGGCACCCCGTGGTCGCTCACGCAGTCTTTTGTTCACTCTCTGTGACATTTTGCCCTCATCGCTTGCCTTGACAACATTTCCCACCAAACTCTCAGTGAGTGAACTATTCCATTAAAATGGCGATTGACGATGATTCTGGACCAATCCCGAAAGGAAAGATCTGAGGACGACGTTATTTTGAACTTCATCAAAGGTCAACACCTCAGCTGGCACCCTACTCTCACAACTTCCGTACCGTGGCAAGGTGAGGACATTTGAGATCACGAGATTTAATGTTCCCACACGTGTACAGCGGGTTTTGGTTGGATTGAGTTTCGAACTCGAAATACGTGACTGTAACACAAATGACTTATCGAGGCCCTATACAGTGAAGATGATTTGAGCTAAGATGAAGCATTTAGATTTTTCATTAAAGGATTGGCTATGTAGTCACTCTTTTACTGCCACGGGGATAGAAAATAAACTAAACTGTCAAGACTTTCGTAGAACGTGTATTAAGAAAATAAAAATTACTGCTAGTTAGTTTTATCAATAAAAATCATAAAAAGTAATTACTTATTACTTGCACCTAACCCCTTGGGTACAGATGTATTAAAAAAAAAGTAGTTCGGATTATCGTTTTTGCACATTAGTTTCTGTTATATTATCGTCTGTACACTAAGTACTGTTATATTTTCGTATTATGGTATGCACACTAGTTATTGTTGTATTTGCGTATAGTTTCGTTTGATAAGAATGGCAACAGTATGAGAGAGATCGTACAGCTTCTGATCTCCAAATTCATTCCAAAAAAGAATGTCTGATAACGCAGCCGTGTAAATATTTCTATGTATGAAGTCAGACTTTTTATAAAGTGTATTTTTGTAGAGAACGATTGAATAATTTGATTCAAGTAGAGTCTCGTGTAACACCAATCACTCTTGCCATGAACAAGAATGTACTTGTTTAATTTTGTCTTAGTTTGAATAGCGAATTAGACTCGTCATCCGTAACTTAGGCAAACAAGTGCATAACGAGTCTCAGTCGTCAAACGTACCCAAGGGGTTAAACAGTTAATTTTTCTTTGATAAAAATACGTATTCCAATTCTTGAAGAAAAAAAACCCAAACGATTCGTTGTTTAATAGTTTTGCAACAATTTCATTAGCGCTCTTGTAAAGCAAATCAATAAATGCCTCTGTATTTTCAAAATTCGCGGTGTGGATGTTTGGAGAGTGGGGTGCCAGCTCAGGTGTTGCCTCGTCATCTGACCGTAGTTCAAAAATACGTGGTGTTATCCTTGGATCTTTCCCTTAAGGGATTGATCTGGGACCGTCGTCAATAGCCCGTTGTGTTGCTCCAGTACAACGTTAATTAAAATACCCACATAAATAGAATTACATTTGGTAATGGTAATTTTAGTTAACGTCGTACTAGAGCAACACAACGGGCTATTGACGACGGTCCGGGATCAGTCCCTTAAGGGAAAGATCCGAGGACAACACCTCGTAATTTTGAACCACGGTCAGATCACGAAGCAACACCTGAGCTGGCACCCCACTCTCCAAACTTCCACGCCAACCCAACGTGAGGACTTTCGGCTACGACAGATTTAAGGTGCACCAGCCGCCTCTACACCATACGCTTACAAACATCCATGCCCGGACCCGAACCAGGAACCTTCCGATCTAGAGGCTAACACCTTAACCACTATACCGGTTGGTCGGCAGAATTACATTTGGAGAAAACCGCGGTGTGCCTCTCGACAGTCAAGAGTATTTGAATTGACGTCATACCGCTGTAACACAACGGGCTATCGGCGACGGTCAGGGATCAATCCCCAAGGGAAAAATGCGAGGACAACACTACGTATTTTTGAACCACGGTCAGATGACGAGGTAACATCTGAGCTGACCTCCTACTCTCCAAACTTCCACACCACGCCAACGTGAGGACATTTGAGGCCGCGACAGATTTAACGTGCACCAGCCCCTTCGTGCACGTACGATTCGAACACGGAACCCTCCGGTTTATAATCCGCTACTCTTCCAAATGGGCTATCGTGGCCCGCTCAACAGTCAAATGAAAACTGTAACGCTGGCCGGGTCGCGTATTTAGAAACCCTGGCGCTTCCAGCACAAAACGGAAATACGTCATATACGTAGCTGCGCAGACGCATCCGCGCACGCAAACACAGCGAGCCTAAACAAAACACGACCCTCGCTCGTATTGATATTGAGAGATGTGTAATGGCCGTTTTATCTAAAAATTAATAATTGTTGGGTTTACATTTCTTTTTGCAAATGAAAAATGTATTAAATAAAGCCATAACGAACAACTGTGTGTGTAGCATAACCAGGGCCCGATTTAGAAAATTTGGTATAGTAGGCACAACACGCAGGAAGAGGCCCCTCCCTCATATTATTTGTTCATCACAAAAACTAATTTTATAACAATAATTGGTACTTACGTATTTGACTGTTGACCGTTTCACAGATGTCACCAAAAAGTTTGAGAAAATCGTGACATTACTTATAACTCTTGGCAAAACAAAATAAAGCAGATGGAAATTCAAAACATAATAGTTAGATAATTAATGTAATTACAAAAATGTGATAGTGGGGGAAACACACAAGTACACACAACTTTTTTCATAAATCTTACTTCTTGTTTACTTGGGCATTAAAAAGTATGAAAAAATTATTCGTTTCTCTTTTTCACACACAAAAAAACAACCTTTTCAGTTGGAATTAACTTAAAGATGAGTGTGAAGAAGTTCATGGTGAGTTCTGTCAACAAAGTACTTATAGAACCAAAATGTTTAAAATCACTTATTTCTTTTTACTTTTGGCAGTAAAAAGTTAGTATTATTTATTGCTTTCGCTTTTTCACCAAGAAAAACATTAATAGTTCTAATTTACTAAAAGATGAATGAAAAGTCCACTGTGAAATCCTTCGAAAAAGCTGCACACACATTTTCACACATCTTTTAAAAAAATGCTTACTTCTTTTTAATTTTGATATTAAGAAATTCGAATTAATTATTACTTTCACTTTTTCACCAAGAAAAACCATTAGTAAATCAAATTTACTAAAAGAGGAGTGGGAAAAGTTCACTGTGAAACCCTTTCACAAAGCTGCATACACATTTTCACACACAACTTCTCTAAAAATCCTTACTTCTTTTTACTTTTAGGATGAAAAAGTTTGTTTTTATTAATAGTTTCGCCTTTTTACAAAGAAAAAACATTAACACTTGAATTTCAATAAAGGATGAGTGTCAAAATGTTCATGGTGAGCTGGGTCAACAAAGTACTTTCAGAGCCAATTAAAAAAAAAAGCTTCATTCATGTTTTTTTTTTAGCATTTATAAATTTGTATCTGTGTTTACTTTGAATTATGTATCAAGAAATAAGTTTAATTGTAGGAAATAACCAAAAGTTGCATGAAAAAACTACACGGTGAACTGCTTCGACAAAGTTGAAGACACATTCATACTACAAATTTTTATAAATGTTTTTATCCATAATATTTTTGCATCAGTAAGTCTCTTTTATTGTGTACTTTGTTTTATATACCTTGGAAATAGTTTATTAATTAGAATTAACACAAAGGTTCATGTAAACATGTCAGAATGAGTTATCTTCATGATGTTAACACAGCATGTTAGAAAGACACACAAAACATTCAAAAAGTGCCAATTTCTTGATTTATTTTGCTTGGACAGGTTGCAAATGATAAATACTTTCTGTTTTTCACAAATAAAACTGTTAGAAAGTTGGAATTATGTAAAAATTAAATTAAACAAGTTCACGGTGAAATGCATCGACAAAGCTAAACACACACATTAAAACCTAGAATTTTTATTAATTGCTTTTTCCAAAATATTTTTGCATCAATAAGTTGATTTTATTATGTTCTTTCTTTTCTATATATTTTGTAAATAGTTTATTACATAGAATTAGTATAAAGTTTCAAGGAAACATGTCAAAAGCAGGTGCCTTCATAATGTTAACACATCCAATTTAAAATACACACAAAACCTCCAAAAACGACTACTTTCCTCATTCCTTTAATATTTATGCGTTGCAATTATCGAATAGTTTGTGTTTTTGATAAAGAAAAACATTTAATGTTTTTAATTATTAAAAAAGTGCATGAAACAAGTTTACGGTGAAATGCTTCGACAATGATGCACATACACTTTCACATCCAGAATTTTTATTTATTGTTTTTTACCCAATTTTTTGCATGAATAACTTGGTTTTATTATGTTCTTTGTTTTCTATGTCTTGGAAAGAGATTATTAATAGAATTAAATGAAAGTTTCATGGAAACATGTCAAAATCACCTGCCTTGACAATGGTAACAGAGCATATTAGAATCAAACACAAAACTCTAAAAAGTGATAATTTCTTGATTCCCTTTGGATTGACAGGTTGGAAATCATAAATGCTTTCACTTTTTCACCCAGAAAACATTTTATAAAGTTAGAATTAATTAAAAAGTACATGAAACAAGTACTCAGTGCAAATGCATTGACAAAGGTGAACACACGTATGAGACCCAAAACTTTTATTTTTTTCCAAAATTTTTAGCCTTTATAACTTTTGTTTGTATAACTTGGAAGGAGTTTATTACAAAGAATTAAATGAAAGTTACATGAAAGCATGTCAAAATCACCTGCCTGAATAATGTTGACACGGCAGTGTAAGTAAACACAAAACCCCTAAAAAATGGTAATTCCTTTAACATGTGTGCATGGACAAGTTGCAATTGTAAAGCAGATTGTATTTTTCACCAAGAAAAGATCCTAATAGTTAGAATTAAATAAAAAGTACACGAGACCAGTTCACGGTGAAATGAGTAAATGACTCGTCAGTCAACGCCGGAACGCGGGTTTGCTTGCGCGGGCGCGTCTGCGCATCTATGTATATGACGTATTTCCGTTTGTGCTGGAAGCGCCAGGGTTTCTAAATACGCGGCCGGGTCCCCGCCACATGCGAATGCGGTGATCATCTATTACAATCATCTGTACCAGTGTAACGCCAAGTGGTTCACAAACCCATCCTTCTACTGTCTTGATGACTAAAGCAGCACTTCTAACAAGTTCAAATTGGCCAGGCATTAGTAATATTTTTTCCTGGATGGTACATTGTCTAACGTCCACCCAACTCTAAGGTCCATTCTGGTATTAGAATATAGAAAAAATGGTGGAAGATGGTAGAGCAGGGAATAGAATACCTTCTCTGAATAAAATACCTTTTCCACTCAATTCTAACATCTGTCATACTGTGAAACAAATTTTATGAAGCCAAAATTAACATTGAGAACAAAAATGACATTTTATCGATATTTTATTATTTATACTTATATACAACTTCAGAAAATAGAGTGTCAAATTGATGCATGGATAAATAATATACATTTATTGATCTATTTCTCAATTAAGAATCTTCTAAACAGCTTTTCTTCATGTTTGCTTTTGAATTTTGGAACAAAATTAACTTTCACCAGAGATGAGAATCCTTCCTTTAAACTTGGTTCTTTAAACTTAGACCTATGTAAGAAAAAAATTTAAATAAAAATACCCATCGAGATATGTTTGAAATTAATACGAAATAAACTTTGGAAAGAGAAACACCTTTATTTCTTTTATTTTATTACTTAAGTAATAATTTTTAATACATAATGTTACATAATGTTAAAGCAGAAAGAAAAAGGCCAATCATAGTGAAATATTGTAAAGAGAATTTTAAAGAATTAAATCGATCTCAAATATGTAACATTCCTTATCTTAAAAACAAAAATAAACGAAGAAATACATTTAAAATTATAATCTGCAGGTTTAAATGTAAATTTTACTTCAACTTGAAGTTGGGCAAAAGAACTTTCCTAATATTCTATGATAAGTCTTAGTCTATTAGCATATTAACTTAGAAGTTATCGATATTGTTTTCCCTTTCAGTTCACAAATTTGATTAGAAGTCCAAATAAATTGAGGAACCAAAGAAAGTGTATCACTTTGATGTAAAAATAACCGCAGCATTTCCGTTAATAGATCTATATTAAACGAAAAGTTGCAGGTGTAACCCATATTTTGTCTGATTTTACAAAATTAGGATTAGAAAACAAATATAAATCAGAATCCAAACATACAATTACAAATGCTTACTAGTAATTGAGAATTTAACAATGGTATCAATCGTAAAAAAAGAACCTACTTGTAACTATTTAAAACCATGTCATTCACTCCCACGTGTTTTTCGTCAGGACTCATGAGCTGCCTAAACTGTAAAAAGGGTTTGTTAAAATAGAAATAAAATAATCTTGATGATACAGAATTCAGTAAAAAAAAGGAAGAGCAAATGGAATCTTAATTTATACGAATAAATTAATTCAACATAAATACTGAACACATGGTAAAAACAAAGTTTGGCTAGTATGAGTTTTATGCCACAAGGACCACCTTTGGCAGTGCTGTACCTGACACACGACATACAATATCAAGTAAGAGACAAACACACACAATGAAAGTTTTACTGACACAGAAAAGAAAAATATACCTAGAAAGGACATGGCAGGAATTGAACATGCACTGCTTACAACTCAGAGTTTGTTAGCACAGTGGGCATGCCCTTTCATCCCTGATTATAACAAAGTTATGACATCAAAATATACTAGTACCAATGCCCATTTAGGAATAATCTGAATAGAAAACTGTTTTTAAAAAGGTTTGCAGCACCCAAAGAAAATAATTTACTTTAAAGCAAAGCAATTGATCCTAAAGAATTCCGACAAAATAATTTTTTAAGAAACTTACTACATTGGTGTGCTTTGCTTGCTCCATTGAACAAGTAAAAAGGAAACATCTGCAGGGCACTTTGAATTTTTTCGCAACTTCAATATATCTGAAAAATAATTAAAAAATATTTTTTTACTACACCACTGAAAGAGAAAGACTTCAGTCAAGGGGGAGATTAAATGTACTCACCTCAATCGACTTTCAACGTCAGGATTGGTGTTATCAATAACTACTTTTTTAGAGCTGCTCAAGGCTTTAGAGCACTCAGCCACGCATTTCTGCCAATTACCTAAAGTATCCTATAATACAGCATACTTTGAGATACAAATGGAATGAATGTACAAGAAAACAGCATGAATAATACATATCTTAACATTTAAGCCTTAAGAATGAGGCAATTGTAAAATTGAGATGTCCAGGGTTAAGCAAGGGCATATTCACTACCCTGCAATAATGGAACAGACGCCATCGGATTTGCATAAAATCCGACTACTTGTTGTCAAGATATGGATATAAAACGTCTTCCCTGGCCTGCTCAGAGTCCCGACCTAAACCCCATAGAACAGGGGTGGCCAACCTGTGGCGCATTGGAGGAAAACAAGTGGCGCATTGCATCCTTTCAAATACTTATTCTTTTGAAGTAGGCACCATAAATGAATCCATCTTCATACTTTCAACATCAGAGTGCTCTCAGTTCAATTCATACAACCTTCTTACTCACCAGTTCGTTACAATGTTTTAAAAGCAAACTCATTTTTAAAAATGAAATTTGATAAGCAGTTTTTATTTTTTCAAATCTAAATGGCTTTTGACCTGATTCATTTCTGTGGACATTAAAAAAACCCAGAACTAAGGAAATTTGCAAAACGAAATATGTCTTTTGGGAACGACATACATACACAAACAAACTTTTTCATCCATGGAATTGATTTCGCGAATGACCTTATTCAAATTTTAATAATTCTCTGCTGCTCTCAGTAACAAATTTAACACCAAACATTAAAAGACTAACGAAATCGAAACAGGCTCAGAAGTCTTATTCATGGTAAGTAACGTTTATGTGCTGTAATACGTACAATAATTGAATCATTTCAAAATGAAAATTATGTCTATAAACATACTTATATAAAAAAGGTATTAAGAATATGCCAAGTTTCCTTCTAGCAAGTAGAGAGAACAGACGACTCCCAAGTTCCAACCTGACCTCGCTCTCGGAGCTCGATCTCGCTCAGAGCTCTCTCTCATCATATCCGTCAACTGTGGTCCAGAATTATCTTAACCAAACGAGATGGCAGCTGTAGCACCATCAGAGTTCTCCATGACTGCGATCGCCCTCACGTTCAAGAGATCATATCTTACTAGTATATGTTGGTGCTCCAATAAACGCGTGTCTTTTGTACTGGAGCACATAAACTAATTTAGTTTCCCCTAAGTTAGAGGTGCACAAGCTGCAGCCCGCGGGCCACATGCGGCCCGCGAATTGTCAATTTGCGGCCCACAAACTAATTTTGACAATAAACTTCCAAGAGGATTTAAGTTAACAAGCAAATTGACTGACAAACATTTAGAATCAGTCTTAAGAGTTTCTACTAGCAGTATTGAACCTAACATACCTAAATTAGTTAGTAAAACTCAATATCAGCACATCTCATTAGCAAGCTGTAACATAATTATTGTTTATACCTTAGAAATTTTAATACTAAATATATTTGATGCAGTAATTTTTTTTCTAATTTTACTGATAGCATTAAAATTTCTGATACTCATCTTAATATGCTCATTGTACTATTACTGTTATTAAATTTGTAAACTAAAATAATTTGCTGATTACATATAACGTTCTTGAGACACATTCTTAATAGTAAATCTAAAGGATTGATGAAAATGTTTGGTAATTTCTTTTTTTTTAAACTAGTCACAATATCATTCATTTAGCTCTGTAACAAGCTGCTAGATTTTTTAAGAAAACATTTGTAAGTTTAATCTTAAAAAAAAAAATTAAGTGATTTTTTTTTACTATACATATTAAGTGTAATAACAGCTGTACATAATTGGGTAGTACCACTTTCATTGTGTCTGTGCTGTTACTTCATTTGCGGCCCCCCATGTCTCAATCAATGGTGCGAGTGGCCCTTCTCCCAAAAAGGTTGTGCACTCCTACCCTAAGTGAACCAGATCCTACCCCAATTTTGAATGTAAGTAGGTAGAATAGGTGCATGACATATGGCGCATCTGAACTCGTATGTGAAATAAAATTGGCGCATGGTACGTAAAAGGTTGGCCACCCCTGCCATAGAACATTTGTGGAATGAGCTAGAGCGACGCTTAAGAACCAGGGAACCACGTCCGCAATCTACAGCTGAGCTGGCGATATTCTTGCAGCAGGAATGGACACAAATACCCATAGCTGTGTATCAAAACCTTGTGGAAAATATGCCCAGAAGGGTTGCTAGTGTCATTGCAGCACGTGGGGGACCACCCACCTATTAAAGCACGTATTCTTTCCCTTATACCACCACATCTTGTTGTCCGGTCCATAATTGTAGGGTAGTGTATGATCAAAGAGATTTTGATCTTTGTGTGGAGTCACAAGTCAATTTTTTCACCTTTTTCTCTAAAGAGATAAAGCTTAATTACAGAAAAAAATCATTTGTGTTACTCAATTCACTGAAAACAAATGAAGAGTCATGAAAAAATAGATGCATGGATCCTGACTAAACAAATACATCGATTTGGTGATTAGAAGTTTCATCAACATCATTGAAAAATAAATTCAAGATTAATAATTTTAAAAAATGTCGATTCTTTTTCGTTTGACTAGGGATCAACCACTTAGCATCACAAGGTTTCTGATTATAATGTAGTATTCCTTCTACTCTACATCACTCTTAATGACCAAATAACCACAACTATTGGTTGAAAGAATCCTAGGAAACATTCTATCAGTCAAGGATAATACTGCAATTTTTTCTAAATCTCTTACTTTTTGTAATTAATTTGAATTTCCTATGTTCTTGAATTAATACAATTTACAATTTTTTTTTAAATCACTTACTTTTTGTAATTATTTTGTAGTTCCTGTGTGGCCTTGATTGTGGTCAAAGCAACAGAAATTTCTAATGTATTTTGAAAATTAATGCACAAATGGGAAAATGTTGCTTCATTTTGAAAAAATAAGCAT
Organism: Metellina segmentata; assembly: GCA_947359465.1. NCBI lineage: Eukaryota > Metazoa > Arthropoda > Arachnida > Araneae > Tetragnathidae > Metellina > Metellina segmentata. Next base: position 91,175,331 of record OX375875.1, on the reverse strand, counting down.
TACCCTTAGGTATGTGGGTCATACTTTTCATTTTATAGCAGTTTTGTCAAGAAAAATTCAATATTTTTAAGATCGCACTAGTTGTTACCACTCACTGTTAAGATTCAATAAAGGTTATTAAATTAAGATTTTATTATACTATGAGTAAAAAAATTAGAAAAAACTTCAAATGTGCTTAATAATTTTCTGATCTTCACTCCAACTTTAAAAAATATTAGTTATGCACCTGAGAGGTTTTATGCATATAACAATTTCATAATTTTTCATGCAGTCTATAAAATAAGAGTTTTTAGAAACCTACTCTATTTATATGAACATAGCCTTTTGGTGACAAATATGTTTGAGCAAAGTGTGTTTTTCCAGCTGCAAAAAATAGAAACAGACAAATATAGCAAGAGAACAAATAACATACAAGAATTAAAAAAACCTTAGCATTTTACTTCCAATAAAAAATTTATGTATATTCTTTGCATATGGATCTTTTTGTTGTTTCAGGTTTTTAACTATGTACACAAATGTTATAATTTTCCTCAAACACATTTATTACATTACTAAATTTATGACATGTTGTTCTTTCATTGATGGGATTACTAAACTGTTACATCAACATAACATCCTAGGATGGTAGATTATCGCCTGACACTACAAAATAATTAAAAAGATATATATATATATGTCTACAACTAGTTTTTTTTTTATATCACAAGGGGCTGCACCACCTGCTTGCTTACGCTTGCCAACCACTGGCTATGCAATCCCATTTGGATCCCATCCCATCTTTTAGTACAAAGTAAATGGATAAACATTATATAATGATTTTATAAAACAAAATGGCTAATAATGTTTTATAGCAATTGATTGACATTTTGATCACCAAACTGTTCAAGAACAAAACACATGAAAAGTCTATTTCATTGATGCATATGTCAATAGTAAAAGAAAGAAAAAAAAACCACATAAGTTTTAAACAAGAAAAAAAAACCAGCTTACCAGCAGGATATCCAACAAATACAATAACCTATAAATAAGGAGAATATAAAATTTCTCTTTCAAAATCACATTATACACATAAAAAATATTTAATTAAAAATACATGAAACACAACTATTATACTGAAAATATATATTAATGTGAATCACATAAGTGAAAAATAACTCTTACCACATTAATTTTGTATAATATTTCATTTTAATGTTTACTTTTTAAAGCAACAGTAAAATGATGTTTAATAATTCTGTATATCACCTGAAACTGTTAAAATTGAATTTCCAATTATTGAATACAAATTTCATGCAGTCCCTTAACTTTTACAAATCAGTGTTCAATAGATATTTAAACATGAGATATTTGAAATAAACTTTCAAATTTTTAACTTGTATCAGTGGCAATCCAAACTTTGTAACAATCTTATGATAAAGACAAACGATTTCTGCACTTTATAATGAAAACTGAGATGCCTCCATATTACCTAAAATGTTTGGAAAAGTGTATTTATATCTAATTTAAAATACCTCGTATAACATTTTAAAGCGTTGTTACTTAACTTTCTAAGACTCAAATTTGCTCAGAGATTTTATTTGTGTAAGTTAATGTTTTAGCTGAAAGGTAACAGCAAATTCTACAGAATATCCACACAATCATGAGGCTTAGGGTTTAAATGGTTATTTTTTTTAATCAAACATTAAAGTTCCAAATAAGAAAACTATATTCTATTTCAGGCAATAAATCACTCAAGTTTTAAAATCCCCCATTCCCAAACAACATTAAAATACAATTAGAGTAAACAGCTATTAAAAAATACTAGGGGGCCTGCCCCCTGCTCGCCAACCCCCAGAGGATTGCTTTGCAATCCTCATTGGTTTATTGATGCGAACCTTGATTATGATTGATGCAAACCTTGCTCGCATTAATGAAGACATTGTTTACAAAATATGATATTCCAAAAAAATATTTTTCAAATATAAATTTGTTGTACTACAGAGAAATTATACAGCACATCTGGAATCAGAACTGGAACAATTTGGAATTGAAATGAACTCTGAGCAAATTTTGACTCGAAACGTGAGCACTGCTTTGGAAATCGAATACCCAGCATGGCATTTGTAAGCTGCAACAGCTAGACTAATATTATTTTTTTCTCAATAAAATTTTATTCCATAATGCTATAAATTCAATTGAGGCGCGAGGCTTCGTGTTAAACAAACAATCATACAGTGTTACCAAAACGTGATAGCAAATAACGTCTTTTTTGCGTGTCAAGTAAGATAATTATATGTATAGATTAATTGATGTATTATTGAAGTAGATCAGACAAATCTAGATATATTTTCAGTGTTTTTAAGGTAAAATCTAACCAAATTCTCATGGTAAACTAACTAACCTCCAAAAACTAACCGAAAATAATAGTTGAAATATAAACCAGATTTTAAAGATCACGTGTTTCAAGCATCAAACTAAAAATCAAAAGTTTATTTTTGTTAAAAAGATAGCTAATACACAAATTGAATATATAAATTTCAGACTTGTTTTTTTTATGAGGAATAATCTTTTAATGATCAAACTTGTATAAACATGCATGTACCTCAGGAGAAGAACTTCCGACGAGATCAGGACTTAATTCTTCTTGAGGTGATGGTTCTACCTTCACAGCAAGAGGACACTTTTTTAAGTTTCTCTGTAATAATGCAATACAATTTATGAAACATTTTCAATAGCTTTTGGAATTAAATGTACTAGTTCAGAACAATGACTTATATTGTATAAAGAAAAATTATGCTTTGACAAACTTTGTAGACTGAAATCTATCAATAGAATTAACCGATATTTTTCCCTGCCAAGAAAAATGTTCAAAATGGAAAAGATAACAAAAAAATTTACAGCAAAGGTAGCTGGTTGATTGCAAACTTTTTATGAAACAAACATTATTTAATATCTTTCTGTGTCAACTTTGTACATTGTTTAACTCATCCTGATGCTTTCAGGATGGGTTTGACAGAAAAGTTAACATTATGAGTTTGAATATCAACAAATGGAAACTATAGTTTAAAGCAAAAGCATAGAAACTGAGTTCTTAGAAAACAATGCCAGAGAAGGTGGAGTTTAATGTTTAATTGATTTACGTACTGAGAATTTCACAAGAAACAAAATGAATTCCACCCTTTTCAAAAAAAGAGAAAATAAAAATAGTGTGCTAAGAATCAACTGAAGATTGCTGATAGATTTTACATTTTACTTTACTCTATTAATAAAGATTAACAGACAAATAAAAACTTTTATAACCATTAAACATTTTCTCTAAAGAGCTAAATATGTATGTGCATTAGTTTTCAAACACTTTTTATAAATTCAAAGGTTTTATTCAATTAAACAAATCTAACTTACAGGATCAAACGAAGGCATTTTGTAACTTGCTGGGTTTTGGCCAAGAAAATATTCTTCAGGTGTGAAAAACTGGATTCCAATATTCATAGCAAACTATTAGAAGAAATTAGCTCATTTAAAATCCCCCAACATAAGATAAAACTGAGAACAAAATACATGTTGATTCAATATATTAATGGCTGCTTAAAAGCTAATACTTCATTGTTGATGGTCAAGAAACAATTGAGAAAAGAGAAATTTAGAAGTTTGGTCACACACATTATCAATATAGAATGAAGATTTTTTCTCCTCTTACAAGCCCAAATACATATTGAAACTAATCTGATTGGAAAAAGTTTAAGCTAAGTTTACAAATTTTTTGCAGAAAAAAAGTTACATAGTATTTACATTATGTCTGTAACATTTAGGCATTATAATATTAAGGTACACAAAACAAATTGGATTTAATATTTGAATGGATGGGAGGATAAATTCATCTTTTAATAGAAATTTATTTAATAATTATTTTGAATTATGCAAGTTTTGACAAAGTGCAAAGAAAAACATGCAAATGAACTATGTAAGACTTACAAATCTGCTTACTTTTAATATTTTTTCAATAGTTAGAAAATAAATTATTTGTTTTGATCAAAAGAGACAATTTAATACCATGATTAAAAGAATTTTATGTACATTCTTTCTAGTATTTATTGATACATGGAATTTTTTTTTTGGAATACTTAGAAAAATATTTAGACATAAAGTAACCAAAGAAAAATAGCAAAGAAAAAACCCAGAACAGTTGCATAAAATTGCATGAGAAATGATAATTTTGTTTCTCACTTACTAATCTATCTGCACAAGAGAAGTCTTTTTTCTTTTTAGGTGCCCAGTTATCAGGTCTACCTGCTGCATCTAAAAAAATAAAGATGTTCAAAAATGATTTCAAATGTCAGAAAATGTCAAAATTTAGCAGAAATCCATTAACTTTGAAGTCTCTCAATATCTATTAATTTTGCATTTAATTTCAGGTGCAATGCATGTTTACGTAGTTAAAACAGAGGCTGATCAAGACAAGGAATACACCAAAAAGATGATCATATAAGAAATAGCAATCAGTCAAAAAAAGAACAGAAGGCTACACAGCATAGTCTCAGGGACAGAACATAAGTTATTTAACAAAATTTTCTGTGTGTTATCAAACTCATGGACAAAACTTGATGTAAACAAAGTTTACACATACTTTAAAATAAAGTGGCATGATAAAAGGAAGACATTACTTCTGTTCAATACAGATGGCTGAGAGTTAAATGAAATAAAAAAAATTAAAAATACAAAAATATAATATGTCCAATACTTATTTTAACCATCTAAGCGTCACAAAAAATGGAAATAAAATTAAAGGAATAGAAATTCCATAATGACTTCAAAAAATACTGAATCAATTGATCCATCTTGGAATGTTCCCAACATTGTATAAATTAAAAGGAACCATTACCACAGGACATTGACTAAGAAATGTGACTAAAGGACACGCATAGAAAATTCCAATAAAAAATATGAACTTTGGATATATAGAAGACTTGTGTTATGACAATGATGGAAGTTTTGTTGCAGGGACATTATATTGAAACCCCCCACCTTCTGCTTTTTTATATAAAATATGAACTAATGTAGGAAAAATTTCAACATTAACAACTGAAGATAAATACATGAGATTAAAAAATCAATTTAATCACTGGTCTTGAGAGAGTGCTTTTAGGAATGTTAAACTGTTTGGCGATTTTCGAAATATGTTTTATTTATCGATGCTTTCTACGACCTTTTCTGTCTCAATAGACGACGTTGAGTGCCTAGTCTTGGGTAGATGTGTCATTGCTAAGTGGCAAAGCTATCTCTACAAAAATGACGTGATTGATACATTAGAGCAGGGATTCTCAACTGGTGGTACGCTGCAACGTTTCAGGTGGTACGCAAGGATGATACCAGCGACCCAAATATTCTACGAAGTTGGTTCGATTTTTTATTATGTACAACTACGCTATAAGAAAAATGGGATTACATAAAATCAATTTGGGATTAACGTTTTTATTACATTGTAATAAATAATGCTAACAGTAGCACATTATTTAAAGAGAAACTTTGTTGCTGATTATCTATTTCTATTCAATGGCTATCTCGGAGAAATTAAGTTGATATCTCTCCATGTCGTATGCCATTTGTTACTTGTGTGAGTGGTTTTTCTCAACTTTTGTGTATAAAAAATAATTATAGAAACAGAGTAAGTGTTGAAGTGGACTTAAAAGTGAAGTTACGCTCCATCGCTCCTGATATTGATATGTTAATAAAAGACAAACAACAAGTTTCGTACTAAGAATTGATATTTGATTATGTTAATCTTTGTTTGCTTAGTTTGTACGAATTATTAAAAATTATTTGTTATTAGACCTGTGAGTAAAAATTAAAACTGTAATTTTCAATAATCGTTTTATTTTCCCCCTTACTAAAAACATCATTAATACAAAATACAGGAGCATTAATCGTAAAATATGAAGCTTTCTTAGTATTTTAATTAAAATAGAACAAGCCATTGGGTACTTTTCTGACAGATATATGTTCCTAAAAAAATATAAAACTGGTGGTACGCCAAAAATTTCAAGTGGTACGCAGTTACTAAAAGGTTGGGATCCCCTGCATTAGAGAACTGATTTGAGTGAGGCGTTTGGGAAGACCTGAAAACAGTGCCTAAAAAACACTCAATGAAACCCAAATCACCTACACGAATCAGGTTGGTTGGGTTTAATGCGAACAGCGCAGTCCTATCTCCTATCTAAATAGTCAAATTTTAAGGAACATTTTTTCAGAATCGTTTATATATATGTATTGATTTGAATTTTTTTATTCAGATTATGAAGATACTTTTAAACATTTTAACACAGGGATTTTTTAAAAACTTAAAATTCGAAGCTTGAGATTTTTTCCCTTTCAACTCATATTTTTTTGAAAACTGATCAATTTTCAACCTCTTTAACAATTGAAATGAACTTTCCTGAGCAGATTAAAAAAAAATGCCTGTGTAAAAATATGCTATAGGGTATATTACACTTGTAAACCCATTTTTTTTTTTACACTTGCTTGAATAGATTTGGAGAAAATGTTTTTTTTATGTAAAAAAATACACATTTTGAGATATTGAAGTTTAAAGCATAACATTTACCATACTTTGAAGTGTACAGGTATTAAAAAAAAATATTTAAAATACTTCTACTTAGTGTATTTCCTGAAATAATATATAATTTAAAACAGAATTGTATTAGCATTTATTTATAGTTATAAAAAAATAATTGAAATTTCGATAGATTTTTGTGCACTGGTCCCTTTAATGGCTTAAAGGCCATAGTACACAAGAAACATAATATCAAGTAATGAACACAGAAACACAAAGAAATTTTTAGACACGAAAGAGAAATACACCAGGGAGGAATCAAACCTGTGCCACCACCAACTCACAGGTTGCAACCCATTTCCACCCCACTCCACGAATAAGGAAACACAATCAACTAAAGGTTACAGTGACACGATTTTTACCTTTTCTGTGTTATATTGATTTAAAAAAAAAAAAAAAAAAAAACATTTAAGCTTTTAGAGAACTATTAAGGTTTTCTCAATTGGTCATTAAATCATGAGTTTTTATATCCAGGGTCGCCATAAAATGAGTAAACTGCACAATATTACTCAAATTGTACTGATGCCGACGTGACACTAAAGTTGCATTTACCACCAACGTAAAGGCATGACTCTAAGTCAACAGGGACGTCATTATTGCACCTCTGAAGAAAGTAGTCCCACATTCCAGTATTTGGCTTCCTGTATTTCCCAGATCCAGTAGATACCATGGCTTGGATAGGTACCCCAAGTCTCTGTACAATGCTCTGCACCTTCTTTTTGAAATCAGGGGCAGATGTTTTACCACGAGAGATTCCTTTCTGTAAAAAAATATTACTGAGGTTGGAAAGAAATTATCAAAACCTTCAGTTATATCTCAAATTTACTAAGAAATAAATACATTTCAAACAAGTCATTTACATTGGAGTTTCTATAAGTGTATTATTTGCTGTTTCATGGAATGTATTTAATAATTAAGTCTAATAAGCCTTTAATTTATTTAATTTTTTATGCCTTTTGAATTTTAACAATTGTTAAGCCTTACAGGTCCCCCTCACCATCTAGAAAACGTCTGAATGAATTCTACTTTATGCCAAAGGACAATATCTGTAAAAATATTTCTAAACAAGGAATATTGAAGAAAGTAAACAGCCAGAACATATACTCAATTGTCCTCAGAAACTTATATAGCATGAATGAGTCTGTATCATGCATTAGGATAACAAAAATGAAATAGTTAAATAATTTCAAGCAAAATATTGAAAGTTTTTATTTATCCAATGCCTGTCTCTGACCTCTTGGCTATTCAATCAGATAACAAACAGCCCAATAGAGGTATGAACTAATTAAATATGGCTTAAAAACACTATCTACAGTATTTGCAACTGTATAGCCAGGATTTTAGGGCAGTCCCTAAGGAGGTCTCCAGTTTACAAACAGGACTGATTACTGATCCAGCTAAGATACAGTATGCCATGTCTCGTTACAAATAGGAAACAAGCAACACCAAACTCTCTGGGCAAGGAACATAGAATATGTGCTTTATTCTCAATAAAACATTTTTTACGACAGTCATTGCTGTGGATGAAAAGTCTATTAATCATTATAGACAAGCACATAAGCCTCTTGATGTTATATAGGGGCAAAGGGGATTTAGGTTAGTGCAACTGGGCTGTAGCCTTAGCCAATTGGTCAGCTTGTTAATTGCCATAAACACCAATGACTTATAATTGAAGAAAACATTTCCTGCTAATATTGGTCCCTTTTTTGTGTGTTTGAAACATCCACCCTACCATCATGACATTTAATGACTGTTAGTAGAAATTAACACATCATTACTTTATTTTTTATCAAAGATGAATCAACAATTATTTAGTTTTCTACTTAATTCAGGTATTTTATAAACTTAATTATCAGAAAAAGCTCATTTAACTATCCAAGAAAAATAAAGTTATGGGACATTAAAAACCCTCCTACTCATTAATATTAAAATATTTCCAAAAATATAAGAATTTAGTATAAAAAGTAATATTAGACCCAAATAAGAATAAGTATACAAAGAAATATTGAAGGGCATGAATTAAATTAAATCCAAAATGCTCAACAAACAAAATCGATTTGTAAAAAAACATCACACTTGACAGCAATCTTCCTTTGAAGAATGCAAGTATTATCAATATCAATTTAATTTTAATGGCAAATAATTTTCAAACTTCGTTTTGAGAAACAAGAAGTCTTGCATGTATCTTGATACAGTTATATAACTGATACAGATTATGAATATCTATGATGAGTTTTACTTCAACATAAACAGTGCTTTCAATGATAGTCATACCTGGTTAGTAAATAGCACAATCTTATATCCTTCTGAATGCAATTTTTTCAATTTCCCAGGTATTTCAGGGTATAAAATCCTGCAAGAAAATAATAAATGTAAAGATTCTAAAAACATATTACCATCTGAATGATTTCAATATCATAAACAAAAGTTATAAATTTTCTCTCAGAAAAATACGAGGGCATGAGATATACAGTCAAAAGTGAACTCTTAAAAATAATATTTTAAAGACAGAAAATATTATCAGATTAACACTAGAACGTCCACAGCAAAGAAGTTTGTCATCTTGGACGAAATCTTCATCAAAAACCACTGAAACAAGTTTTTTGATACCCCCGGTACTAGCAAAAGTAGGGAAATCTTTTACTCATAACGAATATCTAAAAAATCGCATGAACAATGTCTCTCACATTCTGTTTAGATATGAAAAATAAGGATGATATATGTAAGAAAATAAAAGATTTACCCCTTTTAGTTAGAACCGTAAAGGAACAAATCCTAACTATTTCAGAGGCAGTATCAGATACACTAATTGATTATATTAATTCTGCGGAATTTATGTCTCTTGCTGTTCATGAATCAACTGATATTTCTGATATAGTCCAATGTGCTGTATTATGGTTAAAAATATGCAATCTTCCAGTATTCAAGAGGTACTCCTGGATGTTTTGTCACTTGAAAAACATACTACAGGTAAAGATATTTAAGATGGCCTTCTAAAATTTTTACAGAATAAAAATATAAATATTGATAATATAGTATGCATTGCAACTGATGGTGTGCCTGCCATGATTGCAAAAAACAAGGGGAATTTAAAATTACTTTCCATTTCATATTTCTCATGAAATTAAATAACCCGATCTGTTTTAGTCCAGTTTGACGTTAATTAAAAAAAAAAAAATACCCCCCATCTCATAAATTATTTAATTTCATTGTATTTTGCAAGAAGAAGCTTTAGTTGCAAAATCTTAAGGGTTATTACCTCAGCTGAAAAAAGTGATGGATGTTGTTGTAGCAATGATTAATTTTATACGATCTAAAGCGTTGAGTCAGACTTTTTGATGAATTGTTAGAAGAAGGTAGTCAATATACAGATTGGGTTACATTTATGTCTGTATGGTAGCTTTCAAGAGGAAAAGCATTAAAAGGGTTTTTCGAGAGTTTTTAGAAGTAATAACTTTCTTAACTTTTAAAAATTACAACTACAGAACATTTACAACTTCTAACCAATCCCGAACGGATTCAAAATTTTTGTTTGATTGATATGGCCGAACATTTTAGTTGAATCTGAAATTACAAGGAATAGGAAATACACCTTTTCAATTAATAGAAGTCATTATATTTGAGCAGAAATTAAGAGTGATTTTGGAAGAGATTACTAAAGATGAATTTGTATTATTTGAAAAACAAAGAAATTATAGATTGTTTAGATAAAAAAATTGATTGCAAAATATTCGCTGAAATGATGAATTTTATTTTAGTTTCATTTAAAAATAGATTACAGGATTTTAGAAACCATCAGGAAAGTATGAAAGTTAAATTACACTTGCTTGAGTGATTTAAAATTAATAGACGTCAAAACTTTTCCTGGAATAGATGTTGCAGATCTACAAATTGAGATTATGGAAATTCAGAATAAAACTATATGGGTGCAAAAACTTCAGGAAATGGAAGCACAGGTAGGAAAAAAAAAAAAGAAAAAGACAACTATGGAGGAAACACCACAGGACATTATATTGAAATGCTGGAACGCCTTTCCAACTAATTATTCAAATTCCAGGGGACTAGCTTTCAGGATTTCGACCTTATCTGGGTACAAATACAATGGTGAACAATATTTCTCTGCAATGAACTACATTAAAAGCAGACTAACTCACATGCAAGTGTTAAAAGGGGAACTCCTTCAAAAAATGAACGAAGTACACTCAAAATTTGATTAAATTGGCAGAGAAAATTCAAGTCCTAAAATCGGCATTGAATGCAAACTGAATATTCAAATCAATATTTGTAATATTATTTTTGCAATACTTTGTTGTATTTACATTTACATGAATAAAAAAAATGTACAAAATAATGTCATATTATTCATTGTACCCACAAACAGCAATAACTATTATAAATAAACATGATAATTTTTTTTGGAACTTGCACTGAAATAATTAAAAATAAATTGAAAAAATAACGGGTCCCTAAATTTTATTTTTGTATGCTTTTGTTAAATGGCTCTTTGTTGTCCCTAACCCGTGGTCTAGATTAATTTATAAAGATTTAACTGCTAAATTTATCCAGAACGACTGCAGTGTCATTTTGACATAAAACAATTTTATCATTCAAAATAGCTTCCGTTCAACTTAAAAGAGATCATTGAGTAGAAAACATTAGTAGCAAACCAAACAAAACTTATCGCACATCTGTTTGACCTTGAACACAATGTATCATGTTCATAGCGAGAAAAAAATAAATTATACTAGTGTGATTGGGTCTAAGTTTTCCGTCGTTTACATTTGTTTACCTGTTTATAAAATAGTCACATTTGATTTTTGACCCTTGAGTGGTGCAGACACGAAAACGAAGGCTCGTAGAAAAGGTCTCTGTCCTGAAGAAATTTCTTATTTATTGCGAGACTTTGCTGATGATGAATTGGATGGTGGGGAGCTCTCTTGTATGGATTTAGATTTCATCAATTCACATGAAAGTGAGTGCAAAGAATCTGAAGAAAGTGCAGATGAAACTGATAATACCCCAACTAATCCGGATACATATGTCGCTAGGTATGGCAAAGATTGGATACCGCATAATGGCAATGTCACAGGCAGATTTGGGACTAGAAATGTTTTTCGTTAAAGTAGTGGTTCAACTAATTTTGCGAAACAAAACGTCACGAGTTCATGGCTACTTTTAATCGACAGTTACATATAAGAACACATAAGGAAATGAACAAATGTTGAAGCTAGAAGAGGTTTGAACGATATCAGCTGGTCTGTATCCATAGATGAACTAAGTGCTTTTCTAGCGATAATCTATGCTTGCGGAGTAAGTGGTTTAAGAACTTTGAACTGCAGTCCTTATGGTCTGACTCTTGGGGCCTCAACTTCTGTAAAGAAACAATGGGTCGAAATATTCTAGAGAAGTTCTTAGAGTTTTAAGATCTGATTTAAAATCCACACTTTCTCAGAGAATTCAAACCAACAAATTGCTACGATTTTGGAAGTTTGTGATAGATTCATTGACAATTACATAAAGAATTACAACCCTGTTGAGAACATAATAATGGATGAACAATTATTTCCTAGTAAAACAAGTTGCCCTTTCACACAATTTATTGAGTCAAAACCTGACATAATATGGGCAGAAATTTTGGATCGCTGCTGATTTACATACAAAATATGTTTTGAAAGCCTTTCCTTACTTAAGAAAAATGGAATCTTGACCTGAAGGGCACAGATTAGCTGAACATGTAGTTTTAAAACCTATGGAAACATTTAAGAATAAAGGACATAACTTTACATTAGATAATTTGTTCACATCTTTGGAACTGGAAAAAGGACTGATAAATGGAAAAATTGTCTTGTAGCAAATGTGAATCGAGCTAGAAGATAAGTTACAGATTGTGTAAAAAATAAAAACGGTGTTCTTTATTCCACTAAAGTTTTTCAACATGAAAGTACCGGTACCACCCTTATTGTGTATCAAGGAAAGAAACAAAAACTCTATTCAAGCATTGTGATAGACGACAAGGAAAAGAAAAGACCAGAAACCGTAACTTTCTAAAATGAAACTGAATGTTGTGTAGACATTGTAGATCAAATGAAAAGGAAATACTCTGTGAAAGATGGATCTAGAAGATGACCTGTCCATACATTTTAGATCTTGCAGCAATCAACTCTTGGATTATATACAAATCTGTGTTAGGTAAATCCATAAAAAGTAAGGAATATATACAAAACTTTGCATATGAGATACGTTCCAAGTATGTAAATGAGTAAATTCTAAGAAGCAAGTGAATAAAGAATCAAAAACTATTCAAAATACTCTCAAACGCAAGAAGTGTGAAATTAAAGAATGTAATAGAAATGCAATAAAAAAAATGTGTACTTTTTTTCCCCCAAGATAATGGTGTGTGGAAAATGTACAGAAAGAGTTGCTTATTACTGTATTCATTGTAAATAAGGTATGTACAAAATTAATTGTTAATTTCGTACATACTAAAAGCTTTTCAGTTAAATTTCGATTTACTTACTGTTACAGGTCAAGACATTAGGTAGAACAATATGCAGGTTGATTCAAAAAAAAGTTTGAAATATTGGAGGGATAAAATGATTTTAGCTGTTAATTGTAGAAACATATTTCCAGTTAGAGAAAGCATGACACATTCCATTTATTTTACAAAAGTTTATATGTATAAATAGTGTTAAAATAAAATTTTTATACACAGGCACTTTACTAAGAAACTCACTAGAATAAAAAGCTTTCCTAACTTTTGAAACCTGTAAACTAAATTTCGAAGAGTTTTGAAACATTCTTAGTTGATGGAAGTTCATTTTAGGACTTTAAATTATTTTTTGAATGGGACAATCCCATTTCACTGTAAAATGGATTTAAAACAATTAGAAATAAGATGTACTTCACAATGCTAAGGAAAATTGAAATGAGAGTGGAAAATAGACTTCAAAAATTCTTAGATGCATGTAACAGAATAAATTATCTTTTGATGAAATTTCAAATGTTCTGCTTATATTTAAACATGATGCAAAGATTTTAGTCAGTAATTTTGCACTCTTAAAGAAACATGTCACATATTTAAAAATATCTTCGAAAACGTCACACATTTTGTAATAGCATGAACAAACCTCCAGTCATCTGTAGAAGTGGGAAAAACTTTTCCAGATTTAGTGGAAATAATTGTGTGATCCATGTCAAATGCAGCTATCTGAAAAAATTAAAAAATTTATTCATACTGAGGAGTTCAAATTTTAAGTTGACTTTTGATTGCATTTAAAATAAGATAAAACAAGAAAACATAAATCTTCAGATTTTCAAAGCATCTTCTCCAAACACAAGTAGCTTCATTAAAAAATGAAGGACTGGAAAACTAAGCAGAGTAAAGTGGTAAAACTAGTTATAACAATTCTAGAATGTTGAGATGAGGTAAAGTAAACATTACAGAGTGCTTAAAATAACACCTTAAGTTTTTTTTAGATACTAGGGAGCCCCAGCCCCCTGCTCGCTTACACTCGCCAACCCCAGGTGATTGCTACGCAATCCCATCTGGTTTGCTTCGCAAACCAACACTCCTTCTACATATGCCATTTGGTTTGCTTCGCCAACCAACATTCCTTTCGCAGAGTGAAACTATCTGAATAATTTTTATTATCCTGATTTCACTTTACGGTCCATGACGTCACAGCGTTAACCATTAAAAACATTAATATTAAAAACGTTAAAAACATTATTAAAAAATAATGTTTTTTTCTGTAAATATAACGGTTGCAACAAAAAGTAGCGAAAATATCCAAAGATTCCGAATTTTGTATGACCAAATTTTGATCGCATCCAATTTAATTATTAACCGATTTCAAAAATAATAGTACCGTAAGAAAGAGTACATTCTGAGGTTTTCTGCGATATTTTTAAAATTAAAAACTAATAGTAATAAGATATAGATACGGCAGTTAAAAAAAAATAACAAAAATGTCCCGATTTTTCCCGAATTTCAAAAAAATATTATCAAGAACCAAATTGAAAAAAGAAAAAAGAAAAAAAAAAAAAAAAAAAAAACTCGACGAGCTACAAAAAATGTACGTTCAGAGGTACTCTTTAAAAAAAACTCACGGCTGAAGACTGAAAATTTGTATGGCTTTGCTCACTCGCGGAAGAAATTTCGCTTCTTCAATTTTGACACTTAATAAACCCTAAACTAATAGCCACATAGGAAAAAAATCTTAATAATTGTCCAGGGAATACGATGAAGAACAAACCATGTTAATTTCGTTTTTTTTTCTTTCCGATCAGTACTTCCTTGGGAAATCATCTAAGAATCGAGCTAAACAACACAGTTTTCAATCCTGCGGCGTTGGCGGCGGTAACTTTTTTTTAATATAGAGAGATTGGCATTCTTTCACTGTCGAATGTTTAAATTTGTTTTAATTCAAAAAGTCAAATTGACTTTTGGAAGATCAAATTAAGGACCAGACTCAGAGCTATGCTGTTTCACTGCTTTGATAAAAATGTAAATTTTGATATTTTTTTTAGTAAACACTATATTGATAACATTGTTTTCTGTAATATAAATTTTATGAATATATACATACTATTCTGTAATATTCTTAAATTATAAGCTATTATTAATAACATCTAATTGTGCCTAATATGTTTTTGTTAGCTCTTCTCAGATGCAATGTCTGCTATGCGATAATGGTAGTTTACTAGTGGCTTTGTTATTTAATGCTGGTGGATTAAATTTAACATTTTAAAGTCCTATTTTAAAGCTTTAAGTCTATCCTTACAATGTCAAAGGTTGGTTGGTTTTATGGCACAAGGCCATAATTGGACATACTGCAATAAACACAAAACATACAATATGAAAATATTAGATTTACAGATGAGTTTTATTTGACACAGAAGAGAAAAATATACCCAGGGAAGAATGCAATATCAAAGAGGTGAAACTATAGTTTTAGTGACCACCTTCAAATATAATTTACTGTCTTCTTTTTCATGAATCCAGAATATAACATGATTCTGTTCCATTTTTGCCATCTTAATGTCCCAGTTTTGTCACAAGGAAATATGATCAGCCTAAATTTAAACTACAGTTCAATTCCATTTTGTACAAAATACTAATGCATATTACTAAGTACTGCTGTATGATCTTATTTGTACCAGAAACAAAGTAAAGTATTCCGAATTGAGGATTGTTAATTGGATACTACATAAATTTTACATAAGAACAGTAAAAACATATAACCTTTTGCTGAGGCTTCAGCCCTGCAGGAGTGAATATTAAAATTTTGCTGTGGTCATATTCTTCCCATCGGTCTTCAGTTGACAACGAGTTAAACTTGCTGAGGAAAGACGTTTGCACAGTCTCAGTCTTTGCCTTATCTTGAACAGCTTTATTTTCTACAGATAATTTAAAAAATTTTTAAATTTGTAACAATAAAAAAATTAAGAATAAGAAGTAAGATAAGGTAATATTAAGGAAATAAATATTGCTTAAAAAGGTTCTGAAAGTTGTATTGTATATTTGGTTAAATATTTTATTTTGAGAAAAATAAAGAAATTTTGATAATTAAAACATTTATATGGAGAATAAATAATACTTGATTATAATAAAAAATTGCTCATTGCTAATCCCAGTGGTACTTATGTATTTAAAATAATATTTTGTTTGTTAAAATTATGTTACCAGTTTCTTCCTTGAGCTCTACAGCAGTTGCTTTAACAAGAGAGTTTTCATCTGAAGATGCAAATGAAGAATGTGCCTGGACAGAGGAGCCATTTTTATCTCCATTAGGCGAATCATTAACCTTCATTTTCTTGGCAGTACCATCTGGTGAAGTTTTAGAGTGATGTTTATGCTTGGTTCTTGATTGAGCAGATGAATCCAAAAATTCTAATGTGTACTTGATATCTTCTGGAATAAGACTGATGTTACAACCATCACTTGCTTCAAATTTTTCTTGCTGTAGTAAGAATTTATTTTCTACTTCTGAAGGATTAGGGCCCAGTTGAAGTATCACAGCTGTTTTAGTTCCATAATCAGCAGTAATCTGAACTATAATAATAAAACAATTATGATTTACAGTAAATATTTTATAAAAAGAAAAAACATTTGCAAAAAAATATCATTGGCTTAGAAGTGAAGTAAACTAAGCTAAAATGTTTGAATGAGTTTTTGCGTTTTAGCTTTTCTAGACCAAAATATTGCGATCTTTAGACAGAAGTTCACCAAAATATTTTTTTACAGTAAAATTAAGATTTTTCTTGAGAAACACTGTCAGTTTTGCTAGCGCAAGAACAATATCCCCCCCCCCTTGTTTTCTTAGATCTATGTGAACAGACTCAGAGTTTCCCACTTGTAAGCCAACAATTTAATTAAAGTTCAGAATTATGTTCTTAAAATTAAAAACAAGTTGAATATTGTCAGAACTAAATATAGTCAAATTGTGCAATGCAACACATGTTTTGAATGCAAATAATTTTAGAATGACTGAAGCGTAAAAAGTTTTTGAGGAGTAGTCCATGAAGAGAAGATATCACCAGCTCTGAAGGAGACATTAATTGTGATGTAAAGGAGACATTAGTTTTTCTAAATATCAAGTTATATGTCTAACAACTAGATAAATGAACTGGAAGTAGTTAGACAGTCGTATTAGTCAGGTTTCTGCTAAACAAGATATATGTAGATTTTTCTCCTAGACTTCTTTAATCCAATAGGAGATAGTTTTAACAGAAAATTTCAATATTTTTACAACTGCAAGAATCTTTTGATGCATATTTTATTTTTAGAGATCAAAATCAATAATAAAATCTGCGGTTTATAAAAATCAAGTACTGAATATAATCAAATTCCAAACGCAAAAGGGCCATATTTGGCAATGCTGTACCAAATTCAAGACAGACTATGTCAAGTAATAGACATACACACACAAGGAAACCTTCACTAACACAGAAGAAATACACCCATTGAGGAAACAAAGCAGTGCTGCCTACAACTCAGAGAGCTTACTCACTGAACACGACTAGCCTTGTGATTATTAAGTTAAAGTAGCTATTTTACGAAGTAGACAGAAAGTGGAGAGGTCTGAATGGAGATTGCTGACTCGCCACTGATGGCAACCTACATAGATCTGAAGAGCTGTGCATTCTCGGACCATTTGAAAGCAAAAGGTGAAGAAAAACAGTTTTACTATTTAAGAGAACACAACCGAAAGATAAATTACACACAGAAACAAATTACAGAATCGAACATTCTTTTCATAGTTGCTTGGTTTATGATGTAAAAGTGCACTTATAAATTGGTTATTTATATTCAAATTAATCTAACAAAACTACATGGCTTCATAATTTATGAAAAATTGAATTTGAATCTAAACACTTTTGATCTTCTAGGATATATTTAGGTATAGTTTATCACTGATTTTACTTATGCTGCAACTGAAAGTACTTTATTTCATAAGTCTAAACTTTGAGTTGATAAGAAAATGGCACTTTATGAAATCACATAGAGCTCACTCCTTTTAACATCCTGTCTCAAAAAAGGGGATTTTTCAGGAGAGTAATTTTAAAGTTTAAAAGTAGAATAAAATGTAAAAAAAAAATAATAATAAATATTACTTCTGTTCTCTAGAGGCTAAATATTGAGCGGTGAGATATGGTGATCTTGCAGGGATATACTACTCTTTCAGGGCATTCTGAAAACAGGCATAACTAAAAATTGCAGATTTTTGAGATAAATATGTTGAAAGGAGTGAGCGATCCGTCTGATGAGAAAGGATTTCATCAAGCAGTGGGTAGTGTGAAGAGAGCCTCAAGCAATCCCATATATTATACAATTATTTAAAACAAGTGGTGCATGAAAAAAGGTGTTTAGTTTTCCTAAATTATAGTCATGTTTGTTACATAAAAATTCTTTCAAGTGAATCCTTTAAATCAAACACACAAATCTGAAAATATATATATATATATATGTTCTCAATCTGAAAATGTTCTTGTTCTTTAAAAAAAGTTTTAATCATTGGATTATTAAAAAATTATTTAAAACCTTATTGTATTAAAAAATAGGTTTACATCATTGGATTATTAGCATAAACAAACATTTTCAGAATAAAATGAGACCTTTTTACATTTAACTTTCTATGAACATACAGATGAAGTTTTTAATTATATTTTGAAAACATCAGCATGTCACTTTGAGCTGTAAAAAGCTGAGGAGTACAGTAACACTCCAATTATCCAAACTCCAGTTATCCGGATCGCTTAAAGAAAAGAAATCAACAAAATCCATATCAGCAAATCTAGTGCTTCTGGTTATAAGGTTATTAAAGACCATGTGTAACCCTGCTAAATTGTACTAACTGTAAGAGAAACCACAAAATACCCCTTTGGTTACGAAAAGATGGCAGTAAGGTGTTAATCATTGACAATGCACCCACCCCACAGAACACCTTGAAAGAAAAAATGGATATTTCGAGACACTCTTCGTTTAGCCAAAAGTAACGTGTTTATTGCAGATGATAAACCAAATGGTTATTGAATCTATGAAGCACAATTACAGAAGACAACTGTTGAGGAAACTTTTGATAGAAGATGAAAATGAAGAAGGCATTGTAACTCATCATAAAAAGATTTAAAGACTGCTTTTGCATGATGGCAGAAGCATGGAGTTTGGTGAAATCAACCACATTAAGAGCTTGGAACAAATTGAAAGGCATTTCAACCGAGGAGGTACAGAGAGAGGAAGAAAGAAAGAGCTGTGAAAACCAGGAGGAAGAAGAGGACAAAGTGTCAGTTGAGAACATTGTGAAAATTCCTGGATGTTCTGAGATTTTTCATACCCTGGTTTCCAAATCAGATCAGTGACGAACTCATTCAAAGTGTGAGAGAACTCATTGATGACCCTGAAGATGGCAACATCATTGCTATTCAACCAGACACGGGACCGTCAGCTAGTAAGGTGTTTGAATGCTTTGACACATTGCTAAAATGGATGGAGCAGCAGCCTGAGTGTGACCATTTATAGCTGCTGTCAAAATCGTATGTGAAACTTGGCTGCATGGAAACGAGTAGCCAGTGAAACAACTGATTTTGACAGATATGTTCAAGCAATGATACATTTTAATACAAAATGTTAACAAAATTGTTTCATAGTCATTAAATTACATTACGTACTAAAACAAAATGATCTTTTTTACTAAGAAATAACCTTTTTAGTGAATTATCAAACTATCCCAATTGACACAGATAATTACAGTTTGACTGTATTTTCATTAAAATCTAATTTTATTCTATTACTGGGCAATTTCTGACTTAGAAATCAAAATACGAAATAAAAACTGCAAAAAGAACTTGGCAATTTTTAATTAATGTTGCAAAAAGAACTTGATTCAAGAAAATATTTCATGACAAGGATCAAAACTGTCAAACATTCAACTCGAAGATTACCTAATTTCCAAACATTGCAATCAGATCAAGAAATTTATTTATAATATTTGAATTTTATTTGTTCTAAAATATTTCTGTTTATAAACTTGATCATACTTAAATTTTAAATAACTATTTTAAGCTATCAAAAAGCTCATTGTGACAAGAGCAATTATAAACTGACCCAATAACACCAATCAAGATAATTACAAGAAATTACACCACACATTACCTATTAAAAATACAGAAAAATAAAATTAACACATGACAAAAATTTTCAAATCTCATCAGTACATTCGATTGAAATAAAAATGAACAAAAGAAAACCTTGAGATTTGGAGCATCGGTGGTCTCTTATTTTTGTTTGAGGTCCACGGCCAATTATTACAGGCACTTGGTGAGGTAGAATAACATCACGAAATTTGTAATTTCTACTGCGCAATAAGCACTGTTTGATTTCATTTGAATTTGTCGTCATGTCAAGAAAAATTTAGAACAACTGATGAATACTTTAGTTCAAAACTAGATAATTGGGACACATGTCACTTTTGAAATAGAATGTTTGTTGTTGTATGACCGGTTTTTGAGGTTTATGCTCCATTAGTGTTAATTTTTAACCTCAAATGCCGAAACTTAAATTTATTTTACAAGGTAAGTGTTTTAATTAACTCTACACAAGAGCAAGGTAATAATTGGTAATTTTTAGTTAACGTCGTACTAGAGAAACACAACGGGCTATTGACGACGGTCCGGGATCAGTCCCTTAAGGGAAAGATCCGAGGACAATACCTCGTAATTTTGAACCACGGTCAGATGACGAAGCAACACCTGAGCTGGCACCCCACTCTCCAAACTTCCACGCCAACCCAACGTGAGGACTTTCGACCACGACAGATTTAAGGTGCACCAGCCGCCTCTACACCATACGTTTACAAACATCCATGCCCGGACCCGGATTCGAACCAGGAACCTTCCGATCTAGAGGCTAACACCTTAACCACTATACCGGTTCACAAGAGCAAGGGTAATTGATAATTTTTAATTAAAGTCGTACCAGAGCAACACAACGGGCTATAGACGACGGGAAGGTCCAGAATTAACCCCATAAGGGAAAGATCGAGGACACCACCACGTAATTTTGAACCATAGTCAGATGACAAGAGCAAGGGTCTTCAACCTTCCACAGCCTTTGGTAATTATTGAATTAACATCGTACATCGCAGTATACTTCGCAGCACAACGGGCTATTGACGATTAATCCCCTAAGGGAAAGATTCGAGGACAACACCACAGCCTTTGGAACCCTTCTAGTTGTTAATGTTCTTCAAGGAATCCTAAATTAAAATTTTTTTAAGACAGTGTTTTTAAACTCGTGTTATCTACTTAAGCACTCCAGTTCCACAGTGCCTATATAGTTCCACATATAAACATGCTTTTACATGTCACAAAAAATAGTGGGGGCAGAATATTTTATTTCTTTAATTTTTTTAATTAACGTCGTATTGGAGCAACACAGCAATGTGTGTGTGTGTGTGTGGGGGGGGTTTGACTGTAGATAACCCCACGACAAAAAAAATTCAGTCGCAGACCATTCTATAAGAAACACCAATGAAAAACATACGAAACAAAATTTTATTTTCTATGAAACACATAAATACAAATCAAATTATTACACACAAACCCAAGGACAAAATGATACGAAAAAAAATCCAAAGTAAAACTCCAAACAAAATTTAGTACAAAAAATATATTTGTTATCGGCAGCTGTTGGATATTTGTTTCATTAATACAATTCTTGAATTTCCCCTCAGTAGTCTGTCACAGCTGAGCTGGCTCGACCCCACTCGAATCAAATTTATTTTATCGTCATCTGACATGGAAGTAGGAAAGAAAAATTATCTTTCCTACTTCCATGTCATCTGACCGTGGTTCAAAATTACGTAGTCCTCGTAATATTTCCCATTTTGATCCCGAAACTTCACCAACAGCCCGCTGTGTTGCTCTGGTGTGACGTTAAATTAAGTGTGACGTGACCTACCAAATTTATTTCACAAAATACAAAGTTGAGGAATATGATGTCAAACCGCTTTTAATTTTGAAAAACAATGCAAAAAATTGCCAAAAGCAACTGATTTCTAAAGTCAACGACTTTGAGCATAAATGGGGAATAGACATCGTTTATTTAAAAGCGGGATGAGTGGTTTCAGTGCGAGCAAAACTGGAAAAAAATTTAGACAAAATATTTTGATTAAAAACCATATACATTAAAAATTTCGAATTAAAAGCAACAATTGCCATTTTGAGGATGTTTGGCGTTGATTCCCTCAGAAATTAAACAATTCGTGAGATATGTTCAACGACTTTGAGCATAAATGGGAAATAGACATCGTTTATTTAAAAGCAGGATTAGTGGTTTCAGTGCGAGCAAAACTGGAGAAAAATTTAGACAAAATATTTTGATTAAAAACCATATACATTAAAAATTTCGAATTAAAAGCAACAATTGCCATTTTGAGGATGTTTGGCGTTGATTCCCTCAGAAATTAAACAATTCGTGAGATATGATAAGAGCCTGACTTTTTGGAAAATATAAATGCAGCACATGTATTGGATATGCTTCATTTAAAGTTAACTAAAAAACCCAGACGAGAAAGCCTTGCAGTGTAAATATGAACATACCCCCCTACCAGGGAAAAAAACTACTTTAAGTTGAAAACTAATATGATTTATCCCCGTTTCGACGTTGTTTGGCTTAATTTGTATTCAATCGACATACTGATATTGCATTTCAGCAATAAACCAAGAAACAAACGAATTTACCAAAACGCCAGAGTCCTCAGCATTCAATTTTAGAATAAAATAAAACAAAAAGCCTTCTCTTAGATTGGACTCGGTGTGTTGCGAGTTCAAATTCAACCAAAGATCGTTGTGTACAAAAGGGCTTACTCAAATTCAAAGTTGAATTTAATTCGAATTGGACATTTCACTCTAGTCTGTTCAATAATTTTACAAAAACTAGAAAAGATTGTCGACATCAGAGTTTTTGTGTAAGCCAAAAATTCTCATGACCATATTGTAGTATTATCACGAGCAAGATTTTAGAAAATCTCTATTTTTCAATATTCTTGCCGACATGAATTCTAGAAATACATATCAATACTACGTTCATCTTCTTTAGAAGGTCCCATTACGGTTATATATATGAAAGTGTGAGCAGTGTAAAAAGTTCCATTCCCCTCTTTTAAAATTTTTAGTCTTTTGATTTAAAATTGTAACAGATGAATATGCTTTTATGATTTAAAGAATGTTCTTCCAGTAATGAACGGCATTTTGCGTATTTTAAAATTCCAGTCAAATTATAATTTAGTTTACTTTTCTAAAGATAAAAACAAAGTAAAGGATAGGTTAACCACACTTTCTCTTTTTTCTGTTCCGGAATAAACTTATTTTTAAAAAACTAGATTTGTTTTGCTTCTGTTTATGTATTCAGTAGGAGCCCAGAGGATAGTTTTCAAAATGATTATCCAAGGTAGCTAAATGGCAGACTGCATTTTTATTTGAGAGTTTCACTGTTTCACAGACACCATTCACAAATACAGTCAGTATCGGTTATATGGTCAGCTCAGCGGTCCAGAAAAACCAGACCATATAAGCGGGGTGACCATATATGCGGAACAATACTATACTACACTGCTAGCCACCGTAAATGCAACACCCTGAAGGAAGCATGCAAATAATATGAAATTTACAACATGCATTAGCGGAGGTGAGATATGCAAATGATTAGAATTTCAGTGCAGACGCACATCACGCGCACCTGTGGTGCCACTTCAAATCGTAATTTATGGCTTGGAGATTTCGACAATTTCAAGTACGGCAATTGTGTTTTTCTTGTGGTTTAAAAAAAAAAAAAAGGATCAATTATGCATCGTAGAAAACAGCGATCATCTTTTGATCAAGTATCCGAGTTCGACAGAGGAAGGATAGTGGCCTACCAAGATAGTGGATTATCTTTCAGGGAAATTGGTAGTCGTGTTGGACGAAACCAAATAACTGTAATATGGATATGGGATCGTTGGATGCAGGAGGGTACGGCGGACTGACGTGTTCTATCGCATCCATCTCAGTGCACTACTTCACGTGATGACAGGCATATTGTGCGTATGGCAGTGACGGATCGCTCAGCCAAAATCACGAACCATAGCACGGCACATTCAGTCTGTAACCCATCATCCAGTGTCTTATTCACCATTCGACGCCGTTTACAGTAGAGTGGTCTGTCCGCAAGACGTCCATTGCTTCGTCTACTCTTGACGCAGAACCACAGACGTCTCCGCCGCCAATGGTGCGACGAAAGAAGGATGTGGACGGCAGAATGGAATGAAATTGTCTTTAATGACGAGTCACGCTTCTGTCTGCAACACCACGATGGTCGGATTCGAGTCTGGAGACACCGTAGAGAGAGGATGCTGAACAGCTGCGTTATGCACCGCCACACTGGTCCTGCACCGGGTATTATGGTATGGGGTGGTATTGGATACCACTCTCGCACTCCTCTAGTACGCATTGCCGGTACTTTAAACAGCCAGCGCTACATCTCCGAGGTGTTGGAGCCAGTTGTCCTTCCTTACCTTCAGGGCTTTCCCACAGCCATATTTCGACAGGATAATGCGCGACCACACGTGGCACGCATTGTCCAAGGGTTCTTCGTCAATCGCCAGATTGAATTGCTTCTCTGGCCAGCTCGCTCTCCGTATCTTTCGCCGATAGAAAACATGTGGTCCATGGTTGCTCAACGATTCACCCATATTACATCCCCAGCTGCCACACCAGATCAACTTTGGCAACGTGTGGAAGCTGCTTGGTCTGCTGTACCCCAAGAACACATCCAAAGTCTCTTTGAATCAATGCCGATGTGTGGCAGCGGTGATCCCCAACAATGACGTCTACTCTGGCTACTGATTTTGGCAGGAACCACACTTCACAGAAGTCTATAAATTTAATCATTTGATACTTGGTCAAAATGTTATCTACAAAATAAATTTTGTTGTGATATTTCTTGTCTTTTCTTGGTGTTTCAGTTTGGGTGACCAGCAGTGTATTTAATTATGGCAGGATTATATTCACATATCAGAATATAGTGCTCATAAACAAATAATTAAATTTTTGAGAACACTTTAACAATTGATTCGCGAAATAAAAACTACAGTAAGAGATAAGCAATATTGTTTCAGTGACATTTATTAGCTTACCTTACCAATCTAAGTACAGAACGCATACGTACGTTCATCCATATTCAAAGCACTTATCTCTACTACAGAGGCTGTTCGCACATTTTTAGACGATTTTGGTTAGCGGTAATAAAAAATCGTTTGCTGCAAAAGAAATAATTGCAGTTGTACAATGTTTTTAAAAGTCAAAATGATCGTCTGCGGCTTGAGAGGGTTGTTTTTATTCAAAATGTCGTTTTTAATGAAGCAGTGGTTCGAAGGCTATATTTATGCTCTTTCCGAAGAGAAATATTCATATTCCGTTATCCAAAAACGATGTGAGATGCATGGTTTTGTGATAACTAAAGCGTCGATAGGTAATATCGTCAACAAGAAAGGAAAAAAACGTCAAATTGGAGCCTCAAGTGGGACAAAAATTCCAAACAAGTATCCAAAGAAGAAACGGGGATCTTCGACTATTGCAAAGGTACGTTGTTTAATGTTAAAAGAAAATCCCCTAGTCAAAGGACAGTTGCAAAATCATTAAAATGCTCGGTGTCCACTGTAAACAAAATGATAAACGTTGATTTAAATCTTAAGAAAGCGAAAAAACGCAATGCAGCATCGTCTTTCTCCAAAGCATATCGCTGAACACAGGACACGCTGCCGAATTCTATATGAAAAACGCTTATCCAAAGAAAAATGGAAAAAAATTGTCACAATAGATGAATCATGGGTGCATTTAAATGATTGCAGCAAAAAAAAAGTAATTTTTTATCATAAAAGGGGAGAAAAAAATTTAAGTACATTGTTCACAGAATCGAAAGAAAGTTTTTCCTAAGGGATTCATGATTGTTGCTGGTTTTTCATATAATGGCAAGTTAAAAATAAAGAGAGTGGAAAAAAATGTCAAGATTAACTCCAAATACTATCAGGAACATATTTTATCGCCAATTTTTCTGAATGAAATACCATCGCTTTACCCACAGAGCCATCAATCTGTGGAACTCCATCAAGACAAAAAACTAGCAGTCACACATCAAAATCCACTGTAAATTTCCTAAAAGAAATGCAACAAAAAATCGGTATCAAGGCCATACCCTTCACTGATATCCCTACTAAATCTCCCGATGTATCACCAATGGATTTTTGTGTTTTCGGACTTTTAAAATATGCATTATCCAAACGTCGCCCCTCAACCCCTACAGGACTCTGGAAAGCTGTTCAGGAGGAATGGGATAGAATACCTCTTCTGACACTTCAAAAGGCATTATTATCCTGGAAATTACGGTGTCGAAAGATAGTTCAGAATAATGGCTATGAAATAGAACATTTAAAACACACGAATTTTATGTAATTTAATTTTATGAATACAATATACGTTGTCTAAAAAATGGGTGAACAGCCTCTGTATTATAAAAAGAAGTGTTTGTTTTTCTGTTATTCGTTATCAAAGTCCTGACGAATCTAAGGCACTAACAATAATGGGTTTTGACACACAGGTAGTCTGAATTTTTTGCAATTTCTGGGCCGCGGCAAATTTTAAATTCAATCTAGAACAACATTTTAAAATGAATTTAATGGAATTTTATTATTATTGTTTTCTTTGGAATGGTAACAGTATAAAATATCGCAGATTCTAAATTTATTTTTTCGTTTCCGTTTTTATTTTGCTTAGAGGAACAATTTGTCAGCAGACTAAAAAAAAAAATAAAAAAAAAATTATATATATATATATATATATATATATATATATATATATATATATATATATATATATATATATATATATATATATATATATATATATATATATAGTATTATAATATTAATAATAATACAAATTTTTACCATAAATGAACGTTCTCCACTTATATACCAAATGAAACAAACTTTTCCTTTACTCTTTTCGTCTCAATTTCAACGTACTTTTCAAACAGGGAGAGGTAACTTCAACCAATAAACAGACAGATGTACAGATGTTGTGTTTTGGGAGGAAGAAAATTGATGGGGTAGGTGGGTGGGTAACGCCGACGATGATTCAACGCAAAATAGAAATGGGGAAAGTAAAGGCGTAAATTCAAGTCCTCTCCGGGGTCGCAAAGACTTTTTTTTCTTCTGGTCATTCCATGTGTTGCTCCTCGCCTCAAAAAATGTTACAACAATTACTATTTTTCAAAAAATAAAAACCGATAACCTCATTGAAAAGATAAAAAAACCTACCATATAACCGTTAACCAGGAAAACAAAATGACTCTAAAAGCGGTGCAATTTAACACATATTCCCTACTAAGTTAGACGGGACTTTAGAAAACGGATCATATAAGCGGGGTGACCTTATAAGAGGGTGACCATATAGCCGGTACTGACTGTATTATGAAGTAGCGGGGAGCACGCAGAGAAGATCCGTTTCCCAATTACAAACGCTTTTTATTTCGTGAACATTTGAGAATTCATAGGGTTGGTAGTTGAATTAACGTCGCAGTGCAGTAACACAACGGACTATTGGAGACTGTCAGTGATCCTGAAGGGAAAGATCCAAGGACAATAACTCGTAATTTTGAACCAAGGTCAGATTAAGAGAGGTCGACATCTGCAAGATTCAAAAGAACACTAATAGGAATACCAAACTCACAAATAAGTGGGTCGTACGAAAAAAAATGTGGAATTTCTAGATAAAAAAAAATCTAAATAATTTATATAGTGATAAGAGTCATTTTAAATCCGTAATGCAAATTGGGCTAAATTTTTTCATAATATTTTGAACTCGAAGGAATTCCTTTGATGCAATTAATTTATCTCATATCCTATCCGTCTGTCTGCTGTCGATGTTTCTAAAACACTGCTCTAGATCACAGTAGTGAAAAAACTGTTGAAGTCTCGAAACTAAATCATTCGTGGAGTTTTCCTCGTCATCTCAATAACAAACCGGATCTTAAGAAATGCAGGAGTTCTTAATTGTAAAAATCAAGTTTTGATTACAATGCCCTTAAACGTATTCAAATCATGTCCTTCGTTGCTCATTAGTTTTATGTTGATAGTGCTTGCGGTACCTATAACAATGGTTAAGTGGCTTACATAGTATGAATCACCTTAAATGTAGTGGTAATGAATTTCTGTTTTGAAAGAAAGAAATATATTTACCATAAAAAAATTGCAAGACAGCATTTTTAACGGGTTTTCTTTTTCGGGCTGCATATAATTTTGCGAACTGCTAAGTAAATGAATTTTGTTGTATGTTTTGCTGTCACAAATGAAAATTCTACACAACCGTTTCTAGTGGTGGTTTGTGAGCGCAAAATATTTCATAAATATCCTAGTTTAAGATGGAAAATTCGCCCTCTCACCGTAGATTTGAACTACTAGTTCAATATAGTGGTAACGAATTTATCCTTTATTATAATTATAAGGTATGTTTACTGTAATTAAAATATAGAAAGCGATAAATGTGTCAAAAATAGTGTCAGAAGAATTGAAATGCTTCATAGTTGAGTCAGAAAACTATGTTTCAAACTAATTTTTTGTATAAGATTTAAGAAAATCATAAACATAAAAATTTAACTGATTACTCTAAGTATATCAATTGCGCTTATAATGAACTAGACAGGTCACTTCGGAGGAGTAGCATTCATAAGACGTATAAAGGGTAAATCGCGGGGCTTATGAATCGAATTAACTAATTGGCTATCGAAGAGCAGACTAGTGTTTTTGATCACGGTGGATTATTACTTTACCCATCAATAATTTAGGATTCAAGCTTTTTTTCCATAACCACGTCACAGATCTTCAAATGAGTATATCTGTACTGTCAAAATTGCACAATTAATGCACTAAATTTACCTTTCTTTGGAACCAGTGTTTTATATTATGTTTGCTTCGTGAAATTATTAATTTTGTTTTAATATTCTTTTACATTATACTGGCGAAGCTTGTCCGTTTTAGAACCTTGGGCCACAAAATTCAATCATCCTATAACATCGTACAAAAATACTTCAATTTTTAAATTTAGTAATTTGACATTAAAATTGAGCTGTGGTAATTTCTTGACTCACGGGCTAAATGGAATGATGAAACCTACTAAAAGTTTTCGTCATTCCAATTAACCTTGCTTTACTTAACAGCATTGTTTACGAATATAATTTTTATAAATGTAATTTTAAAGACTAGGGGGCCAGCCCCCTGTTCGCTGACGCTCGCCAACCCCCGGAGGATTGCCATGCAATCCTCACTGGTACGCTGCTCGAACTTATGCTCGCTTCGCTCGCATTAATGACGACATGTGTCCTAGCAGAAAAGATTGTTTACAAAATATGATATTACAATTCAAAAAAAAAAACATTTTTTTTTCTAATTTAAATTTGCTGTTTGCAGAAAAGATATATACAGTGCCTCTGAAATCAGAATTCAAATGAAAACTTTGAGCAAATTTTGACTCGAAATGTGAGCGATGCTTTGGAAATTGAATACCCAGCATGTTGTTTGTGTGTACATTTCCCCAGCACTTGAGCCACTCACACTTTTTCATTGAGTTTGTTATCGAAAGTTGTAGTGCAAGCGTCTTGTTTAACTACAATTGTTGGCCCTGAAAAGATACCCCGTTTTCTTTGATTTCTATTATAAACTGCAACAGCTCGACTAAAATTCCTTTTTTTCAATAAAATTTCATCCGATTACGCTATGAATTCAACTGGGGCGCGAGGCTTCGTGGTGGTAAACAAACAATCGTACAATGTTGCCAAAACGCAGTAACAAATAACGTCTTTTCTGCGTGCCACGTAAGAGAATTATATATATAGATTTTTACGATGCTTTTTCATTGAACATTTTCTGCAAACTCACTTATAAAAGTTAATTTATTAACTAATTAAATTTGAATGACCTGCATTACCGGAATAAGGAATGAGCATATTATCATAAAGTTCTGGGATGGACAATATATATTCGTATTTTGGATCGTGTATAGCATTCTAATAATACATAAAACGCTAATCTAAATTTTAAAAGTAAATGAAGTCCATATGTATTAAAGTTCTCAAGTTTATTCACATTGAAAAAGTGCATAAAAACAAAGCAATTGTGAGAAATGTGTGCAATCTAGTGTACAAAACAATATACCCCTCTTAGACAAACCAATGAAAAAAGCGAATATAATTAAAAAATAAATAAAAATAATGTACAGAAGAATACATGTTTCATCAGCTATCTGTCTTTTCTTCAGTAGAACAATCCAGTTCCACCATTTTCTTTTCTTCGAAAGGCCTTTCAATTACATTTTAAGTCCACGCGATCAGAAATTCAAAAGTTGTGGTACGTTCCAGTACTCCTTCAGACATTCAGGGTTTCGAATGTTGCTGACTTCTGGAAGAGTGTTTGTGTTGATGATCTTCTTGACCACGCTCTCCATTCGCTTTCCATTTAAGTTATACTGAAAAATAAAAACGTATCCATGAAAATCAAATATTTAATTTAAAAGAGAAATGTTTTGTACTGAGCATGGTTGATATCATGTAGCACATAGTCAATAGATATTATATTGTAGAGTTCTAAGATTCTTAGTCTAAGATGGAGATCAAAGAATTTTTTGAACAAGATACCTTGGAGTGAATATCATGCCATGTTGGTTTATTTCGTAATGAAATAGCTGGCTTTGATTCATGACTTTTGTCAGAGGAGTTAACTATATCCCGCTAGCCAATGCTTAATAAACCCAGCATTTTTCAATATTTTAGAATGTACAGGTGTTTCCTGTATGAACAGAAGTTGGTAACCGTTGGACCAAGTCCTAAATGTGGACTTTTTTAGGACGGCCTATGCTTCACACAAAGGGGATTCGTAGTAACAACAGAAGTTATGTGAAATCAAGATTTTACGGGCACTTAATAGACACGGGTGCACGTATATTTATGAATCCGTATTTTAATCCATGTAGTGTTGAGTAAACGTGTATCCGGGCTTACAGATACGCTCTATGCACGTATATTCAAATACAGATGCATGCAATCAAAAGCACGGGTACAGAGGTATTTCCAAAACCTGCTAATCTAATCCAATTTTGTCTGTTGTGAACAACAGTAACCTTGTATGTATTCAAAATAGATATGCTTAAAATATTTTCAATTTGCTTCCTATAAATGTTATTTCAACGTTAGAACTGCAAACATTTAACTGTTTTAAATTTTTTTTAGAAAATTTCAAAATATACATGAAAATGTTAAATGGGGGGAACATTCTGATGATATTCCAAGTTAACTCCTCGGAATCCGGTCGTGAAAGGCATCTTACAAAATGCATCTTCCGAAATTTTACAAAGAAAGTGAAACGTTTCTGTAAAATCGAATCATAATTAGTTTCATTCGTAGTAGTAGTGTAAAGAATTAATTTTCTGTCGTACCGGGATGTCTTTGACGGGCAAAATGACCTTCGGAACGTAGAAAATGGTGAGTTCTTTCAGGATCTTCTCCTCTATCTTGACGAGCATGTTCCTGTCTAGAACGTGGCCATTCTTCATTTTGACGAAGAGGACAGCACGGCCATCTCCACTACCGTTGCTCTGTGCGACACAAATGGAGTCAGCGATTTCCTCCACGTCGTGGACTGGAAATAAAATAATTGAAGTATAGGAAAAAAAGTGACATCCCCTAACATTTTATTCTCATATAGCGGTTTTATCTCTTGAGATTTGTGATGAAAATCATTTGTCTACCTTGTGAGGAGCCTTCTGTCATGTTAAATGTAGGTGGGGTTTTGATTCTGAAGCCGAGCGTTTTTCCTGTATGCATCCCAAAGTGATGTCACTTTGCTTGTTTTTCAAACACAATGTCGCCAGTAAAAATTCCCAAAATTCCCGAATTGGTATACATGCAATAGTTTATTAATCAATATCAATTAAATTAAATGCCAAATTTCACAAAACGGCGAGGAATTATATTTTTAGGTAACCCTATATGTCTCAAGCGAGGACATTTGAGTAGAGGAAGGAAAATATTTGTTGATAATTTGATTTGTTTGTTTGCACTAAAAATTCCTCTCAAATATTTCTGAAGGCTTCAGCAATTCAATCAAACTACAAAAAGACGAATTTCAAGTTGAGATATAATTGATTAATCAACGCTAATTGAATAAAAATAAAACGTTGAGAAACTTTGTGTTTAGGTAACCCCGATTTATATAATGCGAGATCGTTTGGGTAGGGGAAGTTTTATCTTCGCATTTAGCCTGGTTTATTTGTTTGCACTGAAAATCAAAATAATTTGAAAATTTGTATTTATACAGTGCACGATCTAAAGAGATTTAGAATTTCGGTTTTTTTCTTTTGGAGATCAAGAACAAGAGTGAGATTAATGGTAAGTATATGAATCAGCACCACACTGGAACAATACAATGGACTATTAGCGACGGTACGGGATAAATCCTGAATGGAAAAATACGAAGACATCTTGTAATTTTTAACCACGGTCAGATGACAAGTTCAACACCTGAGCTGGTACCCCATTCTTCAACTCAACTTTCTAACGTGAAGACATTTTAGGTCACACCTTGTTTAACGTGCACCAGGCTACGACTGTCTTCGATTGGATCATGTTACGAATCCTTTTCATCAAGATGCTATTAGAGGTTAAACGATCTCATTAAATGGACGATTTGATGTTGGTTTATTTCAGATTTTAACCTGCTTAACAATAACTTTACATTGGTCAACTAGGTGAAACACACACATAAACGAAAATTATAGTGAACATGAATACTTACTAGCCCAGTAAATTTCCTCGGACACAAATCTTTCTCCATGTTGCTTGATGGTATTGTCACTAAAATAAATAAACACTCAGAACAAGCAAAGAATAATTTAATTAATTAAAGAGTAAACTTATTTCTGTGTCATAATAGATCAAAGCAGTAGCAATAGATCAGACATTTGATCAAAAGCACTCTGGTTTCATTTCCGAGTTCTGTGCTTTGACAAGACTGTTCATTATCATAGCATAATAAGAAAGTTAAATCGGATATGATTTCATTGAATATCATACACACGGAACAGTAAAACATGAGAGGCATTTCTGCAAAGTTAAATGTGGGTGGCGTTAATGCTTTTGTGTTGTAACATGCATCCTGTACGTATTTAATTTGGGAATTTTTTTTGTCAAGCTTAATGTTGCTGTTGGTAGTGTTCTTGTGTGTGGGGGAAGGAAAGTGTTTCTTTACGTATTCCGAACGTGACGTCGATGTTTTTCGAAAATTTCAGTATATCCACAGTTCAGACATTGTCTTGTTAAAGAAAAAAAAATCTCCTACCATCAGGAAGATATTAGTTTTATCTGGATAAGGCGCACGCCAGATATATCGGGAACCTAGATATATAATGAATGGGAACGCAGCTTGCCGCAAACGCTTCTCCGTTCGTTCTGAAGTACCTTGTTATCATATGTAAATTGAATATAAATAATATTTAATAAATGGTTGTATCCAGTAACGTCTATTTTGTGTTAGAAAATATACTTTTTTTACACCAAGTAAGCGAAATAAACATGTCTTCTTCGATAGAATATTTATCGCAAATGGCGCGAAATGAGAACTTGCGTTATTTCACGGTTATGTGTGCATACTTGGGCACCGCTGCCGCAACGCAAATGAGGTCTGAGACATTAGATCCAATGGAGTAGTCCACACATGCCTCAAAAGCCGCTGCGGCGACGTACGTCCAACTTGGGTGCAATTTGTACTGCAGTTCCCCACGGCGCCGCAGCTCGCCGTACACGCTTCTCCGTTCTGAAGTACCTTGTTTTCATAAATTAATGGAATATAAATAATAATTAATAAATGGTTGTTCCCATTAACGTCTATTATGTTTCAAAATATACTTCTTTTACACCAAGTAAGCGAAATAAACACGTTTTCTTCGACAGAATATTTATCGCAAAAGGAGCGAAATGAGTACTTGTGTCATTTCACGATGATGTGTGCATAGTTGGGCTTCGGTGCCGCATCTGCGCCGCAAGTTGAAAAACCGGATGTGTGCACCGGGCCTAAGAGATCGAGAGAACATAAAAGGACTTCTGAAGGAGGAGCAGTTAAAAGAGTGGCAATTACGTTGGGATAACTCCACCAAGGGAAGAACAGTACATAACTTGTTCAACAAAGTCTCAACTAGGAGGCTCCAAGGTTCATTCGAAATAAATCAACTGCTGATGTGGCATGGACCCCTAGGGGAATACCAACATAGATTTTTTTCAAAGACTAATATGTGTAAATGCGGAGAAGAGAATGAGACAGTGGATCATGTTATCTACAGGTGCAAACAATGGGACGCTATTAAAGAAAAACATTTTCCAGGGAATTACAAACATTCTGATAGAAAACTATTACTTTCTGATAAAAAAAATTAGAGAAGGCCTTAGATGCATAATGAAGGGAATTTTGGACAATTGACTACAAGAAATGGAAGAGACAGGATAGTGAAGTTGATGCAACCCAAACCAAACCGTATGCCAATAGGCGGGGCGGTAACCAAACCAAATATCCTCAATTTAAATTTCAAAGGATTAATTCCGATTTGAAATGCTATAGTTGATTGGTCACGCCAATTACAATGGTGGCCCATTTTCACCAAGACGGCAATAAACTACATGCTAAAGTAATGAAATAAGTATCATGCGAGAGTATGATCGCCTGTTATTTACATTAAAAAAAGAAAATCACTTTCATTCGGTAAGCATAAGTAAAACCCCTGTTGCTTGCTTACACTAAAATCCCTCGTTTATACATTTCTCGTAAGTGTCGCGAAAAAGAGGTATAATTTATATTTGTTGAATGACAACAAGATAAAACATCACGGAATTTCGTCGCTCACGGATAAAATCTGTTGATGAAAAATGCACACTTTTTCACTGGATTTACAACAAAGAAATACAATGATTAGTTTCAAATTCGCAAGCTATAAATATGTATTATGTTTGTACATTGAATATTAACAACCCATTACAAGTTTTCCCATTTAAAAAGTTTATTGAAAAGAGTGATTTTCTTTTAACAAAACGCTGTCAAATCGACCTATTGAAAACTTTTATTTTTAAAAAGGAAATCGGTTACCTTTGCTTTATTTGTACTGAAGGCATTCAATTTTAAAATGCATTATTTTCTTATTGCAAGTGCCACTGAATGGAGTTTTCTAGAAAAACGCATTCCCTTAAAAAACTTTTCCTGAATATCTTATAAAATCCATCTGTCATCCTTACCTTAAAGATGGTAAAATTCTAAAATGTCGCATGGCTGGGGCAAAAGTGTACCACAAGTCAAAAAGTATTGATAGGAAAATTATGCGTACTAGAGTATTCACCTTATATTTGTCATTTTTACGAATTGAGCTGCGGTAATTTTACAGGAAAAGAAATTAAGAAGCGGCACTCATAATTCCCTCCAGAAGGAAAAATCGACATTAGTAGTTATATTAAAATCATATTTAGTAGTTCTGTCATACAATAGGGATGCGATGCATGTGAAATGTATTACATAGATGGATATGCATAGATACGATTTATGTCCATAATAAAATGTAGAAATTATAAAAATGTTGAAAGAGCATTACATTTCCCCCCGATACTTAAATGATGGTGGAATTTTTCACCGAATGAGAAAATAGATTATTCTGGTCACTTTTTAATCTGCTGTTAGTAAATTCAATCTGAGTAAGATAAGGCAATTCTGTTAATAAGGAATAAATTTTCGTTTATTATATTAGTTTACAATACCTTCTTCCAATGATGATCATGCCTTTGGTATCAGAGTCAATCCATGCCTCATCACTCTGTGTCCACACACCTTAAATAATATAAAACGAACGATTGTAAAATTGAAAATAAAAATGCGACAGTATCTTAATGTTTTCCAAAACATCTTTCTATCAATTTCAATACAATATTCAAAGCAATAATGACATTTTATAGACATGAGTAATGTTTGTATTCAAATCAATACCTCTGGGGGTACCTGATCAGGGGGTTATCGGCCTCTGATTTTGATCTAAATTACGATATGTGTGAGTGAATGGATACGTGAAAGGGACCTTCCTGTAAAACGGATGTGTTATGTATGAAGAAGTCCAACCCTCCGGGGCAATGGCACCCCCAATTGGGTCATATATGGCCCGCACGACAACAACAACAATGTTTGTATTCAAGATACCCAGATGAAGTCGGAGTGTTAAGACAAATGTGAACACTATGGTCACTTAAATTTTCAACCTAAAAACTTTGAGTCGCAGATTCCGGTCTAATTGGCCTTCATATCGCAAAAAACAACTATAGAACGAATTCTGACGGGCCGAACAAAAACGAATCTGAACAAAACATTCGTTTTGTTAAATTTTGATTGGTTTGATCTGACGTGTAATATTTATGAATATGCAAACCGATTGTTAGATGCTTTGTTACTTCTTTTGATGAAATAGTCTTTGTTAAATATTTCTTTTATTTTAAATAGAAATGTCTTCTTTTGTACTATAAATAGACGGAAAAGTAAGCTAAGCTGGAAATCTCGATTTTAAATCTCTAATTTGTTGCTAAATAGCTCTTCGTTTTCGCTCACTCGTTTTAGCAAATTAAAAAAATTTTGAAATTAGTAGCGCTTATTTCTCAGAAACAGAAATATGCGTTTTATACGGCAAGCTTATGGTGTATAGTCCTTTAAGAACCCCAGCAAATTTCTACAATTGACGAGTTTCTTAAATTAATTAATACATCAGGTGAACAATTGCATATATTCCCCTTTAGACTACGGCCGGTACAGAGTTGTAGTATGATCGCGCCAAGAAAGAATTTCGACAACGTCCGGTACATCAGTTGTACCTTGAAAGTTATATGAATCGCGCCAAGAAAGAATTTAGACTACGGTCGTTACAGCAGTTGTATCTCGAAAGTTATAAGAATCGCTCTTGTTATATCTATACCCGTAGTCAAAAGGTTAATTTTTAAAGAATAAGTTACCGGCTCCTTGCCAAATGGAGGACTAAAATTTTCGTCGCCAAACGGTTATTTGGATAGACGGCCATATTGGATGAAAGTGCATATAGATGCTCAAATATTAAATCTACGAATGGTTACAACATTCTAAAATTAGGGTCGATTGGTGATGTAATGTCTATGCTCCATGTTCTTGAGTCTAAACGCTCATTTACACTTGTGCGGCTGTCTAAATCAGCTGTCAGTATTGGAATCCGGGGAATCAATGTACGTTGAGAACGATATAATTAAACTTGTGAATTCTTTATATCTTTGCTTATTGATTCGATGATCCGAAAACATTGAGTAGATTTGGATAGATGTATAAGTGCAAATTAACTTCAAAACAATCATTTTCTGATGCGAAAGTGCTAAGACGTATGACAGGAAAACACTCTTAACTACTTACCAGGGAACTTGGTGAGATATGTCTCAGTCATTTTTGCGCCGTTTTCATCGTTCCACACACTGACGGGCAAGGACGGAGTTGGTGTAGCAAGTACAAGTTCTCCTGCTCTTCCTATAATGCTTTTACCTGAAAAAAAAACAAATAGAAATATTTATATGTTGTGGTTTAAGTTTGATGATCATTTGAATATTCCAATGGCTATTTCCAACCTTCGCTGTCAAAAATCTTGATGTCGACTCCGAGGGCTGGGCATTGAATCTCGGAACTGAACACTGGGGTGTTGTAATCAAATCCAGAAAAGACTCCGATCACTTCTGTGGCACCTGCAACAGAAAGTAATATATGAAATGGGAATGGATATAAATTGTTTTGATGATATGTCTGCGGATTTTGATAATGTAGAGTTCCCCTCACTGATATACAATACTTTTAGAAATTTCAGAAGAGAAAACAGGTTGTTGGGTGATTTTCGGTCCTACGACCCAAGGGTCATTCATACTTGGTCAAACTACACCAAATAAAAGGCAGAAAATTCGAAATAAATGTTTAAAGAAAGGATGGGGAGAGGAATATAAAGCGACTACTTTTCTTGAGGCATCCTGGGGTCGGGACAGAGGCACTAAGTCTCCCATGGTAAAATAACAGATTACTAGGATACACACCCCTACATACCTAAAGAAAATGTGCTCCAGGAGGGGAAGAAAAGACAAAAAAGTGTGTCCCAAGGTGTCTTTGTTGTTGTTGTTGTAAAAATTATATTAGCATTTTAAAAAGGAGGAAAAACAATACAATAAACCAGCTACTTTAGACCTTTTTCATCTCATGGCACGCAAACTAATTATTAAAATTATGCGGCACACCAAATAATATATTATATTTTGGTCAATCTGTCAAAAAAGGCATAATTTTGGTTAATTTACAAAAAAAATAATGTGAGTAAAAATCGAAACTGTTTTTGCTCCTAAGTGACGTTTTGAAACATTTTATTTATGATACTTACTAGTAAAAAAATTCACACTCAAAAATATTATTACGAGTATTACTCAAAAATATTTAATCAAAAGTTCAAAATTAAATCGTTGACATGAAATAAATCCTACACAATTTTTAAACAGCTGAACCATCCGTATGTACTATAATGCCATTCTTACTGAACATTACTGTATCGAGGCACACCTTTCGAGAAACCTGTGTTGTAAACGACTATAATATTTTAACTGCAATTTGAATACCTTTAGTGTAGATGTACTCGTATTTCAAAGTCTTGAAGTGGAATTGGTAATGGAATACTTAATTAAAAAATCCTTGCGTACAAGGAATAGCATATTTCGCTTACTACTTGGTCTTCCCTATAGTATTAGGTTGTAACACCCCAAACTCCACTATTTTCAAATGGAAAAGTTCTTAAACTTTATTAGTACTGCAAAACAAGTAAACGAATATTTGCTGTAAAAATTTTTATGACACGCAATTTCATCATACGATAAGTACTTATTCAATAAAAGTTTCAAACGCGTTATAAATTGGGGATAAAAAGTATTTGATGAACTGTATTGCCGAATGAATTTTTCTGATTTATGGGTAAATTAGATTACACGTCTACGCACCTATTTACCTCCTGATGATTGTCTCGACGATGGTTATCTCGTCGAAACCTTTGAAGAGTTAGATTTAATAGTTTGGCTTTACAGAGACAGGAATATGGATTATTGATAATTCAACCAATTGAACCAAACCAATGAAAAGCAGATCACAAAGATCAATCCGAAGTATTTGTTGTTTATAAATTGATAAATTATTGTGGCGTATAAGATTGTTTAAAATTTACGAGTGGGAAAAAAGGATCTACAAGGAAAATAATAATCTAATAATGTACGTGTATCGTTCTTACCGTATAAGCATCCTACAAACACATCGGGTTTCACTTTTTGGAGAATAAAGTCGACATTTTGAAGTTTCACAGGACTGGCACCGATGGTAATCATTTTCAAATGCTCCAGCTTGCATTCAGGTGCTGAATATAATTTAATACATTACATAAGGAAAATACGAAAAATCACACAAGAGTATAAGTCTTGAAACTTATAGTACAGGTTGCGATTGAAAGCAAAAATTGGAAGAAAACTACAGTTTTCAAACAACTGTTTTGTCAGATGTTATTCTTTTCATCTCATAGAGTTAAATTCTTGAAAATAAATCTGAACAGTGCTGT
Organism: Metellina segmentata; assembly: GCA_947359465.1. Classification (NCBI taxonomy): domain Eukaryota; kingdom Metazoa; phylum Arthropoda; class Arachnida; order Araneae; family Tetragnathidae; genus Metellina; species Metellina segmentata. The sequence goes on along the minus strand of OX375875.1, from coordinate 91,135,499 downwards.
TTCTTTATAACTACCAAAATGTTTTATATTCTACTAGTTCAGTGAACATCAGTTAAGTAAATAAATTATAAATGGCTTAGAGCTTCATTTCTTAGGTAAATTGTAAATCGTGAAGTGTTTACATCGATGTACAGAGATGTAATTTCCTATTTGTATTACACTGCGAAACAAAAGCTTAATATTATAGTTCAATGTTACGAATGTTAAGTATACAAAGTAAATACCGTTCAATACAATTAACCAAGCAATCTTGAGAACTTAAGAGAAAAAATATTTCTAAAACCTGCACTAAGAGAACCTACACACCACAAAAATGTAGGAACAGTCAATTTTGACATAGTTTGTGCTCGTATTCGGATGACTGATACGTAGTATGCAAAATGGGTTTGTGTCACATAAGTGAAATTACATGTGGGTTAAAGACTCATCCAATCAAAATATTTATCCATAATGTTTATTATCGATCTACGAGGGGATATATCCACAACATTTAAATTGTTTGAGGGACATTTATTTCTTTATTTTTCACTATGTAGAACAGATGGGAGAGTTAAATGAAATATTTTAAAATCAACATTCAAGACAGTAAGGACTTCCTATCAATCCAATTATAATTTTGTCAGTTGTTAATTAAGATTTGATCTAGTTTTGACGTTTGAGATTAATTTGAATATCGATAGATGCCGATATGAAACTCCTGTATTTTATTAATGAATGCTCACGAGTCAAAATAATTTCCGGTTTTCCAAGGTGAATTACTGCTGCTTTGCATATGAAGCAAGCATACTAAAAGTTAATTGATTCCGGGTGGTGCTACCCAGTGCCACAGTGTAATTATTTTCCTTTCATATTTATTTAAATAAGTTAATACCACGTTAATAATCTGATGCTATCTCCTAAACAATGTATATAGGTTTTTAATACAAACTGGTATTTTCAAAACAAAACAATATAAATGGGAGTAACGTTACTTATACACTTTTATTGTTTATATTAATATGTAGCATTGTATCAAATGAAGCCTTTTAGAAGTCCTTTTTATTAATTAAAATATTACAGAGCATTGTCAAGATAAAAGTTTCTTCAGTGCTATTTATATGTATATAGTTTTAAATCTGTATCTTAGGTTCATATTGTAAGTTTTTGGTAACAGCTGATTTAATATAATTATTATATTTATTTTTAGTACAGCATATAAAAAATCCTCTTTTCCATGTTTCTATTCATCAATAAAGTATTCATATGAGGACATTGGAACTTTTTCTATCATGATTATTATTACTTTGAAGTGTGATTAGTGGACAGAATTCAAAATCAGGGAATTTGAACATTGGTCCCTTTTCAACCAATATACTTGAAGAAATACTTGTTTTTAATGAATTTTAAAAGGCAAAATAATTGTCTGAGTTTAACTGAAGAGATCCGGACAATTTAAAATTTTTTAAGCCACAAAAATATGCATGTTCAAAACATATAATGAAAAACAAACATTAAAACAAAATATTTAAGTGAATCAAAAGAAGATTTGATTGCCTGGAGTGAGTACTTTATTCTTGAGAAAGTTAAAGAGAATATAACCTATCTTTTAAATACAATGGTTCCATTATATTTAAATAAGGGATAAGCTAGTTGAAAACTTGAAAAATTATTCTCAGTAAAATTTTGAAGTGTGGCTTATCATTATGTTGCCCGAAGCCCTTCAATTGGAATGGAAATAGGTTTCGTCCGATAACGCTATAACTATTCACCAGGAATATGTAAGATATCTACTTATGATTTACATGAAAATATATCGTTACTACCACACCAAACACAAGAATCCGGATTTTTGTGATTTTCACCAAACTGCATTTTACGAGTCACCATTTCATGTATCAAGTAAGTACACTATGACAAAGCCACAAATCTTGATTCTTAGTGGAAATGTCGATTTTCATGAGAAAACTCCCTTTTACCTTTTAGTCGTAACTCAATTTTTCCTGAAGCATCAAAACTTTGACCTCGTTTTTGTAGAAACGTCAATACTACAGATTCGTGCTGGGCTTGGTGGTAACGACATATTAAATCATTATTGTTGAATTCGTACATACATGGTACTATTTCTTCTTTTTCGAAAGTATCAATTATGCTCGTGACGAGGAAGGCAAAGGTCACTTTGTAATGATCCAGGATATCCCAAAATGCATGTTTGGACAAGAAGCACGGCAGGCCATCGTAAAGAAGAAGGCTTGATCCCAAAGCTAGATTACCAACATAGAGATTCCACAAATTCCAGCCAACCTGAGGGAAAGAAAGACAGAAGCATTGCAGATGAAAAACTCTCAAATTAAACATGTGCTGATCTGTTGCTTTTCTTATTTGTAAAAGAGAGGTGCTACTTACAGGCTGCATAGCCAATGTTACGCTGTTTCGATCTAAGTTGCAGTGCAGACCGAAATCTCGTAGAAGTGGCAGGAATGTCTGAAAATGAATTATTGTTAAAAAATACACATTTAATTTCTCACACATCAAGTGGATTGAAATCAAGTAGTATTGTCCTCGGATCTTTCCCTTTGTGTTTGATCCCGAAGGGAATAGCCCGTTATGTAGCTCCATTGCGATGCTATTTAAAATACCTATCTACCATCTCGCACATCAGCTTCAATTTACTTCTTTTGCTTTTAGATTAAGTAAAATGCTCTGAACTTCGTGAAGGATTCATCAGAGGTAACTCCATAATGTTTTTAAAATTAAAATGTCTGTAGCAGGATTTGAGTATTTAAGTTTTGGAAATTTAATATCATATTCATAAAATTATATAATTGGAGTTAACAGCGTAACATTTGTAATTTTTACCTAAAACATTATATTAATCTATATAAGGACAGAATAAGAGCTCAATATATTAAATATTTTATTGGAATATAAGACATACATTTACTTTAATAGACGAATACACAATTTTGAAATGTATAAATACGTAGATTTAATAGCTTTCAACAACTCCATTTTTGAATAGTTATAAAAGCTGCTTACTTGCTTTTATCTCTAATTTTCCATTAAATAGTAAGACGTGATGATTACATTTTTACAAAGAATTGAATTTTATTTTTTCAAAGTTATGACTTGGAATTTTAACTACTAACCTTTTATATTTGAACTAATGATATTTTAAAAGTCATAGCTAATTAGTTTTTTAATAAAATAATAATTTGATTTTTAGAATTTTAGAATTCAAAAATACTTGTCCTTCTGTGTTAGCTTATAAGAATTTAAATCGAACAGCTAATTGGGCTTAAATCAGTTTAAGCGATTAGCTTTTTGATTATGTAACATGGAATCTTAATTATTTTGATGAAGAACAATGTTTTGTATCTATAGACAGATTCAATTAAGAATTCGGTGTTCTATTTGTTTATATTTTAAAATTTGAGAACACTTCCCTGAAGATCAATGATGGATTCATTCAAAGTACCATTTGGAAATCGTGAATAACTCATTTTTTTAAAAATTACTCATTTGAAACATCAAAGATGTATTTGTGATATGCTTTCAACTTGATTTTAATCAAACCGATTGCATTAAAAAATTTCATAGATATTTGTGACAGACTTACCCCGGCAGAGTGGACTAGTCCTTTGGGCAATCCCGTGGTTCCAGAGGTGAAATTTATGAAAACTGGATGGTCGAATGGAAACTGTTCGAAAATGAGGTCTGGAACGCTACCGTCTGGATTACGCCCAGCAGAAAGGAATTCTTCAAGGAAGCAACTGTAAAGCAAACGATAAACATTTCCATTTAAAATCAGCTATTTTCATGCATTTTCAACCTTCCAAGTAGTTTCGACGAGAGATCTCTTCCATAAAGATATAACTAATTATGCTGTTTACAAGGTATCTCGTCATCAAGATATTGCCAATTTTTTTGACGAAAGTAAGATATGGTGAGTTTTTTTTTGATGACGAGATACCTCGTCCATCAAGATCTGACCAATTCCGTTGTTGACGAGATATCTCGTCTTTAAGATAGTGCCAATTTTTTGGTGATGACGAGATTACGGTCTGGTCAGTTTTCTTGTTATGACGAGATATCTCGTCCATCAAGAGCTATTTCAGTTGTGCTAATAACGAGATACACTGCCGAGACAATCACCAGATGGGTCAACTTTACTTAGGTCCGAACAATTTTATAACAGGATTTTATTCAAATACGCACCTGTTATTCACTGTTGAAATGTCCTTTAATTTGGAACTTTCTCTGCTTGGAATAATTATTACTTTTTCAATGCTTTTGTGTTCTGGAAAAAACAATAGAACGCCAGTTAAAATATATCAAATGTAAGCGAAATTTGAATTCGAACAGCAAATATTATTGCTGTTTAGATTTCTGTACAAAAAATATAATCTCAAAGACATTCACCTTTACTTAACGTTTGGGTTGTATTGATATTACACAATATAATTTTTTCTATAAATTCTAAAATGATACAATAGTGTATTTACATAATTATTTTAAATTCTACATTCGTGTTTTGGAAATATTCATGAATCAACTACTTGATTTACTTTAGAGAATGCAGTTACTGAAACGTTGACTGATTTAAAAGTGAAGTAAGTGGCATGTTTGCATGGTCATTGTGAGATACTTATCACATTAAAATTAAGAATTCTAGTTTCTGTGCTGCCCAGGGAGGATCTATATTTTAATGATATGCTCGTCGTGAATGTTTTGAAGGTACATGAACATACGAACTTGGTTTAGTTTGTCTTGAGCAAGTAGGATAAGAAACAAATTATTCAACCCTTTGAGAGATTCATACGCATAATTTCATCATGCAAACTGCAGCCTCCCTTGCACGATTTCCAACCAAGTTCGACCTCTTGATCAATAGAATATTTTCAAAGACTTCTTTTCTAAGGCAATGAGCAACATAATCTTTCCAAAGGATTCTATTTCAAGGAAAGGTGCATATAATATTCCAAAACGATTCTATTATAAGGTAATGAGCAATAGAATCTTTAAAACGATACTATTGAAAGGAAATGAGCAATAAAATATTCCCAAGGTATTCTATTATAGGGAAATGCGTATTATGATCTTTCCACAGGATTCTACTGTAAGCAAATAAGAAATAGAACCATACCAAGTGAATGAGAAACATAATATTTCCAAAGGATTCTATTCCAAGGAAAGGAGCAATATAATATTCCAAAAGGATTCTATTGTAAGGTAGTGAGCAATATAATATTCCAAAAGGATTCTATTGTAAGGTAGTGAGCAATAGAAATTCCCAAGATATTCAATTCTATGGAAATGAGTGATATGATCTTTCCACAGGATTCTGCTGTAATCAAATAAGAAATAGAACCATCCCAAGGGAATGAGCAACAAAATCTTTCCAAAGGATTTTATTCTAAGGAAACAAGCAATAGTTTTCCCAAGGCATTCTATTGTAAGGGAGTGAGCAACAGAATATTTACAAAGGATTCTATTCAAAGGAGAGGACCAATATAATCGTTCCAAAGGTTTAGAAAAATGTGGTTATTTAGTCATTAAGGTATTTGGTAAAAGCAACACTAGACTACACTACTTGCAAAACTGGTTACGCGTAAAGGGTTAATACCTACCATTTACGATTTCAGGCAATCTCTCAAGGAGATCAAGCTCATCTTTGTTAAACTGGAATCTGTCAACGGTAATCAGGAATTTTGGAGTCATGATGTTCATAATAGCTGAGACCGCCTGTAAAGATTAAGTACAATGTAAATTCATATTATGAAATCAATCTTTACCCTTTGTTTGAATACAAGTTATTTACAAGTACATTACCTTTGCTCCGTAGAATGGAAGGGGTCCACCAAACATGGCACCCATACTGGCAGCTGCTAACATTGCATAAATGGCTTCCCTTCTATTAGACATATAACCTGAAAAATAAAAAAATTTTGTATTTCATTAATCAAAAGTAAAAGGAAAATACTCGAATGATCGTGTAATTAATTTAATTTTTGTTTTTGGAAAAAATTGTTTTATTTAGAGTTAATTCTGTAAATACCAGTTACTAAAAATTGTAGTTCTTAACCCTTTGGCACTGTTTATTCAGCTAATGTCATCCAAATCCTTTTCACAGCTAAAATTTCAACCTTCGAGAAGTTTTCATCAATGTCCACCTTTTAGCACATTTCATTTAAAAATGTATAAAACATATACGTAGGTATTTTAATTAACGTAGCACTGGAGCAACATTAGGGGTTATTGGTAAGGGTTCGAGATCAATCCCAAAGGGAATGATCCCAGGACAACATCACATAATTTTGAATCACGGTCAAACAACGATAAAATAGTATATACAAATTCAAAGTAAAAGCTTCAATCGTATTCAATTTTGAAGAGAATTTGAACTATAAATTTCAAGATGTCCTAATTAAACACGATGAATGACTTGAGTTAGTTTCAATTACAATATTTTATGTCACAAAACTAGACTAAATTTATACTTGAGCTTAAAAACCAGAACTATTTTTCAAGAGCGATATCATAATGCTTCAATAAGCTTTCACAATTGAACTGTTTCCAGTTTTACTACAATAAAAAAGTTTTCTAACTTATACGTTTATTTTTTTCCGAACATAGTTCTGAATCGCATTAGCGATAAGTATCAATATGTCTCGAAACTACAATCATTTGTTCGCTTTTCCTCGTCATCTAAATACAAAACCGGATCTTAATAAATACATAAGCTCCTTATCGTAAAATTAAGTCATGATTACAATGCATGCCCTTAAACATATTCAAAACTTGTTTCTTGACAGCTTTATTTTCTTCCTGTTTATTTCTGTTTAGGATATTGAACAATAGATGCATGAGTCACTTACTAGTTTAGTAGTGGTAATGAATTTTTATTTTCGAAAGAATTATGCTTGCCATAACTGTAACACAAACATTTTTAAACAGGTTTTCCTGTTTGGATTGAGATTGCATAACGTATTTAAACTGACTAGTATTAGATAATTTTTTGTATATGTTCCGCTGTTTTCAGTGAAAGTACAATACTAGACCTGCGCATAGCATCAGAGCTAAACTTTCTTAATTGGCTCTAATGATTGCTATCAAAGTGCCGTTACTCACATTTCATACTACTTTCGATCCATTTTAATGAATATAAAATCCGTATTCCCTTAAATGGATTTCATTTCCACTAAATGAAATAAAATTATCCAAAAATATAACAGCATTTCATGTACTTTTGATGTTGTCAATTTTATTTCAAATAGAACGCACACTTCAGCCGTGTTACTACATTTAGATTCTAAACGTCTGCTCAATTTCACCCCATTCTCTTTGTTCAAGGGTGATTGGGCATTTTTTATGCTAAACCTATTTTCGCTCATATTTTCTTTTCCGCGCTGATTTAAGTCTTACAGGTTCCTCAGTAATTTCCGCAATCACTACCGAGGAAGAATTTTATTAGAGTGGCTAGCTCTTCCGCGTGGTTTTAGCTATGATATACAGCCCCTTAGCTCAAGTCAAGCATACTGAAACTGAGCCACAAAATTGACTGATGAACCCCGTAACTGCCGATTTTATAATGTTTAAATCCGTTGTTGCCATTCAACGCTACATTTTGTCGATAACATTGTTTCTGGGGCGTAAGGTGTCATTCCAAGCTCGGATTTTCAACCGCAAGCTCTGAATTCGCGTTGCGATACATGCCTTTGAAAATACCCTGTATAAAGAAAATGAGCACTTGAATAAGCACGAAGTGATTTGAAGAGCCCGTCGTATTCTTATTTAAATAGGCCTTACAGGCGAACAAAATTTTAAAAATTAATGTTAATAAATGTAAAAAAATTAACGTTAATAAATGTTAAAAATTAATGTCAATAAATGTTAAAATTTGTGTCAATAAATGTTTAAAATTAACGTGAACAAATGTTTAAAATTAATGTTGATAAATGTAAAAAATTAATGTTGATAAATGTAAAAAATTAATGTTGCTAAATGTTAAAAACTAATGTTAATACATGTTAAAAATTAATGTTAACAAATGTTTAAAATTAATGTTGATAAATGTTAAAAATTAATGTTAATGCGTGTTAAAAATTAATGTTAGTAAATGTTAAAAATTAATGTTATTAAATGTATCAAGGTCCAGTTTTGATTTTTGTTTTGGTAGGTGAGGTTTCTCCCCATGATACTTACAGGCCACTCTGTCTCCCTTCTGAAGGCCTTGTTTCTTGAATGCCGCCGCGTACAATTTCACTTCCTCAAACATTTCCGCGAAGGTCACTTTCTTCTCATCTCCATCTTCGTCTGAAAAAATCGAACACAGATCATGAATTGTGTCATATGCGCATTGCCAGACATCACCTTGAAACACTTGCATACATTGAGTGCGGGCTTGGTGGGACAGACAATGGATTGGGCCAACCTGTTGTTCCCGATTAGCTTATCAAACATGTAGGGGGTCAGGGAAAGGGCTATAAAGCAATCGGTTCCAACAGAGCTTTCAATGCCTTCTTTGTTGAGTTGCAAACATTCCAGTAGCAAAAGAATGTCAACGGATCTAATTATTGCATTAGGAATCGAATAGAAAAGCGCTTAGATCCATGAATAATTAAAAACCTAATGAGATATAAATTCTAACCACGTAGACCATAGATTCAACTAACTTCTGACTCTTGCAAGGAAGCCTAACTACTCAGAAATATTAAAATTTAAAACATAATAATATCAGACATTAAGAAATCAGCGGTAGGTTTAAAATATACGTTCCAGTTTGGCTACTTTTATAAAGCTCTGGATACCTTATGCAAGTACCTGGTTTAGAAGCAAACACTGAGTAATTACAACATATATTCTTAGTGAATTTAGTATTAGTATATCATCAGTGGGGATTGTAATATGGTATTATTAGTACTTTTATTACTAGTCCATCTTTAAAAATTGAAACATAAGGTATTTTTAGTACTTAAATATTCGTATATCCTAAATAATTACAATATTTGTACTATTAAATGGTTGGTTGATTGTGGGATTTATGGCGCAAGAGTCATATTTGACCAAGTTGCACCAAATACAAAAGAGACAATGTAAAGTAATGTGAAAAGGAGGGTGAGAAGAATGAGAAAGAGATCGCTTTGGCCTCCTGGGATTGTGATTCCCATGTTTACTAGTTGCAGTAAGTCCTATGAGAAAACAAAATAGATCACTAGGGTACATTGGGTTCGTGAAGGCCGTATACCTGTAAAGAAGGTATGCCCCTAAGAAGACTATTAAAAGTAACGCATAGAATTAATGTTGCTACTATGCCATATGATATATCATCGAATTGAGTTTCCTATTTGATCCTAGGTGTTTTTAGGTGTTCAAATGGGGTTGAGTATCAGGTTACAGAATATCTGAAGATTAAATTCGATAATTTTACTTTTATGTTTGAAAAATGCAAAGTGAGACTAAAACTTGCAAATTGTTTCTTCTAAGTCAGTGGTTGGCAAACTCATTAGTCAATAGAGCCATAGATCAACGATTAAGATTTTTTTAGAGACAAATTTCTTTTCAAGAACCATATTTTTAGAAGTCGATTTAAACTAACTACTAACATTGAATAAAACCAGATATCAATAATAATAATAATCTTGGTTATTGACCTTTCAGTGGCAATAATCCTAAAAGTTCTTTAGGACCTGAAGATGAAATAAATCGAAAGAAAATTGAAACTTGCGATGCTTCATTTATATCACAAAAGATTCGTCTCAACAGCTATTGATAAAGCTTAAACCAATTTAAGATCTACGGTTTGCTGATTGGTTATATTCGAAGACATTTTGACTGTTCTGTCTTTTACTGTTTTAGCAAACAGTGGTAACTCTTTTATTTTATGAAGAATTCTTGCCTTGTTCTTAAAATCCCGGAATAGCTCTTCGGATGCATTTTTAAAACAACTTTTAGTGTATTCACCGTCTGTGTATGATTTGCCTCTCTTAGCAATCTCTTGACTAACAATAATGCTTGTAATATTAACATTTTTGGAAGATTCACCTGATAATTAAATACAGAACTTTGTTGTTCTTGTCTCTTCTGACGTTTATCAACTGCTTTCTTCCTCGCATCATAGGCGGGATATTTACTGCCAGCATTTAGTCGAAATCGATTCGTGGCAGAGCCGCACTCAAGTGGCTAAAGAGTCGCGGTTCTAGGTCATAAAGGGGCTAAATACATAGGATTCAAAACATTTTTGTACCTTAACTGAAAATATTGTGAAAATAATTATTGGCGAATAGGAATTAGTATAGAAGTAAATGAAACAAAAGATTTTAAGACTCAAAACTGTCAAGTAGTACAAGATAGCTATAATGAACACGTTGAATATGAAAAGTCATCGATATTTAATGATTTAGTCTAGATCGCTGAGGACCAATTATGAGAAAGGGCAATACCAAAAGAAACGTTTGGGAGCACAAGCGAATTTAGAGTGTCCTTGTCAGTCCGCTCGTCGGACAGGACTGTGACTACCTGTTGGCCTTCCTATGATCGAAAAATAATTTTTCTGGGGCTTTTTCGACGTTTACACTTCCTTACTTACATACGTTCCTTCAAAAAAAAAATGAGAATTTGATATTTAAACCCTTTTATTTATTCTTATAGCGAGTTTTCACTATTCGCGTCCTTGTTATTGTACAGTGGCTGCGGTTGGTTGTGATTTGGAGGTTGTGTTGGTTGTGTTTGCAAAAGAGGCACATTTAGCCAAGCTGCGCCAAACACAAAACATAGATAGTGAAGTAATAGACATACACACACAAGGAAAGTTTTACTGATAGAAAAGAGATAAATACACCCAGGGTGTTGCAGGAATCGAATCTGCACCGCCTTCAAATAGCAGGGTGCAAGTGCAGTGGGATAACTTAATGAACCACGACGACTCTTGTTTTTGTATATAACATTTAACTTAATTTTTAATATCCTTAACACTGTTGAAATATGGGAATATAAAGGTTGGTAGGCAGTTAATTAACGTCACACTGGAGCTGCTCTGAGGGCTTTTGGCGACGGTCAGGGATCGACCAACAACAGACCCGAGAACAACAACTCGTAATTTTGAATCACTGTCAGATGATGAGGTCAATACCAGAGCTGCCACTCTACTCTCCAAATTTCCACACCACGACAACGTGAAGACATTTGAGATCATGACAGATTTAAACCAGACTCTACATGCATGACGATCTTTGATTTGGTTTCGAACTCGCAATCATTTTGTTTCTAATGCGTTACTCTTCCAACGGCCTTGGGAAATATATAATTCTTAGTTATGAAGGAGATATACTTACTGACGCAGATCAGGGCGACTCCATCATCCCTGTATCGAAGAATATTCTCTGCGTAATTGAATTCAGCCCCGGCAAACCATTCGGTGTCAAGAAGACCATCGCCCGTCCTCTTTGCAGGCTTTGGGCAAAAGAAGAAATATTATAAGACAAAAGCAGACCTTTTTGTTCAATACATAATTCTTAGTCTACATCTATATATATAATTCTCTTATGTGGCACGCAAAAAAGACGTTATTTGTTATCGCGTTTTGGCAACACTGTACGATTGTTTGTTTACCACGAAGCCTCGCGACTCAATGGAATTTATAGCTTTATCGGATGAAGTTTGATTGAAAATATATAGATATTAGTCGAGCTGTTGTAGCTTATATACAAACAACATGCAGGGTATTCGATTTCCAAAGCGGCTCTCACATTTCGAGCCCAAATTTTCTCAAAGTTTTCATTTGAATTCCAAATTGTTCGAGTTCTGATTCCAGAGGTACTGTATAACTTTTTTGCAGTACTACAAATTTATATTTGATAAATATTATTTTGGAGTATCATATTTTGTAAACAATCCCTTCTGCTAGGACATATGTCTTCATTAATGCGAGCTAAGCGAGTAAGGTTCGCGTAACGAACCAATGAGGATTGCAAAGCAATCCTCCTGGGGTTGGCGAGCGTCAGCAATCAGAGGGCTGGCCCCATAGTTTTTTATCAAATAGTTTACGAAATAATACACACATGAAAGCGTAATGCAAAATTGATAAATGACGACATTGAGATTGAATCGGAAGCAAAAAACACGTCTAATGCTTAGCCTTAGACAATCTTATCAGACAACTAGATTAACCGTTGTTTTTTTTTATCTCAAAGACAATAAAATACAAGTTTGTATTAGCCTTAAGTTAAAAGGAGCCTAAAAGGCGAATTGCTCCAAATCCTGTCATGAGTGTGGATGATTCAAGAGCTGTCTCCCAGTTTGAGATTCTTACAAAGGCGTGAATGAGGAAGAACGAAGTAATATAACACTACACTCTCTATACAGTCAAGTCTTTCGAAAATGCAATAGCTGACTCGGAATATAACGGAATCACAAAAAAAATTAAAAAACTTTAAACGAGGAAGGAATTGTTGGAGTCAAATTATGTCATTCATTTAAACCACCATTTTAAAGAATGTGCATGTTTAGTAAATTAGAAAAGACTTACCTCTGTGTATGGTTTCGAATGAATTACTCCGTAGTAGTGCCATACCTCCTCCCAAAACAATGGATAGTTCTTTATTGACCATTCATGAAAGTCCCAGTAGTTGTCTGAAATAAAATATTCCATTATGTCTGAGTATAGTTTAAGTACAAACAATTTGCACAAAATATGAAGTATTAATTAAAAAAATGATTTTATTCGAATGATGAATCAATGGTGCTAGTGTAATCAATAAATTATGGTTTATAAATTAAGGTGAAGTTATATTCCTATAATAATTTCATACAACTTATCTTATTCATCAAATGGTTACAAAATAGTTCAAGAAAATGTAAAATTCGTATCACATTTCGTCAGCTTAGAGCAGCAGAAATTCAAACTGACGTTTTCAGTAAAAGCATTTTTTGACACTAAATGATAATTTTAATGTTGATGAGAAATGAACTGTCATATTGCATTCGGTTTGAAAGAAATTGTAACACTAAAAATATTCAAAATTTTTATTTTTGAACTAAAAATTAATAGTTAGTCTTTAATTGTCAGGGGAAAATTTTTTTTGTTAGTTAATGAGCTTCTGCTCCAAGCCGTCGATACATGTTGTCTACAATTTAATGTTATTTAATGGGATAATTTTTTACATTTTACATTCGATTTACTAATTTACAATGAGTAGATATCAATATCCTGGAATAATTATATCATTCATCTTCAAAATGATTAACAAAGATTACAAAACTTAGAAACGATCGTCATTGGCCATTTTGGTGGAACAAGCCGCCCACCATCATCAAGACAGAAGTAAGTCAAGAATATGATGTTCTAGAATAATATTGTCACAACTAACTTGATTCACTAGCATAATTTACGTGTGTTTGGCAGCTTAAAAATATCTGAGGTTTCTCTGATATTTAACTTTCCAAGTAGTTTCGACGAAATATCTCGTCCATCAAGATCTGATCAATTGTGCTAATGACGAGATATACAATAAAGAAACTAGCGATTTTTTATGATGCTTATTTTTATGAGGAGATCAAGATTTGGTCAGATTTTAATGATCATGACGATATATCTCGTCAAACAAGATCTGGTTAGTTTCACTAATGACGAGATACCTCGTCAAGACACCCACTACATCTAGGAGATAGGATCACTCTTGCTTATTTAAAATTAAACAATTGAGAATATTCCCTATGATTCTGAGCGATGGCAGATTTGTCTGTTTCCTTATTTTTGACAAACACATTGCAAAGTGGTTCGATCTCCGATATCAACTCTCGTGGGTATTAGAGAAGCCTTATTTATATTTAAGCCGTAGAGCTTTAGTACATGAAGCTAGTGCTTCTCATAGCGAAAGTATAAAAGCAGAGTGCGCAATGGTAACATTTAATGTGCCCAGGATCCTGCGTCTGAAATGTATCGTTACCCTTAGATGCCTCGTAGTATCGTTACCTTTAGTCTTCTTTCGTCTGCTAGGAGGAAACCTAAAATTCATAATCTAATTGGTCCAAGGATCGGAAGAAGGCGTCCATGTATTGATTTATCATCTGATTGGTTCATTGATTCATCATCTGATAGTAGTAGACTTCGGCGATTTCACCACTTTTGTCGCCACTCTATAGACTTCATACATCTACCCTGTCATAAAGTGTTACACCTCCAAGCGAGACGAAAAGGTACCAAATTGACCAAAAAAATCAACTTTTAACAAAGTTATAATCTAAATAGTAATCGACATGCTGGTCACGCTTTTTGAGATCTTCTCAATAGTCTACTTATATTTCACGTCTATGGTGTTTCCCCGCCTTTACACGCGTCCTTGTTGCAACATTGTTCTAGAACAGCATATATTTAAATTCGCGTTTATTCTTGTGACTTCTGTCCTGATGATGGCTCATGTCTTGCGCGATCGAAATGGCCGTTGACGATCTATCATAAGTTTTTAAACTCTATTAGTCACTGTTTTGAAGGTTTTTAATTTTTACTATCAATTTGACTTTTTCATGCGTTTATCTAATAATACCTAACGTTGTCCGCAATTTTATCATTCAATAAATAAAGGAAAGTATACTTATTGGATTTCTTCAATTAATAAGAAGATTTTTAGCTGTAGAAAGACTCGTATGCACTAGGGGCAGAGTATCAGAGTACTTACCGAAAGTGACTCCATATTTATCTTGAATAACAGATTGGAGTTTCTCCATTTGTGTTCCAGGCACTTTTTTGTTCCATATTTCCTTTGTTCCTGCAGATATGATGTCTACCAGACCTTTCTTCCCCTTTGCTGAAAGAAAAGAAAAATATGTAATTGCGAATAATGTAAATGTCCGATAACGATTAATTCTGACACAGTCTTAATGATTACAAATCAAAAGGATACATAAAGGGGCTTGAAAATACGAGGTTTTAGTACACATCCCAGCGACATTACTTGGTTAAACTAACCTTTCATGTTGTTTCGTTGAGATATCTCGTTCACCGAGATCAGAGCAATTTTGCTAATGACGAGATATCTCGTTATTAGCAAAATTGACGATATATGCTATCATTAAATGATGAGCTATCTCGTCATTAGAAAATTCAAGGAATTGCCTAGTTTTTGATGGTGACGAGATCAAGATCTGGTCAGTTTTGCTATGAAGAGATACCTCATCGAGACAACTACCAGAAGGCATAAAAATATATACACTTGAAAATCACTTTTTTTTCTGTCTCCTAACAAAAGAAGAAATCTTTCAATGATCACTTTCATTTCCAGACAATATACAGCTTACCTGGGATAGCAGTTATAACGATTGTCTGCCCCAAGTAGGTTCCGGGTTTGAATCTGGGTTTGTAAGTGAATGGATGTTGGTGATTATCCCTGTTAGTAGCAACTGTGGCTTACCCGCAGGTGCTCCTTCAAGTAGCTTACAATTTGCCCCTTGTGGTGCTAACTTAATGGTTTGCATTAAAAATATTCTCATTGTTCTGACTTTGACAACCTCAAATCCAACAATCCATTAAACTCTAACAGTAGATTCAGATTTCGAATTTTTTTATCTTGTTACAATATTATCTTTAGAACCAATACATTAATGATTTTTCTTGGTTGTATCAACGAGTTATCTTATCATTAGCAAAACTGACTCGTCCAGCAAGATCTCTCGTCAATAGAAGAAAACTGCCTAGAATTTGATCATCAAAAAACTATAAAAAATCGGACATATCTTGATGAGATATCTCTTCAGAAGACAAAATTATTTGACGGGCTAATCATTTTTAGAACTATGAAAAGAAAACGCGGTTGGTGGAAAAATGGTCAGTATTTCCATCAAGAATGACCAAATCACACCACGTGACGTCACAATACTCGTAGTGGACCTTGACTTCGTCAAAACTTGGTCATCTCTTGGTATGAATTCTGATCTCGTGGATGTTTATTGCGGTTCAAAATCTTAGGTAAAAGCCGTGGATCCTGATTTAATTAAGGTTTGATGGGCTTTAAGACAAAAGAGCCATATTTGACCAAGCTGCGCCAAACACACGACAGGTAACGTCAAGCAATGGACTATGAAAATTTTACTCACATAAAAGAAAAATTCAACCAAACTTTGTCAGAATTCACAAAACACAATTTCAAAGGGTTTGGAATACTAAGGAAATTTTACTTTGTCTTTTCCCGTTGTTTGAGGCAAAATATAATAATTTGCATGTTTAAAACGGTTTGTGTATGTCTGAACAGTATAGTTATTGCATTCGATCTGTAGAATTCGATTTGATATGTATTGCTGCATTCGATCCATTTGATCTATCTGATTCGATTCTATATGAATAAATTTGGTGCATTCGATCAATACTCAAGATGATGATTAGAGGTAACTCATTGTATGTCTTTGAACCACGTTTTCAAATTCAGTAAAGTTTTAAAAAACTATTTAAAGTTCAAAAATTCTATTTCAAGAAACACTTTGAACTTGCTAAGTTGTGAAACTTAAGAAGATAAATTAGTCAAATTTTGTTTTTAGATTAAAGCTATTTTATTTCACAGTCCTTCAATTATGCATTTAAGGTCTCACTTAAGATAGAATATACCAACTTTATCCTTGAGCTGCTCAAACTGCAGAATTAATCATATCAAACATCAATACGTATTTTATTCAATAAGTGAATAATTTTCCTCAATTTATCCTTCTATACTTTTTTATACTCTCTCATATATACAATTCTGAACATGAAAAACCATTTTCCCCTGCTGTTTCTATCATATATTGCAATTTATTCAGCTTTTATAACGCTTGATTGGACATGTTACTATAAGACTTGATCACATACCCTGAAAAAACTTCACAATTATATGGAAGCTGATGATTACTGGAGTGGAAAACGCGCACTAACAATCGATTATTTTTTTTCTCTCACAAGCCATCACAAACAATCGATTACTTTTTTTTCTCGAGAATCGTCACAAACAATTGAGACCCACCTCTAAACTGGATAATCACTACTTTCCACGTAATTGGCTGTATCGATACTTTAATTCAATGCTGTCTGTTTCACGAATTACAAAGTGGAGGTTAGTGCATCAGTGCAAATAATTTGTTGTATATGTCCTTCACTTTCATGTTAAAGAATGCGATCTTTTGTTCTGTAAAGTTAGTTTTTTGAAATGGAATTTTAAGGAAAAGTGGTTACAATATCTATAGGACAAACAAAATCCCTTACTTTCGTTTTTAGCGCACTCAATGCTTAGTCATAGAAACATTTTTCATTGTAAAATAGGAGTGACTTTTTATAAATGGTGTTTTTTAAAAATAATTTTAGCAGTTTAACTAGTTGTAGAAAATAGAAAATGGCCTTGATCGCTAGGGTTATACAATTTTTAAGTGTCTATTGACATGGAAAGCATATGTTTGTAATCCAATTTCCAGAACGGTTATAATCTAGTTTCGTATTTATGTATTTTAACAAAAGATGATAAATGTTTATATGCATGGATACGGAACGATTTTGAAATTAAAAGAGTGAATTTTAATGCGCAACAGTCAAGTTTTATAGTTACTGAATTTTGTAGAACATAAGTACTTGCTGTGTGGAAACTTATAGCTGCAGCTGGTTTCGTTTATCGGGCAATTTCTATTATTTTGTGCACGAGATTTTGAGAGATTTATTTGAACTGTTTATTGGCGGATTACTTTAATTTTTAGAAATGTTCTTTAAAATAATGCAACTTTCTTAGAAAAATTAAAAATTTCAAAGGCACTATACTAAAAAAAAAAAGGTTTTATTTATATATTTTTTTAACGAAAAAATTTGTTGAGCAAAGCTGTCACCTTGTAAGAATGTATTTACTTATAAAAAAATGCAACTTGCTTTGTAATTTTTTTAAGGAGAGTACATATATATATAGGTTTAATCTAAAATTGAAAAGTTCTAACGCCATGAAAGAATCTTGAAAAGTGTTTAAATTATGCATAGATCTTAATCATAAAAAACGTTAGTTTCTTTAATTTTTGACAATTGCCAGTTGTGTTTATTCAGTGCGACGTCAATTAACTACCTACATGAATTTCGACATCCAGAACAAAATTTTTTTTAAATAATGTACAAGTAGAATATTTAAAAAAAGTCGGTGATAAGGTGCAAAAAAACAATCTTTAACTATTGCCACAACAAATCTGGCCAATATGCATTTAATTTTTAGAACAAATTTATTCAGACATTAACTAGAATTTAATTTTTATACCTTTTTCTAAAATATATGATTATTTAGCAACATTATTCATAGACTGTTTCTTGCGCAGGTATCCGAATGTAAAACATACATTTGCATTCTCCTTTTCCACCACCTGTCATGTCACTAATTTCTAGACAGGGTGGTAAACGTAATTCAAGCGTCACAGGAAGATTCGTTCAGAAGATATGAATAAAAGTGTTAAAAGTTAATTTCATTAAGTGCTTTAAATTTTCACATACTTTTTATCCTTTAAATGGCAAACCTAAATGATTTGACACTTAACATTCGAAGTTCAGTTTTGGTACACATCCGAAATGCAGCATTAAAATTACGAGTTATCATTAAAAAGTTCGAATTGTTTGGTCGCAATTTAATTGAAAGATGAGCTCTCGAGTAAGTTTTCAGTGTGCACATTTAAAAAAAGATGTTATTTCCTATAGAATCGTGCCTTTGATTTTGCTCTTCTATGAACAATGCGCGAATTAGGAGGAGTGGTTCGATTATTTTCCGTGGTTGTACCTTGTATGACCGCGATGGCTTCTTATCAAGGCTCGAAATCCTCCCTTCAGAACGAAGGGGAAAGTGAAGGTGAAGAACTTGGGCATCCTTCAGTTCGATCGTTCTTGATGGAAACATTCCACCGAAGGACTTCTCAATTATTCCCCCTCCTTTCACGAGGAAAAGTGAAATAAAAAGTAAACAAAGCAAACGAAAGGGAGAAGCAATAAGTAACAGGCCCCACCTTCCCTTACAGGGCCTCCATTCTGCGAAGCAAAAAAAAAACATAATAAAACCTCAAGCGAGTTGGAGTTTCCTTTTGATAAAATGCAGGGCAAGGTGACTGCTTCCATAGGTTGGTTGACATTGCACAACTTTTGGTTATTTGCAACTAGATGAAATTTCCACTTTCTGGCCCATGATTAATACTGTTAATGAAACAATCTCAGACATTTCTGTCAGAGCATCGCCCTGCTCTTAACTAGGCCACGTCTCTCAATTTTTTTCCGTCGGTTTTCGCAACGACCTATAGGCGCTTTGAATGATCCAAGGTGAAAGGAATTTTAAAAAGAGTAGCCACGTCCCGGACTGTGAAGACACAGTCCAAACAAAACAATCCCTTGTATTGCAAACGATAGTACTTTATGCATGAAGTTAAGTGATTCAAGGTGATACTATAATGGCTCCACCCTTTGTAAAATTAGAACAAACTGTTTATTGA
Organism: Metellina segmentata; assembly: GCA_947359465.1. NCBI lineage: Eukaryota > Metazoa > Arthropoda > Arachnida > Araneae > Tetragnathidae > Metellina > Metellina segmentata. Next base: position 91,116,068 of record OX375875.1, on the reverse strand, counting down.
AATCCATTCACACGGGATAAGAATATAAATACTCAAACGTTTGTTTTGTTTTCAGTTAAAAACCGTTGTATAGATCGGGATCATATATATATATACAGCCACACATATAATTTTAAATTGTAACCAGTTATTGTTAAAAAGAAAACCTGATTATACATTGAATAGTTGTTATTTTGGTGGCATACTTATGTTAAAAAATTTTTAATAAACTGTTGGCCACAACCTCTTTTGCCCAATTTTTTACTCCAAAATCAGAAAATACGCTTTTTTTTTGCGCTGTGGCTCTAATAATTCGGTCATGCCAATTCAAAGAGTTTGTTAAAGTGTTTTGTATAGTTTACGTAAAAAATTCTGAATGATCAGAAAATATGCTCTTGAGAAACGATATATCTATCTATCTATCTATCTATCTATCTATCTATCTATATATATATATATATATATATATATATATATATATATATATATATGTATATATATATATATATATATATATATATATATATATATATATATATATATATATATATATATATATATATATATATATATATATATATATATATATATATATATATGTATATATATATATATATATATATATATATATATATATATATATATATATATATATATATATATATATATATATATATATATACATACATATATATATGGTGTAAATTAAATTTTTGCATTCTAGATTCATAAGTAAACATTTATTTACTTTACTTTCAAAATTTCCCGGCATTACCTCAGTGGTTTTGGTTACCAATAGATTAAAACAAGGACCAGTCATTTTTACAAAGTGAAAAATCACTTTTCTCCTTCATAGGAAACTACAAGTATCACTTACTTGTTCGGAAATAAATTTTTAACACTGTTTTGATATTTTAATTTGCATATTTCTAAATACTGCATTGATTATTTCCATTACAAAATAAATTGCAGGATATAATATTGCTTTCAGTTCTTTCATTTGAGTAAGGTTTAATGCTTATACTGATAGAACGCATGCTTTGCTAAATGTAGTATTTCAAAACTCAACACTCACGTAAAAGATTTTTGAATGACTTTATAAATTATACTCATGAAAAGTATTATTTTTCTATTTCTCTATTATTTAAACACTTAAATATAAAAGTGTTACTTATTCAATTACATCACCGTAATAATTTTGCATATTTTTGGGGTTTTTACGTCTTTTAAAATCCCATGTCCTGTTACATTTTGTATGAACTTATTTAAATGAGTAAATAGAAATAATGACCTGACCTTAAGATTCTTATGTTGTGTGTACACCTCCCTTGAAAGGATAAGCTCTGATTTAAGAAGAGTGTGTCTTGAATAGTGATGAAACATCTGGGTTTGGGTAACATCTTAGTTACATGCCTCGCGGTATCATTTCAGTTCGTAACAATGTTTGCATACAAACTCGTATGGAGAAAGCTATGAGAAGTTGAAGGTCTAACCATTAAGATTACTGTTTTTGATAACGAAGAGTGTATTTTTTTGCGCAAGGCATCTATGACAATATTTAAAAGATTTAAAAAATATGTCTTCATTTTTGATGCTTGTTAAAAAGGAACTCAATGCGACTTTTTTGACCGTTTATTTTTATTCTGATAGTGACAGTCTTTGTTCTTTTTATCGAGTAAATAAAAGAAAGAGGGTTATATTTATAATTTAAATTTTATATCTACAAGAATGCGTCAATCAATGCAAAGTTACAACTAGTTTGAATTTTAACAAGATTTATTCAAAATTTTATTAAAATTATGTATAAAAAATAATTTTAAAATGGTGAAGAAGGTAATGGCAATAATTGGTTTTAGGATTTCAATAATTTTGGTTTGTCCCAAAATTAGCTTTTAACAATAATTAGTTTCATGTTTTGACAGAATAAAACATGATAAATTCTAAGGAAATTAAAAATAGATTAGACTAACGTATAAAACTACATACCAAGTGGAAACATAAATGTAATACATAACCGATAAAAAAGTGTCTTTCAAGTAGTATTTTAACCGAATGTTACAGAAAAATATGTATTGAACTTTCTGAATGTTTTTATGAAATAAAAAGATGACAATATAAATTATTTCATATTGTATTGATAAAATGGATATCAATATGCCTTTTGCTAAAATGACAAAAAAGGTATAATTTTGCTTGATTAAAAATAACTACCCCTACACTTTCTTCTACCAAATCGCTTATGGAAAACATAATTTATTTTTAATACGTAACAATAAAAATACTCAAAATCGCTTATTATAAGGATGTTAAAAGGGTATTACTTAAAATTATTTCTGAACACATTTGTCAAAAAAACCTAAACCATTAAAATGAAATAAATCCAACAGGATTTAAGACGTTTTACAATCCGTATAGCATACCGTGCCCATCTTGCATCACACCTATTGAAAATCGCTGTTCTACGATCTTGAAATATACATTTTTAGCAATTTAAAAAGTGAAACAATATACTTTTGAAAATAAATGTAGTATAGGATTTCTAAATAAATACCTTTAAGCAACTACATTCCTGTAAATACGTATATCTACCCTTTATAGGCGCATGCCGAGTTCCGTAAGTAAATAATTACGCTAACATAATTCACATGTGCTATCCTGTTTGCCTTTCAATTTCATTCTCTCAGTCGAACAACGAAGTATTTCTTCGATAACATGAAATGACATCATGTTTTCAAAGGAGGGAAAGATTAACCCATTTCGATAACATCTCAATCATGATCGTCTAACGAATTCAGGACCCTTGGCTATGACACTAAAATGATACCGTCAAGTTTTGTTTCTCAGAGGTGTGTCCAAGGAATCAAACTTTTTGAGCCCTATTAAACCTTTTTCACAGTTAGAAAAATTTTAAGGTTGTCTTCTTATATTGATGCTGACCTCTTCAAGAGTTGTGAAATTCCGCAATGTTGGAATGGACAAAAATGGGAACTACGCTGATACTGTTCGCACATTCATGTAATGCTAAGTGAGAATCGTAATTCGTTTGAGAGTCTTGTGCTAAATATAAACTTGTGTTTTGTAATGGTAGTTAGTTAGTTTAATTAATGTAATCCTGGAGGAAAAAAAGGGATATCGGCGGAGGTCCGGGATCAATCCCGATCAATTCGAGGGTAACGCTTCATAATTTTGAATCACGATAAGGTGACGAGGTCAACACCTGCGTTGGTATTACTCTCTCCAAACATCCATACCACGCCACCGTGAGGACATATGAGGCCACGACAGATTTAACGGTCTTTGGTGCGATCGAGTTTGAAGATCGAACTCGCCATAATAACCAGTTTATAATCCGCGATTCTATCAATTGCATTTCATAATGAAGACTATTTGAATTTCTTACTACACTAGGGGGCTCCGTCTTCTGCTCGCCTACGCTCTCCAACCCAAGATTGCAACGCAGTCCCATTTGGGTTCCTCCAGAGCGACGTTGATTAATCTACTTTTCAAAATATAGCATCTCTACTTTACAAATTCTAAATTTGAAAAGAATCCACCGAAAAATAATTTTTATTCGGTATTCGAATCTCATATTTTTTCACTGAGATTTGAGTGTTTAAAGGTTATGTCCCGATAGGAACTAGACTTCTGAAAAAAACTCTCCTGTCACCATTGATTTGCATATGCACAAATGATGGATACGAAAACACGTTAGCAATTCGTTACTTACGTCGTTCACCCTTAACATTTCGAATACCGGAAGCTTTTGCAAGGTATCTCTCTACCTGGAGGGACTGACAGTTCCAAAGGTACTCCGAAACAGGTTGGACGCGACGGACATTCTGGGTTTGTGGGTTGCACGTGATCCCCAAGTTTCGAAAGGCGAAGAATAGTTGCTGCATCCTTCCCGAATCGCAATCGGAACCGTTCTTTTTTGTTGTTGTTGTTCTTTGTTTCCTCCTTATCTTTTCGGTTTTGGAAGAAGACTTTCGCTTTCTGCCTGATGATGCATTGTCCGACCGCTGGCATTGAACCGGGTGAGTTGAGGAGCATCTGTCCTTTCTCGTCTTGATAGCGCTAATCCTGACGGGACGTTTAGCGCAATCTATTGAAAATGGGAGAATCGTCGTTTTGTTTTCCGCACCTTCTGTGTCGTGTCTGGAGTTTCTTTTATTTCAAAGAACAAGAGTTTTAACCTAAAATTACCAGGATAGGGCCATGAACTTATGAACGAGACCTTTGCAAATTAACTAGGCAACGAAGCTCGTTCTTTGTTCCATCGATGTCTAAATATGCCGTATTGTGTATTGTTGTCTATGAGAGTGAGCTTTCAGTGTGAACAGGCAAACTGGACGGAATGTAAAGATTTTACTTCCTCTATCCAAATTCAATAATTTGATACATGTCGGGTTACATTAAATGTACGTTTTGGCGACGTTTGGCATTTCATCTAATTGACCTTGACAATCGACTATCATTTTCCGATTCAAAATTCATTCTTTGGAATCTTTTCGGCCCAAGTAACCCTTTTGGAAGAATAGCGGATGAGCAACCGGAGGGTTACGAGTTCGAAACTAGATCCAACAAAAGACCGTCGTGTTTGTGGGGACTGGTTCACGTTGAACCTGCCGTGTACACACTGTGTCATGGTGTGGAAGTTTGGAGAGTTGGTTGCGATCTCAAGAGTGACTCGTCATTTTACCATGGTTCAAAAGTACGAGGTATCGTCTTCGGACATTTCCCTTCAGGATTTATTCTGGAGTGTCACAAAAAGCCCGCTGTGTTGCTCCAACTTGCCGTTAATTTAATTAGGTACCTAAATCTCCTTGGAATTTTTATTGGTGGTATTGAAATCGTGTTCGAAAATCAAGCCAAGTGACCTCACTTCCGGAATACGTTCAGGAAACACGCTCGTAGTGGAAAAAACAGTACCACCATATTCCTTTATCCTGACAAAAAATGCCTCTCAATGGTGGAATAAAGATAAAATATTTAACTGCTAGCTAATTAAAAAAAGGATTTTTTAAAAACTGTTTTCCTCAATATAAAACTATTACATTGCCATTTTGAAATATACTTATTCAATTTCTTAAAATGGCACACCAGGTGCAGATATACATATATATATATATATTCAGTGCTTTGCAACACAACTCCAAGCAATTGCAATTGTTTTGCAGGCATTTTGTCCGAATTTTGAAAACTGCTGTAAAATTAAAAACAGACGTTAAACCAAACCTCGAAATAGATTTTTTATTCCAGGTTTATGCACGTAATTTTTTAAATTAGGTGCACAGGTTACATTTTAGGAGCATATTTATAAAAAAACGCAATATAAGAGCATTAATGTAATGTAAACTACTTTATTAGTTGGGTATGTTTAGATAGGTTAGTAGTAGGTAGTTAATAAAAATATTTAAACATCTAAATTCTCCTTCTCCAGCGCAAGACTGTCGAGACAGTCACTTCAACCGAACCATTTGGAAAATGTTTCTATCATCGGAAAGTTCTGGTGGCAGTAGCACAAGTAAACCTTCCTCCTGTATAAGCCCGTTACGGCCCAGCAATTTTGCTTTCGCGTAATGTGTATATAGGAATTTTAATTATGTTCCTTTGGAGCAAGAGAGGTCGATACTAATATTTTGTTCAACCATCAAAATAACATTAAACACGTCCCCCCCCCGTTTTTTTTTAACGTGCACCTAGCAGTAAAAAATTAGGTGCATAATTCTATTTTCATGTGCACCTGTGTACCCGGGTATTTCGAGCCCTGCGTTAAACACAATTATCGGCTAAATATGTATTACATTTTTATAATAAAAAATTAAATAACTTACTTTATTTAAAACCAAGGTATACTTTCAGAATTTGCAATTCTGTCGATAACTTTTGAAGTGAAATATTTTATCATAGACATAGAAGATGTTATAAAGTGTTTGTGGTAATTTGGGCGGTGTAGGAAAACTGTTCCGTAGCTAGAAAAGAAAAAAAAGTGCGGCAAGGAGCGCTTTGCACTGCAGAACATCGTAACTTATGATTGAAAAAAAAGGCCACAATTTTGGTACTTTAAATCGTTATTTTTGAATTTGCCAAAAATTTAAATTGATCTGAAGTCTAGATCTCGATGAGCTTAACCAAATCTGTGTCGTTGCTTGTGTCACCATTTGAATAGTAATTTTGGTTTCGAATCTTCTCATCCAATCCATTGACACATTTTTGTGATCGCCAATGCGATAAACATATCAAATTTATGTATATCCCATATTCTAAAGTATTAATACATTGGTCAGATCTTGACGCGATATTTCGTCATCGAGAATGATGCCGATTGAAGACAGTTGCCGCTTTTTGATGATGACGAAATCTGGTCAGTTTCCTTCTTTTCACGTAGCATCTCGTCCCTCAAGATGTGGTCAGTTTTGCTAATGACGAGATATCTCGTCTGGACAATCACTAGTAGAGTTAAAACAGATAACATAATCAAAATAATCGGTTTTTAAAAGTAAACGCAATAAATATTTATTTTAAAAAGTTGCCTTACATGAGAAATTACGTGCTTTATGCTTTTTTTTAATTTCTGAAGATATAAAAAGGAAAATGTATGGTATTTGTACAGTATAGGTAATATGGGCAAACCCCCCAATTGTACAAAATACCCATACACTTTCCAATGGATATTTTTAGGTATGGCAAAAGGGTCATACTTGGCCAAGCAGCGCCAAACACGACATTGTCAAGTAAAAAATGTCGTGAAAGGGAAGAAAAAGAGGAATTGTGGAATAGAGCAGTGCAACGGAAGAATAAAAAGACCGCTTGGGTATCCCGGGAGCGCTATTCCAATGTTTACTAAAGACAGTAATCCCCTTGGGGAAGGAAAATATCGCAAGGTTTCATAGGGACCGGGAAGACCGTACACATCTATAGGAGCTGTGTTCATGATGCTCTGACTTTACTTCTTATAACCATGAGGAAATAATTGAATAAAAGAATATTTTTAATAATTATTATAATATTATTAATATGTATTATAGTATTTTTAATAATTATTTTAATATTTTTTTAATACTTATAGTAATAATATTTTTAATTATTAAAATAATTTTACGATGAAAAATAATTTAATCTAAACCATGATGAAACATAAAACTCCAGTTTCGATCTAATTCATAAAATTTTTCAATTCCTAAGTCATAAACGATTCGAAATATTTGTAAAACTGATTATAAAGCAATGTAGTAATGTTAGAAATTCTTTGATGCTCTCGTCCTTTGTTCTAATCAACATACATCTGTGAAAACCTGTAATTGTCGTATTAGAGAGTGAAGCGAAATCAAATTTAGTTTTCATTTCTAACACGCAATGCTTGCATATAAGTATTTATGCCTGATTTGGTTTGACGATTATGGACATTTTTTGCAACACGATGGTATTTATGCTTGAAAGAGTTGATATTCAAATTTAATGCTTCGAGCATGATAACACCTTTTCTTTTGTTCAACTCTATCATGACTTGGTTAAACGGACAAAAGAGTTGATGGAAGAAAGCCTTTCTCAAAAGAAATGAACTCGTTCTTTCAGTCATTTTCTCCTCTATCTTCTTCATGTGTCATATTCTACACTAAGATTTACTAAAGGCCTCGTAAAATATGTCACTAATACTTTGGAAAATTTAGAATTCTGGAATTATCTGACATGTTTCTCACTTGAATTTAAATTACGATATTTTTCATAACATATTATAATGTAGTACCTGAATGAGCTTGTGTGACTTACAAATTTCTTCAGAGTGTTCAATTTAATGATTCAACATTCTGAACACTTCAGCATTGAAAATAATTTTGAAACTTACACCAAAATTTGAACTGAGTGAATTTGTTTTACGTCATAAAGAAAATGAATTAAAAACATTTGAAGAAATCGAAAAGATGACAGATTGAATCTGCAATTCGTGCAGACGCAGTTCTAAGTTCTAAAATTAATGTTGTTAAATGTTTTTCGTAATTAAAATTTATTGTTTCACATAAGGGTTATGTAATTAATTTATTCTTGTTATAACATATTTATGTAGATAAATACTGTTTACGATAAGCCTACAACATTAATAAAATATTTCTTCGATCTGAAATCACGTTTTAATTGTCAAATTGCTTATTAAGTTGTTACTGATTTGCATTATTTTAAAAAGGAATTGATTCATGATGAAATGATCATTTCATTATATTGACTTTTTATGATGCGCTTGGGATAGTAGTAGAAATTGGTTTTACAAATTCTATGGAAATATTGTATGTGCAAACGTACATTTAGCTTATAAAATTACGGGTACATATAACCTAAGAATGAAAATCAAAGAAATCTTGTGAATAGCTTTGATCATTACATGGAATACCTTATAAGCTCGTTCTTATTGTCGTAGTGTGTCTGTAAAAATGTTCATTACAAAAAAGATTACGGAGAACAATGTCTTAATATGATACAGCACGAATTATTGAATTTCATATTTAGATAATATATGTTCTAACAAATGAAATCTAGAACATTAACGATTTTAAATAAACTAAACATGCATTTTAGTGAATATAATGTAAGTTTTAATAACCTGAGGCCGACATTTTGTTGTTGTTGAAAATCAGCCTTTTTATTGCTTACTTTAATTGGAATTTAGAGCAAGAATTTAAAAAATCAATGTTCCAGCAGTCGGCATCAAATTCTTTGGTGATTCGATTTCGTGGCCATTGACACACTTTACGGAATAATCGAAATTTAATTAGTGTCGAGAAAAAGAGACCAAACAAGTTGGATGAATATAAACATTAAAATAGTTTAGATATAGGTGAGGTTTTTCAATTGGAAATTTTTATTGATACCTAACTTTGAATAATGGGCAGTATATTAATCTAAAATGCATGTTCCATTGTTATGCTGTATAATTGTTTCAAGCTGTTTGAAAAAGGTGTTTTGGATAAGGATATAGTAATAGATTAAAAATACTAATTTTCTTTATCGAGGGAAAAAAGCTCAACTCAAAATCTTGTGAAATTTCCTTTCACAGAACATAATTAAAAAATAGAAGGCCGGTCGTTTTTTACTTTAATTGCTTGACATATTTTCAATTTCAGGTGTTTTACCATCCATGGTCAGAAGTGAATTTTAGAAAACAAAAGAATGAGTATAAATTCAATAAATAGTACGTGGATGATGTATTATCGACACATGAAGGTAACCAATCTTTTGTTTGAAGCAGCCATTTCTATAACATCACAGGATCATGTTGAATGGTACATCATCATTTTGATACCGTCAGTGAATTAACTAATAACTGATGGTGATAAATTTATTATTTTCATCTGTGTTTTATGTTTTTATTCCATTTAATAAAAATAATTACTTGATAGTTGACAGTTAAAAATTTAAAGAGACCGAAAGAATAATATAATGAAAAATATATCTATGAATTTGGAAACAGTATCAATTAATCGTTATTTGTTTTCAAATGATGACAGAATGACAAATAATTCTAAAATGACAGAATATGAAAATTTTAGTGTAAAATTTAATAATTAAGCGAATTTAGAATAACACTTAATTTTATCTATAAATTCAGTTATAGAATGTATGGAATATGTTAACCAATTTTCAAAATCCCAATTTCTTTATGGAGAAGTTAGCTATTTGAAGTAAAAAAACTAGTAGGCGCGAGTATTTAAAAAATTAATTTTATAAAAAACTATTAATAAAAAATACTTAATACACAAAGAAAGAATGCATAAGAGAAAGGGGTACATGGTGAATTTAATAATTTACAAATGGTGAAGGTAATTAGGGCCTTTATAAAAGAAAAATAAATTATTAATTTAATATAAAATGCATATTTTTTAATAAATAAAAATGCACATTGAAGTTATTTTGTAAACGCATTCTTATTTACTATGAATGAAAGGCAAGTTTTGATTTCGAGAATGAAAATAAGTATTCAAAGGATAATTTAATAAAAATGGACAGTCATTTCAGTGTATAGAGGAAAGTACGCTTGTAAATAAACTTATAAATAACCTGCATATAAGAGTTATTTGACAAACAAATGTCTGATTCAGACACATAAATGACAAGATAAAGTTAATTCTTTTTGTTGTATTTGGTTATTGAAAGATTAAAATGAGATATTCTTAACCTTTCATAGACTAGTGCCAAAACCCATCCGACTCTTTGATTTTTTTAAATAGGAACATCTTTGTGGTTCTATTTGGAACTATTTAAAGGTAGAATTTAGACGAAGAGCTTCGTTTTAAGGCACGATGCAGATTAGCGGAAAGTGAGAAATAATTGAGATCGATTTCAACTCACAATAACTCAAATGGTTATCAGAGGAGTGGCAAAGGGAATTGTTTGAGATGATCTTTAATAACATTTATAAGTGGTGGGGCCGACGGATCATTAGCAATTCGTGATAAAAGAGGATGAAGATTTTAAAACCCAGCGAAATTTTGATACTTCTGAAGAATTTATGAGAGGCCCAGACAAGTATATATCGACATTATAAAAATCTTTAACTGCGATCCAAAGTTTCACAACAAAAACTGCATTCTAGGTCTAATGTCTTTAAAAGGCAGATCTTAACATTAGCTTTAGTTTGCGATCAATTTTGCGGTCGTAGCGTTTCACAGCGTTAAGTTATACTGATTTGAAGTTTGCGCGACGCATTAGGAAAGTCCCCCAAACACACCCGTTTGCGCTTATCGCGGCGCGTGAACTAAAGGTCACTAACAAATCTAGTTTCCTCAAGTATCGAATGACATTAGGTTGGTTTCATTAGCGTTGATAACATAGAAATTATTTGACCGAATTCGATTTCCAATTTTAAGAAAAAAAAAAATCACAGCCTTCCATACTGACCACCTAGTACCGGCCTGATTTAAAAGATGCATTCATGTCAAAATTGTTATGGTTTTAACTAGTTGCCTCAAAGATCAAAACTAGAAAACAATCTCCTTCAGCAGCGAACAGTAGCAAAGAGCAAATTAAATTTAAGGCATTCCGCCAGATTCACCCCTGTTTAATATAAACAAGCTCTATACCGACTTCCACCATCCAGACAGTGTATAGAGCGGTTCTAGTAATGTATAGTAAAGAGCTGACATATTATGACAAACTTGAATTGTATCAACAATTTATAACAGTGATGATTACACCCTCTGCTTTTTAGTTAATTAATTCGTGTCCGCTTTTTCCTGATGTGTCTACCTGCGTCCTCTTAATCCACTTGGTCCATTTTTTGAAATATTAGTAGTCAACATCAGTATTTAGAATAATTTTTTACAATAGCAACTCTTTCAAAGAAAAACACAGGATCGCTATAAGAGTTAGAGCAATACACAAGGTATAGAGGGTAAAAATCCAAATGATTTAACTATCATCCCGTTTATCTTTTACATGATAGAGGGTAACACCAACAGCAACTCCGTTAGAGAAAAAATTACAAGATTCCTTAAAACAAACCGATAAAATACTTAATTATCATCCTGTTTATCTTTTATTGCCGCAATCAAGATAAAGGGTGACTCTGCTTAGAATAATATATAAGAACAACAACTCTTTTAGTGAGTTGTAATATCTCCTCTCCACAAGATAAAGGGTAAAAATCCAAAAAAGACTCTTAATTAACATCTTGTTCATCAGTTACTCCCCCAAATATGATAAAGAGTAACTCAAACAGCATTTAGAATAACATACAGTAGCAACGGTTTTAGAGAAAAACAGGATTCCTATAGGATTTTGAGTAACATACAAGATAGAGGATAAAAATTTAAAAAAAATCTTAAATATCATCCTGCTTATCTTTTACTTTCCCGAACAAGTTAAAGGGTAACACCAGCAGCATTTACAATAATATACAGTAACTCTTCTAGAGAAAAAACACAAGAATCCTATAGGATTTATAGTAACACTCGAGAGAGGTTAAAAATCCAAGACTTGAATTTCTTCTTGTTTATCTTTTAATCCGCAAAACAATATAGGGATAACACCAACAGCATTTAGAATAACATACAACAGCAACTCTTTTAGAGAAAAAACGCAGGATTCCATTGTAATCGAAAGAGACTATAATTCTGTTATCTTTTCTCTCCTAAGGAAGACAACACCAACAGCATTTAGAATAATATACAACTCCAACTATTTGGGGGAAAACCCTCACAGGGTTCCTTAGAAATCGTGAGAGACTATAATAATGCTTATCTTTACTTTTCTAAGGAAGACAACACCAACAGCATTTAAAATAACATACAAAAGCAACAATTTTAGAAAAAAAAACCACAGGATTCCTTAGAAATTGAAAGAGACTATAATCCTGTTTATCTTTACTCTTCTAAAGACAACACCAACAGCATTTAGAATAATATACAAGTGCAACTAGTTTAGGGGAAAAAACCACAGGATTAATTAGAAATTGAAAGAGACTATAATACTGTTTATCTTTACTTTTCTAAGGAAGACAATACCAACAGCATTTAGAATAATATACAACAGCAACTATTTTAGGAGACAAAACCCCACAGGATTCCTGAGAAATCGAAAGAGACTATAATCCTGTTTATCTTTACTCTTCTAAAGACAACACCAACACCTTAACACCAATAGTTTTTAGAATAATATATAACTGCAACTATTTTGGGAAAGAACCCCACAGGATTCCTTAGAAATCGAAAGTGACTATAATCCTGTTTGTTTTTACTTTTCTAAGGAAGACAACACCCACAGCATTTAGAATAACATACAACAGCAACTATTTTAGGAAACAAAACCCCACAGGATTCCTTAGAAATTGAAAGAGACTATAATCCTGTTTATCTTTACCCTTTTTAAGAAGACACCATCGCAACAACATCACTTAGAATAATATACAACAGAAACTCTTTCAAAGAGAAAGAACACAAGATTCGTAAAAAACTGAAAAAGACAATCACCCAGTTTTATTTTTAAACTCCCCCAAACAAGACCATAACACCTACAGTATTTACCTTTAGGGGGTGGGTTCTGGTTAGACACATGGTTGATGTTAGTGAACGGTTGGACCGATCTGATTCCGATCATGCTGCAAGGAGGGTTGAAAGCGAATGGGACACTCCACAGGTATTCAGCACTTGAGAAATATTGGACTGAAGGTATCCGTCCGAGATCACCCTCTTTTCATCCGTGCTCCTTTTTGACAGCTGCCTCCTGGGTTTCCACATTTGGCGACAAATCGCCCTCTCTCTCATGCGGAAGTAGAAAACACTTTCGCGCGACCCTAACCTAAAAAATAGCCGCCTCTCTCAAGGATTTTCGCTTCCAATGGGTTCCGCAGAAAGGTGGTTGCTAGTTGAGTGGGTTTCGAAGGTTGCGGGCTCGATCCCGCCCTCATAAGAGGGATAGCTTTTTTTTTCGGAGGGGGGAAAATGGAGTAGTGAAGCGGAATCAGCTGCTTGTTTCATGGCTGATATCAATGGGATGAACGGATCGCCAAGCTCGCTGTTTTTGTTTTGTAAACATGCCACTGGACACGGCATTTATCGCCGTTTGTTTTTGCAATTCGACTGGAAAGATTACTCAATTTTTTGATGCATTTGAGCTGTTTCGGGGTTCTGGGAGTTTGGATTCTCCTTGGAGGGTAACGAGATGAAAGGTACGCGAGTTTCCACACGCTCACGCTACTTTGATTTGCGTTTTTAGGCTTATCCATCGAGGGACACTTTGTTTCAAAACTGGGAACCGAAAAGTTGGAAAATATGGTAGGTAGGTAGGTTAAACCTAAGTCACGCTGGAGTAACGAAATGGCGATGGTCTGAAGTAAAGACTCAAAGGAAAGATCCGAGGACACTACTTCGCAATTTTGAACTACGGTCAGAAGACATCAGCACCTTAGTTGGTACACCACTCCAACGTGATTCCCTGCAAGAAGTATTCACACATAAGTTGAAACATCTACAATCGAGGCGATTAAATGCATAATCGGTCGACCAGTCACGGAAATACCATTCGATGTGTTCAAAATTTTGTAGTTCCTCTCTATAGCGATGCTCAGTTTATTTATAAATCCCGTCTCTTTTATTCCTCCTCTAAAGGCAAATATTGCACGTGGCTTTACTCACAATACTAATTCGAAGAAATGTATCGTCAAACAAAACTAAAAGCACCCAAAGTAAAGAAACTTTGAGCAGCAGAGTTTAGTAGTTTCAGAAATAAAATTTAGCCCAAACATAAACTTCCTTCCACTTTTACGACTTACTAAAATATGTAACGTAATTTTAATTAACGCCGTACTAGAGCAACACAACGGGTTATTGACAACGTTCCGGGATCAATCCCCTAAGGAAAAGAACCAAGGACAACCGCACGTAATTTTGAACCACTGTCAAATGACGAGGCAACACCTGAGCACGCACTCCACTCTCCAAACTTCCACATCAACCCAACTTGAGGACTTTAGGGTACGACAGTTTTAAGGTGCACCAGCCTCCACTACAAAATAGGCTTACAAATATCCTTGCACTGACCCGGAATCCAACCAGGAACCTTCCGGCCAACACCTTAACCTCCAGACCGGTTGGTCAGTAGAACTTGATTGGAGGGTAGAGACATTTTGAAATTAATTACTTTCAATATTTTTGAAAAAACAATAAGGAATCTAATTTTTAAAATATCCCAATGTTATTCGTATTCTTTGTTTCCAATATATTCATTTGAAAACAAAAGGAGAGACTATTTTGTCGTTCATCGTTCATGGAAACTTTCTGGTGATATTGGCCATTCGTTCCTCGAATTCGTAGAAATTTGCATTTGAGACATTTTTCCTTTCAAGGAGGTCCGGCCAACCGGTATGGTGGTTAAGATGTTAGCCTTTAGATCAGAAGATTCCTGGTTCGAATCCGCGTTAGGGCATGGATATTTGTAAGCGTATGGTGTAGAAGCAGCTGGTGCACCTTAAATCTGTCGTGGCCCAAAGTCCTCACGTTGGTTTGGTGTGGAAGTTTGGAGAGTGGGGTGCAGCTCAGGTGTTGCCTCGTTATCTGAACGTGGTGTTGAACTGGGATCTTTCCCTTAGGGGATTGATCCCGGACCGTCGTCAATAGTGTTGCACTAGTACGGCGTTAATTAAAAATTACCAATTACCTTACAAGGAAAATAATGCTTTTACATTTCCAAAGCAGTTGTTTCGTTTTAGACAATTCTCTTACATCTTCGATCTGTTATTAAATAAGGTAGATATAAGTAGTTGAATTTACATCGTACTGGTAATGGCAATGGTAATTTTAGTTAACGTCGTACTAGAGCAACACAACGTACTATTGACGACGGTCCGGGATCAATCCCTTAAGGGAAATATCTGAGGATAACACAACCACGGTAGTATGACGAGGCAACACCTGAGCTCGCACTCCACTCTCCAAACTTCCACATTCACCCAACGAGAGGACTTTCGGCCACGACAGATTTAAGGTGCACAAGCCGCCTTTACACCATACGCTTACAAACATCCATGCCCGGACACGGATTCGAACCAGGAACTTTCCGATCTAGAGGCTAACACCGTAACCACTATACCGGTTGGTCTACATCGCACTGGAGCAATTCATCGGGCTATTGACGACAGTCTGGGATCAATCCTTGAAAGATTAAAGGACGCCTCGTATGTTTGTACAACGGTCAAATGACGAGGCCAGCATCTGAGCTGGCACCCCATTCTCCAAAATTCCGCATCACGTCAACGTGGGGAATTTTGAGGCCACGAGAGATTTAGCATGCACCATCCCCCATATCCATGATGTCAAATTGAGATAACCATTTTATTTGAAAACTTTTTATAAAGTGTTTGAGTCATTTATAGTCTTGCGATCTCAAGACTTATTTTGTTATTCTAACCACGTGATTTTCTAACTCACTTGATATTGAGTTGCTCTCAACAGTGTAATCAAATGTCCATATATCGCATAAATACAAGTGCCCTTGAACATTAAAATAAGACAGGATTTATTTGTTCATAAGAGGAAATACCCGTCCTATCAGATATCCATTTGGAGGATATCCGACCTGTATTTCACGACTTGAAACTTGCAAAGAAATGTGACTGGGAACGCGAATGATAAAAGGTAGTAAAATAATAAAGTATTCGTCAATATTTTACAGCCTTTTAATGCTACTCTCTGGGCGATCTCTATAAAAGAACAAGTTAGTGAGAAAAAATGAACAATATGGGAATGCTTAACCCTTCTTTGCATGACTTTTTCTTTATTGGTGAAATAAATCAAGGTGACATAATTCACGTTCAAAATTAAAGGAAAAATGGTTAAAAAAATCTTAGTATATATTTATAGTATAAATTTAGCAAAAACAATATGATGGGTATCATGTGGTATTTTTTAAATTAAACGCAAACTTTTTCAGAAATTGCTCTAAAAATAACATAAACACATGTTACAAACCTTTCTTCCACTCATTTTCACTTTTTTAGCAATAGAAACTCATATATAATAAAACAAAATTAAAAACGAAATCATACGTTTATTGCAACTACAGCCGACCAACCGGTATAGTGGTTAAGGTGTTAGCCTCTAGATAGGAAGGTTCCTGGTTCGAATCCGGGTTCGGGCATGGATGTTTGTAAACGTATGGTGTAGAGGCGGCTGGTGCATCTTAAATCTGTCGTGGCCGAAAGTCCTCACGTTGGGTTGGCGTGGAAGTTTGGAGAGTGGGGTGCCAGCTCAGGTGTTGCTTCGTCAACTGACCGTGGTTCAAAATTACGAAGTGTCGTCCTCGGATCTTTCCCGTAAGGGACTGATCCCGGACCGTCGTCAATAGCCCGTTGTGTAGCTCTAGTACGACGTTAACTAAAAATTACCATTATTGCAACTACAACAAACAGCGGAATGACAATTTCAAGCTCGTTTTACTGATAGTGACACTTGCTTATTTTTGACAGCTATGTTTTTTTTATGCAATGGACATTAAAAAGGTATCCAGACACGATAAACTTAAAGTGAACTTGTTCTTTTATATCATTTTTGGGCATTCAATGTTATGATGGAAATTGCCACCATTATGCAGAGTAGGGTTAAAACAAGTTTCGGAAACTGAATTTTAATTTATTTTATTTGGAATACCAAATTTACACCGATCCTAAAATTCTTTGATCAGTAATTACTTGAAAGTATTGAGTTACCCGGAAAGTTCTGCGCGTTTTTTAAGATAAATATCAAAGAAGCAGAACCAAAACATAAGAAAATTTCATTGAATCACATAATCTCCATTTTGTTCTATGACTTTCGCTATCTTTCTGGAATCTGTAAAATTCCTTTTTTTAAAAGATCGTTAGACTTATTTGTAAAGAAGTTATCGAGGTGCTGTTTGACCGTCTCCAAAGAATTGAACTCCAGGCCGTTTAAAATTTTTTGAAGTGAACTGAAGAGGAGAAAATCATCCGAGGGGGAAAGGTCTGGTGAATATGGTGTGTGACACAAAACATCCCAGCCTAACTCAATAAGTCTGTGACATTCAGCGAAATGTTGGGCCGAGCATTGTCAGGCTGGAAGACAACACCTCGACGATTGGTTAGTTCTGGCCTCTTTGCTTCGATTTCTGCTTTTAACACTGTCATTTGACAATGGTATATTTCCGAATTTATTGCCTTATTTTGTAGCAACAATTCATAATAAACAAATTCTTTGTAGTCCTACTCTACAGAAAGTATTACTTTTTTTGGGGATGCAGTCCACATCTCGATGTTCTCGGGCATCATCTTAGAGGCTGAAATTTTCACGCTTAAATTTAACAAACCATCTTCGAACTGTGGCCTCAGAAACAGCACTATGTCCATATACAGTACATATTTTACGAGCAGTCGGACTAGCATTTTTTCCTTTCTTAAAACAAAAGAGCATAATATGACGAAAATGAACTTTCTGGTTCTCCATTCTTAGCACTGGAGTGAAACAAAAAGTATGCCACATGCTATAATTATGCAGTGCAAGCACAAAAGACCGAATTTAAACATCTGCTTCAATCAAGGTCATTCTCCTCTTATCGGCAGTAGCAAAATAATAATAACAAAGCTCGATTCGTTCTTTAAAACGTGTAGAACTTTCCGGATGAACCAATATTAATCTGCTGCCGCAATTCAACAATATTAAATTTTATTTGGTACATACTTTGATTCATGTTTCATCATTAACCTTAATACAAAAGAAGCTTTTTAATTTTTAGATATGCTTTTGATATTTGTAACTAATTAGTTTTGTTCATGAATATCAATATTTCAACTGTTATTCATTGTCTTATTTCACGAATTGTCAATAATTATCGCGTGTTATATTGATATAAAATTATATATTTTTTAGTTATTAGTATAAAACTCGTATTTTAAGTTAAAGTTTTTACTTTACTTTTGACCGTGGTTCTAAATTACGTGGTGTTGCCCTCGAATATCTTTCCATTCGGGGTTAATCGCGAACAATCACCGCCGACCAACCGGTCTAGTGGTTAAGGTGTTAGCCTCTAGATAGGAAGGTTCCTGGTTCAAATCCGGGCCAATGCACGTATGTTTGTAAGCGATGGTGTAGAGGCGACTGGTGCACCTTAAATCTGCAGTGGCCAAAAGTCCTCGCATTGGTTGGTGTGGAAGTTTGGAGAGTGGGGTTCCAGCTCACCAGTGCAAACTCATTGCTTGATATCTGATTGCGAGATATTTGCTCACAGAACTGAAAGCTAAAATAGATCCTGTAATTCAAAGAAACACACCATAAAAATTTATTGAACGCAATGCTGATCGACTCTGAATTGCACAACCTTAAACAGGTGGCCTGTCACATTTTGAAAGCCCGCAGCATTCAGGAAAATAGATTATGACTCTTTCAACTGACTGCTGTAAAATTTGATGCATAAACTTACACCGACTGCAGGAGAATCTATCTGATTCACCAAGAGTGAAATCCATACCTGACGAAGACATCCGACTGTTGCCCCTAAAGCTGTTGAAAGGGCGGTCAATATTGACAGAAGCTTCAGCTACATTGAGCAAAAAATCTGGGTACAGCTACACTCTACGTTTATGACTGATGGCAACGGCTTGGCGATTTTTTTTGGCGCACTTCTAAAGTCGCCAAGGAAATAATTATTTCTTAACTCTTTTCCTGTCACAATTTTTTTTCTTTTTACAACACACTTTTTAAGCACATTTCAGAACGTTTTAAAAAGTATATTTAAAAAAAACTTTCACAAAAAGTAGTAAGCTTAATCACATATCAAAACACATTTGTGAACCAGCAGAGAAACTAAGCTACGAATGGTAAGAATACCCTGAAACTTATCAACTACACTAAATACAGTGAGCATGTTGAAAAAGAAAAAGATTTACAAAAGAAAAAAAGCAAGAAATAATACCTGATAACGTCAGAATTCTCTCGTAAAAAAAATAATGAAAACGAAAATGGTCAAAAAAACAAAACTCTTAATTCTGTCGTGAAAACTATTATAACAAAATAAAAATTCCACAATTGTCAAAATACAAATAAATGGACCAATGGTACCACAGAAAACGATTTAAAAGGACCAATGCAATAAAAGGATATTTTAAAAACAAAATAACCAATGGGAGGAAAGAAAAAATTTCAAACGAATCAATGAAATCAAACGATTTTAAGGGATTTTGGAAGAACTTTCTAGAATATTCAAAATGAAAATTGAAAGTTTCCGTTTGCCGAGGTTGCCGTGAAAACCACAACAACAGCAACGAAAGATGGGTTGCCTTAATTTATCGTAACTCGCTACTAGAAGTGCGCCAAAAAAAAAAATCGCCAAGCCGTTGCCATCACTCATAAACGTAGAGTGTAGCTGTACCAAAATCTGAGAGAATGCTTCATACAAAATCCAAACACACATTTTTAAACCTTTTTTAACCTTGCTGTAACAACTCATCACAAAGAAAGGGTTTTTTTTTCTTCAAAATATGTATTATTTAACGTCAGAAGATGATATCCCATTCTAATAAAATTTTATATGTGAGCTAAAAATATCATTTAGCACTTTTTTCTTGCTGTGCCAGATAGAAATCAGAATTTTTTTTCTAAATAAAACGGTGACCCACCCTAGTGTTCACCCATTGATTCATCATCTCAATGGTTCACTCAGATGAGTAGTTTGGCATTTTAACCTTTTTTGTCACAACTGCAAAGAAATACGTATTTACTCATCTATCCTGTCATACGATGTATCTCCAAACAAGGTGATGCCAAATCGGCCAACCAAATAAGTTTTTCACAGAGCAAACACGTAACTACTAGTCGACATGTTGGTCACACTTTTTTAAAGATCCTTCCAACAGCAATTCAGTCTACTTATGTTCACATCTATGGGTATGATATTGGTATTTCAAATTAACCTCACACTGGACCAACACAACGGGCTATTTCACGTCTATGGGCAATTTAAACGAGAGAAAAATGCAGAGTTGTGACATGTTGATCCAACTTCTTAAAGCTCCTTCCAATTGCAATTAAGTCTACTTATGTTTCACATCTATGGGCATGATATTGGTATTTTAAATTAACCTCACACTGGAGCAACACAACGGCCAATTTCACGTCTATGGGTAATTTAAACGAGAGAAAAATGCAAAGAGTTGTGACATGTTAATCCAACTTCTTAAAGCTCCTTCCAATTGCAATTAAATCTACTTATGTGTCACATCTATGGGCATGATATTGGTATTTTAAATTAACCTCACACTGGAGCAACACAATGGGTTATTTAACGTCTATGGGTAATTTAAACGAGAGAAAAAATGCTAAGAGTTGCGACATGTTGATCTCACTTCTTAAAGCACCTTCCAATAGCAATTAAGTCTACTTATGTTTCACATCTATGGGTATGATATTGGTATTTTAAATTAAAGTCACACTGGAGCAAAACAACTGGCTATTTCACGTCTATGGGTAATTAAAAATAGAAAAAAAAAATGCAAAAAATATTCTAAAATGTTTACGAAAATAAATATTCTTTGAACTAAGAAAATCTAGGTAGATAAATTAACTCATTACCTGAAGATTAAAGAAAATGTAGAGACGTATTGAAATATGTCACAGAATTTCAGTATACTTTTTCAAATTTCGAAGGAAACCAAATATACATTACATTTTATTTCCTATAATAGTCTGAGAAATAAATATTTGAAATCTGAAACCGTGCATATTTAAAATTCATGACAAGGCAACAGCATAGCATGTTAATGTCATTTTAATGTTTTATATTTCAGAAACTTTATTTAAAAACGCAACTCACTAATTTTTTAAGTAGCATAAGTTGATTCTTTATGACACAGTTGGTAAACAGTTGTGTTATTTCATCAACATAAAAATCCTGAAGTAAATATTAAGAATACTTGAAAGTGTGATGGAAAAGTTAGATAAAAGTCATTTGTCGTGATTTGAATTAACAAGATATGTTCAGCTTTGTCTTTATTAATTAAGTACCAAGGACAACAATAAGTGAATAGGAACATGCACGTCGTTTTCGAGTAGTTGATTTCTTAAAGATTTTAAATTAAAAACCGCAAATGTAACGAAAACCCTGATATCATATTTCACCCCGTCAAGGTTTTACAATACGTGGATATGATTCTTATTTAAACGACGCTAAATATTCCCATGTATTGAATAAACGTAAACGGAAAATGAAAACAGATATTTCGTGAGCCACACAATCCAATAGTACTCAAGAAAAAAAAATAACCTTTAATTTTGGTCTATTAATCCATTTAATTTAAAATTAAAAATGACCTCAACTTACAAAATTTTTTCTAATTTTTCTGTCTCCCTACTATCTGAGTAATTTGGGGTTAAAAGATACTGTGTTGCCCAAATCAACACATTTAACTGTTGTGTTAAAAAATAAAACACACATTTAAGTTATAAAATTTTAAAAATACAAGACTCATTTTTTCTATGTTTTGAGTAAAAAAAGCATGTTTTCTTAATTCTTTCACCATTCAATTTTCTCAACTGCCTTTTTCAAAAACTCAAAACTCTTAATTCTTAGAAAATAGAATTATTTGGCATTGCAGTAAAATGTGTAAAGGATGCATGTGTGTAAGATGGATTTTAAAACTAATACAACAATCAACAGAAATTCTACAAGTTTTTATTAAAAATTTCAACGAGTTTGAAATCTGCGGAAAATTTAAATTGGTAATTTTTAATTAACATCAGACAAGAGCAACACAATGGGCTATTGACGAGAGTCTGGGATCAATTCCCTAAATGAAAGATCCTAGGTAATTTTTACTTAACGTCGTACTATAGAAACTCAACGTGCTATTGACAACGGTCCGGGATCAATCCCCTAAGGCAGTGCTCCCCAACCTTTTTATCGCCGCGGACCGGATCATCGTTTGATAATTGTAACGCAGCCCGCTGAGGGGTGGGGGGTGGGGGGGAGGAGACGTTGATTGTTTATATTTTAGATTGTTTTGATGAAATAATTTTAATTTCATTGTATTTAAACATGCCTTCTCTCTCTCTCAAAATAAAATACAGTTACACCAAAATATGAATATAAAGTTATTTAACATTTTAACTCACTACAACGCTAAATCAATGAGAACACTGAGCTTGTTTCATTGCAACGAGGCGGTTTCATCTGGGGGTAATAGGAGACAATGACATCCGAAGTGCGTTGCTTATGTCCAGTTTATTCCGTTGTTTTGTTTGGGTTGCTGTCACTGCAGAAAACCACGCTGCACACAGAATGGCAATAGGGATTTAAGTGCTGTGGTGGCAATCTCAGGGTATTCCGCCATGACTTTAATCCAGAACACCGGCAGAGTTGTCGTCTCGAACGTAAGGCCGCCTTCATTTGCAATCTCCAGCAGTTGATCTTCTTGCACAGACATAATAGATTTGCCTGATTTGTTGACAAATGGGTTGCGGATCCATTCCTTACTAGTTCGCGGGTATTTTGTAGTTGGGAAGTAGCGATCAAACTCTTTTAAAAGCAAAGACAGGTGATCGTGCATCTACTGGGTGAATCAATGTTTAGGCTCAGTCACGCCTAAACTCCCCGCTAATGTCTGAAACATGTCCAAAATGCCTCTGTTCACGCGCCGTCCCCACAACTTCAGTTTGGCTTTAAATGCCGCTACTTTGTCTGCCAACTTGAAAACAGCTGTCACATTTGTCGAAATTGGAAAATAGAGACATACAGAATTCAGAAATCACTATTGAAGCTCTAGTAAAACAGAACAAATTTCAAGTTATGATTTACCGCCTCCTAATTTGAGTGGACATTTCATAGATAACAACCGCACAAACCCGAGAGAAATACACCACAGTAAATAAAATGGAAATAATTTAATGTTCCTTGGGCGGCCCGGTACCATTTGATCCACGGCCCGGTACCGGTCCGCGGACCGGGGGTTGGGGACCACTGCCCTAAGGAACAGATCCGATGTAAATTTTTAATTAACGTCGTACAAACCAACACAACGAGGTATTGACGACGGTCCAGGATCAATCCTCTAAGGGAAAGATACGAGGTAATTGGTAATTTTGTATTTTAGTCGTACTAGAGCAACACAAAGTGCTTTGACAACCGTCCGGGATCAATCCTCTAGTGAAAATATCCGAGGTAATTCTTAATTAACGTACTTAAGCAACAACGGGCTATTGTCTACGGTCCGGGATCAATCCACATCGTGGTATTCACGACGGTGCGGGCAATTGGTAATTTCTAGTTAACGACGTACTAGACCAACACAGTGGACACCTAAGGGAAAGATCCAAGGTAATTGGTAATTTTTTTATTAACGTTGAACAAGAGCAACATAACGTGCTATTGACAACCGTCAGGGATCAATCCCCAAAGGAAAGTATCTGAGGAAATTGAGTAATTTTTAATTAACCTTCTCGAGCAACACTACGACCTATTAACTATACTCTGTTTCACCTTAACTTGTCAGTAGAGTAAAGGCTACGTTGACCGCATCACAGCCGTTGTCGTAGAAACTAGGGTTACAATGTCAGAAGAAGTCAGCTATAAGCGAGGAAATTCGCCCTTTTTGGCAAGGAGAGATAAAATGCACGTGGAAATTCTATACGTTTCACAGATCTTTAATTTCTAATGGCTCTTGCATCACATTTGTTAATTAAACAAAAAGCTACTCTATGTTAATATAAATGCGTTTTGATTTTTCTAAATGAGTATTATTTTTAGTTATTTAAAAATATATATATTTAAAATTTTTTTACAATAAATGTTGTTTAAAAAAACAGTCTATTTAAAGATGTGATGAACCATAAAATTCATTTTTTGAATTTACTTACCTGAAAGCTAAACACCTTGATTAATACTTCTTTTTTCAATTTTAATAATTTTATTAAAGGAAATTAATCCAATTTAATTACTCCTTTGGTCTTACATTTGGTTGGACAAGGTAGGGGAGAGTGCGTCGTCTGCTAAAATATGTGTTTTTCTTAACAGCAAAATATAGTCTCCAAATTAAATCAAATTTATTCTGATATTAAAGAAAGTAAATAACAAATAAAAATACATATAACATAGAGGATATAAAATACATTCACAATAAATAAATAGAATATAAAAAATACAAATATAGTGAATACACATACAATAATAAAAAAAATGAAACCATTTTAAAAATTAGAGTTAAAAAAAATAAACCTTATATGTGTGAAACATATTCTGAAACTCGCGGAACGGTGTCGGGTTGATTAGTAGTAAATTATTAATTTTATGAATAATTTAAAATAGTTTACAAGAAAGTGTACAGAAGAAACCAATCTCTTTCATGAATAGTAGTTACAATGAGAAAACTATATTTACGTTTTACTTATTCACACATCACATGCATTTATACATCATCAATATATGTAAAACATAGCAAACATCATAACAAATCTATTTACATTATAATATACTTATTCATCACATGAATTTACACATCATCATCACTTAACATTTCCGAATCGCTATCAGACTCACTATTAAAAGAAATTACCAAGTTCTTACTTTCCCAAATATCATCCACAAGTCCATCTACTTCCCACATGTATTTCTCTTTTTCAGTAACATGGTTTATGCAGTTTTTCCAATTTTGTACAGAGACCTTTTCAATCCCTTGGATGACTAAATCCTTCACATCGTTCAGTTTAAAAGTCTTGTTTTCCCTGGCAACGTGTCCTTTTACTTGACTCCATATCATTTCAATGGGATTAAGCTCACAGTGATACGGGGGAAGTCTCAAAACCTTATGTCCAAATTTTTCGGCAATTTCTTCAACTCTGTATTTATCAAACATATGTTTGATTTCGCTAACTTTTTTCAACAGTTCAATCTTGATCATGTCCTGGTTCCACGTAATGTTTTTCAACGATAGCCATTCTTGAATTGCACTTTTTTTCCAAGATGTCGTCGGAATTTTTTCTTTCTTCACCGAGTGATAGGGGGCATTGTCCATCACTACAAAGCTGTTTCGTTTCAATTTAGGCATGATATCTTCAAACCACTTCTCAAAATGGTTACCATCCATTTCTTCGTGGTAGTCACCGGATTTTTTTCCTACAAAAATGTCAGCCGCATCAGGTACAAATCCTTCATCACTTCCGATATGGGTAATGATGAGTCTTCTTCCTTTTCCTTTTGGTGCAGCCAAGCCTGTTGTCAAACTTGAAGAGGAAGCTTCATTGGTGCTTTTGATGTTTTTGTCTTGCCATACTCGACTTTGTGAGTGTCCTTCATTCACCCATGTTTCATCTAAATAATAGATTGAAGCATTTTCATTCTTCAGTTCTCTAATTTTTCGTAAATAATTTCTTCGCCATAAAATTATGTCGTGTCTTTCTAAAAGCATAGCCTGCCTTTTTCGCTTTTCAAAGGAAAATCCCAAATCTTTCAGTATCCTGTACAGTGTACTTCGGCTAATGTTTGTCGAAAAAATATCCTTATCATTGTTAATTTCATTTAGAACTTTGTCCAATGTAGGAATTTCATTTCGACGAAAACAATCATGAATTTTTCGTCGGATGCACGATAAAGTAAAGTTGTCATATTTCATCATTCTTGTTCTTTTTCCAACGGCATAAGGTCGTTTTTTTCCTGGAGTACTCAAAGGACTTGTCGTCTTCTTTTCTTTTTTCAAACGAAAAACAGTTCTTTTGGAAACACCAGTTAGTTGAGACACCTTTCCGACGATTTGGTTAATGGAATCACTATGGTTTTCTTCTCGAAGTCTAGAATAAACATTCAATATGTTCCTGCGAGCTCCACTACCAATTGATTTTCCTTGCTTTGATGGCGTATACAGCTTGGATGGTGACGTTCCTTTTTCAGCCATGTTCAGAGTATCAAACACACTCCAATAAAATAGCACAAGAGAGATATGAACGTAAATACACACGCTAGCAAAGACGCAGAGCGAAATGGCGCAGACTTGGCCGGAAAGCGTATTTAGTTCGCCAGAAATGTTACCATGGAAACCGGTTTAGAATTCCGTTTCGGATATATTCATTCGCTTCGGTCAAAAAAAAATGCTTTTTACAAATAAATAACCGATTATAAAGGTTCAAAAATCACTCCTTCATTGTAGGACAATTTTTACACGTTTATATGCATTTTCTTTATTTTAAATTCCAAATCAAGTTGGAATTATTTTTCATGCGGATGAACATCATTTCTGCCTTTCCCAATACTGACAAGTTAAGGTGAAACAGAGTATAGGGTCGGAGTTAAATCCAATAAGCGAAAGATACGGGGACAACATCGTGTAATTTTGAATCACGGACAGATGATAAGATAACAGCTGAGCTGGCACCCCACTCTCCAAGAGATTGTGACGTCACACCGATTGGATCTCTTCGCATTTCCAGTTTAGCCGCAATTCACAATGACGAGGCCATCACGGCGTTGTCCGTGGTATTGGTTTGCGAAGCTAACCAAATGGTAATGTGTAGCAAACACCGGTGGTTGAAAAACGTTCATAATGAACACACCTAACCCCACAAAGTACAGCACGGGTAACGCCGTGCTAGCCAAGCAGTGGCTAGTTTATTATAAAAACACATCTAAAGACTTGGTTAAATGGGATACTCAAAGCGATTCGCGCAGAGCAATGAGAGATACAAGAGCGAGCGATGAAAATGCTCTAATCGGTCTTTGCATGTTCCTATGCTCCTTGCCCTTCCAATATTGACCACGGCTTTATAAGCATTTAACAAAAGTTTCGCGTATTTTATGGGACACGGTAGCCTTGTTGGAAAAACAACTGGAAGGTTACGAGTTCGAATCCATCCACAGACCGTCTGGTGCAAAGGGGTTTGGTGCACGTTGAAACTATCGTGACCTCAAATGTCCTCTAATGTCTTCTAAATGTTGCCGTGGTATGCAAATTTGGAGAGTGGGGTGCCAGCTCAGCTGTGGCCTCGTCATCTGACCGAGGTTCAAAGTAACGTGGTGTTGTCCTTGGATCTTTTTCTTCCATATTGATTCTGGACCGTCGTCAATACCCCTTTGTGTTGCTCCACTGCGACTTACCTCACGGATTTTATAGGTAGGTAGTTAATAAGCGTTGCGCTAGAGCAACACGACGAGCTAATGGCAACGGTCCGAAGGGAAAGATTCGAGGACAACACCTCGTAATTTTGAACCATGGTTCAGATGACGAGGTGAACACCTGAGCTGGAATCCCACTGTTTAGACTTACATACCAGGCCAACGTGTAGAATTACGAAGGCACGACAGATTTAACGTCCACCATCTCCCGCCGAAATAGCGGTCTTTAGTTGGATTGAGTTTCGAATTACACTGAAATTAGAAATTATGTTTAGAAATTTAAAAATATAGTTATTATTGCTAATAATTGCACATAAAACAAAAGGATTACTAAAGGTATAATTATTCATTCCGTGGTTTTTTTTGCCACACGAGATCTGATTAGACAGATGTACTAAAATAATATCGAAATTCTTTGCAGATAAAAATAACGTTAATAGATCAAATACTTTATAATCTTAAAAATACTTAGTGATTGAAAGTTGATAGAAAATAAGTTAAAGGAATTTTTTGTGTGTGAATTAGGAATATATCCTATCCTACTTTAAAACCTTCCCCGACGGAGATTGTCAACATTTCGTGGCCCACATAAACTAATTTCTAAAATTCTACTATACACCAAAAAACTTGGCATAAATTTGATTAATTAAAATTTTTTTTGAATACAAAAATAATAATAGTAATTTTAAAACTCTTTTTGCACCAATTATGTTTTTTGAAAGGTAAAACAAATTAAACAAAATTTATTTATGAATGTTTGTAATAAAAAGATAATATTCAAATTGTTTATACGGGTATGGAATTAACTCTGAACACATTTGTCAAATGTTTAAAACCAAATCATTAAAAGGAATAATAAATACTAAGCTTTCTAACGCTTGGTGGTTGTGCCCACGATGACTAGATTTGAACAGACGAAGTTATGCACAGTTTTACTATCTCATTGTAAGAAAAAAATGAGCAGATCTTGATAAACGAGATATCTCGTCCTTAGAAAAAAATTAGCAGATCTTGATTTCGTCATCATAAAAAACATAGGAAATTATCTTTCTGAGCTATCTCGTCGTAAGAAAAAATGAGCAGATCTTGATAAACGAGATATCTCGTCCTTAGAAAAAAATGAGCAGATCTTGATTTCGTCATCATAAAAAACATGGGAAATTATCTCTCTGAGCTCTCTTGTCGTAAGAAAAAAATCAGCAGATCTTGATAAACGAGATATCTCGTCCTTAGAAAAAAATGAGCAGATCTTGATTTCGTCATCATAAAAAAACATGGGAAATTATCTTTCTGAGCTGTCTTGTCGTAAGAAAAAAATTAGCAGATCTTGATTTCGTCATCACAAAAATCATCGGCATTATCTTGCTGGCGAGATATTTCGTTGTTAGAAAAATTTGCGTAGATTTTGATCTCGTGATCACAAAAAAACATGGGGATTATCTTTCTGACAAGCTATTTCATCGTTAACAAAATTGGTCAGATCTTGATGGACGAGATATCTCGTCGAAACCACTTGGAGGGTAAATCAGTTTCACCATCCTGTCATTCTTGTCACACATCAGTTGAAAATTGATAGGTTAGAACTTCAGGTCAAAATTTTCATTCTGATTAATAATTTCTTAAGCATTTAAAATTCAATCAGCGTTCTTTACTTTTGGCTTACTTTTCTACGGAATTGACACCAGATCTGTAGTGTAAACCTTAGTTGTGAATTTCAGAAAAAGAAAAAAACCCAGTGAGTCATTTGCTCTCAGTAAACTGTACCCACCATTCTTCCCGCCAGAACCGCAGGTTTTTCCTCACGCATTACCCGAGTGGTCAAGGTTCGTCTCACTCATATTTATGTCAAGATGAAAACATTGCAACTTAAATAGCAACGCAACAGCTTTTCAGCTTGTCCAGCTCGGCTAAAGCTCTATGGAAATAGATTATCTCATAGAGTTCTAAGAAAATAACTATTCATTTTAAGGGGGAACACACAAGCGCTTTCGGCCGATGAAATGAACACTGAATGGACTTTTAAGTGAAACGTGACGGTAATGTGAGATTAGGGATTTCCTCCACAAACACAAGTCGATGTTGGAAAATGGTTGAAATTGTGATATACCTTTTACTGGAAAAGGGAATCAGTATAAGATCACATGCGAAAATTGAGCTTTAAAATGAAATATACAGGGATTTCCGGTTTAAGCAAACAAATGACACGGAATGTGAAGATTTTTTTTTTTCGCTACTCTAATGTTCTCGAATGGTACACATCGGGATTATCTTAAGATCTTGCTAATGGCAGTTTTCGGGTTTAATTGGTGTAGACCAGGAATGAATAGACTTCTTAACACGTTTTCTGTCGATCTCGCATCTACCTTTGTGCTGTCCAGTGTGGTGTTAATTGCATATTTTTACATACCTTCTCCTCTCCCATCTTTTCTTTTCACAAATAACTTGACAGTTTGTCTTGTGATTGGCACAGCTTGACCAAATATGGCCGTATGGAACCCCAAACCCACCGCCAATGACAGTTTACCACTTCTTCAGACATTCTTCTGTCTTGGCACTTCTTGGGTTATACTAGCGATAGATACATTTATATGCTGTGACCTTATCGCATTGCGACAGAATCTTCTGAAACCATGATGCAATGGAAATCTCTGTCATCTTTAAGGTTATCGTATTCTAGGCGTCACAACTTTTTCTTCACACGGATTACCGAATTTCTAAATTGACATGCATCGTTCATAAGAACAAAAAGTATTATAGAAAGAGATGAATCTGATATAACCACAGTTAAAGATGTAAATGTAAAATCTAAGGAGTCCAACTCTTTTCGTCCGGCATTTATTGCGGTTCTTTTTTAATAATGTGATGTTTCTAATTTATGATTTTGGAATGAATTATTAGGAGGGCGTTTATGTGCTCTATTGGAAGCGTATAGAACTTTTGGCCTTGTTGATTTTAGTACTCTTTTCTTTTTGTTCTATGATCTAACTTCATATGTAACCCATTAGGGTTTTAATAGATGTATTTGTCTGATTGACTTTGCAATAAAAAAATTACAATGAAGTTTCGACGTGATACCTCGTCCATCTAGATCTACCTAATTTTGCTTATGACGAGGTACTTCTTCATCGAGGTACTGTCTATTTTTTATGATAACGAGACCAAAATCAGGCCAGTTTACTTCTAATGACGAGATATCTCGTTTATCAAGACCTGGTAAATATTTTGCTAGTGAAGAGACACCGTGTCTAGAAAATCACCGGAAGGATTAGAAACTGAGGAGTATAAGTAACGAGAAAATGTGTAACTGAACAAGAAATTTGATTTTATTAAATTAGCACATTTATATTGTTTCAAAAATGTATGTATCAATTTCGCTGATTGAATAATAAATTAAATTAAACAATAAAAAATGTGTTTTTCATAATAACTGCTTGTTTTATGCATTTCCTGTAAAAAAAAATCAGTATATTAATCATTCATACACAGCTGTTGGATCTGAATGCCATGTTTTCTTGTTATTTTTATGCTAAACGAAGTTTTCGCTGTTTATTTACTCTAATATAAATATTATATTATTATTTATCATACTAGGGGGCTCCGCCCTCTGCTCGCTATAGCTCTTTAACCCCGATGATTGCTACGCAATCAAATTTAGTTCGCTTTGCGAACTATACTTTTCAACAATGAGGGGGAGGGGATTGCTTCCCAATCCATCCGCATATGGATCGCTGCTGGATTGGTCCCGGACCTCTAGTACGACGTTAATTGAAGGTTAACTTCTCTCCCCATTCCGATATTTATCGCATGCGCCCGAGTAACGGAAAATTGCCTACTTTTTTTACGAAATTAGTGGATCCGTATATAAGCCGACCACAGTATTTTAGCTTTAGAAAACGCTCCAAAAATTCTCGGCTCATACACGGAAATATAGCGTAAACAAAAACAAAATGCTTTAAAAAATGTTAAGAACAAAAAACATTTTATTTCCACATAAAAAAGGAAATATTTTAGCATAACATATTGTTAAAATTCAGAGGAAATCTCATCTTAATTTTTTAATGTTTTAGCTAATCCGTGTTGTTTGTTGTAATAGTACTTCTTAATATTTTCCTATTCGACTGTTTCTATGGAAACGGCGACCGAATTTACCGGTTCTTCTGAAAACATTGCAAACTCTCTCGCGCGTGTTCTCAAATTTTATGAATGAATTAATTGAAAAATATAACTGTGTTTATCGTCTGCGCGTGCTCCAAATTCATTAGCACGTTGAACCAATTGGTTGAACCACAAGACTCGTTATCTACCAATCATAAAACGAATAAAACTGAAAAAGATAGAAAAATTTTCTTCTATAATAGACTAGGGGGCACCTCATATATTCGGTTAAAAAAAATGTTTTAAAAAATGTCAAGAACACAACATCTCACATTTCCACATAAAAAAGGTAATTGTTAAATAAATAACATATTGTTGAAATTCAGAGGAAATCTCATTATAATTTTAAATGTTTTTAAGCTGATCCGTGTTGTAACAGTACTTTTTAAGATCTTTATATTCGATAATTGCTATGGAAACGGCGACCGAGTTTGCCAGCACTGAAAACATTGCAAACTTTCTAGCGCGTGCTCTCAAATTTTATGAATGAATTAATTAACAGATATTACTGTATTTATTGTCTGCTCGTGCTCCAAATGCATTAGCCCGTTGAACCACAAGATTCGCTATCACGTGACTCGCTATCTTCCAATCACAAAGCGAATAAACCTGAAAAAGATAGAAAATTTTTCTTTTATAATGGAAAGAAAAGAAAAATAAATACATAATTTTGTCATTTGGAAAATTCTTTGCTTTAAAATTGTTTTCAGAAAATAACTTGCTATGAAGAGAAATTGTAAGTCCTAATTATTAATTAATGATTATAAGGTTTAAAATACTTTTGTGAGGTTTTTATGAAAATAGCTAAAATCCCAACCTAGATAAAAACAGGTCTAACCCAAGTTTTCTTAAATTACTTTAAAAAATATGTATTCAATAAAGCCAGCAAATTTACCAACATTATACCACAAGGAATATGCGAGCAACAATTTAAATAAGCCTTTTAACTATTAGTGAACTCGTTTATACATCATTAACGGAATCGAAATTAATCAGAAGTCAATATCATTAATCTTAGAATTGCCCGGAATAGAATAATCCTGGAATCCTAAAATTATCTTCCACGCTGTGATTTTCCGCTCTGTAGTTTGACAAAGTAATTTGTATCCCTATTTAAATGTGTGTATCCAAACTATCTATAGTATAAGGTTTAAGATTTATATAAACATTTGATAGATAGTGTTGAATCAACATCGCACTTGAGCAAGACAACAGACTATTGTCGACGGCTCAGTATACATCCGGAAGGGAAAGATTAACGTCTCGTTAATTTGAATTATGGTCTGATGACGAGATCAACACTTGGCACCCAACATTCCAATCATGCCTAACGTGAAGACTTTGAGTTATTTGGAGGTACATATAATTTTAATTTCAAACTAATGTTTTTTTGTTTAACATCTATCTATATTTTCCTTGTCACAAATATCACTTCTGCAATCTAGTTTGCGAACACAAATCTTATAAGTTCATATTGAAACGATTATACTATGTGTCCCATCATTTTTAGAGCTCTTTTATATTTTACCACACACTTGCATATTCTTTTCTGAAAATGGTTACTAATTTGTTTTTAGTTTAAATTCTCCAAAAATAGTTTCCAATGCTATTTTACGGGGTCGCACTTGTCAGCCCTACCATGAATTGTTTTCTGGTCTGTAGAGTGTGATAGATAGCATTGTGAGCGTGGAAAAGGCACATAATTTCGTTTGTGTCCTTCTTTGGTCCATGCACCTTCCATGCCGAAATTTAAAGCTCCCTAGGGATGAAACCGATCTATAGGGCTCCTTTGAGCATTTACAACAGGTACACCTTAATCACAGACACGTTTTATGTTTAGAGAATGCACTTACCTCATCTCACCCTATATGCCCGGGATCAGAAAGTGCTTAAAACTACGACGTACGTCGCAGAACAAAATCTTCCTTTCTCCTTAATTTTATCAAAATTTTGGACGATTTTTTTTCAATCATGAGTTACGATGTTCTGCAGTGCAAAACGCGCTCCTTGCCACACCTTTTTCTCTTCTCAAGCTACGGAACAACTTCCATACACCGCCCCAAATTACCAAAAACACTATATCTTTCTATTATAAAAATAACTTTGTAATCTTTTTCAGGTTTATTCACTTTTTGATTTGTAATAGCGAGTCACGTGATAGCGAGTCTTGTGGTTCAACGAGCTAATGAATTTGGAGCACGCTCAGACGATAAACACAGTTATATTTTTTAATTAATCTATATAAATAAGAATGGAGTGTTTATTTGTACATTGAATATTTTCGACCCATTTCAAGTTTTCTATCCGTTATACACCCTACTGATGCCAAATCCGCCTCTTCCGCGTTTGGTGTCTGTCTGTATGAATGTGCCCTATACACGTTCAAACAATTCAATACATTTTCATGGAAATTTGCATACAGTGAGTACTTATCTTCTTATTTAGTGAGTGAAATTGGTACCGAAAGTCTGTCTGGTCCGTCTTTCTGTTCTATGTTCAATTTTGAGTTTGTGTGTTTGGGCAATCATCACATCAATTGTATTGCAGATATTTGATAGCAATATGCTTTATTTTATACACTATCTAATAGTTTAGTGAAGGTTATATAAAACATTTCTTTATTTTTACATTTAGAGAAGGTTCATGCTAAAACACCAAAGTAAGTATACTTAAATCAACCATAATTTGGTGGTTTTGGAAAAATTGGAATGTACAATATATTGAGTACTAGCAAAATACCCGACCTTACTCGGTTTGAGTTGGTTTACTCTAAATTGCAGAGATAATCAAAATATATAATGACTAACGTTTTTTGTAGAATAAAAATTTATTTGAATACCTTTCGCCATCTTTATAATTTCTACAACTTACTTTGGACACAAGTCCTACACATGCATATCCATTCATGTAATACATTTCACATACATCGCACCCTTGCTGTGTGACAAAGCGACAAAATGACGAAAGGTGACACTAAGGTTACTACTACAAAAGACGATTTTGAGGGAGATTTGTAATTCACTTAAGTTATTTTCGTGTTCAACTCAATTAATAAAAATGATGATTTACGGGGAGTGCTCTCGCACTCATAGCCAACGAAACAATATTTTTTTACCTGTGGCATTCTCGATAGTGAATTTTTCTCTTCAAACACTCACAAGTGAAATTTTGCAATCTTCTCCTGTCATTATGAAAACAAACTTTTTAATGTTTGAAAAGTTCTAGTTCGGATTTTTTAAACATTATTATTCTTTCAATAACGACATTATTCTTTAAATAACGGCATTATTCTTTAAATAACGGCATTATTCTTTCAATAACGGCATTATTCTTTTAATAATGGCATAACTACACTTAAAATTTACTGAAAATTTATTCTGACTTACCTGCCATTTTTTTGTCGAATACTTTGTGGTGGTGTTGCGTGTGATGAGAAGAAAACACATTTATTAAAATAATAAATATTTAAAACAGAAAACAGCAAAATAAAACAAAATAAAAGATGTCGGAAAAATTGCTCTAAAGATATTAATTTGTGAGTCATTTTTATCTCTTGATCTCGCACAGTTGCCACAACTTACAACTAAAAGTGCACAAAATTTAGAAATGTGAAATTAATTCAGAGCGAAAGAAACAGAAAATATCACTGCTCGCGCGATCTTGTTCATTCCCGTTCGTTGAAAAATATCGTCTGTCCCAAATATTCGGTAATCGTTTTCATTGCGCAAAGAACAAAAATAAGACTCGAAATAAATGAAATATCAGTGCTAAAATTTCATAAGAAAATAATTTTTTGAAGAATAATTACTTTTTTAGCAGTATTGGTAAAGCAATCAAAGTAATCGTAATATTCAATATTCATTCCAATTTTTCTAAAATTGCCAAATTATGGTTGATTTAAGTATACTTACTCAGGTGTTTTAGCATGAAACACAACTAAATATAACAATAAAGATATGTTTAAAATTGCACTCACTAAACTAATAGATAATGTATAAAATAAAACACATTGCAATCAAATATCTGCAATAAAATTCATGTGATGCCTGCGCAAACACAAAATCGAACATAGAACAGAAAGACGGACAGACAGACTTTCGCAACCAAATCCACTCACTAAATGAAGGTAAGTACTCACTGTATGCAAATTTCCATGAAAATATATAAAACCGCGTGGACGTGTATAGGGCACAGACAGACAGACAGACAGACAGACAGACAGACAGACAGACAGACAGACAGACAGACAGACAGACAGACAGACAGACAGACGCCAAACGCGAAAGAGGCGGATTTGGCATCAGAAGGGTCCAAAACGGATAGAAAACTTGAAATGGGTCGAAAATATTGAATGTACAATAGGGTGGTCACAAGGTGTATGGGGAAAATTTTTTTTCGACCAATCTTCCAAGGCACCCCTCTAAAAGTTGCCAATAGGCTAAAAACTGTGATTGGCAGAATTTCAGCTCAATCTGATAATATTAACCCGTACCTCATTGAGGTTAAAGTTGAGAAAAACAGCGATTTTTAGCAAAAAATCGTAGTTTTTACACTTCAAAATGGAAACTATTCGTCCTAGAAACCTGGTTCTTGTCTTATTTCATTGGAAATTTTATTGACTTGAAGTTTGATATCATCCGCTTTTCTTGCTAAAACTGATAGAATGGTATTTAGCATTTTACAGGTACGGTCGTAGTGGATATCCTCAAAATTGAATTTTTATGCAAAGCCCCTAAAAAGATTACAATATTCAATTGCATATACTTTTCAGATTTTACTTGTGTATTTTTCATTTGTACATTAAAAAGGCTTTAGTTAGAGGTTTTTTTAAAAATAAATCCAGCAACATTCAAATTCAAAATGAAGGAATTATGGGTAAAGAAGAGGAAGCAAGGAGTAAAAATGACAACAAATAGCGTTCAAATGTATTTACTAATTATATTGTTGAATTATATATAATTACATTATTATTATTTAAATATACAAATTAGGTGGTAACTACAAATTAAGGTGGTAATGTCTTAGATACTGTAGCTTTTAAAGAGTCTTGAAAAATGTGCCTACATTCAGATACAACTTGTTAAAGTACTTCAGATACAACTTGTGAGTGGTATTTAGCATTTTTCAGACATTAGGTCAAGACCCACAGAATTTATTCTAGGTAGAAGTGCCATACGACTCCGCAACTGATCTCATCAAAAATAGATTTAGAAATTCCGATTTACAGAGAGCCGTTGTGCACTGGGATGGGAAATTGCTTCCTAGATTTGTTGAGTGAAGAAAATGTGGAGCGGATAGATTCTGATTACATGTGGCGATGAAGAACAGTTGATAGGTGTTACAATCCTTGAAAATAGTATGAGGATAAATCAGGCAAAAGCTGTAATATCAGCAGTTGAGCATTAATGTGGGGGGGGGGGGCAGTTGGGAAAATCCAATCATTGTGTTTTGATACAACGGCAGTAAATACTGGTCGCCTTAGGGGAACCTGCGTTTTGCTAGAGCAGTTATTAGAGAAAAACTTTTTGAAATTAGCATGTCGCCACCATGTTTTAGAAGTTGCTTACAAAGCAGTTTTTAATTGCAAAATGGGCACATCCACTGGTCCTCAGTCAGATATTTTTCGAAAATTCCAGACTGGGTGGTCTAAGGTAGACAAGAAGAAATACAAAAAGGTATAGAAGATGAAAATATTAGAAATAAAATAAGTTATTCAGACCAAATTTCAAGTTTTCTTTTTGAACAATTAAAAAATCGACATCCCAGGGATAATTATAAAGAATTCACCCAACTTTGCTTAATTCATTTAGGGCGTATTCCTCAAAAAGACATTACTTTTAGAGTACCTGGTGCTATTCATCACGCCAGATGGATGGCAATTGCCATTTATTCTCTTAAAATGCATATTTTCAGGGATCAATTTTCGTTAACTGATTTAGAGAGAAAAGGTATTGCACATATTTGTTTATTTATAATCAATATTTATGTAAAAGCATCGTTCAATGCCCACAAACCCACTTTGGCCCCCAACCTAGACCTACATTTATTAAAATCTTTAGTAAGATACAGAAAAAATGATAAATAGATTGCAGACAAGGCCCTGTCTAAAATAATAAACCATCTGTGGTACCTGAACTCGGAGCAAGTTGTATTTTCATTTTTCGATGATACTTTGGGAAAAAATGCCAAAACAAGCATGGTTAAAAAATTAAGGACCGAATTAGAAAATGATGAAGACTATTGTGATAATAGGGATGTAAAACCAAAACCCAATCTCCCACAAATTGTTCAATTATTGGTCAAAGAAGTTAATTATTTTGTTTCTGCTTGAATTCTAAATTTTTTAAAGAGATTTGAAATCGATGCAGATTTTTTAAATACTGATCCCGATGTATGGTGTGAAAATCAACATTATTTAAAAGCTAAAAAAAAAAAAAAAAAAAAAAAACGGTTGTTAATGATAGTGCTGAGAGAGAAGTAAAATTAATTAAAGACTTTAATTCCTCTTTGACGAAAGACGAAGAACAACGGCAGTTCCTCTTACAAGTAGAATCGTAATGTAGACAAATTTTTCCGGACTCTTCAAAAGCTACAATATCTAAGACATTACCACCTTAATTTGTAATTACCACTTAATTTGATTTAAATAATAACAATATAATGATGTGTGTGTAATTCAATTATTTAATTAACAAAATACATTTGAACACTATTTGTTGTCATTTTTACTCCTTGCTTCCTCTTCTTTACCCATAATTCCTTCATTTTGAATTTGAATGTTGCTGGATTTATTTTTAAAAATACCTCTAACTAAAGCCTTTTTAATGTACAAATGAAAAATACACAAGTAAAATCTGAAAAGCACATGTAATTGAATATTGTAATCTTTTTAGGGGCTTCGCAAAAAAATTCAATTATGAGGATTTCCACTACGACCGTACTTGTAAAATGCTAAATACCATTCTATCCGTTTTAGCAAAAAAAGCAGATGATATCTAACTTCAAGTCAGTAAAATTTCCTATGAAATTAGACAAGAACCAGGTTTCTAGGACGAATAGTTTCGATTTTAAAGCGTAAAAACTACGATTTTTTGCTAAAAATCGCTGTTTTTCTTAACTTTAACCTCAATGAGGCACGGGTTAATATTATGAGGCTGAGCTGAAACTTTGTCAATCACAGTTTCTAGTCTATTGGCAAATTTTAGGGGGTTGCCATGGAAGATTGGGCGGAAATTTTTTTCCCCCATATACCTTGTGACCACCCTAATCAATATGCTTTCACATTTAGAAGGAAATCACATCGGTCTTTTGATTTAGGTTCACAAAGGAGCACCAAAATACGAATTAGTTTGAAAATCCATGAATTGAAATAATTATTTTGTCTCTTTATACCTCAGCATGTCACCCATCAAGGTCAAAAATTCAAATCTTAAAATCTGGCTAGGTATATCCTTGGCAGTCATAGTTGAAAATTAATCTGAACTGCCACCTGTCAGGAAATACAGCTTGGGTGTGTTAAATTTAGTGATAAATCACTTATTTCGGGAAGTTATTTAAAATTTGAAGTTTGACAACGTAGCATACTGCTTGTTTATGTGCTGGACGAAACGACCATATTTAGGTTTTCATTCAAAATGCATAAATAGCTAAAAGGTTTTTTGATTCATCTATCAATGTCGAACTGCAATATTGATTTTCAACCAAATTAGTCATTGACAAGGGTTACACTTTTTTTATAGGTAATGATATATTACCTTTGTTGCAGTAGCATCTAAAAATATTTTTGATACCTTACACTTTATTTTCCGAAATCCTAATTACTCGTCATATAACCTTGGTTAAAATTACTAGGTGCTAGTTTGTTCCCTTGGGGATTGATTCCGGAATGTCGCCAATAACACTTTGTAATGCTCCAGTGCGATGTTAGTTCAACTACCCCTCCAAATTCTAATCCATAAATTTAAGTACAACCCTTTTTGTGTAAAAAGGAGTTATAAATTACAGGGTGCATTATGAAAGTAATGCGCATTTTCTGGTAAAAATAGATTTATTGATCCGATTGGTACAAATTGTTAAAATTCTTCAAAATAGTCCCCTTGAGCATCAACACACTTGCGGTGACGATTCTTCCACGCCTGGAAGGCACCCTGGAACTCCTAGCCTGTCAGGAACCTTGTAACATGATGTTGGATGTTCTCCACAGACTCCCAGTGCTTACCCTTCAGCTCTCTCTTCAGACGGGAGAACAAAAAAAGTCATACGAAGATAAGTCAGGGTTGTAAAGGCAGGTTTACACGCTACGATAAATCGTAACGATGTGATTGACAAATTTATTGTTCCAATAAATCGAAAGAGTGAGTATTGTTTACACGCTACGATAAATCGTAACGATTTCTTGTCAAATATTCGTTGTCGACCGCTAAATAAGCTTTTGCCATGGAGAAATGTGTTGTTGTTATAAATATGTTGTTTAGCGAGAAAAGTGAAAAAGTCGCGAAGACCAAGAACAAAGTGGAGCCGCCAGTGGTTGCTAAAGAAAAGGGAATTCTCTCATGTAAAATTATTGAAAGAATTGAGAAATGGACCAAATGACTGACGAATTTATTTGAGAATGGACGAAGAGACTAATTTTGAGTTGTTAAGGTTAGTTTCTCCGTTTATTGCGAAAAACTGATACTGTTTGAGAAGAGCGATATCTGCGCACGAAAGACTCTCAGCTACCTTACAATTCCTTGCCACCGGAAGAAGCTTGAAGGACATGGAATATCTAACTGCTATTTCTAAACCAGCTCTCAGAAAAA
Organism: Metellina segmentata; assembly: GCA_947359465.1. Classification (NCBI taxonomy): domain Eukaryota; kingdom Metazoa; phylum Arthropoda; class Arachnida; order Araneae; family Tetragnathidae; genus Metellina; species Metellina segmentata. Next base: position 91,075,548 of record OX375875.1, on the reverse strand, counting down.
TAATCCCGGAAACCTGTGAAGCTATCTACAAAGTATTAAAACAATTCATACAGATATGTTAAGAACAGTTTTTTATTTTCTTTTAAACCACATATACATTACAAACATTATAACGACTAATTATACAAACATAACTCTCGAGGAGTTTGTTTAGCTGCCATAATTACCGATTCGAATAAAAACAACGGTCAACCGAAGAACGAACTATTCGACACAACCTTTCTGACGCAGATGCAAGTGCAAACTGAGCCAAATCGTAGCGAGAAATGGCTGCCCCTTGTTTACACGTTCCAACATATCGTTACGATTCGCAGAAATTGATGCCGGTGGGCATCAACCATCCAATCCAATTCCAATTCCAATTAATCGCTACAATGTCCTGTTTACACCCAACGATAAATCGAAACAATTCGATCGTTACGATAAATTGCTACAATTTATCGTAGCGTGTTAACCGGCCTTAAGGAGGCTGGGGCACAAAGGGGTCTTGCTCTGGATCAGGTAGTTGGTGACGACGAAGGCCGTGTGGCTGAGGTATTGTCGTGGTGGAGCTTGAAGACGTCTTTGATGCCAGGCCTGACTCGCGCGACCCGTCGTAACAGTCTCTTGAGCACCACCAGGTAAAATGCTGAGTTGACAAATTGTCCTTGCGGTACAAACTCAAAATGGACGATTCCTCGGTTGTCAATGAAGACAATCAGCATTGTTTTGATAGGAGACTTGATCACGCGCGCTTTTTTGGGATTGGGAGAAGATTGTGTGTGCCTCCTTAAAGGCCTCTTAAACCATTTGGCCGACCAACCGGTATAGTAGTTAAGGTGTTAGCCTTTAGATCGGAAGGTTCCTGGTTCGAATCCGGGTTCGGGCATGGATATTTGTAAACGTATGGTGTAGAGGCGGCTGGTGCACCTTAAATCTGTCGTGGCCGAAAGTCCTCACGTTGGGTTGGCGTGGAAGTTTGGAGAGTGGGGTGCCAGCTCAGGTGTTGCTTCGTCATCTGACCGTGGTTCAAAATTACGAGGTGTTGTCCTGGGATCTTTCCCTTAAGGGACTGATCCCGGACCGTCGTCAAAAGCCCGTTGTGTTGCTCTAGTACGACGTTAACTAAAATTACCATTACCATTACTTAAACCATTTGATAAGTTTCCGTTGCATTCTTCCCAAGCCGCACATAAAACTTTATCGCGTACCGCTGTTCCAGCGAACACTCCATCGTGCCGTGACACAATCGAAAAAAAAAAAGGCTTTGCGCGAATACACGTCCTACCGCTCCTACTGCTTGGAGCGAACTGAGACTGGACGCGTTTGGAAGGGCAGATCCACCACCACATGTTTTGACCAATCCGAGCACGCTGCGATGGATAGTCGCGTCACAATAAAATCATGCGCATTACTTTCATAATGCACCCTGTATATCAAGTTGTATAGTTCAAACTTTTAATTGAAGAGTTCTTTTACGGAATACGTCAATAGATCTTATTCTAAATGTATTAATGGATTTAGACTCTTGATATTCTAGTGTATATTAGTAAATTATTTGCCCTATTTTTTTTTTCATCCGTTTCTTATGTATGCAAGTTTTGTCTTTTGGTATCGGAGTATAACAAGAGGCTTAGTTCAATGTAAGTTGTACTATCATTCCAAGGTCGGCTGCTGCATTGGTAATTCGTAGACATGATGAGCACATGCATATTTGCATGGTAGGTAGCTGAGTTTATGTCGCATTGGAGCAATGCAACGTGATATTTCAGACCATCCGGAATCAAAGCTTACGCGAAAGGTCCGATGACGACACCTCATAAGTTTGAACCAAATTTAGTTTAGAAATAAGAGATTATTAATTGGTATTTTTTACGCTACGCGCAGAAACTAAATCAGGTAAATGCGAGTCATTATGTTGTACGCAGGAGTATTATCTTTTTTCATGTTTACCGTTATCTTTTTCAATGTTTCATCTGAAATCAAGGCAATATCCGTTCGAATCCTGCAACTACTACAAATTTTATGACTTTTTGACGTACTCCTCTTCCTATAGGAAGCTCCACAGGAAGACGTATGTTGCCGTTCAAATCTGGGGAACATCGATCGTCTTCTGGTCCATGTTTTAAGGTTTCCTGTAACATTTTCTGCGAAAAACACATTCACACACTATTATACAAAAGTAATAAAAGATTAAAAAATGGCTAAAAATTCGAAAAATATCCATCCTGGTGAAGGTGGTCTCGATAAGGTATCTCGTTATTAGCAAATTTGACCAGAACTTGATGAATGAGATACCTAGTCATGTGAAGAAAACTGATCAGGTCTTGATCTCGTGATCATCACAAAATAGGAAATACACTCATTGCCATAAAAATTTGCGCACCAAGAAAAAGTCGTCAAATTGAAACGAAATTTTACACATGTAAGTACTACTTTGATATAAGTAAGTGATTAGAAAATCAATGAAAAAGGATCATTTATTGCAGAAAAAAGTACAAATGAACAGAAGTTTTAGTACTATGTTGGACCCCTGTAGCGCGAATGAAAGATGCGATACGAGCGGGCATTGAGGCATACAAGTTCCGTATGATGTCCTGAGACACTTCGTTCCACAGTTGCTGTAAAAGCGCCTCTAGTTCGACCAAAATCGTAGGGTGTCCAACTTGGCGTTTCAAATGATCCCAGATATGCTTGATTGGTGACAAATCTGGGGATCAAGTAAGCCAGGGAAGGGTGGTAATGTGGCGGAAGCAGTCTTGTGACATCCTTGCTGTACGTGGTCGAGCATTGTCTTGTTGAAAAATGGCTCCTGGGAGTCCTGCTATGAGTGACATCACATGTGGATGAAGGATGTCATGGACGTACCGCTGGGCTGTCATTGTGCCCTGGATCAATATTAGGGGGGACCGTGTATCGTAAGCAATGGCACTCCATACCATCACACCAGCTGTGGTAGCGGTGTGTCGCTGTAAAGCGAAGGCAGGATTGAGGTGTTCACCACGGGGCCTCCACACACGAACACGATTGTCATCACTGCCCAAATTGAATCTAGATTCATCGCTGAATCCGACCTGGTTCCATTCCGTTGCAGTCCAATCCCGTCGACGGAGGCGTCGGTGGGTGGGTGTCATTGGCAGCACATGTAATGGGTGCAGCTATTCCAGATGTCCTTCAGCCAGGCTCTTTACGATGGTTCGGGAAGACACAGGGGCCCGTAGTGAATTTGCTGCCTGTGTCTGGATAGCGGCCAACGAGGCAGTTGGCTCTACGCGTGCGTTTCGTATGATGTGACGGTCTTCTCGACGACTGGTCTGTCGAGGGTGTTCTAAGCCTGGTCGCCGTGTAAATGACGTCTCTTCTGTCCACTGGTCCCAACACCTCCTCACAGTAAGATCAGAACGGCCTACTTGACGAGCTACTCGCTGAGCTGACCACCCAGCTTCCATCATCCCGATGATTCTTCCCCTCTCGAACTCTGACAGCTGCTCATATTGTCTTCCATGGCGGCGTAACGGCATGTCTACATCAGCGTTTCCTTTTGCTAAAGATTAAGTACACTCAAACAAGCTCTGCTTACTTGTTTTATACTCCAAGGAGAGCGAAGTTGAACGCCCTCTAGTGGTATAACGCAATGCGCAATCCCGCTGCATTTATAATCATTTGCATATCTGTCTGACATGTACTTTCATACTAAGTTTCGTTACGATCCCACAATTATTTCTTGGTGCGCAAATTTTTATGGCAATGAGTGTATCCTCATGTAGATATGTCTCGTCATTAGTGAATTTGTTCAGATCTTGAAGGACAAGATATCTCGTCGAAACCACTTGGAGGGTTAGGCGAAATTCAAGTACAATTCAAAGAGCAGAACTATTCATTTTTTTGTGTGCAAAAGCCGTTATACGTATCTTGAGGGGGGGGGATATTTGGTTTTTTGGGGTTTTATGACGCAAGGGATATATTTGGCCATGCTGCGCCAGACTCAAGACAGACAATATCAAGTAATAAACAAACACACAATGAAAGTTTTACTAACACAGAAGAGAGACCCACACTCAGTGAGGAATTCATTTCGCGAGGCGAGGGAGATGATAACAATTCAAGTACTAAAACTTGGAAAGAAAGAACTTTTTATTGAGGACAAAGAATTTTTTTTTTACCGTAAAACATTTGGAGTGTCATTATCCCATGATGGAGTGAAGATGAGTCAGGTTAAGGGATTCAAAAAGCATGAGAATTGATTCCTCCTTGCAATTTCCAAATTTGCTCTGGTACTTTAAAACGAACCAAATATGTGAAAGAATCCGCTAAATTCCCCATCCCAGTAAAAAATTACTTCATCTGAAAATCCAGAACAAAATAGTGGTTTTCCAACCTCAACTGCATCATGGTGGGGGAGACTATTTTAGTTAGCAGAACTTTGTTCAATTTCAGGTATTATTTGTTCCATAATGTTTGGAAGCGAATGTCCAGCTAGATTAAAGATTCTTTCCCACGGTGCAAATGAAATGGAAAAACCGCCTTCCCTTTTGGGTTTTTATGATGAAACACTAATTTCATCTTCATCAGCCAGCGTAATTTAAAGCTATGAAGAAAAACAATGTAAAATTAGTGATGAGATAATGCATGAAATATGTCTCTATATTTTGCTCTCTTTTACTGCTACAAATGGAATTACTGATTTGTGTGTGACGAATGAAAACACAATAAAGGTTATTCGCAGACACCTTTTGCGATCTCAAAGATCGCAATTGAGAATTTGAATATTATCTATGATAGACATTTTCTGTCAAGTTAAAGGTAGACGAAGGAAGTGCTTCTGCAGCGGATGTGCTTCCTGAAGGTATTCAGAAGATGACGTCACTAGACTTGCTTTTCAAATACGATTTCAGCAACACCCCAATGAAAATTCCAAAGAATGCATTCCTGATATATTCTTGATTAGTCAACACGAGGCGATTCAATTAAATGCCAAACATGGCCAAAAATGCAATAAACATTTTATGTAGCCTCGCTATGTTTCAAGAGAGATCATTTGGACAAGAAGAATAAAATCTTCATAAACCGTCTGGTTTGTCTCTCTGGTCTGGAAAATCTCTCGTCATTAAAGGTATACACGATAGAAACTGCCAGGAAACTCGTTATGTATTTTTCCCCTTTTTACTTCATCTTTGCCCCTTTATATATATATATATATATATATATATATATATATATATATATATATATATATATATATATATATATATATATATATATATATATATATATATATATATATATATATATATATCATAAAAGCAACTCGATTAAAAAAAACGAGGTGCGGTTCTGAAGAACCATTTCACTTTCTTTTTAAGGGTCAGAGAAAGCAAACTCTCATTATTAATAAAAACAGTTTAATCCAATGCCCTAATTGAAACCTTTTCTACTGCTTGATTGACGCAAGTGGTTGTTAGATTGCATTGTTCCTCTTTTATCTTGTCTCTTAATAAAACAAACAGGTATGAATTTAATTTTCAAGGACAATCTAACCGAACGTATAGTTCAAGGAATAGGCACTGAACCAAGAGTTTCCAACCTTTATCTGCTTGTGGACCCTTTGAGTCTTAACTTTACGTATTTGGACCCCCATATACACATGTAATATGCCTAAATGAAATATATATTTGTAGGTTAGTAAAAGCTAAAAATTAAACACTTTCTAAATGAAATATTTATTTGTAAGTTAGTAAAAGATAATAATTGAACAATTCCAGTTTAATATAAAAAATGTAAATTACAAATTTTGAAATTTTTAATTGATGAATCTGAAACATATTTTTACTTGTTTTGACAGAAGTAGTAAAAACTTTTTTTAACACTATTTAAAACAACATATATAAATTTATTTCCAAGACTATAGGCTACAGGCCTACGCAAATAGGAATCCATTAAATAGGCCCTACTTATGAGATCCTTGTGGCTGATATTTTGATATTAGCATATTAATATCTGACTCCAATTTTGTGAGTGTACGACGATCACCTCTTTTCACTATATAAAGTCGATTACAATACATTGTTAACGGCTGTGTTACACGACTAAAGAACTAAAAACAAATTCCACACTATAAGATGATAGGAAAATGATGACATACATTTTAGCTTTCTGACAAAAAATGCGGATATTTTCATGCAATATCACTATTCTTCCAAACATCATGAATAGACTTCGAACGTTCGCATTAGACCGCAATTCAACAAGTTCCTCTTGTAAATTAATATCAACATTAGCAACATTTACCTCAAATGGAATCAGTGTAAAATCTTGGATGTTTAGTTCTAGTAGGTCCTTAAACCGAACTTGCATGTCTTCATAATTTTTTTCAAATGATCAACATACACTAATTATCATCTTTAAAATCACTGGTAATTGGAGCAAGGTTTGGTAACAGGTCAAACACACGGCGTGAGATATTAACTGTACAGTTATAATTTTGCTTGGAATGCATTAATGCCTTCTTTACTAGATATTTAATCAAAATTATGTCCTTGCTGCAGCTTATTAAGAGAATTTAGTTTTTTAAACACATCTGAGAGGCAAAATGTGTGTTTTCATGGCAACCAACTGTTTTACAATATCCTTTTCGATTAGAAATGATACAATACTGTCCAAAAGAATGAAGAAGCCTGTAGACAACTATCGCACCTCTGTATGTAGTGCAAGATAGTCAAATCCTTCATTTTCATCACACAATTTTCGAAAAAAAGGAGCTTGAAGAGCATTACCCTTTATGAGGTTGATAGCTTTTATTACAAAAGTTAGTCTTGTTTTTGACCTGGTTCAAATCCGGGTCCGGGCATAGATGTTTGTAAACGTTTTGTGTAGAGGCGGATGGTACATCTTAAATCTGTCGTAGCCGAAAGTCCTCACGTTGAGATGGTGTAGAAGTTTGGAGAGTGGGGTGCCAGCTCGGGTGTTGCTTCGTCATCTGATCGTGGTTCAAAATTACGAGTCATTGTCCTCGGATCTTTCCCTAAAGGGATTGATACCGGACCGTCATCAACAGCCCGTTGTGTTGCTCTAGTACGACGTTAACTAAAATTACCATTACCATTACCGTTACACTTATGCGGTAAATATTTTAACTAACGTCTCACTGGAGCAACTTTGGAGTAAAGGCGGCTGGTGCACCTTAAATCTGTCGTGGCCGAAAGTCCTCACGTTGGGTTGGTGTGGAAGTTTGGAAAGTGGGGTGCCAGCTCAGGTGTTGCTTCGTCATCTGATCGTGGTTCAAAATTACGATTTGTTGTCCTCGGTTCTTTCCCTTAAGGGATTGATCCCGGACAGTCGTCAATAGCCCGTTGTGTTGCTTTAGTACGACGTTAAATAAAAATTACCGATTACTAGTTAAAGATTTTTAGTTTTTATCGTCTTGTTGGAAAATCTATCCTCCGCGCAAAATCAAAACGGAAACGAAAACAATTACTTTCTCCGCCTTCCTCCGCGATGAAAAAAACTTGGCACAGTTCCAAAGGCTGACGTCAAGGTCACGTGGGTGGAAAAGTATACATTCTGATGTTTCTTCTTTTGCAGAAGAAAGGCGGTGAAAACCGATGGAGCATCAAATTATTAAATTCATTTAAAAATCTTCTAGATTGAATTTTAAAATTCGCTGCGACCCAAAAATTACAAAAAATTCGGACTACCTGTGTGCTAAATCGCATTGCTGTATGTGCCATAGAATCGTCAGGATTTTGAGGGAAGAAACAGACAAGCAGACATTTCATTTTATAATAGTAGAGATATGCCAATAAAAGTGGTTCATTGCTCATCAAAGTTGATTCATCGAGTTGGAGTAAAAACTGTTTCACTTGTAATTGAGCAATAAGTTTATTTTCTACATCATCAGACATTTTATCAATGCGTCTGGATAGTGTGTTATTGCTCAAAGGAAGGTTAGTGGTAATTTTACGTTCATTTTTGTGTAATGTTGAAATTAGAACTGATGTCGAAAGCAAGATTACACTTTCATCAATGTTACGTGGATTTCCAGATTTCGCTAATATTTTGATGATTTCATATGATGCTAATAAACCGCTATCTTTATTGATTGCTTGTTTACTAAAAATCTGATCCAATTTGTTCCTTTTTTGAAAATTGTCTCAAAATTGTAGTTTTTGGAAATACTCCACTGATGTTTTTTTTTTTTGCTGTGCCTTGTCTCCAAATGGTGATGAAGCTTACTTGGCTTCTTGCTATCTGACAGTATTATCATGAACACCTTGGCTCATATTATGAACCCCGAAATACAATTTTTTCTTGTGGACCCCATCAAAGCTTCTATGGACCCTGGTTGGGAAAGACTGCAGTAAACGGTAATAGACAATACTTTCAACGAAAGGTTTCATTTTTTTTTAAATATTCTTTAAACTAGTCTTATAGGTACTATTTTACTTGAACTTATTTTGCTTTACGAGTTTGCATTTGCGAAATTATACTCGTGATACAGATACAGGATAAACATACGTGATATGGAACTCATACTCTTAAAAGTTTGCAAAGTGGTGGTTGGTTGTTTTGAGGTTGTATGGCGGATGTGCCATATTTGACCAAGCTAGTGCATGTGCATAGTGCAAAAAACTAAAATGAACCTGAAGGGTAGGCGAGGGTAAAAATAAAAAGAAGGGAAGATCACTCGGGTATCTCGGGGGTGTGATGCCCGTACCTGACGATGTGCCCCTGAGGGCGGACATATGTGGTGGGACTGGTGTTCTTTAAATTAACCAAATGCTTTGGTACACAATCACAGCAGTATTAACAGACTCAAATGTGAATTGATAATTTATCAAACATTAAAACTCTCAAGCTGTACTAAAAAAGTAGAAGTCAGAATTGTGTCGATTTGTTAAAAAGGTTATCCAATATGGGACACGTACCGAATTTTTTACAATCACACCGAAATCTCTTTCAAGCAAAAAATGAACATTTATTTAGTTCTTAAGTAATAAAAATACATTTGGAGAGAAATATTTATGTTCTCATTCAAATTACATTAAACCTTTAGGTACATTAAAATTTTATTTACATTAAATTAGGAAAGGGTTTTAAATAGTATTTTGATACGACATAGGAAAAATAAAGGAAAGTATTTTTTTAAATTATCGTCACACTTGGGGACCTACACAACGGGCTATTGAAAACTTAAGATTGGAAAAAGTAATTTTTAATTAATGTCGTACTAGAGCAACACAACGTTCTATTGACGACTGAAAACTTGAGAAATTCTTTCTCAAAGCGAACACTTTTTATCCGTATCAATGTTATATTCAGCCAGATTGGAATCTAAATTTTCAGCCAATGTTGTGTAGTTTTCATATCTAATGGCATTTTTACTGATTTTGGTTGCACAATTTTCCTGACGATCTTTGCCGCGAAGATAGGAAGAGTAGCAGATTAGCAACCGAAGGACTACGAGTTAAAATCTGCGCTGTCCTAAAATGTCCACACGTTGGTGTGGTGTGGAAGTTTGGAGATTAGGGTGCTATCCTTCAGGTGGTTGTCAAGACGAGGTATCTCGTCATTAGCAAAACTGACCAGATCTTGATGGACGATCTTGTCATTAGAAGAAACCAAATCACCTCGTCATAGAAAAAGATTTGAAAAAATTCTTGTCATCATAAAAAATTTGGCAATATCTTGATAACAAGATATCTCTTCATTATCAAAATTGATCAGATTTTGATGGACGAGATTTCTCGTCGTAACAGCTTAAATGGTTAAGAGGGTCCAGGACACATCGAAATTTTTTTTTTTAATTATTTAGAATTTAGAATTTTTTCGTACTGATTACCCATCTAACTAATAAACAAAATCACAACACAAAATTTTCCCAAAATTTTTTGAAAAATTTTAAATTAAAATTTTTTGAAAAAAAAAAAAAAAAAAAAAAGAGGGATCATTTTAAATTGTTAAAACTCAAATTATTCTTGATCAATTTTTAAAATTCTTGCAGTAAATTATTCACAAATTTATAAACTTTAATTTTGATTCAGCAATTAAAAAAATATTAATTAAAAAAAATTAAAAAAAATTTGAATAAAAATGTTTATTTAAAAAAAATTTAAGGTACTTTTTTTAAAAAAAAGTCATATTTTTAAAAGTAAATATTTGTTTCAAATTTGCGGAATCGAAATTAAAGTATAATGTTTGAAAAAGATATATTCCAAATTTCAACCCTTAAACTTTATCGGTTTTCGACTTATAGCAATTTGAATACAGGAAATCTTGAAAAAAAGTATCATGGAGAAAAACGCATTTAAAGTTTTAAAGACAGATGTTGTCGCCATGACAACAACTGTCAAGAGTGTTAGATTTTCAAAAAAACGCACCACAAAAATTATTATATCTCTAGTTCTAATTAAGATAGAAACATGATGTAGACGTCATTTCAAGCAGAAAAACACAGAAAATTTCTTAAAATAATGAAGAAATTTCGAAAATTTGACGATTTTTGTGTCCCGAACCCCCTTAAGAATTGAATCTAGAACACAACCGTTCCATTTAAATGAATCAATCATACTGAAATACATCGATTCTTATGTTAGAAAGCAATCTCTAATCCTTTTTAAAGCCTTCCGTTAAAACAATTACGAACCAAGATCTTTAGCCACCCATTACTAACGCAATACTTAATCGGTCGAATGTGATACAATCTAGTACCTCGATAGGCTTAGGTTCTGATTCGAATCAGTCGAACGTGTGCGGCTCGGAATTCCCTCGAGATCGAGGCAGGGAAACTGCAGCTTATCAAACATGCGATCCGATTTCCTAGCAAATCATTGTTTAGAAACCCAAACGAATCTAACCAAGAAAGTAGTTCAACGATCTCAAGCATTTAACTTTGAACCCCGCATTCCATCGTAGTCCTTGAAAATCGGAATTTTAATTTCACCCCCATTCCTTTCAAAATGTTCCGGGTGGGAAATCTCCGACACTAATCTACGGGTCAGAGTTTATAATATAAGGGGTGAGGGTCAGTCCACTACCGAAGCGGGGACCAGAGACTTTTACCACACCAACGCCCGTACGGTACACGAATCAATCAAAACAAACTGCAATAAAAAAAAACCCATCATAAACACCTCGTTTCACCTTCAATACCGATGCTCCTATTCCACTACGAAAAGAAAGGATGCAAATAAAACACATAAATAACACAAAGAAAACGGCGAAAACGAGAAATCGGTCAGTAAAGTGCACTTGACCTAGATAGAAGTCAGCGCTAATGCCAGTCTATTAGACACGCCCGAACTGTAAAGCGATGGAGTTAACCTCTGCGGACGGAAAATTATGATTGCCTTTGTCTTGGCCGCGTGGTGTTGTTTATTGTTTCCTGACCACTTGTTGGGGTTTGAGCTTTTATCCAAAGGTGTTGCCGATAATTCAGATCAGTTTCCTAATGACGTCGAAACGGTGACAGGAAAGCGACGTTCGAACAGATTCGGTCTTTGTCGGGAGTGCTGAACAATTTCGAAATCGCCCTCTAATGAGCGTAATGCTCATGCCGTGAAATTGTTTGTCACCCCTCACGCTGTCACGTTGCTTGTTTGTGGGCAGTCTACGTCGTTTATCATTGCTGTTGTTCAATAGAATATCTTGACATGGTACTGTTGGTGAAATCATCGCAATGAACGAGTATTCGAATGACGACATGCAAAGGCATTTGTTTCATTACGACGTCGTAATAATTTTGCCATTGTGCAACAGAACATATCTTAATACAGAAAAAGCAGAAGTTATCTATGCAAGGGAAGTGGTCTCGATAAATACACTACCCTACAATAATGGACCGGATGAATTTGCGGGTTTTTTGCATAAAATCCGACTACTTGTTGGGGGGGTGTTTTTCGTGGTATGGCCAGGACCTAAATTCAAGTCCCGACCTAAACCCCATAGTTAGAGCGACGCTTACGGACCAGGGATCCACGTCCTAAATCAACAAATGAGCTGGCGACATTCTTGCAGCAGCAGGAATGGACACAAATACCCATAGATGTGTATCAAAACCTTGTTGAAAGTATGCAAAGAAGGGTTGCTAGTGTAATTGTAGCACGTGGGGAACCATCCCCCTATTAAAGCATGTATTATTTCCCTTATACCATCGCATCTTCCTGTCCGGTCCATTATTGTAGGGTATTGTAATTACGAATATCTGATGAACATGTACCAATGGGATTTATTGAAGGTCGGTGAAAATAACTAGAAGTTAATGAAAACCTACAGTTACGTAGTTTTGCTAGGTAATGTTAATCTGGTCGATGAACCGATCTTTTTGATCATATTACATTTTGTACTCGAGACGTTTTTGAACAATTATTTTTAAGTTGAAGCACACACGAAGACCTATAGATTCATAATAAGATTCCATTTTCTGAGGACCACCTTGAGAAGTAACTCACTAAGAATTATAACCACCTCCGCAGGACCAGACATTGGTTTCACGAAACCAAGATTAATCATTCCACTAGTTTAACGCTTATACAGAGGCTGTTCACACATTTTATAGACAATGTATATTGTATTCACAAAACTAAATTGCATAAAATTCTTGTGTTTAAATGTTCTATTTGATAGCCCTTATTCTGAACTATCTTCCGACACCGTAATTTCCAGGATAATAATGCCTTTTGAAGTGACGGAAGAGGTATTCTATCCCATTCCTCCTGAACAGCTTTCCAGAGTCCTGTAAGGGTTGTGGGACAACGTTTGGATAATACAGATTTTAAAAGTCCGAAAGCACAAAAATCCATAGGTGATTCATCGGGAGATTTAGTAGGGATATCAGTGAAGGGTATGGCCTTAATACCGGTTTTTTGTTCCATTTCTTTTAGGAATTTACAGTGGATTTTGATGTGTGACTGCTAGCTTTGTCTTGATGGAGTTCCACAGATTGATGGCACTGTGGGTAAAGCGATGGCATATCATTTAGAAAAATTAGCGATAAAATATGTTCCTGATAGTATTTGGAGTTAATCTTGACATTTTTTTCCACTCTCTTTATTTTTAACTTGCCACTATATGAAAAACCAGCAACAATCATGAATCCCTTAGAAAAACTTTCTTTCGGTTCTGTGAACCATGTACTTAAATTTTTTATGATAATAAATGGCTCTTTTTTTGCTTTAATCATTTAAATACACCCATGATTCATCTATTGTGACAATTTCTTTCGATTTTTCTTTGGATAAGTGTTTCTCATATAGAATTCGGCAGCGTGTCCTGCGTTCAGCGATATGCTTTGGAGAAAGACTATGCACATTGCATTTTTTCTTTTTCTTAAGATTTAAATCAGCGTTTATCATTTTATTTACAGTGGGCACCGATCATTTTAATGATTTTGCAACTGTCCTTTGACTAGGGGGATTTTCTTTTAACATTAAACAACGTACCTTTGCAACAGTCGAAGATGTCCGTTTCTTCCTTGGATACTTGTTTGGAATTTTTGTCCCACTTGAGGCTCCAATTTGACGTTTTTTTCCTTTCTTGTTGACGATATTACCTATTGACGCTTTAGATATCACAAAACCATGACTCTCACATCGTTTTTGGGTAACGTAATATGAATATTTCTCTTCGGAAAGAGCATAAATATAGCCTTCGAACCACTACTTCGTTAAAAACGCCATTTTGAAGGAAAACAAATATCTCAAGCCGCAGACGATAATTTTGACTTTTAAAAACATAGTACAACTGCAATTATTTTTTTGCAGCAAACGATTTTTTATTATCGCTAACCAAAATCGTCTAAAAAATGTCTCTGTATTTCCCTCTGTTTAAATGTAATAAATATTGTGTGACTAAAAACAGGTGTAATTGACTAAGGGTATAATTGAAATTGTGTGACTAAAAACATTAACCATATTTTATTATACGCGGTCCCAATCGATACCTTTTCCCTCAATGCGACTCAGGTAAACCAAAAGGTTGCACATCCCTGTTCCAGATGGTCGGTGACACAGCGGTTTTTCACCTACCAACAAACAAAAAGATCTTGTGCAAAATATATTTATGTCAGGTGATAAGTTATGACCCCAAGTGTTTTTTTTCCCAAGAAATTATTTTTAGCGCAGTAAACCTTGAAATAGTTAATAGACGTATTGAGATGAGATCAGCAGGTTTATCCTTTTCCCATTTGATATTCTAATGACCAAATATGGCCCTTGCGCCATAAAACCCAACCCATTTGATAATACGTTTATTGAGTTTCGTTTTCATACTATTTTGGGAGACTTGAAAATGTCTGGAAAATTTTTGCTGTGATGTTTGCCGCTATCAAGTTTGATGCAGTTATTTTTTTATCTCTTTGATATTGTTAAGAATTAATAATCTTTAAGCGAACTAGGCAACTAATCTCTCTCTTTTATGCGTCACAAAATGTGTGCATTCAATAGTAATAAAAAAATCAAATTAAATTGTTGGTTGGGTTGCATTTGGTCAAGTTGAGTCGAGAAAACACACACAGAGATGGTTTTACTGCTATGGCAAAAAGCCAACCAGTTTATGTTACATGAATCGAACCTTCGCACCTGCAAACTCGCATGTTGCTGGGGAAGTATTCAAACAAATTGAGAGCCATGGTGGCCCATTGAATTAAATATTGAACAGAATAACAGAACATACTACACGTAATTTTATGTGTATGATAACTTTTCGTCTAAGGCCGGTACAGCAGTTGTACCTTGATCGCGTCAAGGTGGGATTTAGACTACGACCAGTAGAGCAATTGTACCTTGAAAGTTATGAGAATCGTGCCAAGAAAGAATTTAGACTACGGCCGTTAAAACAGCTGTAACTTGAAAGTTATAAGTAGAGCTCGGATCGCTATGCAAAAATGTGACCTCAAATATGCATTACAAAATCCCAAAATATGTACTAAAACCCCAAAACATGCGAAATTGCAAAAATAAAAATTTCATTCTTACAAAAAGGGTAGTGAGGAGGATACAGTGGAAATGAGCCACACTTTCATTAAAAAAAAAAGCACAATTTTATTTATTAATCGCTTCACCCGTTGTCCTGGCGATCGTGGAGTGATTTGTTTTTTCCAACTCTGTACATAATTAATGTATCGCCAGCAGGGGTCAGTCGTTTTACATCGACCTTCCAGATTGGGGAATCACCTATCTCACCTAGTATTCTTTGTATCACCTTCTCGTACACTGGCGTAATGTAGTTCTTTCTGAGTGTCGATTGAGGAGAACATTCATTACATGTGTACTTTTTCAAGAAGGCTCTAAAATGTTCATTCTCCAACTTATAAAGAGCAGTATTGGAATTCAACATTCTCTTGATCTGGGTAAATCTCGTTCTTCTCCGAAGATTGGGACACAGACTTAAACTTTTTGACGCGATGAAAGTCTGTTGAAGATTCGTATCTTTTTGCGCCTTTTCCACTTTTTGTTGATGAGTCGTAGTTGATTTGAATTTGATTCCTTCTGAAAACCTTCCTTCCAAACGAGCTAATGTTCAAGAAAAGTTCTTTGAAAAAATAATTTTTATTTGAAAAATTGCTTAAAAATAGAGAAAAATCGTTCAAATATGCACAAAACATACAAAAAAACAAACTCAAATATGTAAAATGGTCACAAATATGCAAAATAAATTAGGGTTTTTTTTTGTTGAAAATTGCTAAAAAGCACTCAATACGGATTTCTATGAACATTAGGAACTAAAAATAAGGTATGCAAAATCCGAGCTCTTGTTATAAGAATCGCACCAGTTATATCTATAGCCGGAGTCAAAAGGTTAATTGATCAACTCCAATTAGATTAAACATCAAAACGGTATAAAATATATTTTAAAAGGCAACCCTGTTATGGATCACGCGAGAATATGTAGACGGCAGAATTAAAAGCTACGCAGACTGTCTCGCGTTTTGTTTGCTTTACACAAAATATTCCTCTCATATAAAAATATTTGTTTCTTAGCTATTCAAATTCTCACGGTTCTTGAATAGAACTAAATTGGAATCTTGTTATCCATAATAGCATAAGGTTGTGAAATCACTAGAATCTAGGGGAGAGTTCTTAAGTTCGACGATTAAGGTACTTACTTCAAGGGAACGCAATAAAGAAATCTTTGAAAATTTCTGCCTTGCCGGAAGCAGTGAAAACTGAAGTTTTTCTCTCGTGTCCCCTTGTGACAAATGGCAGCCATTTTTACTGGACGAGTGATCGAAATAATTATTTTCCGCTTGAGGGATAATTTGCAGGAGCGTTTGCCATCATTTTCCTCATAAAAAGGATTATCTCCTGCTGTCAACAAGCCGTAAACATCCCCTTTCTGCGAAAAAGTGCAACATTAAAATGCAAGAAAACACCCAAATTTTGTTTCCGCTACTTCAGAATTACCGTATAACTGATAGTCTGAGTTGTTTATGAAACCGTATATTCACCGTATTTCAACCATTTTACGATGTTTTTCTCACTGTTTCGCATGATTCGGGAAAATACGTAATCAAGTAACTTTTCCTGAGGTTTTTTCCCCCAATGCAAACCTATGGAGGTATAATCATTCAAGTACGTATTAGTTGGCGAGAGAGAGATAGAGTTAGATAGAGAGAGAGAGAGAGAGAGACACCGAGTGAGGTTCATGTAAGGTTGACCTGAAGGTCATCCACCATCTGACTAATATTGATATATGTGAGGAAATCTTGCCTGTCTACGGTTGTGGAGCAACGCCCAAAATTTATTTTACACGTTCTGTGAAGGGGTTGTGGTAGCCCGGTTGGAAGAAGTGATGCGACATCGACAGCGAAACATCGATGTTCAAATTTAAAACATCAGTGTTGATAATACATCGCCCAAAAAAAACATCGATGTTTTTAAACATCAGTGTATTTAAACTTTTTTCCCCATCGGTGTCGCATCTCGAATTTTCAGACCCTTCACCCTTGGCCGCTTGGTCTAAAAGTATGTTCCATTTACTGATTATGAAAATTATGCGATTAGGTAATTTTTTTAATTTTTACAGTGGTAGTTTTTTTTATTTAAAAATAAAACATCAACACGTACAAACATGGATGTTACAAAAACATCGACTCCAATACATCGATGTTTTTTTATAACACATCGATGTCGTATCTCTAGTTGGAAGATTAGCGGGATAACAACAGTAGTTATTTTAAGAGCACCATTTAACTTTTAATTTAAAAACAAAACATCAACATTAACAAACATGGATGTTACAAAAACATCGACTCCAATACATCGATGTTTTTTTATAACACATCGATGTCGCATCTCTAGTTGGTAGATTAGCGGGATAACAACAGTAGTTATTTTAAGAGCACCATTTAACTTTTAATTTAAAAACAAAACATCAACATTAACAAACATGGATGTTACAAAAACATCGACTCCAATACATCGATGTTTTTTTATAACACATCGATATCGCATCTCTAGTTGGAAGATTAGCGGGATAACAACAGTAGTTATTTTAAGAGCACCATTTAACTTTTAATTTAAAAACAAAACATCAACAACTACAAACATGGATGTTACAAAAACATCGGCTTCAATACATCGATGTTTTTTTATAACACATCGATGTCGCATCTCTAGTTGGAAGATTAGCGGTATAACAACAGTAGTTATTTTAAGAGCAACATTTAACTTTTAATTTAAAAACAAAACATCAACAAGTACAAACATGGATGTTACAAAAACATTGACTCCAATACATCGATGTTTTTTTATAACACATTGATGTCGCATCTCTAGTTGGAAGATTAGCGGGATAACAACAGTAGTTATTTTAAGAGCACCATTTAACTTTTAATTTAAAAACAAAACATCAACAAGTACAAACATGGATGTTACAAAAACATCGGCTTCAATACATCGATATTTTGAAGACATCGATGTCGCATCCTTGGTTGGAAGATTAGCGGAATAACAACAGTAGTTATTTTAAGAGCAACATTTAACTTTTAATTTAAAAACAAAACATCAACAAGTACAAACATGGATGTTACAAAAACATTGACTCCAATACATCGATGTTTTTTTATAACACATTGATGTCGCATCTCTAGTTGGAAGATTAGCGGGATAACAACAGTAGTTATTTTAAGAGCACCATTTAACTTTTAATTTAAAAACAAAACATCAACAAGTACAAACATGGATGTTACAAAAACATCGGCTTCAATACATCGATGTCGCATCCCTGGTTGGAAGATTAGCGGAATAACAACAGTAGTTATTTTAAGAGCACCATTTTACTTTTCATATAAAAATAAAACATGAACAAGTACAAACATCGATGTTACAAAAACATCGGCTCCAATACATCGATGTTTTTTTTATAAAACATCGATGGTTTGAAAACATCGATGGCGCATCCCTAGTTGAAAGATAAGCGGGATAACAACAGTAGTTATTTTAAGAGCACCATTTAACTTTTAATTTAAAAACGAAACATCAACAAGTACAAACATCGATGTTACAAAAACATCGGATCCAATATATCAATGTTAAATACATTGTGTCACATCCCTAGTTGGAAGATTAGCGGAATATCAACAGTAGTTATTTTAAGAGCACCAGACTATGAGAGTTCAAAACTTTATCCAACCAAAGGAGGATCATGCACCAACATGAGGATGGTGCACGCTAAATAAGTCGTGGTCTCAAATGTCCTCACGTTGTCGTGGATTGGACGTTTAGGGGGTGTTGGTTTAGGTTTTGGCCTCGTCATCTGACCGTGGATTAAAACGACGTGTTGTCCTCGGATCTTTCCTTTCGGAATTGATTCCGTACCGCCGCCAATAGCTCGTTGTGTTACTCCTGTGTGAAGTTGATTCAACTACCGTCCCACCTGTTCCCTCAATGCCGTAATGTCAATAGTGTATCGCTTTTGAGGATTTTTCGATTGATTTCAGACCATTTTAAAATACTGTCGCATTCAGAAGTGCACTTTAGCGACACAATGTACGACACTTCAATTTAACTACATACCTACCTTAGGGTCGGGGAGCGATGTTCAGAGTTGGGTTTCCGCAACCTTTTATCGTATGAATTCGTCGAGACCACTGCCAGTTTTTCTCGGGGCCTTCTTTGTATCCGTTGTGACTTCTGCTAGTCGGAGCGCTAAAAACTATCTCTAATATCATAAAAGGAAGTGTTTGTATGTTTGTTTCTAGCACGCAAAGTCCTGACGAATCTATGGCACTTACAGTAATGGGATTTGGCACACAGGTAGTCCTAAAATTTTGCAATTTTAGGGTAGCTGCGAATTTAACAATTCTATCTGCAACATTTTAAAATGATATTTTTAGTTTTTTTCAACGTTCTTCCTGCTTTAGGAAATGAAGAAGCATCAAAATTAAGACTTCTCACCCTCCCGTCACTATCGACGTCAGCCTTTGGAACTAGACCAAGTTTTTTTTTCTCCTACCGTCTCGAATGGGAGCGAACAGATTCGAATGATCTTCGTTTGATTCGAGATTCATTCATTTTGATTTCCTGAGAAACGGATTACAGTATGAAACAAAAGAAATTATTGAAGTTATCACTGGCGTACTTCAGTGCTTTTTTCAATTTCAGCGATCGTTAAAGATAGAATAAAAGTTTTAACGGATTTGAAGTCTGCGGAAAATTTTACACCAGATAGATACGTTATACGTTTGATTATCTTTTAATAAATTATTTATCAATTAAATATTTATATCTTTTGGTTTGCAAAGCAAACCAACACCACGGGAAATGTGACCCCCACGAAAATAACTATCACGGGCAACTCCTCTGTTATCCAATGGGCTACAAATTCGCAAAGCTAATGGGAATCCGTGATGGCTGTAATCCAATAGGCTACGATTTCCCATTTGGTTTGCGAAGGTAACCAATAACCCCACAAAAACAACTGGCACGGGCAACGCCGGGCTAGCCACGTAGTGACTTGTAAGAATATGAAGGGCTAACGCGAGGCCCTATGGGAGGTGCTGTCGTGTCGCGCCCTGTGGTAACAGTAGTAGTATCAACTTTTGTTCTGCTTTCCTTTCATTAAACCCTTCAAGTGATTTTGAAACGATATAGCGATCAGCAAGATCTGACCAAATTCTACTGACGACATAAATCTCGTCATCAAGAATGCCGATTGACATCGAAATGATGAAGATATTGAGGTTGCAGGACGGATGCATGCGTGTCAGACACCCAGAGAAAACTTTCTTTGGTACAGCCCGTAAGAGACGGATAAAAATAAAAAGTTACAGGATGTAATTTTAATCCCACATTTTAGCACGGTATCTTTATAATATTCACAAAGTAAACGAAAGGCTCATGTGAACCGTTTTATCAGCCCACAAGAAATAAGATGGAACGATGCGGACACTTCTGAAAAGAAAATAAAAAACAGAAATTATTAATTCAGAAATTATTAACAGAAATTATAATTAGCATTCACAAGGCATGAAATGGCTCATTTATGTTCCAATTATTCATTATAAGGTGAAGAAAAAATTAGCATCACATACATTCACAGAAGAATACCTTCCCCATTTTTAATGATTTGTCCTCAAAAATACCGCATTTCTATAAATATTTGCGTTCTATTTTTAGATTTAGAAATGAGACCTTTCAAAAACCTGTCATGGCCATCTATTTAAAGAGCTAATATCCAATGCAAATCCATTTCTAATGAGGCATTGAAGTATATTAACGAGTTTGAAGACTGGAATCCGGAAGCAATTGGCAATGTACGATCCTCAAGGATTCATAAAACAAAAAGCGGAGATGGATGGGTGTAATGCCAGAGCGCAAGGCATTATCGCGTGTATCGCAACTTGATAATGAATTGATTTATCTCTCCGGTACCACGACATCGAGTAAATAAATTGTAATTAATCAAAAGCTCTGACCAAGACTAATGATATTAATTTTCCCAACACATGATGCTTTGTTGTTACAGGTGTCTGACTTAGAGTACTGTATCCAAAAATTTATGTGCTGTTTGTCATTATCTGTACAATGATGAGTTATTAAATGAGGTATTTTAAACGTAAGAGATAACTTTCAACCCTATTCCAAAAGTGATATCGAAGTAAATGTTTCGGCTCACCCTAGTACACAACCAATACACTAACATCGTTGAAAAGCATGAATATAATCTCATTAGTGTGATGTGGAGGGCAGGATTTCTGCTGGGATAGTATAGACATCAATGAGACAAACGAAAAATATCGGCACCAAGTTCTTGAACCGTCAACTCAAATTTCCTTTTAACCCTCTGAGAGGTTTACACACGTAATTCCACTTTGAGCCCTTAAGTCATCTGACTAGTTTTGACCTGGACAATGGAATCTTTTCAAAGGATTTTATACAAAGAAAAGGACGAATAGACTATTTTAAAGGATTCGATTCTAAGATAGTATGGTAATTTTTAATTAACGTCGTACTAGAGCAACACAACGGGACATTGATGACGGCTATCAATCCCATGAGGTAAGGGAAAGATTCGAGTAAAACCACATTACTTTGATCCATGGTCAGATGACGATTTTATTCTAAGGAAATGAGAAATGAAATATTTTCAAAAAATTCGGTTCTAAAGCAAGATGCAATTTACACTTTTCCAAAGTATTTATTTTGCTAGGAAAAGAACAATATAATCTTTCCGAAAAATTCTACGCTAAGGAAAGGTGAAATAGAATTTTATTCGAAGGAAAAAAAAATAATTTAAGTTGAAAGAATCCATGGATTTCTTCATGCAATAGAAGGGTCATGTAGTCTTTTTGTATGTTGGGGTATTTATTCTAAAGAAATAAGCAATAGAACCTTCAAAGGGATTCTATTCTAAGGAAAGGAAGAATTATATTTCAGGAAAAATATCAAAGTAATGTTTTGAAATTATTCTATTCTAAGAAAGTGTGTACTTTAAAATATTTCTAAATGGTTTCCAAATGGAATTCAAGATTTCCAAGAAGCCGTGGATTCTAGAGAAAGATAGAATTACTTATTATTCCGAGGAAAGTAGCAATTAAATATTTCCAAAGGATTTTATTCAAAGGAAAGACGCAATGGAACATTCCAAATTATATTCGAATTCCATTCGAATATTAGGAAAGGACCAAAAGAATTTTCCTTAAGATTTTTATTCTACACAATGAACTAATCGATCTTAAGAATTTTACCACAAGCAAAAGACCAGCATAATATTTCCAAAAGTTGAAACAAACCATAAATTTTTAAAAAAGGATCGAGTTGTGTAGTCATTAAGTGTGTTGTGTGGTAAAAGCAACACTACAGTATTTTTTTTGGAGGGGAGGGGAGGGGGAGGGTTGGGGGGTTAATAGACATTCATCCATATAGAATCAAAGTTTACGGAGCAGAGAACCTTGAGAGACAGAATTGCTTGAATGAAGTGGTCAATATATTTCCCAGATATCAATCCAATCGGTAATAGTCGGAATGCCCTCGGAAAAGCCGTAACTGCCCGTCTACACCACCGATTACACTCCAAAAGCATTAAACTGCGCTATTAGAGCAATGGCAATTATTACCCTCTGCTTCTGGGATCTCTAGACTGATGAACTGGATCATCCATGCGAAAATTCAATCAAGATCAGATAGAGTTCTATTCCAAAATAAAGCTCACTTGCCTCATCTACCATGGAATTTTACTTGTCTAAATGTAGGAAGTTTTAAGTGACCATTTAAGGTTAGTGTTCCTGGTCATCTCAACGAGGTATCTCGTCATTAGAAGGAAACTGGCGGTATCTTAATCTCGACACCATCAAATAATTGACAATGTCTTGATGACAACATATCTCTTTATTAGCATAATTGGTCAGATTTTGATAAACGAGATATCTCCTCAAAACCACATATTGTCTAACTTTTGGTGAAATGTGAAGTCACTTAAGGGAGAAAGTTGCTTTTTCTGGCTTAGGATTTAGAAAGCAGTGTAGAAGTGTGCTTAATACTACAAAATGATTGGATGAAGTGACCCAGCAACTTGTATACATTCAAAATTTCCAGTTGAATCGTCATTTAACTGTATTGTGCATGTTTTTGTTACTTCCGAAAGTATTAATGTAATTTAAATCTTAAAAAGCAGCAATTGAAAAACGCAACTATTGATAGTACTTGAAAACTTCGGATGTGTCGAAATTATTCAATGTGCAAACAAGCAATTCATTTTTATCTATATATGTAGATACCATATAAAGCTAAAACTTTCAGGTGCCATTTTTGAAGGTCCAGCCCTTGGAAATTAGCTGAATTCCATTAATTTGCCCAGAAATTAGTGTGTAATTAACGTCGTGAAAGTCCCATGCTTGATTTTGATGCATCATTATAGTGACCAACGATGTTGAATTTATAATAGCCTTTATATACTCAACAAATTGTTGAATATATAAGGACACTCCTTTACGAACAGTTATTATAACATTCCAATATTTTTAATTATAGTACCAGCTTTACGGAACCTTGGAACAATGTAATAGTTCTAAATTAATAGAGAATTGGGCAAGCCGTCACTTTTGTCTCAATATGAATATTAATTTCCGATATGAACGACAAAACCTGGAAGGCCAACTGAAAAATGTGGAGGAAGTTTAAAAAGAGAAAAATATTTTTCTCACTCGCTGAAATGTCAATGAAGTAATTCATTGCTGTGTGAATACCTCAAGGCCGGATTTCTATTTCTAGCCAATTAGCTGCTATATTTGACTGAATAGGTTATTGAAAATAACCCGTTATGTATAACTATGTTTTAATTAAAGTAGATATTTTCAAGTATGAAACAATGAAATTTACGGGCCGTGAAATGGAATATCTGGTTACACACACCGAAAAGATAAAAGCAGTATTATAGACTAGAAAAATAAAATGAGATCTTTATTTCGTAAGGAAAGGTATCAGAACGGAATTTCATGGATACAAAATTGACTGGGGCAATTGTAGCCCGATTAGAAGAGTAGCGGAATTGCAACCGGAGGGTTATGAGTTCGAAACTCGATCAAACTAAATACCATTGTGTACGTAGGAGGTGGTTCACGTTATGTTTCTCGTAGCCTTAAATGTCCTCACGTTGGCGTGGTGTGAAAGGTTGATTAGTGGGGTGCCAGATCAGGTGTTGATTTCATTATTTGACCATGGATCAAATTTACGAATTGTGTCCTCGGATCTTTCTATATGGAATTTATCGCGAATCGTCGCCAATAGCTCGTTATGTTGCTCCAGTTTGTCGTAAATTCAATTTCCTAACTACCTATCCAAAATTGATTGGTGAAATTAGTTTGACGAGTGTAAGGGACAATAAAAATGGCTGGTTGCCTGTTTCTGCTTTATGGCTCAAGGTTCAAAAACGGGCAAACTGAGATTAGGCAGGTAGATTTAAAATATGAGTAATTAAACTGATGATATGGATGCAGTTTAAGAGATATAACAGCTGTAAGGTAGGTAAAACATGAAATGTATAAAAATAATTAGTTAATCACACTAGATCAACAAATTAACGGGGCTAAAAAACTCGAGACTAAGTGGGTCCCTAGACGATCAATAGGGACCCACTTAATATTATTGTAACTCAATATTATTTTTATATTTCATTTGGTCAATGTTTTTCGAAGGGATGTGTTTCATTTTTGAGTTCACAAAATGGTTTCAAATTCAGATATGCGTTTTCTTGCTTTGACTTTGACTATCTGCAAACAGAAGAAATAAATGGAAAAGATGCTGATCCAAAAAAGTGAAACTGAGAAGCCGCTTTACTCACTTGCATCTACGAAACTTTCTGCGAGATAATGAATCCTACGCAGAATATATTAATTTTCTGTTGAAAGTTTTCCTCAGTATAATACGATTTCTATTGCTTGAACACCTTAACCATTTTCGCAAAGCAATGCTTCTTTTGTTTCTGTTTAAATATTCACTTGACTTAACTTTCCATGACTCAGGATAATCACGATTAAAAGTAATTAAAATTGTCACTAACTCACGTTCAAAAACAGAATCGCTTCTAGTTTGGCTCAATGCATGCGTAATGTCTGCTGTCTTGAGCGTAAATGCCGAACGATTGACAATAGCGTATTTTAATTAGTGGGCCAAGTGGTGTGCCTGTCAATACAACAAAACAGCCTGATTTACAATTAAATTGCCTTTATTTTACTAAAAAAACTATATATACGCTTTATACAATAAAGATTTGAAACCCCGATAACTTTGTGTCGAAAATTTTCAGTGAATCAGTTAAAAATCACCTGTACTCCAAATCAACGGGACGGCTGTCGAAAACAATCTGCGCTGCCCGGACAGATGACAGAAAGTCTCAACTTATTTGAAAGTGGCTTAAAAATTTTATAAAACATAGACTCAAACGAAGAACGCGGTATAGATACAAAGCTAGGAATAAAAAAATTATTAGCTTGCACGAATAAATTATGCGTGAAATAAAGAAGGTATTGTGTTGTCAGAAGAATTTGTTAGATTTCATGAAAGAATCGACATCTAAATAACTTTTTTAGTAACCCGTCAATTGTTTTATTATTTTATTTTTATATGTATTAAGATCTTCAATTTTATTAAATAATTTTCTTTTAAACTAGTGCTTTTGTTTGTCCTTGGTCCCAATTAAATGAAATTGATATACATTTATGTGAAAAGTTGTACTCCGACTTACATTCGTATTACTTAAATTCGTATTGCGAAAATGTAAAAGTTTCAATTCAAAAATTAATTACAGAAATTTATATTAATGGTAACTATCTGGTGTTAGGTGTGACCACTGCTAGCTAACGCTCACCCACCTTCGGTGATTTCCACGCATTCCCGTTTGATTTGCTTTGCAAACCAACACCAAAGGCAACGCCATGATGGCCTCGAAGGTAGTAGTAATAAATAAATGCCACTAAAACAGTTTTTTTTCGTGGGGTCAAGTGTGACCGCTGCTCTTATTCCTACGCATTCCCATTTGGTTTGCTTCGCAAACCAACAACCGAAGTCAACGCCAAGATGGCCTCTTCATTATCAAATGCCGCCAAATTCGAATTGGGAAGAGATCCAATCAGCATGACGTCACCATCTCTTGCGAAAATATAAATATTCAATTGGAAAATTATTTATCAAAAGAAAATCAGATGTATGAGGTATCGATCTAATGTAAAATGTTCCTTGCCCGTGATAGCTCTTTTCATGGGATCAGGTGTGACCACTTACTCGCTAACTCTCGCCAACCCCGGTGATTACCCCACTTTCTCATTTAATTACGAAGAGATCCAATAGGCGTGATGTCACTATCTCTTGCGAAAATATAAAAGATATTCAATTTAATAGCTGTTTTTAAAAAGAAAATCAAATGTATAAGGTATTGATCTAATGTAAAATTTTCCGCAGATTTCAAAACCTCCGCTGAATTTTCATTCTATCTTTAACTATACTTATATTATAAATTACTTAGCTGCACCAAACTGAAAGTTAATATACTTTTAAAAAAGTAATATTGCACAAAGGATAAATAGCCGTTATCCAGTGGCTGATTTAAGAATAGCGTGAGCACAGTCGAGACCGATTGAAGACTATTGCCATTCTTAGGAAACTAAAAAAAAAAAAAAATAGATTTCAAATCCGTTGAAATTTTTAGTCTATCTTTAACGATCTATGAGATAGAAGAAAGAAAACAAAACTGTCTGTTTTGTTTGTCAGCAGAAACCGTTCCTCGGAAAATGAAACGGAAAAAATAAATTTAGAATATGTGTTCTATTTATACTGTTGCCATTCAAAAGAAAGCAATGATAATCAAATTTCTATAAATTAATTTTTAAATATTCTAGATTGAATTTTATAATTCGGGCTCACAGAAAAACTGCCAAACATTCGGACTACCTGTGTGCCAAATCTCATTATTGTAAGTGCCATAGATTCGTCAGGACAGACAGTCCACACAGACACAGGCAAAGCTTCCTTTTATAATAGTAGAGATAAAATTTTTATTTAATTGGGACCAAGGGCAAAGAAAAACACTTGTTTAGAAGAAAAATCTTTAATAAAATTACAGAGAGAGAGAGAGAGAGAGGAAACTCTCTCTCTCGCTCTTTATACATATTAATACAAAATATTAAAACAATTAATGATGGTAATGGTAATGGTAATTTTAGTTAACGTCGTTCTTGAGCAACACAACGGGCTATTGACGACGGCCCGGGATCAGTCCCCTAAGGGGACCGGGAAGGCCCTATCTCCTCCATGTTAAATTCACGAAATTCAAGATCCTTTTTCTCAATAACTATAATAGTAATCAACACAAAATTTTTATGGTGGTTTGACTGATATGTTATACAAACTTTAACAGCTCACTTTTTTTTTATTTAAAATTTTTAATTTTATAGAAATTTTTAACTGAATATCACTTTTTAGATAGCATTTTTAAACACATTTAAATTTCTAAAAAATCCAATTTTCAAAAAATCAAAAAATGCCCTTGTTAAAATTTTTAGAGATATAACACAAATATGTCATAAAAATATTAAGTCATTATGTTCAGCAGATTCTGAGAAAATGGGGCATGAATCTTAAAAATCTAAGTTTTAAGAAAAATGGATTTAAACATTTCAAATGAATTTTTATAAATAATTTTACGTCTAACCTTAATGAAATCCTGATTTATATAAAGGGTGATCTCTTTCATTTTTAATACATGTATCTTCAATTTTTTTTTTATGCTTTTCTTTCTATGGCGGGCCTTTTTACTGTATTCGGAGAGCTTTCGCTCTCCATCGATAACACGGTCTTAGTCCAGTTTTCTCAAAAATTTGTATAAAATGGCAGCCTGGATTGATTTTAACTCTAGATAATGTATAGCACTTTATAATATTTCCACTGTTGCAGCAGGAAACAGCATCAAACACTCCCAGTTTTAAAGTTTGGATGGTTACAAACACATTTTTTGGAACGCGAGTCCAAATCACATTGTTCACCGATTCATTTGGGTTTTGAGTCTTTCCGTGAACACATTTTTTCAACAATTCTGGATTCGCCAAGTCTCTGAAATTTGATTTAATTGTCTTCAAAATGTAGGCAGTATAAGGCAAGGCAATATGTGTGTGTTTATCATGGTAATACACATCACTCTTTTAGCTACAGGACGTTGAAATTTCCACCAGCTTTCATTCCCAACTGGACAAAGACCGTGATTTGGATTTAAGTTACTTGACAGTAAATAAAAATATTCTGCCCAGACAGATTGTTGCATATTGTGCAGAAAACCAACATTTATCCTTATTGCTAGTCCATAACAGATCAAATGTCATGTCTCAGAAAAGCTAACTTATATCGCATGGTAAAATTAATGAAAATAGTTAGAAAAAAACTAAATGATTACAGTTAACTCTACTGTTACCAGATTATCGAAAATAATTTGAGTAAAGTAAAGTAAAAAATATAATATACATTGTTGAGCAACAAAGATTAGAAATGTCCACAAACGGTTTGTTTACATTTGAAAGGCCGTGCCAGATGTGAAGTGCTTATTGGAAACGTGCATAATTTTTAAACTTCCTCTTATTCTATTACCTAGTGTGATATATCATTGGAAAGAGGAGATTTTGAACTATATAAAGGAACAATAAAATAGAAATTGATTTTTTAGTCGAATTTTGCTTTCCCGGTCCCCTTAAGGGAAAGATCCGAGGACAACACCTCGTAATTTTGAACCGAGGTCAGATGACGAAGCAACACCTGAGCTGGCACCCCACTCTCCAAACTTCCACGCCAAGCAACGTGAAACAATTAATGAATCCCTATAACTTTTAACATTACTCGCTTAATACCTTTTAAAACATTCAATGTTAGATTGTTCGGACTGTCTTAGAGAAAAAACTCATTAACTGACTGTCATCTGACCGTGGTTCAAAATTACGTGGTGTTGTCCTCGTATATTTCCCTATGGTATTGATCCCGTACCATTGCCAATAGCCTGCTATGTTGCTCTAGTGCGATTTTAATTAAAATTCCAACCAACCACTAACTGATATAGTATTTTAAGAAAATAGTTTTTTGATACTAAATGTTTATTTTCATGGTAAACGATACTTTCAGACACTCCTTATCCGGGATTTCAACTTTTAAAGAAGTTTATCAAAGTTCATAAACTTTATAAGAGCAAAATTATCTTGAAAGTACTATAAAAGACGAAAATCACTAAGTGACTTAACCATTTGATTTTGCTTATCCCAAGTTAAAATTCTCTACTGTAAATAATAAAATGCTCTAAATGATTTTCATGTCTGTAGTTTCAACATGTGACAAAAAAGACTAGTTTCCTTAAAAATGGACGCGATAGTTAGGGTTGCGAACCGTCCCGGTTTGTCCGGGAAATTAAGTTGCGGTCCAGAATCCCTGTTGAATGTTAAATTGCCCCGGAATTTCCGAGAAAACTATCGACCCCAGTATCACCTACACCCCAAAATAGTTATTTCTATCGCACATGACTTCGTGTCCGTCCATTGAACGTCCCTTCCCCCACTACTATCCAAAGCCAATACTATAGATGTCAGTCTACTCAGAGTGGGACCATCGAGAAGAAATGGTATTAGTTGCCTTTCTATTCCATTATATTGTATTAGAATTCTATTTTTAAAATCGGGACTGGAAACGAACACAAATTTTCATATTCGACTTTCTTATAATAGAATTAGGAACACTCTCGGTTCTGTACAACTAAACACGAACAATCTCCATTTGTATACGAACATTAACATTTTTATTTTTTAACTGTTTCAATGTAACAACAGGTTAGATTTAGATTTATTATTATTACTATGCATATGAGAGGACCATTAGGCTCGTATAATAAATAAAATAAAATTAAACATAAAAATAACTATTATTATTTTTTACATATTTTTTGTACATGAAAAAAAGTTCCTCGTAAAACACTAGGTATGTTATGTTAAGTGATATATATATATATATATATATATATATATATATATATATATATATATATATATATATATTTCAGTTTGGGGCAATATGTCCCGGAATTGTCTCAGAAAAAGTTGGTAACCCTCGAGGCAGTGTTGAGACAGGGCCGCTGTGTTTTAGGTGTAGAGTATGTCAGTGAGGCCATATTGGGTGAATGAAACAGAAAATAATTAGTACGAGATTGTTTTAATTTCACACATAAAATATTTATTGCTTTTCACATACACTACCCTACAATAATGGACCAGACAGCAAGATTTGATGGTATAAGGGGAAGAATACATGCTTTAATAGGGGATGGTCCCCCATGAACTGCAATTACACTAACAACCCTTCTTGTCTTACTTTCCACAAGTTTTTGATACACAGTCATGGGTATTTGTGGCCATACCTGCTGCAAGAATGTCGCCAACTCAGCTGTAGATTTCGGACATGGTTCCCTGGTCCGTAAGCGTCGCTCTAACTCACAAATGTTCTATGGGGTTTAGGTCAGTACTATGAGCAGGCTTGGGAAGACGTTTTACATTCATATCTTGATACCACTGCTTGACAGAGACTGCAACGTGACATGGAGCGTTGTCGCCCAGGAAGTAACATTCGTCCATTCCATAAAATTACCAGAGCGTAAGTACCTGATTGTCCAAAATGTTCACGTCGGCGTTCAAGTGACCAGGAATAACATGCAAAGGTCCAAGGCCATACCAAGAAAAATACCCCAAACAAGTAGTCGGATTTTATGCAATTCCGATGGCGTCCTATCCATTATTGAAGAGTAGTGTTTTACACAATTAGAGGACTCACTGTTGATGTTGAAGGTTGTTGGCTTATTACCGACCTCTAGGGGTCGAACTGCATCATTCGATTGTTGTGTTATTCCATTACGACGTTAAATAAAATACCTACCTACCATCATTCGATTATAAAAGGTTTGTCATCAGATATGCTATTTGCGTCGAACTGAGGGGTGGAGGTATTTGGCGGACTCTTATCAGGCATTTGTCCACCTTGAATGGGCGACGCCTATACTTCCAAGAACACCCGAGCTCGTTGACACTCAGCATCGGATGTCTGGATCTCCTTGGTTTCCCCATTTCTCGATCTTTCTTCCTGTTGACGTTTTCTACAACTCCTCTGGTGTTTATTATGCATTTATTTGGACATTATGAAATTTTTGCGATTTTCCCCCTTTATGTCTAATATCTACACAAATATTAAATGTTTGGTGTTTTCTATTATTATTTAAAAAATGCAAATAGTCGAAACAAATGTCACCTCAAACGTCGTTCTCACAGGAGACCGAAGCTAGACTAAATTAATGTGCGCGGCCGTGCTCATTTTCGTGACTCAACTTAGCGCTGCGATTGCATCAGCCGCTGACGCCAGCTTAAAATCAATGAGCATTCATAACATTATTTGTCTGATGCTCTTTTGAACGCGATATTGTTAATTAATGTTTTATTTATGCTTTTATCTATATAAATAAGAATGGAGTGTTTGTTTGTACATTCAATATTTTCGACGCATTTCAAGTTTTCTATCCGTTTTGGACCCTTCTGATGCCGAATCCGCCTTTTTCTCGTTTGGTGTCTGTCTGTCTGTCTGTATGTATGTTGTGCCCTATACACGTCCACGCGGTTTAAGATATTTTTATGGAAATTTGCATACAGAGAGTACTTTTGATTTAGTGAGTGGAATTGGTTGCGAAAGTCTGTCTGTCCGTCTTTCTGTTCTATGCTCGATTTTGTGTTTGTGTGTTTGTGTAAGCATCACATGAATTGTATTCCCGATATTTGATTGCGTTGTATTTTATGTTATACATTATCTAATAATTTAGTGAATGCAATATTAAACATTTCTTTCTTGTTATATTTAGACGAGTTTCATGCTAAAACACCTGAGTAAGTATACTTAAATCAACCATAATTTGGTAGTTTTGGAAAAATTGGAATGTCTATTGAATATTACGATTAATTCGATTGCTTTACCAGTACTGCTGAAAAAGTAATTATTCTTCAAAAAAAATTTTTTTTTATGGAATTTCATTTCTGATACGTCATTTATTTCGAGTCTTATTTTTGTTCTTTGCGCAATGAAAACGATTTCCGAAAATTTGGGACAGACGATATTTTTCAACGAAACGAGAATGAACACGATGAGCGCGAGCAGTGATATTTTTTCTGGTTCTTTCGCTCTGAATTAATTTCACATTTCTAAATTTTGTACGCTTTTAGTTGTAAGTTGTGGCAACTGTGCGAAATCAAGAGATAAAATTGAATCACAAATTAATATCTTTGGAACAATTTTTTACGACATCTTTTATTTTGTTTTACTTTGCTGTTTCCTGTTTTAAATATTTATTATTTTAATAAATGTGTTTTCCTTCTCATCTCACCCAACAGCACCACAAAGTATTAGACTTGAAAATGTTAGGTAAGTCAGTATAAATTTTCAGTAAATTTTAAGTGTAGTTATGCCGTTATTTAAAGAATAATGCCGTTATTTAAAGAATAATGCCGTTATTTAAAGAATAATGCCGTTATTTAAAGAATAATGTCGTTATTGAAATAATAATAATGTTTAAAAATCCAAACTAGAACTTTTTCCAACATTAAAAAATTCGTTGTAGTAATGACAGGAGAAGATTGCAAAATTTCACAATGTCGCATACCGGAGGCAAGAGTGCCACAGGTGAAAAAATATTGTTTTGTTGAATATGAGTGCGAGAGCACTCGCCGTAAATCGTAATTTTCATTAATTGAGTTGCACATGAAAACAACTTAAGAAAGGGAATTCCAAATCTTCCTATAAATCGTCTTTTATAGTAGTAACCTTAGTATCACCTTTCGTCTTTTTGAGCTTTGTCATACAGCAATAGTGCGATGTATGTGAAATGTATTACATGAATGGATATGCATGTGTAGGATTTGTGTCCAAAGTATGTTGTAGAAAATATAAAGATGGCGAAAGGTGTTAAAATCAATTTTTACTCTACAAAAAACGTAAGTCATTATATATTTTGATTATCTCTTCAATCTAGAGTAAACGAATTCAAACCGAGTAAGGTCGGGTATTTTGCTAGTGCTTATCATAAAAGCACTTATTAAATTTCAGTTCAATTCAGTTTCAAGTTGCAATTTCATTTGCTGCGTCTGACGCAGAGCACTGCTACAATGGGATGTTACAGGTTCATTGGGGGTCAGTTACATCTTTACTTAAACCAATTTTTACACATGATAAATCATATTAAAGAAAACAAATAGCCTTTAAAATGAGCTATAAGACACATGAAAATCCGTTAAGTAATGAAAGTGCTGTAATACAGTACAACTCGCTTATAACGAGCCCTGTTTTAACGAGAACCCGGATTTAACGAGGAAATCGGAAATGGTTGGTACAATAGTAAGTCTATGGGAGCATAACTCGCTTTTAACGAGCAAACCCCGGTTATAGCGAGCAATATTTTTGTGATTCATAACAATTCTATTGATTTCCACCTCTCCAGCTAAGCTAATTCTTTCTTGGAACCGAATTATACAAGTGTTATACAGCCTATGGACCAAGGGGTCATCAGAAGTTTTAAATCAAACTTTCGTAAGCACTTGATTTTGATGCTTATCGAAAGAAGAGAAAAATAGGAACAACCTCAAATGCTAATGTAAACGTACCCGAAGCGATACGTTTCATGAGCGATGTATGGGAAAATGTTACATCAACATGCATTACCAGTTGCTTCCGTAAGGCTGGATTGGATATTTTTCAAGAGGGGAAAATCACTGAGGAAGTATACGATTTGGAAAATTTGGAAATGAGTAGAGAAGAATTTGAAAATTATGTATCTGTTGACGGGTGGGGGGGGGGGCAATGTTATCACTTCCGAGAGATACCTACTCCCGAGGATTTTTTTATGCAGCTGAAATTCAAGCTAAAGCAAATGAAAAAAATAATGAAAACGACGAATGTGAAGAATTTCAAGTTGATCCGCCTCCAACATGGCTTTTGAGTTCGCAGAAAAACTTCTAACTTTTTTCCAAGCCAGTGGCGCGCAAATTAGGGATGCGACATCGATAGCAAAACATCGATGTTCAAAATTAAAACATCGATGTTGATAATACATCGCCCCAAAACCATCAATGTTTTTAAAATTCAGTGTATTAAATTTTTTCCCCTCATTTCTTAAAACTGGTTTAGAAACTATTGATGCGACATCGACAGCAAAACATCGATGTTCAAAATTAAAACATCGATGTTGATAATACATCGCCCCCAAACAATCGATGTGTTTAAAATTCAGTGTTAAACTTGTTTCCCCATTTCTTAAAAATGGTTTAGCAACTAGTGATGGGACAGCGACTGCAATACATCGATGTTTTTTCTAAAACATCAATATTTAGAAAACATCGACATCGATGTCGCATCTCTACTTTTCATACCCTTCATTCTTGGTCACTTTGGTCTAAAAGTATGTTCAATTTGTTGATTATAAAAAGTATGCTACTTGGTTATTTTTTAAATTTGTATAACGCTACTTTTTTCATTTAAAAATAAAACATCGACAACGTGAAAACATCGATGTTACAAAAACATCGACCCCAATACATCGATGTTAAATACATCGATGTTTTTTTAAAAACCATCGATGTTTTGAAAACATTGACATCGATGTCGCATCCCTAGTGCAAATGACAATGTTTTTCGGGCCCTGAGTCTTTTCCGATGAACAATAACACATTAAAAAGACAAAAAGACATTTCAAAGCAAATTATATATAGATATATATATAATAGCATAAAATATACAAAATAACAGTTACATAACACACACAAAACAACAAAATTCATCCGGCAAAGTTGACATTAATGTATATATGATAAACGCAGCGATTTAAATTTACTGTCATTAAATTAATATTTTGGGACTCCAATATCTCTGAAAGAATATACTACAACACGATAGCTGGTCAACTGGTACGTTTCAAAAAAAATTGTAATTCTCATTAAAACTTTTTATTTTACAATGTAAATATCTAAAAAACACACTTCTCAATAACAAATACCCGTATTCATTCTTTAATAATATTTTTGAAAGGTTTATTAATATCAACACCTACACACAACCCATGAATAGCTATTTATGAATATATTTTAAAATAGGGGCTGGGGATTTTCATAGTATTTATATTTTATTTTTCTGCTTTTTTTGGACTCGTTAACATATAACATATAACATATAAGTTATATTGTTTAATTGATGGCATTTGGTGGTAATTTTTAGGCTTGTTGTTGATATCCCGGCTGAGGCTTCGGGTTTCATTTCGTTTTGTTCCTGCTCTGTTTTTGGTATTTTGTTTTGTTTTTCTTTTACTTGCTTTTGGTGGTGTTTGGGGGAGCGTATGAGCAATTTTTTCAGCGTAATGCTGTTCATAAGTGGAAAACACCATTTTATGTTGTTTGGGTCAGGCTCCTCCCTGATGACACCCTGATCCACCAACATTTCTTCATTTTTTTATCATTTTTTAAGACTTTTATTGGAATATAATTATATATATAATTATATATATATATAATTATATATATATATATATATATATATAATATAATTATATATATATATATAATATATATATTATAAATATAATTATATAATATATATATATATATAATATAATATATATATAATTATATAATTATATATAATTATATATAATATTATATATATAATTATATATATATATATATATATATATATATATATATATATATATATATATATATATATATATATATATATATATATATATATATATAAGAGTATGTATGAACTTTTATGATTTTTTATACGAACCCCTTTTATACGAGTACTCGGTTATGACGAGTAAATATCGCGGTCCCTTCGTGCTCGTTATAAGCGAGTTCGACAGTATGTTTAAATCGGGACGGTTATGGAACTGTTTCCCACAATGCGTCATCTACGGAAGCGCCAACTATGCGACAGCCGTACTGCAATAGACGCACTGCGTCACACCCGCAAAGGGAATTGCACCTGAGATAATGTTCGCAAACGAAAGTTGATATTCATTATGTCACACTTGATTTGTCGACACATTTTCAAGAGGCGGTTTTGCAATGAAAAATCATTTACTTAATTTAAGTTATTGACACAAAATAAACGCTTTCTTTTTTTAAAATAACATATTGCCGGAACCCGAACAGGGGAAAATATTATTAAGATACTAGGGGGCCCGCCCCCTGCTCGCTAACCCCCGTAGGATTGCTTTGCAATCCTCATTGGTTCGCAGCGCAAACCTTGCACGCTTCGCTCGCATCAATGAAGACGTGGTTTACAAAATATGATGTTCCAAAAATATTTTTCAAACATAAATTTGTTGTACTACAGAAAAATTATACAGGACGTCTGGAATCAGAACTCGAACAATTTGGAAATCAAATGGAAACTTTGAGCAAATTTTGACTTGAAATGTGAGCGCTACTTTGGAAATCGAATACCCAGCATGTCGTTTGTAAGCTGCAACAGCACGACTAATATTCATTTTTTTTTCAATACAATTTCATCCGATAACGCTATAAATTCAATTGAGGCCCGAGGCCTCGTGGTTAATAAACAATCGTATATTGTTGCCAAAACACGATTACAAATAACGTGGTTTTTGCGTGCCACGTAAGAGAATTATATATATAGATGAAGTCGAAATGATGTTCTGATTCAAATTCATTCGCTCAGTGCAATCACAATATGTGCAAATAATTGTGATTTCATGAGCACTTAAAAATTTACCCTTCCATCCACGACACAATTGTTAAAGCATAATGACTTGTGCACTGCATCGCAATTTTCAGTGTTCACACGTAATTGTTACATTATGTAAGGGCTCCACTAAACACTATTTTAGATACGGATAACACAATTTCTATGCAACAAAATTTAAATCGTTTTTGAGCCGTTATTTTTGAAAGTGGTATAAGTCCCTTTGAAAAAAATGAGTTTATTTTCTTTAAGAATTTTAATAATTATTATTGCATAGTAAAATTTAACATGTTTATAATGTTAAAAACATCATTCAAATTGAGTAACGTTTGCCAATATTTTAAAATTAATTTAAATTAACAAACCCTTGAATATCTTGATGTGTGAAAAATGGACTTGTGTCACTATAAGAAATAACGGCTCATATTATCATTTATAGTTTACGCGAGATATATAAACGTGACCAATCTTGACATTTTAGTCACCCAGAGTTTTCGTAGATTACGCCCTCCCATAATACATATTGGAACGAAATTAAAGACGCATTCACGTGTCCTGTAAGCAAATCGCTTAAGTAGCACTACCACTGAAATATTCTTTGAAATTGTCCTTACGAAAATTTACTCAAATACTTTAATTTAGAAGTGAGGTTCATCGTAGACGAAACATTTAAACGAGCTTTCAACAGAATAAGAAGGAATCTAACTATCTTCACCTACGACTCGCAGGCTGCTAGATCAGTGGGCAAAACCAGTGAACCCTGCATTAAGTTTGTAAATTTCATATTTAAATTCAAGGTTGGTTCGTTGGGATTTTTTGGCCGCAAGGGCCATATTTTTTTGTTCAAAATTGTATTTCTAGATAAGCAGTTCCGCAGAGCACCTGCTTGGCGATCTTCGCTTCCCTATGTGCAATAATGTGCCGAAGGTTACAAACTTAAAAGTCGCCAATTGTTCTGATTGCATCTCAGAAATATGTGGAACGTATTTCTAACTTGAATTTTTGAATGGTTGAAATTTATTCTTTAATAATTAGAGACCGCCTTACTTGTTCAAATTGCATTTTTAAAGGAATCGCAATTTTACGGAATTTTTGAATGGCTGAAAATTATTTTGTAATAATTAGAGATCGCCTTTTTTCTTTAAACGTGTATAATAGTAATTCCCTTTCTTATCAATGTCGATTTATAGGTATTTTATTCAAAATTTGTTCGTTAAAATGGTGTATTTCTCGTTACTCAGTGCGAAAAGGTACTTTTTCGGTATTATTCCTCCTCTGAACTAGATTTACATATTTAAAAATATAAACAGATTTGTAATAGAGATTGATAATCCTACTAATTATGTATTACGTTTCAGTCATCAATTGTTATTCCGAATACGATATCGATTTTAATAAATTATTTCTTTATATAAATTAGTTATTTTTAATGTAATTTGTATTTATATATAAATGACCCCTGTTGAAACAAATTTTCTCTTCACAACTTTAAAAACAAAACAATCGCAAACAAGTGTGTTTAAGTTAACGAAATTCTTGTCCATTGTTGTAAATTGAAAGGGAAATGCAATTTTATGACATGCGATCATTGTATGATCTGAGGTGTATTTCTCTATTATGGTCAGTAAAACTTTATTCCTGTGTGTATGTCCATTACTTGACCCTGTCTGTGTTGTATTTGGTTTCAGTATAGCTAAATGTGAGGCCATAAAACAAAATCAGCCACCCACAAGATGCATACAGATAGATTTTACTTCGGTATTAGAAGTATGGAATATATCGGTCTTTAATTTTATACTTTATTACGGTGAACTAAAAAGGAATTTCACGATATAATGAAAACTTTGAAACTCCTCTCTTAAAACTTTGAATGCTATTACTTACAACTTTTCAATGCTTAATTCTTTAAGTCTAATAATTTTATGCAAATTTCTTCAACTACCTTTAATTATTTCTTGCAATATATTTTTAGTCATAAATACATATTCACTTGTCAAATTATTTAATGATAGATAATTAGCATGAATTTTATAAGATGTGTAAGAGTGTAATGAAATAAACTATCTAAAATCCTTTTCACAAGCCCGATTCAGTATTTGAATAAAATCCAAACAGGCCATTAGTCGAAAGGAAATTTAAATAAAATAATTTCACAATTTCCTAATCTTTTTTTTAAAACCACTTTTACATACATTTTACTTAGGAAATCGTTTGATACTTTTAGTGACATAGATCATTAATGATACGTGTAATGTAGTTTATTGCTTTGGTCGGTGGCAGCTTTATGGAGATAAAATCAACTGAAATATTAATTTTACTGATATCCATTTAAGAAACCATACTTCAGCTATGACATAAAAATGAACGCGGCCGAAAAGACTCAAGATATGATAATTTATTCAAAGATATTCGTAACTTACCTGGTTCTTATCTTCAAACACCGATTCTAAGTTCATTTTAGTGAAAGCATTGCGTTATTTCTTAGGTAACATTATGTCATTAATGATGCGTGTAATGAATGACTGCTATTGATAGCATCAATTGGTTGGCGGCATTTTTTACTAGAAACCTCGCCAAATGTGAAACATAGTATCTCTCGTGAATGCGTTGCATTCTCATGGTCTCGGTGATTTCACTTTCCTTCGCATGAGATGCATTCCTTGGAAGGGGAAGGACAATCTCCCAGCTAATCTCTGTGTCCTCTTAGAGGTAGCTTTGTGTCAATTCTGCTTTACTGCTTCGCTGCGAACGTTGGGCTCACGGATAGTGTCTTAATTTTAAGGAATTTCAAGAATTTAGCAACTTTTTTCACGCTCAGGCACCATTTCATTTCAAAGGCTGCTCTTACGTGATTAAAGACCAAATAAATGTAAACGGTGTCGTAAAAGATATGGAGGTTGCAGACTGATGAGGATTTGGTTACACAAAACGTTTTGGACAGACAATGTGTGCATACTGAAAATTGCGATACAAAAGTCACCAATTCGTTTTTCTGTTTTGGTTTTCCACGGACAGTAAAACCTATCATCTTGGAAAACTTTTATGCGTCTTTGTCATGGCAAGTCCAATGCAGAAGGTCACAAGGCTACCCCACATGAGAGGAGTTCACATGCACCATGGTACAGGGTACCGGTTATATGTAAAGTTTGTGTGTTGTTGTATGTACTCCGTTTCATAAATTTAAAAGTTACATTTTCATTGAATTTAGTAGAATAATAAAGCTATTTAATGCATAAGGGAGGGAATAAAGAAAAAAAAATCCTACATTAATGCCAGCTAAGAAATTAATGGTTGGGATGATATAGTATAGATATTTCATGATGAGACCTTCTCGACTTGGTTCCAGGGCCCGTCATCTTTCCTGGTTCTTGTGACCGCCATCATACTTAGTGACGGGACTCGTCATCTAGCTTGGTACTGAGGCACATCAACTTACCTGGTACTGATCTATGCTTTGGCGATTCAAAGTTAGCAGACTAGAGGTTGGCGAAAAATCATTGACCAGGACAATATTGATCTTCATGTGTTCCAGGAGTCTAGTATCTTCCAAACTCTGCCTTAGTTCTTGATGGCCTTTATTTCCAAAGACGGGAAAAGGAAATGATCATAGACCAGACGAAAGGAACCATTGCGCATATTTTCTAGACTGGATGCTTGTTTCAGTAAAAAGCATGGAGTAGGGACAATGAGTCTAAACTGAAGTTACCCATCAAGATTGACAAATACCAACCAATCATTTTAAGAAACCATTTGAGGTTTCAAAGGATGGAACATCAGCAGCTGCGAAAATCAAAAAGAATAAAATAGAAATTAATGGTTCACTCCGATTTAAGATTTTAAAAAATCGTTGTTTCTGTTTCCGGTTTTATCGATTTTTATTCATTTGCTACTATTTTAAAACTAATTATTTCTTCTAGGGTTCCGTGTTTCCAGGCTCTAGGAGTAATGGCTTGAGGTAGGTTGGTAGTTGATTAACGTCGCACTTGAGCAACATAATGGATTATTGCCGACTGTGCGGGATCGATTCCGAAGAGAAGTACAATGACGTGAGAGCTAACGTCCAGCATTTGTAAATAACAACATTATACAGGGTGTCCTAAGAGTTACCGTACTGACGATTCGTGAATTTATTATACAAAAACAATAAACTTTTAAACAATTATTTTTCTGCCAATGGCATAAAGCACTTTTAACCTAATGTAGGAAAAATGTTTGAACTTACATTTATAATAAATGTTCAAAATTTCCGATTTTTTCTTAGAGGCAAGGCTGAAGTCGTTTGCGTATATTTTTAGAAACGCGTTTCAAGATGCTGGCATTGAATTATCGTATCCTTTAAGTAATGGCAATTTTCAGATCACCTATTGTTTGGTGACTATCTTCATAAACTTGGTTCTTTAAATATCCCCACTGAAAAAAAGTCAGTTATGCGCAGATTAGGTTACGAGGTGGCCAAAAGTTTCTTGAGATGAGTCGATCGCCAAAAAAAAAATCTTGAAGCATGCCCATGGTTTCATAACTTGTATGGCAGGTTGCAACGTCTTGTTGGAATCAAGAGTCTCGTTCATTCACTTTTACTAATGCAACAAATTGTTGAATAAGTTGATATAGCGTATCTTTACTCGGTACTGCATCATTTGGATAGTTATGTTGCCAAAATTCTTCACATCTTTCACATGATTTAAATTCAAAATAAGCCTCAAACAGCGCAATTCTCTGAATGCGCGTGATAAATTCATCTTGCAATGAAGAACAAAATGACGTGGAACTTTATTATCGCACAACTTGAGCGCGAAGAAACGATAAACATTAAAGAGTCGATAAAACTATAAGTAGACGATAAAATTCAATAATTAAAAAAAAAAAACTAGGACAATAAATTTTTTTAAAGTTGGAGTACGGGAACTTTTAGGACACCATGTATTTCGATAAGAATTAAATATTTTAAACTCATTTTCTGGAGTACTTTAATTTTGGAGTATATAAAGTTAATTCATAAAAGGTTGCTAGGTTTGGTATTTTAGCTATAGGAGTGAAAGCCCCACTCTTAGCATTAACCCTCCTGGTGGTTGTCTCGACGAGGTATCTTGTATTAGAAAAATAAGACCAGATCTTGATCTCATTACCATAAAAATATCTGCAATATCTTGATGATTAGATATTTTGTCATTTGCAAAATTGGTCGGATCTGGATCCAGGCAGACGATAAATCTTAACTGGAGTCACATAGTTCTTTCTTATATCTCCTATACCGTTAAAGATAGAGTAAAAATTTCAACGGATTTGAAATATTCGGAAAATTTTACACCAGATTAATACGTTACACCACGGGCAACGCTAGGCTAGCAACGCAGTGGCTAGTTTACAATATAATATAAAGTTTCAAATGTACACGCCGTACCTTCCGGTACAAAACACAGTCAAACTCCTCTGAATTATTGTAAAACGATTCTGCCTTTATGCGTCTTCTTTTTCAGAATAACGTCTAACATTTCATGTTCTTAATCGTATCTGCTGGAAGGGGGTGAAAGTGAACAAAGCTCATGGGCCATCTGTCTCCGGGTCAGTTCATAGAGTTCCGAATGAGATAGTAGAACAGAAAATTTTCATCCTATGAATCGTATCATGTCTCAGGCACTGTCATCCATCCATGTTCGTCCGCTAGAACAAGTAGCAACTAGAACACAAGAACAACTGTTCTTGTAACCTATCTACAGGGTGTCCCAAAAATATCCGTACAACTTCAAAAATTTATTTAAAAAAAAAAAAAAAAAGAATAGGCTTACAGCTAAACTAGTTACAACAATAGATAGAATAACTCAAAAAGTTTTTTTCTACTATCGCAGTAAATTTCCACATGAGATCTTTCGTAGCACGAAGAACATCAAGACGATATTCCAATTCAATCCACGGACATTTCAGCATGCTAAAATCAACAATAGCTACAGCTGTTTGGATCTGTTTTTGTTTCAATTCCACGACACTGTTAGCTTTTGTTTGGAACACAGCATCTTTTACAAAACAATTTTACATATACGTTACACATAATTTGTTTGCATTTGAGTATCGGATTTTGTTTCGATTCAGTATTGATTCATTGAGCTTTCATTGATTTGAGACCACTCGACACATTAAGCTATCTTCACGGGATCCGCCATTTTGAATAACTGAATTCTGTAATAATCGTTAGCGTGTTATGCAGCGCTATCTATAATCAGAAACATACTGCAGAAAATAACTTTTTGAGTTATTCTATCTATTGTTGTAACTAGTTTTGATGTAGGCCTATTTGTTTTATATAAATTTTTGTAGTTGTACTGATCTTTTTGGAACACCCTGAATGTTCCTAACCAACCTGGTGAAAGACAGGGAATCGTGACAGTGTATATCGGCGCAACATTGGCAAACATTCAGTAATTAAGTTCATCAGCAATTCAAATGCAACCGTAACATTGATGGTGATGGTCTTGATGGAGTTTTCCATCATTATGAAAATGGACCACACTTGCTAGACTATCTCGTCATTAGAATAAAAGTGATCACACTCAGTGTCGTCATCATTAAAAAATTGGCAGTATCCTGATGACGAGATATATCGTCCTCATCAAAATTGGTTAGATCTTTAGGACGAGAGATCTCGTCATTGCCAATGCTTGTCAGATCTTGACATACGAGATAAATCGTCGAAGCCACTCGGAGGTGTTAATAGAGCGTTCAGTAACAGCTTAAATTAGTTCAAAAACATAACTTTAAGGATTACTGCGGACACAGACAGATAAGAATATCAGACATCCATCACATTAGTATTCCATTCTTGATCCCTGTACGAAGTATGTCACGGCCATTTCCCACAGAATTAAAAATTTGGAAAAAAAAAGGTAGCTATAAGATTGCAACAACATTTGCATTTGTTTTGTCGCGTAGAATTTGCATTTAGTTCATATATTGTTCTTTTTCTCTTATTATTTCCATGAAGGTTTCGAAAGTGACTTTCTGGGATTCCTATTTTATCCTACATGTGCAATTAAACTAATTGAAATAACTAATAGATAATTAATGTTAACCCTCGAAGAGGTTTAGACGAGATATCTCGTTCATTAAGATATGATCCATTTTGATACTGACAAGGTATATCATCATCGAGATATTGCCGATATTATTTTGATGAGATCAAGATTTGTTCAGTTTTCTTTTAATGACAAGTTATATTGTTCATCAATACAAGTTATCTTGTTCATCAATACAAGATATCTTGTTCATCAATACAAGATATCTTGTTCATCAATACAAGATATCTCGTCATCAGGATTCTGTTGATTTTTTGTATGATGACAAGATGAAGATCTGGTCAGTTGTTTCACATAACGAGATATCTCGTCCAACAAGATTTGGTCAGTTTCTTTCTAATGACGAGATACCTCGTCAAGACCAGAGTGTTAACACCGCCAAGAGTACATTTAAAGGGGGGTGTAAATGACTACAAATGAAGTAGACGATGAGAAGCTAATTATGGTAACAAAACTGAGACGGGAAACTTTTATCATGCACTTTATTGGAGATACGAATTTACTCTGCAAGTAGTTTCAACGAGATATTTCGTCCATCAAGGTCTAGCTAATTTTGCTAATGTCGAAAAATCTCGTTATCAAGATACTGGCGATTTTTTAATGAATACAAGATCAAGATCTTGTA
Organism: Metellina segmentata; assembly: GCA_947359465.1. Lineage (NCBI taxonomy): Eukaryota > Metazoa > Arthropoda > Arachnida > Araneae > Tetragnathidae > Metellina > Metellina segmentata. Next base: position 91,031,137 of record OX375875.1, on the reverse strand, counting down.
AGTTTTTTCGACTGACGAGATATCTCGTACATCACGATCTGGTCACATTGGCGTGGTGTGGAAGTGGGGTGCCAACTCAGGTGTAACCTCGTCATTTGACCGTGGTTCAAAATTACGTGGTATTGCTCTAAGATCTATCGCTTCCGGGATTGATCCCGAACTGTCACCAATAGCCCGTTATGTTACTTCAGCGTGACGTTAGTTAAAAATACCATCAAAATCTGGTCAATGTTATTGACAAGATACATCTTCGAGACAAGTGTCTGGAGGGTCAACATATTTTTCTATGGAATCCCTGAATCAGATACATCTCAACTGTTCAGAATGAAAAGGCACGCCTGCTTATTCGTGCAGTATTCCATTCGATGCATCAGAAAATTTTCATTGTTAAGTAGGCTGTTTAATTTTTTCTTCAATTGTCGAATTAGAAGCTTATAGAAACCTTATGAAATACCGCATCAACAAATAACTAACGAGTTTTTATTTTTATTTTCAGGGGGTCCGGGACACATTGAAAAAAAATTTTATTAATTAATTTAGAATTTAGAATTTTTTTTGTATTGATTATTAAATATCACTAAAAAGCGAAATCACAACACAAAATTTTTCCAAAAGTTTTTTAAAAATTTTAAATTAAAAAAAAAAAAAAAGAAAGGTCAATTTAAATTGCTAAAACTCAAAATATTCTTGATCAATTATTGCAGTACATTATTCACAAATTTATAAACTTTAATTTTAATTCAGCAATTTAAAAAATATAAATTTAATAAAAAATATTTGAAAATTTAAGGGTAATTAAAAAAAAAAAGCCATATTTTTAAAATGTTGTGCCATGACTACAACTGTCAAGAGTGTTAGATTTTCAAAACAACGCACCACAAAAATTATTATATCTCTAGCTCTAATTAAGATAGAAACATGATGTAGACGTAATTTTAAGCAGGAAAACACAGAGAATTTCTTAAAATAATAATTAAAAAAAAATTAAAAAAAAAAAAAAATTGAAAATTCGACGATTTTTGTGTCCCGGACCCCCTTAATCCGCAATTCAATCTGTTGCATCAAATTTCTAATACGCGTCTATCCAACGTCTAGCACACTGATTTCCCAGGAGTGAGTCTAAACTTCTGAGAACTACGGCCACGCTGAATAATTCAGGCGTATTGCCTAAAATACTTTCAGATCCTAACAGGTTTATCCAACGATGTGATCTCTATGCCGACTAATTGGATTTATCCATACAAATGTGTTTTAAGGTGTTACTTTTGCAACTATGGAATACTTGAATTCTCTGTCATTATTTTCATAGAAGAGAGTGGTTAGAGGTGGCATTAAAAAGAGCACCCATCGTCTATCATGTTTCCATTATTGTAATTGTAATTTTTAATTAACGTCGCACTAGAGCAACACAGGGCTATTGACGACGGTTAGCGATCAATCCTCTAAGGGAAAGAACCGAGGACAACACCACTTAATTTCGAACCACGGTCAGATGACGAGGCGACACCCCACTCTCCAAACTTCCACACCACACCAACGTGAGGACATTCGGCCATGACAGATTTAAGATGCACCAGTCGCCAATACACCATACGCTTAATTTCATGCACTGATCCGGATTCGAACCAGTAATCTTCCAGCTAACACCTTAACCTCCAGACCGGTTGGTTGCCAGAACTTGATTGAAGGGTAGAGACATTTTGAAATTAATACTTTTGAAAAAAAAAAAAGGAATCTAATTCTTAAAATATCTCAATGTTTTATTCGCATTCCCTTTTTTTCTGATATATTAAATTTTCTGACATTTTAAAACAAACGGTGATATACTATTTTGTACTTAATCGTTCATGGAACTTTCTGGTGATATTGGCCATTAAAGGGCTCGAATTCGTAGAAATTTGCGTTTAAGACATTTTTCCTTGCATGGAGAAAAATGTTTTTGCATTTCCAATGCAGTGGTTTCGTTTTAGATAATTATCTTATATCTTTGATCTTTTATTAAATAAGGTAGAGAGAGGTAGTTTAATTTACATCGCTCTGGAGTAATTCACCGTGCTCTTTACGATAGTCTGGGATAACCTTGTAAGATTAGAGCACACCTCATATGCTTGAACCACGGTCAAATGACGAGGTCAACACCTGAGCTGGCACCCCACTCTCCAAAATTCCACATCACGTCAACGTGAGGACTTTCGAAGGCCACGAGAGATTTAACATGCACCAGCCCACATGTCACTATTTTATATATCAGTCATTTTATTTAAAACATTTTTATAAAGTGTTTTAGTCATTTATAGTCTTGCGATCTCACAACATATTTTGTCATTCAAACCCCTTCCTTACATCCTCTGACTTTGGTAATTTTTTTATTTCTTTCGGCCACGACAGATTTAAGGTGCACCATCCGCCTCTACACTATAAGCTAACAAACATCCATGCACTGACCCGGAATCGAACCAGGAAGCTTCCGACCTAGAGGATAACACCTTAACCAACAAACCGGTTGGTCGGCTTTCCATAATTGAAAAAAAAAAAAAAAAAAAAAAAAGATTGGAAACGGAAAAATGAAAAATGGATCGAATATAGGTACAGTAGTAATTAATTAACGTCGCTTTTGAGTAACACAACGGCTATTGGCACCGAGATGGGATCAATACCGAAGGGTCCGAGGACAACAAATCATAATTTTGAATCACTGTCAGATGACGAGGTTAATGCTTGAGCTGGCACATACTCTCCAATCTTCCCAACCAGGCTAATGTGAAAATATCTAAGACCCCAAGATAGATTTAACGCCTCACCAATCCTCACGTACACGAAGATCTTTTGTAGGAAGAGTTCGTAACCCTCCGGTTACTAATTCCTTACTTTTCTTATTGAGCTACCGCGGCTCATACAATTTTAATCCCCTTACCCTCCAAGTGGTTACGACGAGATATCTCCTTCATCAAGATCTGACCAATTTGGCTAACGACGAGCAATCTCATCATCAAATGTTTGCCAATTCGTTTTAATACATAGATTCAACATGTATATATTCCATGGTAACTTTTCTGAAGACCGCTTGTTGGTATTTCTTTGTTTACAGCTTAGCTTCATTTTAATCGATGTCAAGTAAACTTCATGCTCCATTTCATTTTTTGTAAAACCCTATTTTAAAAGAGGGAGTACCTATTTTTTTCTACAAGTTTTAACTCTGACATCAAGAATATTTATATATCAGAAAACGAATATTTATGTACCAAAAAACGAATATTTATTTCCCAGAAAACGAATATTTATTTCTCTGAAAATGAATATTTATGTACCAGAAAAAGAATGTATTTATGTGCCAGAAAAAGAATGTATTTATATACCAGAAAACAAATATTTAATTCCCAGAAAACGAATATTTATTTCTCTGAAAACGAATATTTAATTCCCAGAAAACGAATATTTATTTCTCTGAAAACGAATATTTATGTACCAGAAAACGAATATTTATGTACCAGAAAAGAAATATTTATTTCCCAGAAAACGAATATTTTTTTTTCTCTGAAAACGAATATTTATGTACCAGAAAACAAATATTTAATTCCCAGAAAACGAATATTTATTTCTCTGAAAACGAATATTTATGTACCAGAAAAAGAATATATATGTACCAGAAAACGAATATTTATTTCCCAGGAAACGAATATTTATTTCTCTGAAAATGAGTATTTATGTACCAGAAAACGAATATTTATGTACCAGAAAACGAATATTTATGTACCAGAAAACGAATATATAATTCCCAGAAAACGAATATTTATGTACCAGAAAACGAATATTTTTGTACCAGAGCATCTTGGCCAAATATTTCGTTTTCGCTGTAAAACTCAACCAGAATACGCATCGTACTATTGACTGTAGCCACGGATAATGCATATATTGTATGAAAAGTTTCCCAGTCTCAAGCTTCCTTGCTCTGGTTGTTTCAGTACCACGAAAGACTAAAATTCTTCAAGCCTTGAGGTAGATAGTCAATGTCGTGCGGGCTAATGGTGACTGCCGAGGATCAATCCCCATAGGAACCATGATCGGATGATTAGGTAACACCTGAGCTGGCACCCCACTCTCCAAACTTTTTTTAAGCTATCAGATGAAAATAATGTTATAAACGTATACAGGGGGATTATGAGTACATATAAAATGTATTTATCCAAGTTATAAGTAGATACATGTAAAATACTGAAATCAGCCAAATATAGCAAGTAGGATTGCAATCCGGTACGATTTTTAATCCGGCCGAATTGGTACTTTGTTAATAAGTCTATCTCACCAGTATGTATTTTTCCAAAATCGGCTGAGTGAAATTACGTAAAAAGGATATTATTAAAAAAAGGGACGAACAAACAAATATTTATTTTAGCATTATAAAATCAACTTTATCAATACTTATCCATAGGTAGGAAATCAATCACCAACAATTAATTATAGTAACTACTAGTACTACTAGCATTACGTATTAAACGAATTGGCGATGATAAGACTTACGAGTTTCCACACCAATAAACATCGGTTTGTTTAAAACAGTTCTTTTCTATTTATCTATAATTAAGTAGTCTCTATCGCTAATGTCGTTGAGCAAATGATATATAAATTGTACCTAACCTTGTCTCATACTAACATAAAATTATAATCTGCGGCAGTTTTTGGTCAACATAACAAACAAGGGAACTCTTAATTCTTCTTAATTGCTTAAATCGAAGTTATAGAGTATTGGAAATCACTTTTGAGAATGAAAGAACGATCTAAGGATCGTATTAAATGTGTCGTATCCCAACCTTCTTCTCAATGAACTGCAAATATAACTAGCGGCCGAGATGGCCCTCTCAGCTTCGACATTAGTTGGTTTAACCGTCATTAAGTAGTCGTACATTCGAGACAAATATTTTCCTTTGACTCCACTTCATATAAAGTCAGTTCTTTCTTCAGTATTTTCTCAAAATCTGTTTCTTTTGTAAAGTTTGTCTTTTTGCAACAGTCTTCATTTTCTTGCAGAGTTTGCTTTCCTACTTCCTCTTTATTAAATAAATATTATTGATAGTTTAATTTATTATTTTTGCTAGAATTCTCCAAACTAATGACTAGGGCAACTTTTTTGTTGCATTAAAAATGGGAAAAGTTGCATTTATCATTCTTTAAAGTTGCATTTATGAAAATATAGTTGCATTTATTTCTTATACACTAAAATCTAAAATAACTTATTAGTAAAAAATGAAAAAATTCAAAATTTATTTGAACAACATTAAATACAAAATAAGGTTGATATCGTTGAATGGCCGATCCTTGGTCAGTAATTTCTTTAACATTGAAAAACTGCGCTCAACAGAGACTGATGTTGACTGACATTGTTGCATTGGACTTTTTCTGCAGTTGTGAAACAAGAGTACCACTCAAGTAACTTGGAGCAATCACGGATAAAGCATCTTGAGTGTGATTCCAGCCGCAGTCATATAATGTTATGTATCGGATAGCAGAATCAAAAAATCTTTTCGCTCAACATTCAGAAATGTTTAAACGTCATCTACAAGGAAACAACATATTGATGATCGAAACTCACCTCGCAAACTCAACAGTCGATTACGCAAGTTTGCTCTGGATTATCATGAGTGCCAACCAATGTGTTAAAGTACTTCTTGCTATTTATTTCAACACACATGATTGAAGGGTTGATTCAGAGGGCAAAAAATGAAATAGTAATTTCATACTAATTAATTTTAAACTAAATTGTAAAAAGTTGCAAATTTGCGAAATGTTGCATGTATGTAGAAAGTTGCATTTATGTTGCGGTTATAACTCACTTACATTACACCCCATATAGGAGGAATTTTGTTTTTAGTACTTTACATAAAGCGTAGAACGTATGAAAAAAAGTTGCATTTGTTGCAAAAAGTTGCCCTACTGATGACTTAAAAATATAAAATCGATTAATTCACAATCGATTGCTTTAAACGATTTTGCGATTTTAAACTTGGGTTTGAATAATCTATTATTTAATTTTAAAAAAATCGTTTTTATCGGATCCGGACCGGATTCGATAGATGTTGCTGGATCCGATGATCAAATGATGCCGAATCCGCCGGATCGGATTGTAATCCCTAATAGCAAGACAAACAATGAGATGAGTGAGTATAACCGGATTATAACCACAGGTCAGTTACCATGTAGCTTGTTTGACGACTTGATTGAAAATGTTTGTAACCTTATTACTTTACAAAACCACTTAAACCAAACCATATAGAGCTTGAGTACCTTCTTCTAAGAAAAATTGATTGTTTGTGATGAAACAAGAAAACAATAAGTTTCTTACAGAGCATTAAAACTAACTCATTAAAGGAGTGAATAAATACGTTTCGATTCATTTGAGCGTAGATATAGGTTAGCTGATGGTGTTTGTGGTGCAAGTACTAGCTATATTTGATGAAGCTGCGTCAAACAGTTTAAAGAATTGAATGGATTTAAACACAAAGGAAAATTTTAGTGACACAGAAGAGAGAAATACACCCTGAGAGGAATTGAGTCGCGTATAAATGGGAATTAAACTAAGTGCTATATACAAAGAAATAAAACATACGTAAAACACATTTTCTAACGATGTATAGTTTACAAAATGAAAAAACTACCAAGTTGCTAAAATATATTTAAAAACAAATTCTTGAAATATTTTTGAAATACATTAAATTCACTATTTTGGACTTGCTTTTAGATGCTGAAAACCTCATTCCACACACATTTGTATACCAAAAAAATACAAACCAGTTTTTTTTTTTTTTTTTAAATTTCGGACATTGTTTTGACGCTTTATGATACAGATCGTAATTGTTTATGGTGACAGTGAATAAACTTTGTAAACATAAAATATTTATTTATCGACACAACTTTTCATTCAGTCACTTCTTTTTTTAGAAACGGGTTATAAATTCACTTTCCAGATGGCGCCACGAAATACCAACGGATTTTAAATCCTGAGCTTATACACATAAACAAAGAAAATTCCACGTTATGCTTAAATAACTGCCGATCTTACAGAAGAAATCAGTGTAGTTTTGACTGATTTTAAAATAAATAAACAAAGTTATTATTTACTAATTTTCTCTTGAAAGACAAACTACTAAAGTTTTTTACAAGTGACTACTACAGAAGTTGATTTTGAGTATTGGAGTGATTACGAATGCCCAGTAAGTTCATTTTCAACAAAACTGACGAACTTAGTTTCCTCATAATATTTTTTATCTATGGTACTCTTGCACCAGGGATGCGAATTTTTCGAATTTCATCATCACAAATTGAATTATTCCGGCATTCGTGATAAATGTATTTCGAAGCAAACACAGTTTTCTTGAAAATCATTTTCCGCGGCACGTGGAATAAGGGAGTTTGTTTCAAAAATAAATGTCGTCGATGTATGCAAAGCAAACTTTGCGCATGGGCCTTTCACGTTCCATTACGAAATGTAAGTTATATATGTAAAATAAAATATGTTTTAAATATCCTTTTTTCATCAATCAGCAACTCAAATTATTTATAATATGGAAATAAATAAAAAATAAGTTCAAACATAATTAGAAAGTTAAATTGTTTAAATGTAGTGTTTTGGAAAATAAAAATATTGTTTAGTAATTTTATTGAAAAATTTGATTTTCAATCAACATTAGAAAAAAACCTAAGTTGGGTATAGCAATAATTTTATGCTCAATTATATTCCTGCGGAAATTTCGAACACATCTGCACACCACTACAAATAGAACGAAAGTTAACATGTAGCCTCCTCAGGGTTCAAAAATGTGTATAGTATACATTCTAAAGTATAAGCCTACCACACATATTTGGTGTAGATTGGTCAATAGGTATAGATTTACATTGAGAACAGACAGACTCCGCTTTAAAGAATAGAGTGCTTGTACATTTAATATTTTCGACCCAACTTAAGTTTTCTATCCGTTTTGGGACCTTCTGATACAAAATCTGTCTCTTGCGCGTTTGGTATCTGTCTGTATTATGTGGGCCCAATACACGTCTTCACGGTTTAATATATTTTCTTGAAACTTTGCATACTGTTAAGTACTTACATTCATTTAGTGATTGAACTTTGTTGCGTAGGTCTGTCCGTCTTTCCATTCTATGTTTGATTTTGTGTTTGTGTAGGCATCACGCGAATTTTATTAAATATTTATGATTAGAATAAGCTTTTTGTAAATTATCATATATTTGTTTAGGAAATGCAATATTAAACTTCTTTTTATTTTCATATTTAGATAAGTTACATGCTAAAGCACACACACATGTGAGTAAATATTCTTAAATCTACCATAATTTGGTAGTTTTGGAAAACCTGGGATGTATGTTGAGTATTATAATTACTAGGATTGTTTTAATAGTAGTGCTGAGAAAGCAATTATTTTTACAGAAATTATATTTCATGGCATTTCAACACTCTGACACTTAATTCACAGTCTCAGACAAAAAAGTTGCACCTAGAAGGAATTGTCATAATGCAATGAAATTTTTATAATGTCGGTAAAGTGCTTTTATGAATGAATAAATGATTAAACTTTGAGACAGAAATATGCAAACTTTATTGAGAAAAATTCCAAAAAGTGGTATCATTCAGTATAGCGTATGACCGCCATTACTCCTAATGCAGCATGCTAAGCACTTTGGTAGTGAGTCATACAGGCCCTTTATAAAGTTCTGCGACAGTTCATCTCATGCTTCTTGAACCCTGTCACGTAGTTCCAGCAGATTACGTGCTACGGGTGGAGTGGTGACATCTTGTCCAATGGCATTCCATATATTCTCGATCAGGGGCAGGTCCGGTGAGTATGCCGGCCATGGTAAGATATCGTTGTGTTTTAGACACTCTCTAGAGACGGCAGCAATATGGGGTCCGAGCATTGTCGTGTTGGAAAGCGGGTGAAACTGTGAGTTCAGGAACGGGAGCGAGAATGCCTGTAAAATTTCTTGTACGAAACGCTGGCCTGTCAAAGAGCCCGTAACGAATACCAAAGGTGATTTGGAATCATACGCAATTGTACCCCACACCATGACACAAGGTCTTCTGGACGTGTGACGCTGCACAACAAACCGTGAATATCTTGGTGCTGACCACGTCGCCACCAGATACTAACTAACTAAGTAACACCAATACACACACTCCCGTGCCTAGTGTCGTGAGACACTGTACCAGTTTAAATAAGTGTGGTTGGATGCTTAGAGCATGGTACCAAGGTGACATGTCTACCCAGAATGTTACAGCACAATACATAACATTTATACATCATTACATCTATACAGTATTTACACTCATTGCTATAAAAATTTGCGTACCAAGAAAAAGTCGTCAAAATGAAACGACATTTTACACAGGTAAGTGCTACTTTGATATCAGTAAGTGATTAGAAAATCAAAGAAAAGGGATTATTTATTGAAGAAAAAACTACAAATGAACGGAAGTTTTTGTACTTTGTTGGACCCCCTCTAGTGCGAATGCACGATGCGATACGAGCGGGTATTGAGGCATACAAGTTCCGTATGATGTCCTGAGACATCTCGTTCCACTGTTGCTGTAAACGCGCCTGTAGTTCGACCAAACTCGTAGGGTGTCCAACTTGCCGTCCCAAATGATCCCAGATATGCTCGATTGGTGACAAATCTGGGGATCGAGCAGGCCAGGGAAGGGTGGTAATGTGGCGGAGGAAGTCTTGTAACATCCTTGCTGTGTGTGGCCGAGCATTGTTTTGTTGAAAAATGGCTCCTGGGAGCCCTGCTATGAGTGGCATCACATGTGGCTGAAGGATGTCATGGACATACCGCTGGACTGTCATTGTGCCATGGATTAATATTAGGGGTGACCGTGTATCGTAAGCAATGGCACCCCATACCATCACACCAGCTGTGGGAGCGGTGTGTAGCTCTAAAGCGAAGGCAGGATTGAGGCGTTCACCACGGGGCCTCCACACACGAACACGATTGTCATCACTGCTCAAATTGAATCTAGATTCCTCGCTGAAGTCGACCTGGTTCCATTCCGTTGCAGTCCAATCCCGTCGTGCGCGACACCACTCCAAATGGAGGCGTTGGTGGGTGGGTGTCATTGGCAGCACACGTAATGGGCGCCTCGATACCAGATTTTTCCAAAACTACCAAATTATGATTGATTTAACTATACTTACTCAGGTGTTTTAGCATGAAACTAGACTAAATATAACAATAAAGAAATGTTTAATATTGCATTCACTAAACTAATAGATAATGTATAAAATAAAACACATTGCATAAAAGTATCTGGAATAAACTTCATGTGATGCTTACACAAACACACAAACACAAAATCAAACATAGAACAGAAAGACGGACAGACAGACTTTCGCAACCAATTCCACTCACTAAATGAAGATAAATACTCACTGTATGCAAATTTCCATGAAAATATATTAAACCGTGTGAACGTGTAAGTGGCACATACATGCAAACAGACAGACACCAAACACAAAAGAGGGGGATTTGGCATCAGAAGGGTCCAAAACGGATAGAAAACTTAAAATTGGTCGAAAATATGGAATGTACAAACAAACATTCCATTCGTATTTATACAGATTGTAGTTTTCAGTTCATGACAATTTTATAAGCAAAATAAAAAATTAAGCCTATTCTCTGTTTAGTTTATCATAACCAAAGCATCGCAATTTTATTATGAAACACTTTACATTGCAAAAAAATATAAATGAAACTAATGATCGAACAATTTTTCATATTAAAGACCAGAGATTTACAATTATTATTTCATTGAATTGAACTCTTTCATACTTCATCAAGCTAATTCAAACGTATTCCACAGGTCACATGTCTAAAAGGAAAGAAGCTCTCTTTGCAATGTTCGCAGCAACGAGTATTGGAGCGATATAGAGTGGACCTTTACCTTACTATGGAGCCCGTGTAAGTCAATGTTTCCAGCAATTTTTAAATACATACGTTTGAAATTATTCTATATGTATATGTAGAATATATGCAAATGTGTATTGTGTAAACATTCTTTGAACTCAGAACTGTTTTTAATTCTTAGAATAGGCGTCGTTCATGGAGATTCACCAGCAACTAAAGCTTACTGTAATCTGTTAGTACTCTGTTGGTGTCATTGGCAGCACACGTAATGGGCGCCGCGATACCAGATATCCGTCAGACAGGCGCCTTGCGATGGATAGGGAAGACACAGGGGCCCGTAGTGAAGGTGCTGCCTGTGTCTGGATAGCGGCCAATGAGGCAGTTGGCTCTACGCGTGCGTTTCGTATGATGTGACAATCTTTTCGACGACTGGTCTGTCGAGGGCGTCCTGAGCCTGGTCGCCGTGTAAATGACGTCTCTTCTGCCCACTTATCCCAACACCTCCTCACAGTAAAATCAGAACGGCCTACTTGACGAGCTACTCGCCGAGCTGACCTCCCAGCTTCCATCATCCCGATGATTCTTCCCCTCTCGAACTCTCACAGCTGCTCATATTGTCTTCGATGGCGGCGTAAGGGCATGTCTACCTCAGCGTTTCCTTTACAAAAGATTAATTACACTCAAACAAGATCCGGTTTCCTGTTTTATACTCCAAGGATCAACGCCCTCTAGTAGCATTACGCAATGCGTATTCACGCTGCATTTTTAATCATTTTCATACCTGGCCGACATGTACCTTCATGCCAAGTGTACATTAAGTGCACAACAAGTGTACATTAAATCATTATACTACGTTACATTATAAATACAGTAGAACACCAACTATCCGAATCAATTGGGACCGGACCCCATTCGGATAATCAAAAATTCGCATAATTGGATTGTTTCCTTAAAAAGGGTCTAGTTTGTATTTTAATTAATTACTGTATGTATGTTGAAATTGGGAGAAAAAAAATATTTTTAAACAAAAAGAGTTTTTACTTAATTAATTGAAAAGGCAATACTTTCACATGTTAAGCGTACTAACAAGTGATATACATAAGTACAGTATGTACGTACCGTACTGTAAATGAAAGTCATTGCTTGCTAAACATCTCGGTCAAAGTAAGCTGTTTGACTGTCTTCATCCGTTTAAGGGTAACCAAGTCGCGCATCCTCTTGATAACGAGAAGTTGCATGTTGTCACACTCGGGCTTTCGCTCCATCCACTTCAATGCAGTTTCTAAGCCGGCAAATGCTTCACTAGCAGATGGCACCGTGTTTGCTTCAACTTCGACAATAAGGTCATCTTCTTCAACGACACCTTCTTCTTTCAATAAGTTCATCATCATTTATAATTTGAAACCCAGAATCATTATTTTGCGAATAGCAATACGTTTCCGTCTTAATTTTTTTTCTGAAATTCTGAAAGCGATTCGGATAATCAGCGATTCGGATAGTCGGAGTTCGAATAGTTGAAGTTTAGTGTATATATCTATATACATCATGAAAAGTGAGAAAAAAGTTCGTTTTTCTTAGTCTCTTAGGATAATCCTGATGATTTTCAGTGAATCTCACCATGTTAATAATTTTAACCCTTGTTGAGCCACTCGAGCCCTTGTTGCATGCAATGTTCCTGAGCCATGCAATTTTAAGGTGGTCGGCAGGTGTTTTCATATGTCATGAGGCTGTAAGGGGGCAAACTGTGTTGTAATGTAAAGGTGTGCCAATTTCACCACAGGATCAGTTTTCGGACTTTATTTTCTTAAACCTCGTTAGGTAGGATGGGAATGGGCCGTGCCCTGTGAAGAAAAGTGTCTCTTCCCAGGTCCAACTTGGTGATTTTAGTGACACTTTTTTTAACACATCGTGCATCAAGTAGCCAGCTAGTGATTTCCTTTCTGTAATGGCTCTTGGGCCATTTCACCCCTTCATTTACGCATTCCATTGTTGTTGCCTCTTTTGCTAATCTATCTGCTTCTTCGTTTCCGTCATGACCCGCATGGGCTTTAATCCATCCTAGGCAAATTTCCTTGTTGTTGTATACAACACTTACGCACGAAAAATACAACACTTATTATAATAAGTGTTGTATTTTTCGTGCTAGTGGACTAGGCGTATTGGGATTTTAAGTGCCAGGAGACCAGCTCGACTGTCTGACCAGATCTTGACATTTTTGCCTGCTCTTTCTTCTGCTGCTTTTATGGCTTAAATTATTCTATAAAGCTCCGCCTGGAAAACGGAATTATTGTCCTGCATTCTCGTGGACCATTGTTGTGTTATGTACCCTTCTTGAATACAGCAGAATGCACTTCCCACTCTTTTCTCCATTTTGGAGCCATCGATATAGTAGCTTATGCCGGAATGAAGAACTAACACTGCTGGATTTATTCTGTCATTCGAAAGGGTTTTAGCTGGATGTATAGACCACCCTAACGCTCTTTCCTCGTAGTCATCTTTGTCATAATTTGCATCTCTAAGCTTTGTACTCATTCTCATTTTGACGCACACCGCTTCTTTTTGAAGTGAAAGATGTAGTGGTGCAATCCCGGCAATTGTTTGAAGGGCCATAGTGGGTGCTGTTCTGTAACTTCCTGTTATTGAGATCAGAAATTTTCTTTGAATCCCATTTAACTTCCTCACAGTACGTTGAGTTGGGTTGTGACACCAGACCACTGCACCATGACTCAACATTCTTTCAGTCACTGTTTTGTACAGCAGCTTTCGAAATTTATGCCCTATTTCCCATCTCGTTCCAGTTATTCTTTGTAGCATTTGAAATTGGAACATGGCTTTTTGTCCTATAGTTTGTACATGAGCCGCCCAATTTAGCTTCTCGTCTAGTATAAGTCCTAGGTACTTTAGTGTACTAACTAACACCAATACACACTCCCATGACTAGTGTCGTGAAACACTGTACCAGTTTAAATAAGTGTGGTTGGATGAGTAGAGAATGCCACCAAGGTGACATGTCTACCCATAATGTTAGAGCACATTACATTACATTTATACATCCTTACATCTATACAGTATATACATTAAATCATTATGCTAGGTTACATTATAAATATATATATATATATATATATATATATATATATACATCATGCAAGTTGAGAAAAAAGTTAGTTTTTCTTAGGATAATCAAGTCCTGATGATTTTCAATGAATCTCACCATGTTAATAATTTTAACCCTCGAGCCCTTGTTGCATGCAATGTTCCTGAGCCATGCAATTTTAAGGTGGTCGACAGGTGTTCTCATATGCCATGAGGCTGTAAGGGGGCACACTGTGATGTAATGTAGAGGTGTGCCAATTTCACCACAGGATCAGTTTTGGGACTTGATTTTCTTAACACTCGTTAGGTAGCATGGGAATGGGCTGTACCCTGTGAAGAAAAGTGTCTCTTCCCTGGTCCAACTTGATGATTTTAGTGACACTTTTGGTAACACGTGCACCGTCCTGCCTGTTTCTCCTTCGTCCCATTCATTCTGCCACGCATCAAGAAGCCAGCTAGTGGTTTAATTTATGTAATGGCTCTTGGGCCATTTCATCCCTTCATCTACGCATTCCATTGTTGTTGCCTCTTTTGCTAATCTATCTGCTTCTTCGTTTCCGTCGTGACTCGCATGGGTTTTAACGGATTCGATTGTCGTCTAAACCCAGACAGAAGCGGGATTCGTCAGTGAAGACCACTCGATGCCATTCGATGGCCCATGTCCATCTGGCACAATACCATTCCAGTCTTTGACGGCGATGCAATGCAGGCAATCGTCGTAACGTCCCACATCGTGCCACACGGCGTGGCAATGACCGATAAAGCTCCCGGATGGTCTCCTGCGGTATTTCTTGCCAAATTTGCTCCAATTGTCTTACTACGTCATCAACATTCCCTACCGGATGCAGTCGCCTTCAAATCATATCACAGACATGCTCGATGGGAGAGAGATCTGGTTGGCCAAGGAAGTGTTTGACAAAATTGAAGACAGTTCATAGCAACACGTGCCGTATGTGGTCTGGCATTGTGTTGCTGAAAAATAAGCCCAGGGTACTGCGAAAGGAACGGTAGCAAAACAGGTCTCAGAATGTCGTCAACGTACCGCTGTGCAGTAAGTATACCTCTAATGACTACCAAAGGGGTCCGGCTATCAAGGGAAATGGCACCCCCGACCATAACTCCTTGTTGAGGTCCTTTGTGGCGTGCAATAGTGAAAGCAGGATCGGCACGCTGCACTGGACGTCTCCAGACACGTCTTCGATGATCGTCAGGACACAGTTGGAAGCGGGATTCGTCGCTAAACACTATACGTTTCCAGTCAGCATTATTCAAGCCTGATCGAGCCAAGCACTATGTAATCTGGCTCGACAGTGTGCAGGCGTGAGTGGCAGGTGCCGTAACGGTCGGTACGAGGGTAGATTTCGCTCTCTCAGCCGTCTATGAATGGTCATGATGGACACTCGTGTGTGGGTCGCACGACTGATGGTTGATAGCGATGAATCAGGCGCTGTGACAGTTGATCTGACAATCACTCTGTCCTCGCGATCTGTTGTGGCCTTACGTCGACCGCTACCATCATGACGCTGAAATCTGCCATTGTCCACCCACTCTCGCCAGCATCTTCTAATCGCCGCATCGCTTCGACTCACATGACGAGCGATTCTCCGATTTGCCCAACCTGCCTCTTTCAATCCAATGATACGACCTCTTTCAAACTCTGAAAGTTGCTCGTAATGAGCTCAAATCCTGCGGCGAGGCATTTTTGGCAGTCGTTGAAAGGTATCCTAAATCGCAATGCAGCAGAAATTTTTAACAACAGTTCATGAACATTTCCTTATATACATCTGCTGGATGCGCAGTTCTGATGCGCTGGAGATCGCACTATTCATTCATTGGACACCAAATTTTAATCATTTGCATATTTGGTCAAAACGTTTTTTGCATAAGAAGTTTCAAAGCAATCGGATGATTCCTTCTTGATGAATATATATATATATATATATATATATATATATATATGTAGGAATACTAGACAACGGTAGTTGTCTACTAGTCTGGAAAGAACTCATTATAAGAGCAACGAGACTGGTAGGAGTCAGTTGCATTGTAGTAGGAATGCAAGGCAACAAGACTGTCAGGAGCCATTCACATTCCGGTATTCAGTTACGAGAAAATTAATAGAACAGACACTTTTTCCCCTGGACGCCATTGAGAGCTGACGTATTTTTTCCGAGCAGAGACGACTGCTGCAGATAACGACGGAACTGTTTTAAAATATAACTCAACTGTACATAATAACTGTGGATATTAATTCATTAAATGTCAATGTGCTGTAAGATTCAAAGTCTTTAATATAGACCTTACCAAACAGAACAACACGAATCTTACAAAAAATGAGGGTTCGGCCAGGATGTGAAAAACCGTTGACGAACGCGACGAATCTCCTCCTTCGTACGAGGGCGTGACTTCCGCTCCAACTAAGGGTAGCGACGACGGATTAGCAGACCCCGAAAGCAGTGACGATTGAACCGGCCGGCGGAATGTTTTGACTCCCTATGCAAACCTGGACTTGTGTTTTAATCATCTGCAAGAACAGTTTCATGACTTCTCCTGACGTGGTGCTGATGATAGACTGAAACGACAAAAAAGAAAACGCGCAGACGAAAAAACGCGTAGACGCAAAAGACGAGTTGACGGAAAAGACGGATAGAAGGAACTTTCGAAACTGTGAGTACAGAATTTTGTTTTACTTGATGACATGGCATATTTAACTAAGGCCCGAAAAGCGGATTTGCTGACATTGATTGACGAATTAGGCCTGATAGTGCCAGCGAATCCCAAAGTAGCGCAGTGCTCGAAACTTATAATAGATTCTGAAAATTATGACGAGGAGATAACAAAAAATCTGTTGAGCGTTATTATAACTGAACGCGAAGAGAAAATTGAAGCCGAAAAACAAGCCCGCGAATTCGAATTAAGGAAACTCGAAATCGAAACTGCTAACAGACAAGGCAACAGTTATGGTAAAACTACCAGCCTATACAATAACGATTTATTGAAATTGATTAACCGTTACGAGACGAATAAGGATATTAACTGTTATTTAACTTTATTTGAAAGACAGATTAGTCGTATCGAAATACCAAAAACGGAATGGGTTACACATTTGTTGGGTTTACTCCCATTGGATTTGGCTAATCTTATCACGCGTGAGCCTGACGAAAAGGCTAATGACTATGAAAATGTCAAGAGATTATTGTTGAAACGTTTTAAATTAAATCCGGAACAATTTAGGCAAAATTTCCTTTCGCATAGAAAAGAAGCGTCTTCTACTTGGAATGACTGCTCATGATCTGAAAAATTTCTTTGAAGAATGGACGAGTGGGTTGGAAGTATCGAATTACCAAGACCTTAAAGAACTCATGATTACCGATCAACTAAAACGAAAAATACCCAATGACGTTCGAGACCATTTTATAGACGAGCTACCGAAAATAACGAAAATAGACCAACTCGTCAATAAATTAGACGAATATGAAGCGGCTCGATGTCATTTAAAAACCAATAGAGATTCGAAAACATCAGACGATAAATATAAGAAGCGTTTCAATAGGGATTTTGACAAATTAAAGCATCGATCTTTCGTGCGCCCTGAACAAACTAACACCAATCATATAAAATGTTACAACTGCAATGAATATGGACATAAGTCGATAAATTGTGAAAAGAAAACTGAGGGTGTGAGATGCTTTAAATGTAAAAATTATGGGCACAAGGCCGACGTGTGTCCCAAAAGAGATGTAAATAGAACTTTAATTAATATCCCTTTTAATTCTCGTACTAAGCTAAGAAAATATGTTGAAATGTGCGGGAAAAGATCTAATGTGCTAATCGACACAGGAAGTGATGTATCAATGATAAAATATGAATTTCATGTTGAAATTGGATCCCCAAAATTGAGTTTTGATAATGTGACTTTAATGGGTATAGGGAGGAGAACATATTTCTCCTCTAGGTTTCTTTTCTACTGAAATTATTATTGATGAATGCATTATTGTTACTGATGTTTATGTTTTAAAAAATTTACCTGATCATATTGTTCTTGGGTTCGATTACATAAATAAGTTAAATCTTACTTTATCAGAGAGCGGAATTCATGTTTTGAGCAGACGCGATAATTTTCGAGTGAATTACGCAAGAATTGTTAAAGAGGACGTTCCATTATACACTTATCACATTGATTTCATAGGTCCGTTACCTTCAACATCTAAGAACTATCAGCATATCTTCACGGTAGTAGACGCATTCACAAAATTCACTTGGTTATATCCTACCAAATCTACGACATCAGGTGACGCAATAAATAAACTCAAACAACAACAAAATAGTTTTGGAAATCCTGCGAGGATAATCTCGGATAGAGGATCCGCTTTTACATCTAAAGAATTTACAGATTTTTGTTGCGAAAACGGGATTGAACACCTAAAAATCACAACAGGAATCCCAAGAGGCAATGGACAAGTAGAAAGAATGCACAAAACCCTGATTCCAGTGTTATCCAAACTTTCAATTGAAGAACCGATCAAATGGTTCAAACACGTTGACGCCGTACAAAGAATACTCAATAGTACAACCTCCAGAAGCACAAGATGGACACCCTTCGAACTTTTGACAGGTGTGAAAATGCGAAACAAAGAAGATCTCAAGATAGTCCAGCTTTTAGAAGAAGAATATACTGAAGTTTTTCTAGAGAAGAGGAAGAAATTAAGAGACGATGCCAAAGAGAATATCCTAAAAACTCAGGAAGAGAATAAAAGAACGTATGATAAGAAGAGGAAGAAACCTCATCAATACAAAGAGGGCGATCTTATTGCTATTCAGCGGACTCAATTTGGTGTCGGAATGAAATTACGACCGAAATTCTTAGGACCATATCGAGTGAAGAAAGTGAAACCCCATGATCGCTATGACGTTGAGAAAGTTGGAAACCATGAAGGACCGAACTTGACGTCGACAGCAGCTGACCATATGAAGTCGTGGTTCAATAACTAATACTGAATCAATGTATTCCCAGATACTGTTTGTGTTTTTTTTTTAAGGTTTGTCGTGTTCCTTTCGAGGACGAAAGATCATCAGGATGGCCGGTTGTAGGAATACTAGACAACGGTAGTTGTCTACTAGTCTGGAAAGAACTCATTATAAGAGCAACGAGACTGGTAGGAGTCAGTTGCATTGTAGTAGGAATGCAAGGCAAGACTGTCAGGAGCCATTCACATTCCGGTATTCAGTTACGAGAAAATTAATAGAACAGACACTTTTTCCCCTGGACGCCATTGAGAGCTGACGTATTTTTTCCGAGCAGAGACGACTGCTGCAGATAATGACGGAACTGTTTTAAAATATAACTCAACTGTACATAATAACTGTGGATATTAATTCATTAAATGTCAATGTGCTGTAAGATTCGAAGTCTTTAATATAGACCTTACCAAACAGAACAACACGAATCTTACACACATATATATATATATATATATATATATATATATATATATATATATATATATATATATATATATATAGACACACTACAAGGCAAATCCTTAGATCTCCCTGATAAAATTATTACAATTATAATAAAATTATTATACAGGGTGTTTCAGTGAACCGTTTCAACTTCTAAGAGGGGTAGGGTACATCCTGACAACTCGAAATCATATAGCAATGTGGGGTCGGAAATGCTTTCCTGAAGCGGTGTTGTACACAGAAGCACCGTAAAGAAAAGAGACCGTAAGTGAGAAATCGTTTTAATAATACATGGAAAGAAGCAAAAGGTACATGGATTAAAGTAAGTGTTCAAAGTTTCTTCCACGGGCTACAATGCACGCCTCATCTCCGATGCATGGACATCCGAACATTCTGGAATACTCCAGGCATATCTCGAATTTCTCCGGCAGCTACTGCAATTCTTGCAACCAGCTCCTCAACATTGTCATCAGGGGTGTCATAAACTAGCGATTTCAGATGACCCCAGAAATAAAAATCAAGACATGATAGGTCGGGTGACCGAGCAGGCCAACGCACGGGACCACCACGTCCGATCCACTGCTGACCAAATGTGACATCCAGGTAGTTACGAACACCTCCGCTATAATGGGCAGGGGCTCCATCGTGTTGTAACCACATTGTCTGTTGCGTCGATGCAGAAATCTGTTCATCTCTCAAAAGTTGTGGCAATACTTGCTGTAGAAAGAGCAAGTAGTTAGGTCCGGTTAGACGAGACGGTAACAGGTAAGGTCCGATGAGGTGATCTCCCATAATACCGGCCCGTACATTGACCGAAAATCGAATCTGTGCTGCACGACGTCGTATTACATGCGGGTTCTCGACCGCCCAGATATGGTCGTTATGCGTGTTGAAAATTCCTTCCCTTGTGAAGGATGCCTCATCGGAAAACAACACTTCAGCAGGAAAAGGGGGATTTGTAGCACATTTTCCAAGGTACCACTGTGCGAAAGCAATACGAGGTGCATAATCCTCCGGTTGCTGTGTCTGGACACGCTGCACGTGAAACGGATGCATGTCTTCTTCTCGGAGAATCTCCTCCAGACGCTGCAATGGGAAACCCCGACTGCGTTTGCTACACTTCGTGTACTCGTTCTTGGATTCCCCTGTACATGCTGCAGCACATTCTATTCGACGTCTGCAGTCCGTGCTGTTCTTACCCTGTCCCTGTCAGCTCTTTCTAATGAACCTGTCTCAGCTAACCTCTGGTGCAGTCTTGCAAAGAAATTATGACTGGGGATACGCCTCATCGGATATCGTTCCGCGTACAAACGCTGTGCGGCTATCCCACTACAATTTGCAGCACCCCGTACGCCAAATGCATATCGGCTAACTCTGCGATCGTGTAATCATCCATCCTACAAACATGGCGTTCTTGTGCGAAATGAAGATTCCCTACACGAAAGCTCGGGATTTTCGCACAACGCCATCTACCGCGTCAGGAAAGCATTTCTGACTGCCCATTGGTATATGATTTTGGTTCGTCAGGATGTACCCTACCCCTCTTAGAAGTTCTGAAACGGTTCACTGAAACACCCTGTATATACAGGAAGTTATGTGATGGAATAATACACTACAAAGGTTACCTCATAGTATATAACCCTAAATCAAAATGAATTATTCAGTGGAGTTTTGTAAAACATTGCCTCGAAACAATTTTTTGTACGATTGAAAAACTTTCAGATTTGCAACATACATAACACTTATACAATTTAATGGTTTGAATAAAAGTATTAAATTACTTATAACTTAAATCTGGTGTTTACACATAAAAGGGGTACTGCTCACTTGATAAAAATAGAATAGCTTCTTTCGAAAGGCAGTTATTGTATTCGAAACAATTTCTAAGAAAAAAATTAAACACTTCAATGAACGTAAGACCGAAATAAACATGTATAGTTCAGTGTATTGAGTAAGCGAAATCTCAGGTGTTGATTTCATCACGTGAACGTGGTTGAAAATTACGGTGTTATCCTACGACCTTCCCTTCGGATTTGATACCAGATAGCTCGATGTGTTACTCCAATGGAGCGTAAACACAAGTACCTTTAATTTTCATAAATACTTTTTCAATTCTAGTACTGCTAAGAGGAAATTTTAAACATAAATGTTTTCCGGGTAAAAAAGAAGGAAATGTAATGAAGAGTTATTCAAAACAACGATGACGTTGAGGAAATTAAAAAATACACTACCCTACAACAATGGTCCTTACATCAATATGTGATGGTATAAGGGATAGGGTACATGCTTTGATGGGGATGGTCCCCCATGTGCTGCAATTACACTAGCAACCCTTTTGGGTATACTGTAAACAAGGTTTTGATACACAGCTATGGGTATTTGTGTCTATTTCTGCTGCAAAAATATCGCCAGCTCAGATGTAGATTTTGGACGTGGTTCCCTGGTCCATAAGCGTCGCTCTAGCTCGTCCCACAAATGTTCTATGGGGTTTAAGTCGGGACTATGAGCAGGACAGGAAGACGTTTTACATCCATATATTGATACCACTGCTTGACAGGCTGCAACATGACACGGAGCGTTTTGGTCCTGGAAGTAACATTTGTCCATTCCATAAAATTGCCAGAGCGTAGGAAGAACCTGATTGTCCAAAATGTTCATGTAGGCTTCGGCGTTTAATTGACCAGGAACAACATGCAAAGGTTCCAGACCATACCACGAAAAACACCCCCAAACAAGTAGTCGGATTTTAAGCAAATCCGCTGACGGCTAGTCCATTATTGCAGGGTACGTAGTGTATAAATGAAACGCATTATATAACAAGAATGGGTTGCCAGATTTAAAAATGTTAGTCAAAGACACTTAATTAATATTCCTAACAGTTCAGGTAGAAATAAATCTTGATTTATAAAGGTTTTAATGAACAAACCTTTACCTTAAAACGGTGAAATAAACATTGCTAAAACTAGAAATATACATATTACAAATAAAAATACAGCTTTAATAAAAATATCGGACTCGACGCATACAATTCCTCGAATTGCCATTAACAACTCAAATATGTCTTGTGTATACAAAGCGATTCAAGAAACACTTTTGAATTCACTTTTGATTCCTATGAAAAATTATACAGTAGAACTCCAATTATCCGAATCAATTGGGACAAGACCCCATTCGGATAATTGGATTGTTTCCTTAAAAAGGGTCTAGTATGTATTTTAATTAAATACTGTATGTATGTTGAAAATGGGAGAAACAAAATATTTTTAAACAAAAAGAGCTTTTAATTAATTAAATGAAAAGGCAATACTTTTACATGTTAAGCGTACTTACAAGTGCCATACATAAGTACAGTATGTACGTACCGTACTGTAAATGAAAGTCATTGCTTGCTAAACATCTCGGTCAAAGTAAGCTGTTTGACTGTCTTCATCCGTTTAAGGGTAACCAAGTCGCGCATCCGCTTGATAATGAGAAGTTACATGTTGTCACACTCGGGCTTTCGCTCCATCCACTTCAACGCAGTTTCTAAGCCGGCAAATGCTTCACTAGCAGATGGTCCCGTGTCTGCTTCAACTTCGACAATAAGGTCATCTTCTTCAACGACACTTTCTTCTTTCAATAAGTTCATCATCATTTAGAATTTGAAACCCAGAATCATTATTTTGCAAATCGCAATACGTTTCCGTCTTAATTTTTTTTTCTGAAATTCTGTAAGCGATTCGGATAATCGCAGTTCGGATAATTGGGGTTCTACTGTACTTCTGTGTCAATTTTTAATTCCCGCCGCAATTCGGGCAACACAGGTAAATTAACTTTTTCGGATGATTTGTAATACAAGGCGTAAGCTAATTTTTTATTGCAAATTTAATTATCCTACCAAGTAAAGGTCGGATTGATGTGGAAGTTTATAGAGTTGGGTGTCAACTCAGGTGTTGCCTCATCATCAGACCGTGGTGCAAAATTATGTGGTGTTGTCTTCGGTTCCTTCCCTTTCGGATTGATATCAGGCCGTCGCCCTTAACCCGTTATTTTGCTCCAGTTGGACGTTAATTCAACTCAAATTGAGTATTATTAGGTACATCTACTAGTTTGGTAAATATTTTTATGCTTTTCAAAATATTAACTTTTAAGTAAAGTATCCTCAACTAAAACTTTTGACTGCAAATCCTACATCTTGTCTCATCTTGGTAAAAAAGGTCAACTCAACCGAACCAAAAAGAAGATGTTTATAATATCTTATTATCGTGGTAATTTATCTTCACTATGAAATAAATAATGCTAGTATCTCTTCTCTAATATTATAAAAGGAAGTGTTTATTTGTTTGTTTGGGGCCGCAAAATCCTGACGATTCTATGGTACTTACAGCAATGAGATTTGGCACACAGGTAGTACGAATTATTTGCAATTTTTGGGTCGCGGCGAATTTTAAAATTCAATCTAGAAGATTTTAAAATGAATTTAATAGTTTTATTTTCCAATGCTTTTTTAAACGCGGAGAACTTTTTCTACCCGTGTGACCTTGCAGTCCGGGTATGGAACCATAGCAAGTTTTTTTTCATCCTCAGAACGCGGAGAAAATTATTTTTTTCATTTCCGCTTTGATTTTGGGTGGACGAATAAATTTCCAGCCAGACGATAAATCTTTTAACTGAAGTCAGTTCTTTTTTTTCTATATTACTGACCGTTATTGGTAGAGTATAAATTTCAACGGATTTGAAATCTGAGGAAAATTTCAGTTTAGATTGATACCAAAGGATATGATTTTCTTTAAATAAATAATTTTTTAATTGTATATAACTTCAACGGATTTGAAATCTACGGAAAATTTTACACCAGCTTAAATACCAAACATCACGGCGTTATCCGTGGCAAACCAACACCACGGGCACGGACAACGCCGGGCTAGCCACACAGTGGCTAGTCTGATATAAAACCTTGTTCTCAATTATCACCATTTGTTGTCAATTTGTCAAGGGACAAATAGTTTTTTCTTCGTGGATCTTAATTCCCCTTGTGTAATAGGTGTTTTACACCAACAACTAGCAAAACTGACCAGATTTTGATGGTAGATATATCCCGTCGAAACCATTTTGAGGCTTAAACGTATTTCACTTCTCTGATTTAGTTTTGTACAATTCTTAGATACGTATTCTACACTTTTGTGAAGTGTTTACTAATTTGACTGAAATGTCCTTTTTTTTTTGAATTTGCAAGAAATTGGATAGTTGCTCTTTGTACTGATCTGGAGGAATCCAATACGCAACGAACTGCAGAAACAAGTCTCCAGAAATGGTGCGACTGCGAAGCCGTTAACTACGCATGTGCAACTGGGTATACCACCACGCCATCTATCAGCTAACACATTACATTAAAAGTATAACTCAAAATCAAATTGAATTATTCAGTGGAATTTTGTAAAACATTGCCTCGAAATAATTTTTTGTATGATGAAAAACTTACAGACTTGCAACATACATACCAACTATGCAATGTAATGAAGAATTTAATGGTTTGGTAAAAGTATTAAATTGTTTACAATTTAAATATGGTGTTTATAGAAAAAAGGGGTACAGATTACTTGATAAAAAAAGAATAGCTTCTTCCGAAAAGCAATTATTGTTTTCGAAACAATTTCGAAGAAAAAAATTAAACACATCAAAGAACGTAACACCCAAATAAACATACACAGGGACAAATAGTTTTTCCTGCTTGGATCTTAATTTCCGTTGTGTAATAGGTCAGTTTTGTGTCAACGAAGAATTTCGTCATTAGCAAAACTGACCAGATTTTGATGGTAGAGATATCTCCAAACCACTTTGAGGCTTAAACGTATTTCACTTCTCTGATTTAGTTTTTTACAATTCCTATGTACGTATTTTCTACACTTTTGTGAAGTGTTTATTGATTTGACTTAAAATGTTTTTTTGAATTTGCAAGGTTGTTTTACAGATAAAAAGAATAACATCGTCGTTTCCAGTTGAAGCACTTACGCAAACATGTGATAGGAATTGCTTTTGGACACTTATGCGCAAGTATCTATGGGCTTGAGTGTTCACAAGCTACGTGTCTATTTAGGTAGCAACTTGCATTACATATTTTTTGTGCATATTGACACTTAGCGCTACGGCATTCCTACTTTTGATTTTTCAAATACCAGGCTGACCGATGTTTCATTATTTTCCTGTGCTGGATTCCAGGTCATATACCAGGTTCGTAAAATCGGAATAGTTAAAGATAGATTGAAAATTTCAACGGATTAGAAATCTGTGGAAAAATTGCACCAGATTAATACCTTACATCACAGGCAAGGGCAACGCCGGGCTAGCCATGCAGTAGCTAGTCTTATATAAAATTGTAAGATCTGGTGTGTTTCCGTGGCTATTAAAGTTTTGATTGGTTGTGTGACGTCACGAGTAGGTGGAGTTTCAAATTGTTTTGATTGGTTGTGTGAGGTTTGGATGATCGCAACGAAAAAACTGGTTTTTGGGTATATCCAGAAAGAAGGCAGCCTGATAAAGCAGTCCAAACGGTTGATAAAACCATTCGTCCATCAAAAAAACATGGCAGAAATAAATGGGATACACAAATTCGAAATAAATTATATTCGATTCAGCTATAAGATAGAGTTTTAAACCCAATATTTTTAATAGACGATTTAAAACAAAACTGGTAAGACTTCGTATAGGTCACGTAAACACTACCTTACAATTATGGATTGGACGCCAGCGGATTTGCATAAAATGCTGTTAAACTCAACCACTATGGTGCAACTAACCTTAGTATTAACAATTTATTCACTGATCCTTCTCATCCTTATTTTGTTGTATTTATATCAGACAGGTTGTTATAATATTATCTAAAAATTTATTTGAAGTGTTTTTATGCTATTTTATCTTCGTTGCATTTTGATTACTAGCATTAAATTTAGGGATTTTTTTTTCTAATGGCGGGCACATTTGACCTAAGTCATTGGCCACTACAAGGCCGGAAGTGATGGCCACTTGTGAAGGAGCACCCAGTGGGAGGACCATCATTGCCCCTAACAATTTATACTTCGTAATTTTGAACCATGTTCAGATGACGAAACAACACCTGAGCTGGTATACGCTTACAAACACCCATGCCTGAACCCGGATTCGAACCGGGGATCTTCCGATCTAGAAGCTAACACCTTAACTACTATACCGGTTGGTCGGCTTAAATTTATGGATAAATCACGATTTAAAAATGTGTTTGAAATTACCGATAATTTGATGCAGCTTCTCCAAACCTGGCTCTTGTGCCACAAAAACTCAATCAATCAAATATGCAATTACGGCAAATAGAACTAACTGCATTTAAAATAAAGAATTTCCCATACCAAATCAATATCTCTGGGGGTACCTGATGAGGGGGTTATCTGCCTCTGATTGGGATCTAAATTACGATATGTGTGAGTGAATGAATGTATGAAAGAGACCATCCTGTAAAACGGATGTGTCAAGTATGTCGTGCAAAGGGACTTCCTCCCAATGGGCTCAATAACATGGAAGGCGCACCCCCCTCGCCTCTTGCCGTCTTCGACGGGCTGCCAGTGTAGGCATAAGAAACAACAACAACAAAATAAAGAATTGAAGCGGGAATGAGTTTTATAAATATTTTATTTATACGGGGGCATTTAAGTAAATCAAGCAAACAACTATGTACAAGGACTAAACAAAGAAACTTCAATACACCAGGAGAAACGCTATACGTTATAAAAACTTACATGAAGTTTCATTCGACAGGAAAGCCTTCATTTATTGTAAACACAAGAAACAGCACAGTAAACACAATAAAATTTAAAATTAAATATATCTTTTAATCCCAATATTTTTATCATTAAATACCGGTGAAAATTGAAATATGAGCACATACAAAGTGTAGCATTAGTGAGAAAACATGAAAGATATGTAACGTTTACTATAAATACAACAATGAATGAAAAACACATGAAGAAATCTGTTCATCTTGAGTGCATTATGCTTCAACCTTGTCTTGTTTCAAATGCGTTTTCTCACGCAGTGCCGTTTTTGCAGTAGCTCACCAATTCAGGAATGTCACAGAAAAATCGAAGACACTGTGGATTTCTGATATTCATGCAATCCGGAATTTTATTCGTCGCTATGATTTTCCTTACTATGCTTTCCATCCTCTTGTTATTCAAGTTATACTAGAAATAAAAATTGAAATAAGATCAAAGCTACATAGTTAATCTCTATTATAAAAGGAAGTGTTTGTTTGTTTTCTTGGACTCAAAGTCCTGACGAATATATGGCACTTACAGTAATGAGATTTGGCACACAGGTAGTCCGAATTGTTTGCAATTTTAGGGTCGAGGAGAATTTTAAAATTCAATCTAGAACATTTTAAAATGAATTTAATTGTTTTTTCTCCATTCTTCCGCTTTATTCCCGGGAATGGAGAGAACCCATTCGAATGAAATTCGTTTGTTCCGAGATTCATTCATTTTGATTTCCTGCGAAACGTATTCCAATGAAGCAAAATATATTACTAAAGTTATCACTGGCGTTCTTCAGTGCTTTTTTCTATCTCAGCGATCGTTAAAGATGGAATAAAAATTTTAACGGATTTGAGATTTCCGGAAAATTTTAATCCAGATAGATACCATATACGTTTGATTTTCTTTTGATCTTTTATATTTTCGCAAGAGATTTTGACGTCTCATGAACTTTCGCTTTCCAAAAATAAACAGATTGTGTTTTATGCCCTTCGCTTTAAAATAAAAATAAAAACAAATTACTTTTCCTGCCCTATTCCATTTTAGCGAATGAGAAAAAAAAAATAAAAAAACATTTTGACTGAGATAGTTGACTTCTTTTTTCGTAAAATCGGAATCTTTAAAGATAGATTAAAAATTTCAACGGATTTGAAATATGAGGAAAATTTTACACCAGATTAATAGCTTACATCACGGGCACGGGCAACTCCGGGCTAGCCACGCAGTGTCTAATCTTATATAAAATTGTAAGATCTGCTGTGTTTCCGCGGCTATTAAAGTTTTGATTGGTTGTGTGACGTCACGAGTAGGCGGAGTTCCAAATTGTTTTGATGGTTTGATTGGTTGTCCCGAGTGAAACGAGATACGAAATATCAAAAATCTTTACATTTGAAATCGCCATAGAAATAACATTGAGTGTAAAACGATTGTCGTACGCAGCTCATTATTTAATCAGTGTTGATCAAAAGTTAAACGTTCCAATAATATTGTTTTGCCAGTATTGGAAAAAAAATAGCACCATGCAAAAGCAAGGCAAGTTGACAGATAGCGGTGAGAAAGGATTTATAAATAGTCAGAGATCAACAAAATTTGACAAATAATGGTGAAAAAGGCTTGCACAGAGCCAGTGATCACACACCGTTAGATTAAAAAAATATATATAAATGAAATTTGATCAAAATAAATAAATTTTGCTATCCACACGCCGTATGAGTCATTTATCCTAGTACTTGGAATAAAGGATAACCAAAATGTTAAATATTTATAAAAAATTATAAGAGGGATTTTCTGTGCAAGCAAAAACAAACCACATGTTCTACGAAGATTTTACTTTTGATGTCGGAACCTCTGCAGGCTTTAGATCTTGTGGGCTGAAGTAGCCAAGTTGGAATAGCCGCTTTAGGGGTCTAAATCTGATTGGCGTAGACCAATTAACTACCACATGAAATTTTGGAATTAATTCTTTGAAATTTTTGTTGGCTACGCGCTGAAATCGTATTCAAAATCATGACAAGTTACGTCACCTGCCGCGGAAATACTACCGCCATAAACATTTAACGACAGGGTCAATCCATGTCAAATCATCCAGAAAAAAAAGAATTTGACACCCATGATCACAGATTTTGATGAAACTTGGCACGTTTGTTCCTTTTATGCATTTAAGAACACATATAAATTTTTTTTTGCTCTACCTCAAGCGGCTTATGTTTTATAGCCTGTTAAAGTTTTTGGAATTTTGCGGTTTTTATCGATCAGATGGAGAAAACAGAATTTCTTTATTTTAGAAAATAAATTATATCTCCCTTGTTTATCGACCAATGTTGATGCAATTTTTTAAGAATATACATCAATATGTATAGAGTCCAGAAAAAAATAAATTATACCTGCAAGTATCTTATACATGGTTACAAAAAATTCCAAAGTTCTATTTATAGATTTTAAAAATAAAATGGCGAGTTTTACGCTAAGTGGAATATCTTTAAAAGGGTTAAGGACAATCAAAACTTCTTTTGTGTATTCTTGTTCTAAAAGATATGCTCTACCACATAAAAAAAATAAAATGAATGGTTTTTTCACTCCTTTATTATTTTTACTCACTTTAAAGATAGAAATCACTTGACTCACTCATTTTCTTGAAATCGTTAAATTAGAATAACAATTTTAGTGAAATTATAATAAAATTTGAATATTTATAATGCTTCTGGAATGGAAAATGTATTACAAAACTTACCATTGAAATATTTCAAATTCTAGGTAATAATTCTTTAATTTTCTACAGTGCTTTCATAAGGTTGATTGAACATGCATCATGCATACTTGAAAGAATTTGTAAGTTATTCCAGTCATTGTTTTAGGGGTTACACAATTACAATGACGTGAGGGATTGGTACAATACATTCATCTTTCCTTTTGGGTCAGAAAAATGATGGTGGTAGTCCATGAGGATGTCAAACTTTACAGTGGAATCTTCTTCTGCGTTCACCTCACTCACCATACCAAAATACCATAAACTGTCATAAACACAAGTAATAAAACATCCAGGATATGTCTTAGAAATAAGTTGGAAGTTAATATTTGTAATGTTGGATTTGCAAAACTCGAAGTTCATTCGTTGTTTTAATTTGTCTTTCCAGGTGTCATTGAAGACTTTCCTTCCTAGCTAAGTGTTTTAAGTTAAACACATATTCCTTCACATTCTGTTTTACCGTGACTGGTTGCAAAAAATGACCACTGGGCTTTTAGTTGAAAGTCCTTTTCATGCAGACACAGATTAATGAAGTTGTATTTCTTTTTATATTGCCCAGAACATCAGTCACTGAAGTAGTGAATGTTTGCTATGTGGGTAGTTCTTTCAGAAAGGTAGTTACAGTTTTTTTGGATCTCATACACCATACTCGCGTCATGTTTAAGGTCATCAGATTTGATACAAAGAGGTAAATTCAGTTTTTTATTGCTTGCATCATTGCAGTGAATGAATAATGACAGGATGAATAGTGCACGAATCTGAGGTCCAGTGGTAACCTTGCGCCTCTTTTTGTATTGTGAAAGCATAATTTTCACTAAAATCCAGAGATAACAGCTGTATTTAAGGAAACTGTTTCCTTTAAACTTTTAATAAATGAATCTTGTGATTTAGCAATGTATGAATGAGGTATTGACCTGTTCAGTTTTTCTACTAAGTTATCACTAACCTCATCAACTGAGCTCGAGCACCCTATCATTTCAGTTCGATCAGTCAAAACCCACTGATTGTACTCTACAGGGTCTTCATCATCATAGTTCTCAAATTTTGACTGTAAAAGCTGGACAAGGCTATATTTTGATGGACACTTGTCGCAATGCCTTAGCATACATTCTCTTACTGTTCCTTCACAAACAATATACGAAAAAGGTCTTTGTAATCAATCCTCTTCAATACCTGCTCAGTGAATCAATAAAATCACATTTTGATGTATTGTGCAAACATACACTAAGTGTGCTAGTGGCACCAGCCAAAACACACCATATCAGGTACTAATCAAAATTGAAGACACATCTTTTTTGTCACAGCTTGAGTGTATTTATTGCTTATAATATTTCTTGAAATAAGTTACTGTGTTAGTGAGTTGACTAGTTTAGAACTAGTTTTTAAAACTAAATTTAAATTGTAATGTAATTTTATTTACTTTAATTAGACATAATTGTTGAAAATAAAGAAATTAATTATCTTATTTCTAAATAATCTCAAGATATAATTGTGGATAACCTATTTTAAAACATTTTTTTGTACACAAACACACAGGCCTGATTAACAATATTAATTACACAATATTACTTTAATAATTTTAAATTTGTGTTAGCTTTGTCTAATTTTATTTGCAATTGGTTGATATGTGACATTTGTAGTTAAAATTTTACTAAAATTGTAACTTTAATCGAACGTTTTTAAGAAAATTAGTGAGTCAAGTGATTTCTATCTTAAAGTGAGAAAAAATAATAAAGGAGTGAAAAAACCATTCATTTTATTTTTCCATGTGGTAGAGCATATCTTTTAGAACAAGAATACAAAAACAATTTTTTGATTGTCTTTAACCCTTTTGAAGATATTCCACTTAGCGGAGAACTCGCCATTTTATTTTTAAAATCTTTAAATAGAACTTTGGAATTTTTTTCTGACTATGTATAAGATACTTGCAGGTATAATTTATTTTTTCTGGACTCCTTACATATTGATGTAAACTCTTAAAAAATTTCATCATCATTGGTTGATAAACAAGGGAGATATAGTTTATTTTCTATAAAAAAAAACAAATTTGGTTTCCTCCGTCTGATCGATAAAAACCGGAAAATTCCAAAAACTTTAACAGGCTATAAAACATAAGCCATTTGAGATAGAGCAAAAAAAATTTATACGTGTTCTTAAATCCATAAAAGGAACAAACATGCCAAGTTTCATCAAAATCTGAGACCATGGGTGTCGGACCCTGGTTGAACTGACGTGGAATGACCCGACAGAAAATTTCTCTTATACATGAAGCTACAACGTTTTATTATGGATTATCGCAACAATAAACCTGATTTTTACTGTTTTTTTTTTTTTTTACTAAAAATACTTTTTAAGCGTATTTAAAGCGTAAATATACACAAATCGAATTTCTACCAGATAAGAGTATTACTCTTCTCAACGTTTCAGAGTGTTTGAAATGTATGTGTGTCTAAAAAAAGTCCCTTGAAATCATATGCAGCAAAATGGCATCATTTAAGGAAAACGTTCGGGAAGCACGTTTCGATGTAAAAAACGATGCTAAATGTAGATGCCACCGACATCTACATTCAGCTTGATGCTACAGTTAGCTCACATCTTAATAAAACTAGTAAAATCCAAAGATTAGTTTAAAAAAAATTCCTCTTTTGATGTGGAATAAGGTTACTAAAATGCGTATATAATCTACTTACTGGGACGTCCGGAGTTTCCATGATGACTTGTGGGACATAATCTATCCAGAACTCGCTGTTAATGACGTTTTCTATCTTCTCCTTCAGTTGAGGAGTGAATGATTGCCCTTTCCTCAGTTTCACGAAGAGCACGGCTCGCGTGTCGCCGTCGATGCCGTCCTGACCGACGCAGATGTAATCTTCCAGTTCGTCCATTTCGTGAACTGGAAAAGGTCAAAAATGTGTATAAGTTGGTAATTGAATTTAATTCGCACTGGAGCAACATAAAAAATAATTTTCGGGAATTGTATATAAAAATGGCATTTTAAAACAATTTAAATAAGAACTCGTTGAAGTAAATTTCATTACAACTCAGGGGGCTGCTTTAGCTCAGTAGTTTTGCCTTCCGTGGGGCAAAACCACAGAAGTGAAGAGCACAGAGAGAGAGAGAGAGAGAGAGAGCTTTCAATACGTGTGGCCAACATATCGACTTGTAGTCAAGCATATGTCCTGTGAAAAATCGACTTGTTTGACCGATTTGGTACTTTTGGTTTGACTATATAGCATCGAATGACAGGATAGGTGGGTAAACGCGCTTTTTCATAGAGGGGAAACAAAAGTGGTAAAATCGCCAAAGTTTACTACTATCAGATGGTGAATCAATGGACCAATCAGATGATGAATCAATGGACCAATCAGATGATGAATCAATGGACCAATCAAATGGTAAATCAATGGGCCAATCAGATGGTGAATCAATGGACCAATCAGATGGTGAATCAATGAGTGGTCGACATTTCCCGTCCCTTGGTGAAATCAGATTTTAGATTTTAGGTTCCACACAGCAGACGAAGTAGCACAAGGGTCACGTTACTACTGTCATGGGCACATGATCTTGGCACATCAAAAGGATTTTTAAATCGTTTTTTTTTTCGGGTACATGTTTATCTAATAAATCTCTTAATATTCTTCTAGAACCACGAATATTAATTTCAAAGTGTTTATTTAAACCATGTATGCATTTGAAAAATCTAACGATCGGTTGCTGTTTTGTAATCGTCGTACCGTTATCGACCTACTAATGAAGCAGACAGAGCACGTGGTCTCCCCTTCACGTCGATAAACCGAGCGATCGGGAGACCTGGATGACACGGCAGTTTACACGTACTGTTATCTTATGACCAAACCATTGTTACGGAGAATTGGAGTAGTCCAGATATTTAATGTTTTCAGAAATCAAGTTATCGTTAATAACTTCCAGGCAATTTTATGCAAACATTTTATACTCACTCGCAAAGTAGATGTCACCGGAACCAAATCGTTCACCATTTTGCTTCAGGGTATCGTCACTGTCAAGAAGAATGAACATTAAAAAATCTTGAATTTATAGGATATAACAAGCGTATGTTTCATACAGTGGTCTCGAAACCAAAATTTTGACAGCAGATTATTTTACTTTGACAAATTCGACAAAGATTAAAGACAGTATTAAAGTTTGTTTTTAGTCACACATCTTAATCGATCTCCTGTTTATCTTATTTTTTATTAAATATATCTGATAAATATATTTATTTCCCAAAGCCTAGCCAATTAATTGAATAGTTCCATCATGGATCTACAAGGGTTTATAAATACCTTTTGAATACACCCTTTGTAGCGGAAAATATCCTTGTTCAAAAGAAGCCTTATACGGAACTTAAATTTTGCATTATTATTTATTACTAAAAGTAAAGAAATAGAAATTATGTCTATGTGAGATAAAAAATAATCCAATAGCCGTTTTAAATTTAAGAACCACGATTCAGTAATTCAATATTAGTGTATCAAAGGTCCTCTCATTACGATAATTATTTCTGTGCAAATATGTTAATGCTTAACAATTATAATTTATCCCGATTTAAATTTGTACTACCAAAAAATTGCAACTTCCTGTACCCTTACCTTCTCCCAATCACTACGATTCCATTTGTCTTGGGATTTATCCAACACTCGTCGTTCTGACACCACACACCTGAAAATACAGCATTTAATCTAATAGTTAAAAACTAGAATTCATCCGGTTAAACTATGTAGCAGAAAACCACGATATAATCTTATGTAATCCGTTTTAAACATTGAATGGTAAAATTCCCTATCCTACGCCAGATCTCAGCCGTAAGTCTGGCAATCCAGTACTCTAGACAGAAAAATAAAATATCGAACAGCAATACTATGTACTCAGACGCGACGTCTGGAAGATCGGGGAAACTAATTGAGGTAGATATCTGTCATGTCTGAAAGGTCACACAAGTTATAGTCTAATAAGCCAATTTGGTAGAGATGATTTGGCAGTCACGTGAAAGCACGTAAGTGATCACTGATCACACACACAGTGGGCAACTCCTGTAGCTCTCGATAGATCCGTAACTACTGAGACCTTAGCGAGTAGTACCAGTCTTTAACTTTAGTTATATCTTTGTAAGTACTAAGTCGGGAATGTTGGATTTTTGTATTTGCAATCCTATTTACTGTATGATACTCGACGTGAGGACATGGCTTGGATTATTCAGAACTGGCCTTAGCTAAGCCTTCCGCCAATCCATTGCCATGAACCCTACAGGGACTATAGATTCCCTACAGTGTGATATGTCGGCCACCGGCCATAATAGAATTTATTGCAATTTAGCACTTTGAAATCGATGCCGAACAACTGCAAGAAACTGGTGATATTGATTGTGACTTGAGAGTCAACAAAAAGTGCAGCATTGATTCGTTTTTTCTCTTGGTAGCTTCTAGGACCTTTGAAACAGCAATCACATCGCCGTCAAAATAGTTGCAGTACATTTCAACATCGCTACTAATCCCGAAGGTAATTAGGAATGATAAAGGGTAGTGATATATGTATTTTTGTGGTGTAAATGTGGAAGGAAATTTGATGTTTGAATTGATATACTGTGCTTTGAATTGATATGCAATGTCAGATGTAAATTGAATTTCTACAACAAAACATTATTCCAAGTTGTTTTGGATAGTTGGTTTTTAATTTCAAGTATAGATTTAAACGCTGTTAATTACTATACAAGCAAAGGTAGCTATTATCTTACTCATTCGAAACTACATACGTGGTTAGGAAAAAGCTGGTTTTTATTTGTAAAACAAATAAACAAAAAGAGATTATGTCACCAAAAACATGTTAAACAATCGATTGAATTACTGAAAATAGCACCTTCTCACGAGAGCGAAGTGAATTAAAAGGAATTGAAATATGCATATTCGAAACTGTCGTATACATTATCAGACTTCTAAGCTGGTTAAAAATTCGATCATGCGCCACCTGAGACATCCTTCTCCAATGCAACATTTAGGTGGCGAATATGAAAAAGAACTTTCTTCACATTCGATAGTTTAACATGGTATCGAAGTTTTTGTAATGCAACGCATCACAAATTTTACGTTAACTAAGTGAGAGCACTAAAAATGAATAACAGCTTTAATTAAAATTTTTATGATATGCTTAATTTTAGCTGGACTCTTTAAAAATCTTTAGTTTTAATTTTTAAACATTCCTCGTATTTGAGATGCGCGTACCTCCCAAGATTGCTGAAAATTAAAAAGTAGTTAACGGTATTAATTCAGAAGAGTAGTTATTAGGTAGGAAAAAAAAGAGGGGGAATGTCCATTTTGCAAAATTTGGGTTAGATTTGGTAATTTTTATTTCTTAAATTAAATTTTTGCTGCAGTAATAAAAGTGTAGAGATCAAAATACTTTCCAATGTTTTGATTCTTTCATAATGTATTGACAAGAGGGCATTTGTTCTTTTTTTCTAGTATAAATTTCATTACTTCAAATTGATTTGTGGACATAACTCAAATCAGCAAATTTGAGCATTGGTTCTTTTTCTACTACGATACAGATTTATACCCGGATCATTTTCTTGTAAACCATCACATAGTACATATTTAATTTAGTGAGGTTTTTAAAAGTAAAAGTTAAAAAAAAATGTACGAGTTTGCTTATTCATAACTTTTTTACTTCTTCAGGAAACAGAGCATTGAGAAACAGCCTGAAACACTTTACCATCGTATTTGCTAAAGTACGTATCCTGCATCCTTTTGTTATTTTCATCCTTCCACAGATAGATGGGAAACGAAGGTGATGGTGTACCGATCACCAATTCCCCCCTCTGGCCAATGACGGAATAACCTACAAAATACAAAAAAACAACACACATTCAAATAAATTAAACAGCCACACTGATTAAGAGGGTTCAGAAATCCGGGCAGGACGAAGGCCCACAATGTCTTAAAGGTATACAAAAACAAGATAGTACGAGTGATATTGCACTTCAACATTCAACGCCATCGATAAAGCATGTACTCGGGCCTTAAAAACCTTTAATGCGTTACTGGTATTACCGGGTTTGTAAGATGGTAAGAAAATTAGATCGATACCGATACCGATACCTTGGTAATATATCGTTACCACCTTCGTCAATGTCACCAATCTGCATTTCGGCGATTTTTTCCTAACTGCATTTATCGAGGTGCCATTTCATGTTTTATATGATTTCATGGGGCTGAATTGAATCAATTTCATTTTAGCACTGTTGCTATTTTAAAATAAATATAAGTATTTTTGTATTATAATGGAACTGAGGAAATTTGTAGCTCAGATACCGTAAAAGGGTGAAAAGACTTACCATCATGATCTAAGCATTTAAGATCAACGCCCAGAGCTGGTGCTTGTATTTCACCTCCATAAGAGGGAGTATTGAAATCAAATCCAGAAAAGGCTCCAAAGACCTCAGTGGCTCCTGAAAAATCGAGTATCCATTTTAACAAGGAGCATAGAGCTAAATTATTCAAAAAATATGTTCCCCTTAACTTAAATTTACTTCTACGTAAACCGCAAAAGTGTTGGATATTATCCTTTTACACGTTTGAGAGCGAGAACCCATTTTCCTTTCTCACACGTAACATTCAGTATTAATAGAATTTTAATTTATTCAGAACACACAGTGAACTTAAAACCTAAATTTTATTCTGAAACAATATTGATTAAACATTTCCTTAAACCATTGATTTCTTTAATGCACTTTAGTTAATTGTTTTAGATGGTATCCAGGAATTCGTGTCTCGATACCCAAATTTCAAAAGTAAAAATGTTCTCATCATATTAACCCTCCAAGTGTTTCCACCTATCAACGAGATATCTCGTTCAAGATTTGTCAATTTTGCTTAGGACGAAATATCTCGTTAAAGTAAAACTGCCCTATGGGAAACTGTCCCAACGAAGATCCAAGCAGGAAAAACAAATTTGCCCTTGCCCAGAGCTGTTGAGTTTAGAACAGCTTTTTACACCAAAGGCTGACATCTACAAAACAGCTTTAAAGATAAACCACCTAAGAGGGTTAACGGTATAGTTTACACTGAGGTTTGCATTGTATCGTATCCAATCTCCTACAATTTATTCCTATCTACGTTTCTGCTTACAATTATAATTTAAAGGTGTTATCCTATGTAATAGTTCTGAATGACCACAATATTTATAAACTTTTAACAAATAGATTCTTCATCTCTCACACAATCAATACCTTATAATAATTCAAAAGCATTCAAGCCATAAGGAAATCGGATACAACTTACCATACATACTGCCGACGAATAGATCTTTTTTTATTTTACGTAGAAAATCGAAATTCTGACGTTTCACTGGACTTCCCCCGGCGCCTATGACTTTCAAGTGCTCAAAATCGGTATTGGGAACTGGAAAAATACAAAATAACAATTAAAAGTTCTTCAAATGGTAGATACAGATGGAACTTCAAATTCATCATATTAATATTATTGACAAAAGGAGTAGGCAAGTGCAGTGCAAGAACTGGTTAAAAGCAGGATCTGAAATGGAAAAAAGGGACTACTCTTTTATTGTTTAAGAGGAAGATTCTCTAATAATTGTGAGTGTACAGTTAACATTTGCAATGATTCAAAAATTAAAATTGAAATTTTGATTCATTTCTATATTAAAAACCTGCAAAAGATGTTTAATTTACAGCAGTCAAATATTCTCTAGCTGTTAAATATTTAAATTTCAAATTGTATAGAACTCACATTCAAACGAGGCTATGAACCAGTAAATTAACGTAACTTTGATAACTTTTCCACAAGGAATACAATACAAATAAATTTCAATCATAAGCTAAAACTCCCTTTCTTCCTGCCCTGAGTCTCCACATTACTAAAACTACGAATTACACTGAAATGAAAAAACTCCCCAAAAGTGCAATTGAACCCAATTCTATTAATTCCGAGCAGTGTGTTATTGTTTGAGGGCGCCCTTCAACAAAGGCTGGAAAATTGAATTACACTGATTAACCGAGCCCTAGGACCCATTGCGTACATTATCTGGACTAGATGCTAGCCATAAGAGGAATTATGGAGTAACGAAGACGAGTAAGTACTGATGGTATCCATGACTCAGTACAAATGCCATAGAACAATCACAGTAAGAAACCATTTGACGTTGTATGGATGGGGTATCCGCAACTCCTGGTTGGCTTTTTGCTGTGAAAATCAAGGATGGTTAAAATAGAAACTGATGTCTCACTCAGATTTATCTTAAAAATATCGTCTTTTGTATATGTCTTATCCATATATTTTACCTCAGGCCTCGAAATAGATTTTTTAATACAGGTGCACCTTGTGCACCTAAGTTTTTAAATTAGGTGGACAAGGTGCACTGCGTGCACTTAGTGGGAAAAAATTAGGTGCACAATTATATTTTCATGTGCACAGTGCACCTGTGCACCCGGGTATTTCGAGCCCTGTTTTACCTCATAATTGAATTTTTTATTAGGGAGGTTTCAAGGCTTCCAAAGCTAGCTACTCCATTTCTATGGACAAAGAAACTCTATGATGTCTATTCAAGATTTTCAAATAAATACATTAGATTCCATGTCAATTGAGTAATACTTTCATTAAATTCCATTGTCCAGACAACATTGTATGGTGCTTTTTCCAAAAAGATAAAAAGTCAGGGGTCTGAATCAGTAGCCCTTCCTTATGAGCGACTGTTTTTTATTTCAGTGTAATTCGTAGTTTTAGTAACGTGGAGACTCATGGCAGGAAGAAAGGGAGATTGACTAATATTTATCATGAACTTCAGTCATCCCATCCTACTGTTTGTCTACCACCAGAACCTCTCCAGATTGAAATTCTGTAAATGTCTTGCCGTGAAAACGAGACTCGCCCATTTTCTGTAAAGGATACTACAGACATTCGAGTTTGTAACATAGGTGCAGCTAGCGACAGTTGACTTCAGCATTTGTGAAATAAAAGGCTATAACCCACTGTTCAAAAATTATCAAATTCGCCAAAACTTCACTCGACTGAATATCACTCAAAATATATACGGTCACAACCGCTTAGCCATTGGTCTTCATGTAACTTACTCGGGTTGTATTTCTCTCTTCTGAGTCAGAAAAGAAAGCCATACATTGGTCCATCTGTGGCACTAAATAGGCTAATATAAGTATGTGTAACGACATGTTTTATGTAAAGAAACGAAGTACGCTTGCGCATATTTGATGCCTTGTAGCACGCCCCATCGATGTTTGGCATGCCTAAAACTTTCCTTGTTTGTAAACGTCATAAACTTGATACGTCGTCTTTCTTGTTTGTGGTACAGTTTGGTTAAATATGCCGCTTGAGTCATAAAACCGAACCAAACTAACCCCACCCAAAATGAACGATACCTGTTTCTATGGTTACCGATAGTTCCTCGACATTGTATCTGAAGCAGTTCTTCGGGTTGACACAACAGGTGCTTTTGTTTGAAATCTGTTAGGGAGGTCGTAGGTGGATAAAAGTAAACGAGAACAAAGCAGTTAGCACTTACGTGGAACTATCTTCTTCTTTTCCAGTTTGTCGATCATGGAGGTGACTAGGAACGCGAACGCTATTTTATACTGAGAAAATATGCTCCACATATTGGCGCCATTATTGGTTTTGTAATACGGACTGCCGTCGTAGAGGAAAATCGTGGCTCCCAAAGCAAGGCTGGAAAGGGGGTAGTCCCACAGGCTCCATCCAACCTGCGAACCAAGTTGAAATGGAATTATTACGCTGAACGATGTCATTCAGAACTACTAACATAACATGATACATGCAGTTGAAATTGAATTATTTAAAAACCCGGATGATTTCGAATTCAAAACTGTTAAAACGTGTATTGATCATGGAATGAATCAGTGTTCCATGTAGTAAGCCTACGGGAACACAAGGATTGCGTGAAAGGTGAGGGTTGAGATATCACACGAAGCGTGAATAAGTAACAGCACGATCGTCTACTTTCTCCTCTTCCTTCCGGTTTTTCTTTCTTTTCACAATTGCTTGACGTTACATGCCTTATATTTGGCACGGCTTGGGCAATAATGACCAAGCTGCATTGGTTGTATTATAAACTAACCTAGTGGTGTATGTAGACATACATCCATGTGTAAAAACTGTTTTTTGTGTTTTTTTACCTCCCTTTGAATATTGCACAGGAAGTTCTGAAACACCCTGTAGATATAGTAAATGAAATTGTTTACAAACCAAAATTTTTAACTTATTCTAAAAATTCGTAAATTCAAAGACAAGCGACAGAAACTCTGAAACATTTTGAATGTTGTGAATTGTTTCGATACTGTAACGTCGGCCACTTTCTGCCCCTACATCCCATAATTCTATTGCGATGTGCAAAATTGTCTTTGTTTTACTTCGAATAGTTCGACACGTTGTTGAATGTTGTAGCAAATATCACAAAACACAAAAATGAAAGGGGCAGAAAACATCTCTATTAGTTCCAAAGCGCATCTTATTCTCACTTTCGTGTTTGTAGTTATCCATTGTAGTCTCATTTAAAAAGGTAGATCTATATGCGAATCGAAATCGGCTTTCAAAGTGAAGAAAGGGAAGAAAATTCCGCCTGACTGTTAAGCTAACAATAAGTACAGGCTCTCCTTTACGACCGAGTTCCGTTCCTGCGACTAGGTCGTTAAGCAGATTGGTCGATAAGCGAGGAGAGAGAGTTTAATCCCTTTTAAATTTTATTCTAAACAACGTAAAGTTTTTCACACACACCGAAATTGACGGCATAGATTATTAGTTTACCTAGAACTTTGACGCCACTAAGCAATAAATAAAATGGCAGGTGCGGCGTAGGCAAAGTACTACGACCACAATCGGTGGGTAGTTGAATTTAGGTCACAATGGAGCACCACAAGGGATTATTGACAAGATCCGAGGTCCATATCGAAAGGAAAGTTCAGAGGACGACAACTCGTAATTTTATAACACGGTCAGATGACGAGGTCAACACCACCGACCAGCAACGGAATTATGCTTTGAAAACATTGCGGCGTTCGATTTGTCGATGTCGGTGCCTTGCCCGGGTTCATATGAAAACTTTCGTTCATCCGGAGCCGGTTTCGG
Organism: Metellina segmentata; assembly: GCA_947359465.1. Taxonomy (NCBI): domain Eukaryota; kingdom Metazoa; phylum Arthropoda; class Arachnida; order Araneae; family Tetragnathidae; genus Metellina; species Metellina segmentata. The sequence goes on along the minus strand of OX375875.1, from coordinate 90,989,039 downwards.
ATCTATCGCTGTGTGTGTTGGGAAAACTCCCCCGGACTAAGATATGGGATTCACCGTACTGGAGAACTAATCGTAAGATCGAGCGGTCGTTAAGGGAGGAAAACTTGTAACTAACTAGGAGCATCTGTGGTAGAATGCTGCAGTTTCATTAGTTTCAAGTATGTCTGGTGGAAGAAATTTTCTTCGATTTCTCACACTTCAGTGCGCGATAGACAGGATTACTTTAGAAAAACCAATCATTTTATTAATGGAAAAGTGCTATTGGTCGCCATAAAACGAAAGTTTTTTTTAAAGAAATTTTTATAGTTTAAAACAAAGTTTAGCGATGTAAATAGGATGCGTGATAAAAAATAGATTCTCGTTAACATTTTTATGGCTTTGAAATTTGCGAGGTAGATATTTAATTAACGTCGCTTTGGAGCAACACAACGGGCTATTGAAATTCCAGGGAATATTTATAAAGTTGATGTCAAATTGGTGAGTTAAATTGAATCCTAGTTAGGTAAATTCCACAAGTTACTGTGATCATTTCAGCTGTTTTCTATTATGTATATCCCCTAGTACTGAAATAGATTGTAAGTTAGATAATTGGAATTATAGAAACAGAAAAACTTCCAAGACATTGGATTCCTAGCTTAATTCAATACACATCGACGTCGTATAGAGATCACCTATAGCCTTGCTCAAATGTACAGGTGACTAAAAATTCCACACCGCTCTTTCTGGATTTGAGTGTACACGTCCAATCTCTATCCTGCGTTCAGGACTTTTTCTACTTTCCTAAGAAGTAGCACTGAACAAGCTTCTATAAGATAAGTCATCTTCTGGCCTGAATTAATCTGCAAGGGGAATCTATAGAAGTCCTGATTTAGTGTTGAATTTTTTGAGTGTGTTCGGAATCACGGACAGTCTAGCTATTTAGGTCGGTCTTAAGGAATAAGTAACAACACGACTTTTGATCCAACGAATCTTCATAAGCAGTCTGGAAATTCCTGTTTCAATAATTTAACATCTTTAACTATCAATTGTATCGCTTACATTTTTAGCTTAAGTTATGATGGGTCATTATTTTCAAGTGTGAATACTTTTATATTTATTATTAAATACTAGCGTAGATAATATAAATTTAGAAATTAAGGTTGGTAGTTTAATGTAGGTCGCACTCAAGCAACGCGACGTGCTATTTATGACGGTCCGGTATCATCAAAGGGAAAGAAACTAGGACAACTCATCATTTTGATCCATGGTCAACACTTGAGTTGGTATCCGACTCTCCAAACTTACGCACCACTCCAAGATGATGACATTTATAATCACGGCAGCAGCCCTCACGTACAGGATGGTTTTTGGTTGGATCGAGTTTCGAACTCTCAATCCTCTGGTTGCTAATCCGTGATTCTTCCAACTGGACTTCCACGGTCTCTCTTACTTCTAAGGAGCAGTTATTTAATTTGCATTATGCTTGTTTGGTTGTAGAAGCAGAATTTAGTAATGGTTCGTACATTTACCATGTTTTGGATAGTACGAATTTTCTGTATTAGTACATTTAAGTTTGAACCAATTTGATGAAAAATGAATTAGCTAGTGTATTTTCTAGAGATAGAGATGGAGATAGAGATAGATAGATAGATAGAGAGAGAGAGAGGGGAAGAGAAAGATGAAGAGAAATAGAAAGAGAGAGGAAGAGAGAGAGAAACAGAGAGAGGAAGAGAAAGATAAAGAGAAATAGAAAGAGAGAGAGGAAGAGAGAGAGAAAGAGAGAGAGGAAGAGAGAGATAAAGAGAGAGAGGAAGAGAGAGATAAAGAGAGAGAAAGAGAGAAAGAAAGAGACAGGTAGTAAGCTACCGTGTCAACAGTATGATGCTTTTCAGTATTAGTACATTTAAGTTTGAACTAATTTGATGAAAAATGAAATAACTAGTGTCTCCTCTGGAGATAGGGAAAGAAAGAGAGAGAGAAAATGAAATAAAGAGAGAGAAAGAGAGAAAAAGAAAGAGAGAGAGAAAGAGAGATAGATTAAGCTACCGTGGCAACTGTATGATGCTTTTCTGTATTAGTACATTTATATTTGTACTAATTTGATGAAAAATGAAAAAAAAAAAACAGTGTCTTCTCTAGAAAGATAGAGAGAGTATGCTACCATCGCAACTATATAATTGCATAGTTTCATGTAAAAGCGGAACCTTCCGAGTTCTTAAGCATTTTAAAATTCACAAAAACTTACTGGGTAACAACTGTATATTACGTCACCACTCCCGATATTTAGGTGAAATGCAAAATCTCTCATCACAGCCAGGAACGTCTGTAAGAAGGGAAAATGCAGTTTAAGAAACCAATACAAGATATACGTAGAGAGTAAAAAAAGTGTTTCACTCTTATTCAAATTTACAGATACAAAATTATTTTTCTTAAACTTAAGTTACATTTTATATTATCAAAAATAACTTGAACTTTATTGAATTTATGGGGAGAAGTAATGATACAAATTTGCTTTTCTAACAGTATCTAAGTTCTTTATACCAAAATCGAAACTTTCAATTCAGTCTTAGACTTTAAGAACTAAAATTCTGAGAAGTGAATGCAAGAATGAAGGCCCATGAACTCCACAAGATATATTAGAGATTTGAAATGTTTTCAATGTAAAAATTTAAGACTGAAGTTTCTTTGTTTCATGCACTTCTATTCAAGTTTCTTTTCTTTTGTAGGATATTTTCAAGTGCATCTCTGCAGTTGATAATTATAAAGGAAATCTCGTATATCATTGGATAGAGGAATTCTTTAAACACCGTCAGGCTCATCATGTGTTGGTATTCTCCAGTTCCACTTGTTATAGAAACTACATTTTTGATTGTTTTATATCGATACCATCTTTAGTCATTAACTGAGATACCAAAACGACCTAAATTATTTTTTCTTCACAAATTTGCTTAATCTGACTTGTTTTCTCAAGGCTTGTTTTGTCAGTTACTAAGGTCAGGGATTCATCCTACAAATCATGTAGTATATGTACGACAATTAATGAATGCATTGATTGCTATGTTAATTATAAGCGATGTTCCTAATCAAATTTTTTTGAATAATAAAGGGAATTCTATCAAATAAGCACATCCTAATTTATATTTGTATGTAGAAATTTCTTACTCCTGCTGAGTGAACGGGTCCCTTTGGTAAACCAGTGGTCCCGGATGTGAAATTGATACAAATGGGGTGATTGAAAGGAAGCTGCTCGAAGACAATGTCCGGAACTGTCCCGTCTGGTGTCCGGCCGGTCTGAAGAAAGTCGTCTAAGAAAACACTACATAAAAGTTTTAATGTTAATGTATACATTGTTCTCAGAGGAATGAATGAAATTGAACACAAAAATGTCCAAATATAATGTTGTCTACAATGGAACATTCTTAACATTCTCAGAGGAATGAATGAAATTGAACACAAAAATGTCCAAATGGAATGTTGTCCACAATGGAACATTCTTCAGGTACAGTTCATTTATACAGATCTGTAGCTACACTTCTACCTGACAGTATATCCAAGATGTAAACACGAATTTCTGTCTGACAATCATTAGTAATATCCCTGAATGTTACACTATACAGTTCTGTATGTAAACACTATCGAGAGACCTGTACATAAAAGTTCTAAAGTTAATGTATCCATTGGTCTCAGGGAATGTATGAAAAGGAACACACAAAATGGCCAATAGTTTTCTAGAGACCACAATATAACATCTTAACCAGTTCTTTTGGAAGAACTGTAGCTACAGTTCTGTCTGACTGTCTATCCAACGTTGCAAGCGTATATGTACTAATTTCTGCTTGAAAATCATTAGTAATTATTTCAGACAGTTCTCGCCTACAGTTCTATTTAATCAAATCTTAATACTTCCAAGGAAATGTCGGACAGTTCCGTAGTAAGTTGGCCGACCATTTACTTTTTAGATAGTGTTTGACTCTTAACCCAATTTCGTAGTTGAATTCTTTAGATTAACCTACAAGTTCTTGCATGCACATATATTGTCTTTCGAAATAGAGTCACATATAAACAAGACGGAGTTGATATTTATTATAATTAATATAGTCATGCTAAGTAGCAAAACTCGTAACTGCTGAGTTATCGTACAAGAGTTACGAGTTATGCTTATTAGTATGACGATATTCAATTATCAAATTCCAAGAATCTTTGTTTTTGTACTGTCATATTTTTTGGAACATATATTGATCAATTAATTATTTTATTTAAATATGTCAATTATCAATAAAGATAAATGCATAAATTAATGTAACATAAATTCAATTATTTTTATGTAATTATTTCTAATTAAATTTGCATGTTTATCTTCTGTCGATCTACGTATGTAATGCAAATTAAGACATTAATCCAAAATATGTCAACGAAATATCACGTACATCCAGATTTGATCAGTGTTTTGCTAATAACAAGATATCTTATTATCAAGATATGGCCAATTATTTAATGGCGAGATCCAGACCTAGTCAGGTTTCTTTAAATGACGAGATATCTTGTATATAAAGATATGACCAGTTTTTGCTAATGACGTTTTACACCGTCGATACTACCACCAGGATGGTTATTAAAATATTTACTACAAATGGATCTAATTGTTATATTCTCGGCTTGCTGAATATTGAAGAATTAGACCAGAGATAAATATATGAAACATAATACTCCAAGTCAGTATAAAGACGTCATACACTTCTATCCTTACTTTCCTGTCTAGCGATATCATTGCAAGCTGTACCATACAGAACTGTCATGGCAAATATGTTCAGATGTAAGATGTCTAGAAGTTATTAGTTAATAAAATTGTAGGTATAGATATGTACAGGTGTTAAATTACCTTCAGATAATGTAGATTCATATAAAAGTTTGTATAAATTGTTATTGTAGTTGATTCACTCGAAGAAACATTCTCCAATGACAAAGTAAAAATACAAAACTGAAATTCTGACTGACTTTTGGGTGCTGAGTAAACCTCAACATACAATGGAATTGTTCGAAAATTCCCCCTAAGACATGTGCTAAATAATCACATTATACCTGCAAAATATTTAAGGATTGTTATGTTCTAAAAAATTGTCATTTTACCTGTTGCGAATATTCGATGTGTCACGGAACAATGTATCTTTTTTCGTGGCCACTATAATCACTTTCTCCAAACTTGGAACATCTGTAAAAATGATGCATGTCAACTTTTTTAGTAGCATTCTTAATTGAACTTTTTATTACTACCCGGCATACTATAAAGGATAGTCATGAGATATCACAGCTCCTTCGAAATGCTCATTGAATATTTTGATTTTAATATCTTTACTAATCGTTTTTGAAGCTTGTATTTATCATTTTAAAAAAGTTTAAGAAAATTACAATACTATATACTGATTTTCATTTAAAATGCAACAACAGAGGCTTCAGTTACAAAGAATGAATTTCCTTTGAGCGAGGATGTATCATGACACGTTAAATAATCGAAATTACAGAGCTGTAAGCCATACAACAATCAATAATTTAACACAGATGGATGTGTCACCACCTTCCATTGTTGTTGTTTTGAGATTGTCACAGTGTGATTCGTCAAAAACAAGTGCCACAGTATTGGCATACGCAACTAAGGTATTAATCGTTTGCATTTGCCATGAAGCTCTTTCAGTTGCATTTTCAATGAACATCAGTGTATGTTACAATATGCTTTTATGCGCCTTTATAAGTTAACTACAGTATTTTGCACTTCTTTGGAACTGATAGATATTGTGAAATAAACGTAACCTTCTGAGCATAGCAAGATTTCCGAGTAGTTTAGTGTTCCATTTATCCCACTAATAAATTAATAATGATTAAATAACCCATGTTTCTAAAGAATCTATGGACTTTCAACCTTTAGAACTATGAACCTTAGAATAGATCTATGGGCTCATTCTGCTCCTTAGAAAAATTTTATCATTTATTTTCTTAGAATAGAATGCTTTGGAAGGATTCTATTAGTTGTTTCCTTAGAATAGAATGCTTTATAATGATTCTATTAGATGTTTCCTTAGAATATAATGTTTTTGAATGATTAGTTGTTTCCTTAAAATAGATTGCTTTGGAATGATTAGTTGTTTCCTTAGAATAGAATTCTTTGGAAGGATTCTATTAGGTTTTTCCTTAGAATAGAATACTTTGGAATGATTAGTTTCGTTAGAATAGAATGCTTTGGAATGATTCTATTAGTTGTTTCCTTAGTATATAATGTTTTGAAATGATTCTATCAGTTGTTTCCTTAGAATATAATGCTTTGGAGAATGATTCTATTACTAATTTTCTTCAATCCTTTACGTGCACATCTTTAGTTGTGAATGGGAATCACAACCCCGAGGTACCTGAGGTTTTTTTTTCTTTTCCCATGGAGTTTACTGCTTCTGGTAAACACAGGGATTGTCATCCCGTGATACCCAAGCGATCTTTTTCTGCTTTCATTCCAATACTCTGTTATCCCATCCCTTTTTTCCCCCTTTCACGACATATTTTACCGGGCGTTTCCTTTTCTTTGGCACTGGTTGGTCAAATATTGCTCTCGTGCCATTAAAACTGAAAAACAATCAACCAACCCATTGAAAAGAATCCCTTGGAAAGATCCTATTGCTCATTTCTTTAGAATAGAATCCTTTGTAAATAATCTATCAGTTCTTTCTTTGGAATAGAATAATTTTGAATCATTACATTGATCATTTCTTTAAGATAGAATCCTTTGAAAATAGTCTATCAGTTCTTTCATTAAGGGGTACATAGACGATCATCAATATTATTGTCAATGTGATTGACGGTTTCAATTGATAGGTGTTTCAATATAGCTTCAATCAACCCGTCAAACTCATTTGGTCAGTGTTTTCGAATGGGAGTAACGTGTTTCATTTATGAGTTTCAAAATTATTTCAAATTCATATTTGGGCTTTCTTGTCTTGAAATTGGCTGTCTGCGTGGGTTCCGGGATGTCATCCACTGATACACCAGATCGCTCCTTTTTGTCTATCTTGATGAGTTCTTTTTTAAAATTCGTACGCAGAATATTAATTTTCTGTTTTATTTTTTCCTTGGTTTTATCTGATGTGTATTGTTTTAACATATTAACCATTTTTTGCTAAGCAATAAGTTTTTTTTGTTTAAATATTCATTTGACTTAACTTTCTACAGCTCAGGATAATCACGATACAAAGTAATTAAAAGCGTCATAAACTCCCGTTTCCTGGCAGAAACGCTTTTCGTGGGGCTCGATGCATCCGCCATGTTTGCTGTCTTGAGATAAACTGTCCGATTGATTGACAATTATGTATTCTACACGACCAATCGCCTCCGTCAAAGTCCTGCAATCTAAATTTCTATCAATGTCCATCCATCGATGGACAATCCCGACAATCGCCTCCTATAGGTTTCTTCAATGAGCTGGTTCGGTAATTGGTTGCTTCAATGAGCACCATTGACAATACTATTGACATTATTATTGATATCTCTAGGGACGCCTTTAGAATGGAATAATTTGTAAACATCCTATCGCTCAGTTTCCCAGAACAGAATCATTATTATAAGATTATTTTCGTTTAGAATGTCAAAACTTGTTACAAGTCATGCAGGAAAGACTAGATTACAAGGTGTAATTATACATGTGAATCCTCCAGAGGGTTAAGAAAGAAAAAGTTCCTTCTATCTATTACATGACTAATGTTTAACACGCCTCTCTAAACTAACCCTGATTCGTTGTCAGAATGCGAATGGCTCCGGCCTTTGGGTAAGGTATTTAGAATGATTCTTCGTCACCAACTGCAATTAAAATGGGGAGAAACAAATTGCAAGTAACTTATCAAAAGTAGCTTAACACCAATTTATCTGAAATACAACAACTTATACCTGTCAAAAGGACTGAGTCAAGTCTAAGCCGTGAGTTGGTAATCAGAGCAGTAATGGAAATCCGCAGTAATAATGTTTTAAACACCGTTTTAGTGATTATATGCCATACCCATACATGTAATGCTCTTAAGTAACAATTAAATATATATAAGCTTGAGAAAGTTCTTTATTTTAAGGGAAGGAATAAACACTGCATCGAACAGTTTTAATGCTACATTTAAAGTTTCTACTTTGAGAACTTAATAAGAATTGACTGGATATGTTTTGATTTGATAAATAGTTGAAGCATATTTTAAGATTTTTCTTCAAAGCAATTGGTGATTAATGTAATCAAAAGTCTTCAGGCAACATAAACCATTTTCAAATTTTTCAAAAGAAAGTTTTTCGTTTTAGAAAATTCCAAAATTATATTGATTTATCCATCATACAAGAGGTTATGTTATTTTAACCTTTCAAGCATAAAGTACTCATTCAAACTATCAGAAATTCCTTTTGATTCTGTTAAATATTCCAAAACTTTTTTAATGCATTTCGAAACATTTTTTTGCTTATCACTGTTACCAGAAGCCTTTAAACTGAACCTTTCATGCGAGGGACTATAAAATAAAATTGATTAAGTAATTATGTAGATCAGTACTTATTAAAGTTCATTTTAGTGTTAAAGTAAGCTCCAATTATTAGTGTGATTTTAATTAGAATAAAACAATTATTGGAAGATTTTATAATAGTAAATGAATAACCATTAAACAAATGTTTGTATTTACAAGCACGCATAAAGGTTGACAAAATGTGATAGAAAATATATAAATTTTGTTAGTATAATAGCGTCATCTACTAAATTTTTTTTATATAGTTTAGTGTTTAATATGAGGGTGAGGACTGACAAAATTTTACCTTTAAGATATAAAAATAGGTTTAATTTTTAAAGCTTACTGTTTTTGTTATAAATATATCGAGGCCTATTACTATCAGGATTTATTTCAAATTTCTAAAGTTAACGTTTTTACTCAAATACATTAGTATCTAGATAAAATATTACTATTTTTTTATTAAATTCCAAATTTTTGATTAATTTGACGAATGATGTGCATATGCGTAGATTCTCTCTTAATATGAAAGTAAATCATTTGTTTATAAATAGGGCAACTTTTTGCAACAAATGCACTATTTTTCACACGTTCTACACTGCATGTAAAGTACTAAAACCAAAATTCCTCCTACATGGGGTGTATTGTAAGTGAGTTATAACCGCAACATAAATGCAACGTTTTGCATAAATGCAACCACCTGCAACTTTTTAAAAATGTAACTTAAAATTAATTAATATGAAATTAATGTTTCATTTTTTGCCCTCTGAACACACAAACTCTTCGATCTCGTGTCTAATCTTGCGAACGCCGAAGTATTGCGGATCAAACAAGAAGTTCATGGAAAGAAGGGGTTCGTCCTAACAGACGAAAGTGAAATAAATGGCAAGAAGTAACTTTTAACACATTGGTTGGCACTCTTGATAATCCAGAGGAAACTTGCGTAATCGACTACATAGTTTGCGAGGTGAGTGTCGATCATCAATATGTTGTTCGTCTTGTAGATGACGTTTTAAAATCTCTGAATGCTGAGCGAAAGGATTTTGCTCATCTGCTATCCGATACAGCACATTATATGACTGCAGCTGGCGAAGTTTTTCAATGTTAAAGAAATTACTGGCCAAGGATCGATCATTCAATGTTCTTCTGTATTTAAGAATGTATTATAATACTGTTGTGCGCGACTAAAATTGTCAATATATTTTGAATTTTTTCATTTTTACGAATAATTTATTTTAGAATTTAGTGTATCAAAAATAAATGAAACTTTATTTCCATGAATGATACTTTAGGGAATGATAAATGCAACTTTTCCCACTTTAACTGCAACAAAAAATTTGCCCTATTTATAAGCAAAGCATTTAACTTCAGGCGTAAAGTATGACATATATGCATCTTTAGAATAACATTTATTTTGTGTTGAAACTTTTCGGGTGCAGATATTGAAATTATCTATGTTCAGTTGAGCCAACATTTTTAGAGCATCGAAATAAAGTGAATATTGAATAGTTTAAATTTAGACTTAAATGATACTTTAGGGAATGATAAATGCAACTTTTCCCACTTTAACTGCAACAAAAAATTTGCCCTATTTATAAGCAAAGCATTTAACTTCAGGCGTAAAGTATGACATATATGCATCTTTAGAATAACATTTATTTTGTGTTGAAACTTTTCGGGTGCAGATATTGAAATTATCTATGTTCAGTTGAGCCAACATTTTTAGAGCATCGAAATAAAGTGAATATTGAATAGTTTAAATTTAGAGACCAATACACCGTGTGAAACGATATTGCTTGAATTACAAATTTATCGTGTTTAAAATTTGTTCATATCTTCAAATTTTGTATTCGATGTCACTTTATTTTTGGAAAATTTAGGTATCAGGTAAGATTTAAAAAAAAATTTCGTTTGTTGTGTTTGGTAGTAACTCTGTCAAATCTTACTCGTATCTTGCATTATGGTAACAAGTTATATAAGCCACATTAACATGTTACGTTTTTAACATTGCATGTTCTGTTCTCTATTATTTGGGTGTTTATGCTTACAATGTCATATATTTATGCATTATGACTTTTTCTTTCGCTATTCATATGCATTTTTAAAACTTGCTTAAAACACTTATATTTGTCAATAATTGAGTTCATGAGTAAAAAAATTCACAACTTACTATCCACAATATATGGTAGATTGTCAATTGGATAAAAGTGTTCACCATCGTCAATTAGGTGATCTACAGATATCAGAATTTTCGGTTCCATCGTTTGGACTATATTTGTTGCTGCCTGAAATGTAAAGTATACAATTTAATGTGAAAGAATGTGTAGATAATGAAAAATTTTCATCTGACGTCTTTTCGTATTTTGGTAAATATATGCTGTTCTATGGATATAAAAACTTTAAGCAATGTCTATTTTAATAGTTACATCAACTTTTGGACAACTACTGCATTTATTTAAAAAGGTAGAAAGTTGAATTTACGTCACACTGGAGTAACTCAGCTCATTTGTTAAATGGAAACGGGATTTGAATGTTGTCTTTCCTGCCAGAGCTATTAATTAACCCTCAGAGGCACATCTTATTTAGGTGTGTACGAGCATCCCAACCCCGAGGTACCCGAGTGGTCTTAACTACTTTTCATTCATTCCCCCCTCTTCTACCCTTCTGCATTTTGCTTTTCCTTCCTCCCTCATTGTATTATATGTCTAGTGTTTGGAGCAGCCTAGCCAATATGTCCCAAGAACCATAAAATCCGAAACCTACCAATCATTAATGAAGGAGAACAAGGCGATGGTTTTCACATTAACATGGACTATTTAACTATTAAGTTGTTGTCGAAAATAGTTTTGAATCCACTCTTTTTCGGAAGTTCGTGTATTCTCCAACTATTATCGTAGTCAAACTAATGCTTCTGTGGGTTAGAGGAAACACCAGTGTGCTATGCCTTCGAATGTCTCCTTGCCAAGATTACTCCATCTGCATTGCTCGCTTTCAAGACCCATCCCAGAGTAACTAAACCTAGCATTGAAACATAGGAAGTGCATGGACAACATATTCAAAATTATTGATACTAGCCAATATATCATAAGCACCATAAAATCCGAAACCTACCAATCATTAATGAAGGAGAACAAATGGATGGTTTTCACATTAACATGAACTATTTAACTATAAAGTTGTTGTCGAAAATAGTTTTGAATCCACTCCTTTCCGGAAGTTCGTGTATTCTCCAACTATTATCGCAGTCAAACTAATGCTTCTGTGGGTTAGAGGAAACACCAGTGTGCTATGCCTTCGAATGTCTCCTTGCCAAGATTACTCCATCTACATTGCTCGCTTTCAAGACCCACCTCAGAGTAACTAAACCTAGCATTGAAACATAGGAAGTGCATGGACAACATATTCAAAATTATTGATACCCTGACCTCCGTGGCCAGAACTTTATAGTAACAAACTAGACATAGTTCTAAATAGACATCAATTGCCCAACAAGAAAACCCAGCAGCAATTTCAAGGCAGAATTTTATAGCAAAAAAATAAACACAGTTCCAAATAGCCATCAAATGCCCAACAAAAAACCCCAGCAGCAATTCTGTGCGTGTCAGGAACTGATTAATTCCCTAAAAAGCCCTCTAAATAGGAAAATCTTCACACGGATAGGTGCGAGGTTCCCTCTGGTGGAATGTAAGCCATTGGCAAGGAATACTTAAAAAAGAGATGAATGAAACATTTTTATCTCTCTCTAAAACTTCTCCTTTCTTAATCCTCCTTCTGGTTTGTTTTATCTAGTCGCAAACTGCATTGTAGCAGCCTCTGATACAGAAACCTGTTTGAAATTGACACCAGATCTGGTTTCTACACATTGAAGTGTCCACTGGGTTTTAATGCATCCAATTAATAAAAAAAAACAGATTACAGTAAGCATTAGTTGAACTCCATGAACGACTTCTATTCTAAGAATTAAAAATTGGCAGTTTTGAGCGCAAAGAATATTTACACTATACTGCACATATTCTACATATACAAATTAGAATCATTTCAGAAGTATGTATTTTAAAATTGCTGGAAACATTGACTTACTCGGGCTCCATAGTAAGGTAAAGGACCACTCCATATCGCTCCAATACTCGTTGCTGCGAACATTGCAAAAAGAGCTTCTTTCCTATTAGACATGTAACCTGTGGAATACGTTTGAATTAGCTTGATGAAGTATGAAAGAGTGCAATTCAATGTAATAATAATTGTATTTCTCTGGTCTTTCATACGAAAAATTATTTGATCATTGATTTCATTTTAATATTTTTTTGCAATGTAAAATGTTTTATAGTAAAATTGCGATGCCTTGGTTATGATTCATTAAACAGAGATTAGGCTTAATTTTGTATTTTGCTTATAAAATTGGCATGAACTGAAAACTACAATACATGATATAACGTTAAACATTTTAGAAATATTTGGAAAAATTCAAGTACATTGAAATAAATGTTTTGTGATTCAAAAGGTTGTAGTGCATTTTTTTATTTCCTGTTGTCACCATTCAACTATATGAAAATTCTCAGACACATAGGTATAATATACCCTTTGGGGAACATATCTCCCGTGGGTTATACACTTTGAGGAACATTACTCATGAGTTAAGCACCCTTTCAGAAAACATTACTCGCAAGAATAAAGTATCCTTTGGGAAACAATACCCCATGAGTCAAGCTTCTTTTCCGGAATATATTGTTCCCATGGATCAAGTACCCTTTTGGGATTATAACCTACAATGGATCAAGTACCCTTTTAGGAAACCTCCCATTGGTCACGTACCCTAAAGGTAACAATACCCAATCAGGTACCCTTTTGGGAAACATTACCCACATGAATCAAGATACATTTAGGATACACTTCCTAAAATGAGAACCCCTTAATTCTAAAATGAGAACCCCTTTATTCTAAAATGAGAACCCCTTAATTCTAAAATGAATAAACTAATATTTTTTATCCTTTCTTTTAGTTTCAAAGTACCTTAAATAGTCGATAAATTTGAACGCTTATCCTAGGACTTGAAAAGTTAAGGGTACTAATTTAAGAGAGAGAAACCATCATCTGACATTTAAGGGCACATTTTACTCGCAAATTAACTACCGTTTCTTGTCTTTATTTATTGGATTAGCTTATTTTTACAAAAATCTCTCAAAAATATGTAGGTATACTCACATGCAACTCTGTCGCCCACAGTTAATCCCATCTTTCGAAATGCTGCTGCATACAACTTCACTTCTTCATACATCTCCGCATAAGTCACCTTCTCTTCATTGCCCAGTTCATCTGAAACACATTTAGTAACCAATTCATAACATAATTTTAATTTATATAGAAAAATAAAACACTAAATGCAACTTAATTTGCACAGTTAAATAATGAACCGTACATCTATTAATAGTACAAGTAGCTCGTATTGCATGTAGACGCTAAATATATAAGTGGGCTAAAAATGATTATTTCTGGTATGAACATTTTTAGATAGTTATGTTTTTGTGGTGAAATCCCACAATTATCTTCTTTAAATCACGATATATTTATATTTTCATTCCTCCATCGAATTCCCGTGCACTATCACAACACCATTGTGTTCTTATCTCAGATTCCCCTGAAGTAACCCCTAAATTAGTTGATTTGCATATGCTCTGGTGGTGTTTACTTCACACTTCCAAGCAACTCAAAAGTCTCACGCTTGGGTACTCTACTCATAATTCAAATTCATGTGCATGTCGTAATTTGATGTTTTAATAAATAAGCCTTTTTAAGCTTTAACGACTGGGCCTATGACTGTGCTTCGTTTTTATATTGTTTGTATAAGTACTTTAGGGGCATCCAATTTTTACGCTGCATGATTTATTCAAATAAATGGAACGATAGATTTCTACCAACTTGCTAGTTGTATTTGGTACAGATTCCATTCCTGTAACTTACCTGGATGAACTTTTTTCATCTGTGCCATAAAAGCGTTCCTTGAGTGTACATTCATTACTTAACGTGTATGTCTTATGTTAGACGCAACTTGGACATATATGGACCTTGTTCCAAAAAACTCAACCAACCCTTCCAAGTTTTAAAATTTGGGATGATTCATAATTCGAAAGAATTAAAATTAGTTTATTAAATTTTAAAACATTTCTCATTCTTTCATCAACTAAATTTATTTTTCATAGCCTTAGTTTAAGGCATATTCAGATATCTGAAGTAACTTAAGGGTAAGCAATACTTTGCTCTCTCTCTCGACACTTATCTCATTAACATTTTTAGGTTCCCAATTTAAGTACTTTTCGACATCTACAATTTTTTCAATAAAATTATCATAATATCCGAAGGCCTGGTCGCCGTGTGGTCAGCTCTGGCCCTCCGTTCAACAGACTCTGAGCTCGAATACCGGTAATGGCATGAACGTTCGTAGTGGTTCGATTCCACTTTTGTAGATCCGGTAGGCGATTTTCCAAGCCCTCATAGATACTACAACTGGGGGTGGGGCTGACCGTAACGGCCAATGATCGCGAGCGCTGGATAGGAATCTCCTTCACTACGCTAAAGACAACTGAAATCCTCTCTGATCCTGTTTGCAGTGTAATAAATGAAACATGTTAAATAATTTTTCTGTTTTCTTCTTTTCTTTTCAGATCCATGGCTATGGGTGGGTAGAGGTGTGAGCCGAAAATTGAATCCTTTTATTACATAAGTTAGTGTTTTATGTATGCTTTTTGTTACATCAGAATGGTCCTAAACCAGGGGTGGATACGACACCATC
The DNA here is from genome assembly GCA_947359465.1 of Metellina segmentata. Classification (NCBI taxonomy): domain Eukaryota; kingdom Metazoa; phylum Arthropoda; class Arachnida; order Araneae; family Tetragnathidae; genus Metellina; species Metellina segmentata. The sequence goes on along the minus strand of OX375875.1, from coordinate 90,973,766 downwards.
ATCCTAAAGCAAAGGGGACGGCAGAGGGGCAGAAGAATATCAGCTGGTAGTGAGTTCAGGAGTGGTTCTTAGATTATTTATGTAAAATCAACGGAAACTTGGAAAAATGTAAAAAGGGTATTAAAAATTAGGAAAAGTAATTTAGAATCAAAAGGAATTAAATTGGAATTTTTTTTAATAATTTGGAGGATCTAAAAGTGTTCCCGCCAGCTGGGTTCGAACTCGGGAAGTCACCCTCCGTTGCCGACGCCAAACTGAAGGTAGGTGACTTTAGCCATTAGGCCATCGTTGCTTCATGAAAAGAAGCTCTTTAAAAGAAGACATCATTTTATATTTGGTTGATTTCAGTCTCATTGGCTGTTATGGTTAGCCCCACCCCCAGTTGTAGTATCTATGAGGGTTTGGAAAATAGCATCCGGTAGCTCTCATGTAACAAAATAAAACATTGAGCTAGGAACAAAACTTTTATAAAAACCACTTAACATTTAAGCCACTGACTCGCTTTGGGAATAAAGCCATCCGATGTTCAATCTTTCCATATGGTGGACATGATGATGAAAATGCACATTTTCAGAGACAAGCCTCTTGGCGCTTCTGACAGATATAATATGGCGCTCTTAACAATTGACAAGGAATTCGATGGATGACCACGGTAAAACACGATGGATGTCCCTAGCGTGTTACGTCCGGGTCACCAATTTAGCAAGACTTATGAAAGCGCAACACTGTTCACCAAAATTTACTTCATAGTGGAAACAGGTCAGTATTGTTAGCTAATTTTTGTAGCTGTAGCTAAATTCCCCATAAATCAACCTGTGTGTGAGGAAGTATTACCAAACTGAACTACACATATTAATATCAATACTTTTACAAACTATTTGAATAATTACCTGCACAAATGAGGGCGATCCTGTTATCTCGGATCCTGAGGATATTTTCAGCGAAATTGAATAACGCTCCGCTGAACCAATCATTATCCAAAAAGCCGGAACCAGTTTTACGGAGGACCTGAAGGAAGCGAGATATTTATTTCGGTTTCACTGACACAGAATACTGCTGAAGATGAATAACAGATGATACTGTTGAACAACTAGTCTATGAAATTAATAATCTGTGATGCCGTGATTCCAGACAACCTGTTCTAATTATTAAATATTGTAGTTAAACTACACTTAAACTAAAATGATACGTAAAATAAATTGGAACACAAAAGTTCGCAGAATTATTGGAGAAAATTGACCAAAGTTATAGAATATACCAAGGCAAGCAAAACTTGCAAATTCCTCTTTCCCCGATTACAACATTACAGTTAAAAAATATTATTAGTGTATGAAGTGATAAAATACAATATTTTATAATTATAAGTAGCAACAAATGCTCGCTTTGATTTTCCTTACCCTAAAGTTTACTTTTTGGTAGCATTAAAATAACTTGAAACATAAACCTTCTCAACGCAAGTTAATCTTGTAGAAATATGTTACATAAAATTTATTTTAAACCAACTCATCAAAGTGCAAAAAAATTAGTAAACGCATATTTCATATTTTAGTAGTTATTACTTTTAGTTATTATACTAAAGTAGCTAATTGATTATTGTTGTAACTATAAAGTTTTATAATATTTTAATAAACATCAATAATTTTTACATAATTATGCTGTAAGTAAGCATTTAGCAAAGGTTAGTTAAACTTGTACTCATTTATGGGTTAAAAAAATATAACATTGAGATGAAAGAAATGAAATATACCTGATTATAAGGCTTTGATGCAATAACACCGAAGTACTCCCAAATTTCACCCCAAAACTCCACATAATTTTCTACAGACCACTTGTGAAATTCCCAATACGAATCTATAACAAAAAGGTATATCATATTATATTTCATAAAACAATTGTACAGTCTATCATACTTGCTTGATTGTTAATAAAAATGGGATACGCTTTCTTGGATTTAGATTTCAAACTTAATTACCGGTGTGTGTGTGTTTCTAACAAATTTTATACAGTCTGAATATATCTAAGCCGTTTGAAAACAAAAAAAAAAGACTGTAAACATAAATGCTCTCAGTCCTAAAGTAAAACATACATTAATTTCTTTTTTAAACAGTAATACACATGCTGATCCAAGAGCAGCCTTTCCTAATGTTTGATAACCTTTTCAATATTGGAGCCGCTGTGGCCCAAGTTGGTAGAGACGCGGATTAGGATTACGTGGGTTTCAAGTTCGAAACTAGATCTAACCAAAGACAGTCATGTACTTGGGGAATGTGCATGTTAAATCTGTTTTTGCGTAAAATAATCTCATATTGGCGTGGTGTGAAGTTTGGAGGGTGGGGTGCCAACTCAAATGTTTTCCTCGTTGTCTGACCCTACTTCAAATTTACGAGGTGTTGTCCTCGGATCTTTCCAATTGGGATTGATCTCGGACCGTCCGTTGCCAGTATCCCATGTGTTGCTCCAGTGTGACGTACATTCTATTCTACCTTCCTACCTATTACTATATTGAAAACACTGAATAGGATTTTGATGTGTTACTGGGTGAAAATGTGTTTGAAAAATGTACATTAAGTAATGAAATGAATATTAAACCATTTTAATGATGGCAATATTCTTGAAAATGTAAATGTGTTTCAAAACTTTACTGTGGGGGGGGGTGTAGAAATTTGTAAATGAAAATATGCTTATTTTAATATATACTAGATTTAGAAGTGAACACGATAAATCAAACTTTTTAAGCATTATTGTTTTGGATTTCTAGATAAGAATATGGTAATCCGTAGACTGACAAAGTTCACAAAGTCATTTTATCTTTATATCTCGAATTTCTTCTTGAGAAACGGTCATAGTTGAGTAAAGCCAGAGGAAGTAGAATTTTTCTCCCCTTCGTTTTCCCCGAACTGTTTTTTGACATTGTGTTTCACGAGTAAGTCGGCGAATTATACCTTTTTATATGTATGATATTTGATCCATTTTAAGATTACCGAGAAAAATATTTATACAAGGATCTACAATCAATATCAAACTTTGGAGTCTTTGAAGGTTACTATGCTAGGGAAGAGGTTTTTAGGGAAAAATTGTAGGTGAAGAATATAATCGTTATATTCATGTCCTTTGCATGCAACAAGCCTTCTTATGTCTCATCACTAGGGCAACTTTTTGCAACAAATGCAACTTTTTGCGACAAATGCAACTTTTTTTCCCACGTTCTACGCTGCATATGAAGCACTAAAAACAAAATTTTTCCTACATGGGGTGTATTGTCAGTGAGTTACAACAGCAACATAAATACAACTTTCTGCATAAATGCAACCACCTGCAACATAAATGCAACTTTCTGCATAAATGCAACCACCTGCAACGTTTTAAATTTTACCTTAAATTTAATTAATATGAAATTACTATTTCATTTGTTTGCTCTCTGAACCAACCCTTCGATCACGTGTGTCTGATCTTGCGAATAACGAACTATTGCGGAACAAACAAGAAGTCCATTTAAATAAGATGTTCGTCCTAACAAACGGAAGTGAAATAAATGGCAAGTACTTTTAACACATTGGTTGGCACTCTTGATAATCCATAGGAAACTTGCGTAATCGCCTGCAGAGTTTGCGAGGTGAGTGTCGATCATCAATTTGTTAGTCACATTGTAAATGACGTTTTAAAATATCTGAATGTTGAGCGAAAGGATTTTGCGCTTCGGCTATCCGATACAACACATTATATGACAGCGGCTGGAGCAGTTTTTCAATGTTAAAGAAACTACTGGCCAAGGATTGATCATTCAACGTTCTTCTGTATTTAAGAAAGTATTATAATACTGTTGTACACCGACGAAAATTGTCAATACATTTTGAATTTTTTCAATTTTTACAAATAATTTATTTTAGAATTTAGTGTATCAAAATAAATACAACTTTATTTCCATAAATGCAACTTTAGTGAATGATAAATGCAACTTTTCTCTCATTTTTACTGCAACAAAAAAGTTGCCTTACTCATCACCCATTTAGGCATTACTATACAGAATATTAAACGAGTTTTTAATACATTATTCAGGGTGAATCGACCACACAGGGTAAACTTTAAGGGGGTGTTATAGCACACTAAAAGAATCATTTTTTTTGTATAACAATATATGGTCACAAGTGACAAGTTTAGAATTGTACAGGATATGAAACAAAATATTTATTTACATCATTATTTTACAATTACCTCTATTTTAAAGGATTTTTTTACAAAAACTAATCAAAGGTTCTACCACCAACATTAATGTAAGCTTGATAGATTGGAAAGCTTGTGGAGCTCGCCTTTCAACTGCCGGGTTCCATCAAAGGAACGATGTTCAATGTCGCCAAACCAAACAATGTAATATACCAGCGAAAAGTCCGCCAATCCATGCATCAACTCCACCAAGCTTGTATTAATATTGATGAACTTTTTGAACACTTTTGAACAGTTTTTGTAAAAACTCATTGTAAATAAGTAACTGTGAATTAATGCTGCAAATAAACATTGTTTCACTTCCTGCGCAATTCTTGTGTTTACGTTTTAACGTGTCTCACCACGCACTTACAGTGCTATACAAAATTATTGCTTTAGTTTCCTCTAACATCTCTTGAAGTTTGTCCCATGAGTTCCTAAAAACCCTTTATAGTAAGTTTTTATTCCTAGCTTTAACCATTTTAGTGGGTTAAGAAAAATTTAAAAGATTTAGATTGTTGAATGGATGGATTTGGTTAGGTGTTTTAATTAACGTCCCACTGGAGCAACACAAAGGGCTATTGGCGACCGTCCGAGGTCAAAGCCCAAGAGAAATATAGAGGACAACACTACGTAGTTTTGAACCAAGGTCGTGTGACGTTTATAGACTTGGAATCGGGGTCAGGTGAAAAAATTAAAGAACCCGAGTTTTTAAAAGAACATAACTATCTAAACTTTCTCAAGGAATTCTAGAATCTAAATACACACTGTTATACAAAGCATACTCACAAATAAATACATTTATGAAGTAATTTTGTTTCTTAATCTGAATGTTTCTGATCTTTCGTTTATACGTAGTTGATTTGATCTGCGTACTGATAAATAATTCTTAAGCGCTGTAAATTATTTTACAGACAAGTATGATTTGGAGAGGATGTGTGGATAGGACATGAACCTGTTGTTTTGATTTTCTCATGAAATTAAGAGCCTCTCTACAGTATGGTATTTCTATGCATATCTGGCTGTGAAACTTAAAATCCTTTCATCAATACAACTTAAAATAATTATTCTTTTCAGGATGATAAACCTTTGAAATAAATTACTTAAAAACATTTTGAGGTTAGCTATAAATCAAAATTTTTTCGAAATTATGTGCTAATTTCAGAACCTCGACGTTCATACCAATTAAAGCTCCTTTGCACTACCTAGACTGAGGATAATGAGAATATCCTATAAGAAATCCCGACAAGTTCTTGAACTTGCTAGTTAAGTAACGTTTTAATTGATAGGTGCCGATGGAAATCCTCTGTGTGGACAGGTAATCCGGTTAACATGCAGGTATTAAACGGATCGCATCACTTTCCGTGTCCAATTTTCTGCTCCAGTCCTTCTACACTTGCGTTTCTCTCCGCTCAACCTTGGCGATGAAACTCTTCGAGCAACGAACCGAGACAGCTCTGGGCTCTTGTTCGTAATTGTTTTTAATCCGTCTGATCACCCTTTTCCATCAGAGTTACTTAAAGGATGGTTTCCCCGCTCACTTTGAGATATGTTTTAAAATATCTCCAAAAAATACGCCTTTCTTATCAATAAAAGCTAATAAATGCATAAATTTAATTGAGGAGTTAACATTAAAACGGAGGTAAACATCAAAATTTTGAAAAAGTGAAATTATTCTATGTTTTAATGCCAGTAACACTTAAAAAGTGGTAAGTTCGTAACTCACGAAGTCCAGTTCCGAAAAAAAAAACCAAGATGTCGCTAACGGAAACTAGCTCACTATTGGCTCGAAGAAGGATGTTCGTGAAACCATCGACTTGCTCGTCTTGTAAAATTTAGTTTGGCGCGATTATCTCCTCTTCAATGTCAATGCTTCAGTTATTGTTATTATTTTAGTTTTATAAGACTACTGACTCAACAACCCGGCTTCATCCAAAAGTTTTGCTGCTTCAGACAAGCCAAGCATTATTTATGTTTCTTTTGCAGTTTCGTTGCGCCGTGTAACAGCTTTTTGAGCTTTGTCCACTACCCGTGCTTGTGACTCCGAGGTGCTCAAATCGTCGTTCCTCCCTTTCACTTTTACCCTCGCCTGATAAAGGCTATTTGTTTTTGCTTCCTCGCTCACTGTGTTCTCTGACGCAGCTTGAACAAACACATTACATTGTTCCAAAACATTGCTCCACAAAACCCGAAACTTTCTGTTATTCTTTCTTCACTAAAATTCTTTGTCTCGTGACAGCAGTTGTGTTGATTCTCGCCTGAGCAAATATTGGTCTTGAGCAATGTTACAAATTTAATTTCACTTCTATGCTCCAAGAGAACGACTTCTCGAGTTGAAAATGTTTGTGTCGATCTAGAAATTTCAGACAGAGTAAACCAAGCAAATTTCATGACAAAAGAGTTCAGCGTTTGAGAATTTTGATGTTTCCATCAGATTTTCTGTTTCATGTGCAAGATTTAGATGGATTAATTGAACAATGTCCATAGGAAAAATTAACAAGCACTCATTAACAGCTAATTCACACTGGTTTCAAAAGTCTTCGATGAGAAAAATTTCTATCACCTTTTTAAAAGAGAACCTTGCTCTTGAGATAAAACGCCTCGTGTTGATGTAAACAAAATGCTTCGACTTATTTTTTGTCCGTTATTAAGATTAAAATTCTAAACGGATTTCAATTGTTTTGTTCCTAAACATTACCATTATCTAAATAATTATTAATTAGATTATGTAAATGTACTTCTTAACATCTTGCACTAAGCATTTCAATGCGAATCTCTTAAAGCAGTGACACTAACAAAAAAACTGAACCAGCATAAAAAAATTTTTATTTTAATCATAATTTGTTTTTTAAATCGTATATGTTAGAAGAAATACTGAAATAAATAGTCCGAATAAATAATGTAGTGATTATTTAAATAAACAGTTTCATAGAATACATCATTCAAGCAGAATAAAGCAATAGAATAAAACATGGGAAATATATATCCACAGTTTAATTCAGTAAATTTACAATGTTTTAAAAAACGGTATATTACTGTTATATTGTAAAAACTTCCCCCTCCCTCACCCCTCAAATTTGATGCATTTTGGACGAAATGTAGTTGCTAGAATATTTGTTGGATTAACTGAAGAGGGTGTTATCTTATTCTTTCGTCAAAAATACTATAGGACACTATAATTTTACCAAGAAAACAGTTTAATAGATATATTTAACTGTAAAGAGCTTAATAAAATCATTAAAGTAGACATTTGTTCACAATGCATATTTGCTACAAACGTTCACAGATTTTTCCCTTTATGAAATGATTGCTACATATTTTTAAAATTTTAATGTCATCAATGTCTAAATTCAATCAATTTTTTGATAAAAAATATCAGCACTGCTGTAATAGTTGGCGTATTGTGTATGTTGAACAAAATAAGAAAAATTCTCACCAAAACGTTTGTTGTACTTTTCTTCAATCACTTTTTTTAATTTCTCCATTTGTGTATTGGGTACCTTTTTATTCCAAACCACCGTCGATTGACTTCCCATAGAGTCCACAAGGACATTTTTACGCAAAGAAACTGAAACAAAAAAAATGTTTGTCAGTATTCAATAAATTAATCTTTTAAACACAATAATTGAATTTCCTTCCTCTTAAATCCTTCAAACGATTTCAACGAGTTAATATCCTCCATCCTGATCTGTCCAATTTTGCTAGTGACGTGATATCTTGTCATCAAAATATTGCCGATCTTCCAATGATGACAAGACCCAGATCTGGTCAACTCCTGGATGAACAGAAGTTGTTAATGTGTGACTTGAAGAACAGGGTCTTTTGGACTTGGTCTAGGTTACACCTTCACCTTTCTGATAGTTGTCTCGACGAAGTATCTCGTCATAAAGCAAAACTAACCATATCTTTTCGGGTGATCTCTTACATCAAAACATCGTCTTACCTCGTCATTAAACAAAACTGACCAAACCTTGACGGGTGATCTCTTTCATCAAAACCTCGTCGTACCTAGTCATTAGACGAAAATTGCTCGACGAAGCATCTCGTCACTAAGCAAAACTGACCGGACCTTGACTGGTGATCTCTCTTCTATCAAAACCTCGTCGTATATCGTCATTAAGCAAAACTGACCGGACCTTGACGGGTGATCTCTTCCATCAAAACCTCGTCGTATATCGTAGATATAGTTCGATTATAGATCGTTTCGTTAGATATATCTATCGTAGAAGATAGTTCTTGAGATTCATATACATTAAAGTAACTTTAGATTTCAAGGTTCAAGTTATTTCTTGCAGATTTATGAAATTTGTATTTGTAATTTCAGTTTGTTGATTTTCTTGATCGGCATGCAAAAGAATTAGTATACGCCGAAAAAATGTTCTAAGTTCCAAATCCAACTTCACAGGGGACTTATAAATCAAAATAAGAATTAACAGAAAAAAATTAAAATAAGTTAAAAGATGATCTGTCACATTGCTTTTACTTGTTTCTTTGTATTCGCTTCCGTTTGCTTATGTGTTCCGGTATATTACCTATTGCAGAAATATTATTCAGGAGTTAGATTTTAATGATTTATTTCCTACAGAATATTTTATTACTAGACATTGATAATTCTTTGGATGCATATGTATATTTCGACCAACTTTCTTTACATCTTTGGTTAAATACGCAATGGTGTGCCAGATTGCTGTATCATAAAATAAATAAAATATACACATCAAAATATTTTTAAAGCGTGTAATTTCTTATTTTAAACTAACAAGTAAATTTTAAAAATATAAGATGGGTTACGTTAAATTAAAACGGGTAGTCATACTTTGCAGTTCAAATACAGGTATATTTCAAAACTTTGATATAGCTTTTCATTGAAAGACGATAAAGATAAATAAAATTTCATTTGTTTTTCGTGTTTCACGGGTGTTATTGAAAGCTGTACACAATAAAGTAACTACATCTATCATTCTAAATAGGTACGTGCTATCCATTTAGAAACCAAATTTCTGATCTTAAAAAGTACCATAAGGGTTCAATTTAAAACTGAATGTGTGTTGGAGAAAAGGGAATTTTTAACAAGACTTTGTTGATATTGGAATAATATCACACTAAGTAATTTTGAAAATTTGAAATTTTATGTCTTAAGAGACAGAAAGTCGAGGTTGATTACTCGATTTATTGGAGCTCTTCTTACGCAACTTAGATACATGTGAATAGTTTGTTGAAAGCAGTAATTTTCTTTTTGTAAAAGCGCTGTAAAATCAACCTTCTGTTTATTAAAAAATTGTAATCGATTCAGTTTCATTTGTCTACTCTGATGACATGTATTTCTAACAAAAGCTCTCTTATTCCACATGCCACTGAATGGAATTTTCTGGGAAAAGTGCGTTTGTGTGCTTCAAACTAAATTAGTCACGAATGCCGTAAATTGTTAGCCCCCTTGTACAAAGAAAACGCGGGTTAATACGTAGCCTATCATATCCACAGGGTTCTAAAATATAAGTGTACCAAAGGTGTGAGTAAGTCAAACGGTGTAGATTTGTATAGAGAGCAGAGAAAACGCCTACTCTGCTTTACATATCTTTGAGAAGTTTCGTTATTCCACCTGCCGCTGAATGGAATTTTCAAGAAAAATTGCGTTTGCTTCAAACTAAATTAGTAACGAATTCTGTAACAATTTAATTTACCAACTTCTCATATTGACGATAAAATTCGAAAATATCGTATACTAGGGGAAAGAATGGCACAATGAAAACATATTCATAGGAAAACTAAATGCAAGACTATCCGCCGAAATTCGCCATTTTTACTGAAAATGAATGCACGGAAATATTCGTAGTCACTCGAAAACTCAAAATCAACTTCGGTAGTAATCACTTCAGAAAAAAAAACCTTCAGCAGAAGTGCGACGAATATGAGATGGATTATATGGTTGGATACAACATATATATATATATATATATATATATATATATGCATATTTGCGTCCGAAGTAAATTGTAGAAGAGACGAAGAAGTTAAATTGGTATTAAATTTTTTTTTCTGTACACTTAAATAATACTAACATTTTCTTATGACAAAGAATTAATGATGACTTTTTAATCTACGTATTATTAATTCAACCCGAGAAAAGCCGGGTATTTCTGCTGGTTGTATACATTAAAGCTTTTTTTCTTTTAATATAAACATGAAACAGAATACGTGTATTTTGTAAACACTACATAATAAATAATCTAGCAGAAAATTTAATACGAAGTTCATAAAGTGTTAGAGCAGTGTTTATAAAAAAATCGATAGTGTTCTTTTTAAAGGCTTGAAAAATTTAAATTACAAATGATGTGCTAACCGATCTGGGATGTTATCTTCGCATCAAAAACTGCATGGTAGTGTCTAGTCTGATGCAAGAAAAAAAAAACTGTTCCAAATCATTTGGATGAAGGAAAATATGTTTGTCTTTCTTGCGTTTCTATTTCTTTGGAATAATACAATTAGAGTTTTGCCTCGTATATCTTGTCAAGGAAAACTAATCAGGTCTTCGTGGATGAAATATTTCGTCAAGACCAATTGGAGAGTTAAATTCAAAAAGTAACTTAAACTCCAAATTTTGTCAAAAATAACAACGCAAAATCGCTGCTTATTTAGCGTTGAATGTTATTTTTCTGATATCTCTATCGCATAATAAAGGATTTTTGTAGCGGAATTGAAACAGTCTTTAGTTTTACCTGGCTAATAGTAACAACATCAATGGATGGTCATGTGGTACAAAATTGGAATTGTTTCAAAAATAAATTCACTTGGTTCTCTTACTTTTAAGATCTTCAATTTACTTCGCTTTACAACGTTCTTTTGAACCAGTTAGATTATCGTTTTTAAAAAAATTGAGCAAAATTCATTCTTGTGAATTACTTGAAGCCGAAAAGATATGATCGGAAATCCTAAACAATTTGAATTCAAGTCAATTGAAAGGGTGTGCAACGTTCTTTTGAACCTGTTGGATTATTGTTTAAAAAAACGAGTAAATTTCATTCTTATGAATTACTTGAAGCCGAAAAGATATGATCGGACATCCTAAACAATTTGAATTCAAGTCAGTTGAAAGGGAATGTTAAGAGTTCATATACCTTTGAGTATTCCGTTGTGTTGTCCATTTTCGATGGAGTTGTTCCTCGATATAGATCCTGGCATGGTGACTGCACTTGTAATCCGAATCGAAACCCGTGAAGCCTTTCAGGTGTTACTTTAGGGGGACCGTCCGTCTTAGGCCAGCTCACTCGAGAGACTGATGATATCGGCTTCTCCGGTCTGATCTTTAAGCACCTTTTGCAATGTTGTTTTAATCTCCTCCCCCGACTCGCGAAACTTTACATTTAGTTCCGCCTCCGTGCCTTTGACAATGAGCCGCTTACACCACGCTCTCGTGTCGAGAAAGTGGAAGGGATTTGTTTTTTTGGAAGAAAGTTGTTTTTTTTTCTCTCACTCTCGAAATCGCACCCTGACCTGCCGAAGTTTAAGGCCTCCCCCTTGCGGTTGGACTGTTTGTGTCAATTAGAGATGATTGGTTTTCAAACACGTGATGTTGGAATTGAATTTCTCAATGGACACTGAGTTGGCTTTCCTGGAGATGTTGAAGTGCCCGGAATTCAATGCCGGGATATCTGATACTAAATTTGGATTCGGGGTCACCGTGCCTCAGTGATTTTTCCCTCTGTGATATCAACCTGCGAGTTGTAGGTGACGCAGGTTCGATTCCTCCTAGATGTACTTTTCTCTTCTGTGTCAGTAAAACTTTAATTGTATGTGTTTGTCCATTACTTGACATTGTCTGTCTTGTGTTTGGCGCGTTGTGGCCAAAGGCCATTTTCCCTGGTGAAGCAGATAATGACCTTAGTGTGACACACCAAACGTGAAGAATGGATTCAGAAGTTTAAAATGTGTTATTGATTGGAGGATAATTCTCACAAGCAATGAAGAAGGCAGGATCTTTAAGTTCGGTCATTAGCCTCAGTGTAGAAGAAGTTCAACAAACCAAACTCGAGGCACAGAAGCGATAATTAACCCTATCAAATGAAGTGGTATATATTACTCCAAAATCCATTTAAAAAATTCTTATGCTAATGATAAAACGGATGTTGTTGTTTCTTATGCTTACACTGGCAGACCATCGGAGTGCCAGGCCCGTCGTAGACGGCGAGAGGGGTGCGGCTTCCATGCAAATGAGCTCCATTGGAAAGAAATCCGACTTGGCTCGAATTTTTAGCCAACAGGCAGCACATCGTCTCGTTTTTACGGAGAGGTCACATTTTTACGACATTCAATCATCCTCAGGCACACGGTTATAATTTTGATCCAAACCAGAGACCAACTAATCCCTGGTTCGGCACCCCCAGAGGTATTGATTTACTATGGGAACTTGGAGGCCTTTGTGACCCGACAGATTTTTCGTGCACCAGTCACCTTTAGCGTGCACGGGAGTTTTCCGTCGGCTTTGCTCGAACTCATGATCAGTCAGTCATGAGCTCGACGCTTTACCGACCAGGCCACCCGGCCCTCAATAACGGATGTAGGCCCTCAATAACGGAACGGACTTCCACATATAGATCAATAGCGTATAATTTATTCAAAAACATTTACCACTTATCGAATAGAAATGTTAGCCGGCACCTCATCAAGTTTATCAGATAAAAATGTGCTTGAAAGGGTTAAAATGCTTTCATTTCCATAAAATGCCATTTCTTTTGATAGCCGCACCCCTTTGGTAGTCATTTCTGGCACTCTTACAGTACAGCGATACGTAGACGACATTCTACGACCGGTTGTGTTACTGTTCCTTTTGCGACACCCTGGACTTACAATTCAATAAGATAATTCCCGACAGCAGACTTCAAGCTTTCCCAACACTTACTCCGCCAGCGAGGTCTGATTTCTCTCCCATAGAGCAAATTTGGGACGTTATGGGAAGGCAATTGCAACCATCCCGAAATGTTGACCATTTAGTCCGCCAAATGGAGACAATTTGGCAAGAAATTCCGAAGGACACCATCCGGGATCTTTTTCAGTCTATACCACGCCGGGTGACAGCTTGCATCCATACCATAGGTGTACCAACCCCTTATTGACTTCCTCCCTTTGTTACGGTCCAACTCTGAAATAAATCACTCAATTGTTCTGAATTTTAATCGTTTGTTTTTCTTTGTATGTTCTTCACATCCACCAATTTTTCTCGCAATGGGAGAACTTCTTGGTGCATCTATTTTTTTTGTAATAGAGTGTATATAAAAATGGTTACAAAAATTGGCCAAAAGAGCTATATTTGTGCCATATAATCCAACCAAACCGACTTAGCACTTTATGTTCAATTTTCGAGTTCTGGTCTCTTAGAAAAGTTCCGTGTATCTAAAATATATGTGTTTGAAACTTTCTAGCAAGCTTCGATTCAAACGAATGTGAAATTTGTACGTTACTTGTTACCAGATTGGAATAAAAATCAGGCGGTTTCCTCAATTCGTAGGAGTTTCTCCAGCTCTTTCCATCGAAAAATGCATACATCTATTTATTCAGCTGCGTTGCAAAATTCAAAATCAACCTAAGCATTTCTGCAAGTGGAAAGTTACTTCACGTTACCGCTTGTAAAATTGTTATACCATGTAACTGCATAGTGGCTCTGACAAATCGGTAGGAAAGCTATCGGTTTTTATGACGTTAAATGTCACGAATTCGAAGAAACTCGAGTAAATACGTGCAATCCAAATAATTAAAGAGCTTGTTTTCCTGAAAAATAACAGGAAGAGAATATGCTGTATTTTCAACGACAGGGAGAGTTGACTCATTCTATACAACTTTCTTCTGTAATCCATTCGGAAATCCCTTGAGTGGATAGGTTTATCTCTAATAAAAGGAGATCATTCTTGAAGTTTTTGGTAGCAAGAGGATTTAGCTAATTATGTTCATTGCACGACATGTGAGAAATATATATGCAAATAGGATTGCAATTCTAAAGTAGACGATTTAAACTTTAGTAGGCAGATAGGTAGATGCATTTACGTCACACTGGAACAACTGGAGACGATCCGAGTTCAATCACGAAGGTAAAGTTCCCAAGGGCAAAGGAAAAAGTCTCGTAATTTAAAACTACGGTCAGATGACGTTGTCAACCAGCCTGAGCTGGTACAACACTCTCCAAATTTGCACACCGCGCCAACCTAAGGACATTTGAGGCCCCGAAAGATTTCACCAACTCCCACGTACAGGACGGTTAATAATTCGGTTGGACCTAGTTTAGAAGTCGCAACTCTCTCCGGTTACTAATCCGCGATTCTACCAACTGCACTACAGTAATCGTAATGTATTAGTGTACTAGCGACTTGACCCTGTCCATGTTAGTGAATTCTCCATGCAAATGTATACCAGAATTGTAGTATCACTGTCGTGATTCTGAATAAGGCTTAGCCCTCCACTTGCGATTTCCAGTCGCGGCGACCAAAAAATCGCTGTCGCAGAAAATCTACAAGGTGCGATACACACACTACTGCGATAGATAAATAGCTGAATTAGATTAAATTATGTTTTTTATTCCCCTAATTCAAGTTTCTATCTTTGCAATCGTTGAAGATAGAGTGAAATTGTTTTCAAATACGACTTCAAATCCGTTGAAAATTTCACTCTATCGTCAACAATCACAAAGATAGAAACTTGTATTAGGAGAATAAAAAAACATAATTTCTGTGCTCAGATGGCGAAATGTTAAAAGTAACTATATTTTTATTTTTCGTTCCCCAGGAATTGCTACGCAGTCCCCGGGGGTTGGCGAGAGGAGGCGAGTAGAGGGTGGAGCCCCCTAGTTATTAAAAATATAATTCTGAAATTATTCTCAAAATATTGTTCTTTATTTTTATAAGGTTGGAAATAGAGAGTATTAAAGGCTTTATAAGTAGAATGTTTTATTGATCAATGAATAATAAAACAAAAAATGTAGTTTCATATTGTTTTAAAGGGATTCATTTTCGACCGTTATAAGGTCTTCAATTTCGTCAAACTCTATAGCATCATTACTGGTACGCAGGTTCCAGTAAAAATCATGGCATTCTTCATCAATCAGCGAAAGAACTGACAATAGGTCTTCTTTTTTCAGAGGGTTAATGGGCAGTGACCCAACATAAGAGAGCGGTATATTGATAGAATCCAATGACAAGGGCCTTCCTCTTTTCTGCCTCCTGAAGTCTACTATCTGAAATTCTGCTGATTCGTCGAGAGTGCATTTATATTTTATTACCCCAAAAGTAATTTTATTACCACAAACCATTTTATCTTCATCCATTCTACCTTGTCCCCATTTAAGTTAGTAGACCTTTTTATCAAAGCGCTCTCTTTGTCTAAAAGTTTGGAGAATGCGAGGAAATATGACTTGCCCATCGGACTCACATGAAAGCGTTTACATTCTTTTCGTGGACCCTGTTTACTTGAAACTAATCGGACGAAAGAGTACCAGTTTCTTGGAGTTCATGATAGCTGCATGTTCTGTATGTTTCTTTGCAATTTCGATCCTGGCATGGTCACTAGCACTCTCCAATCTGTCGTGGCCCAGGTAAGAGAAATTTTTGGTCAATCACGCAGAGGGAAGATTTCTTCAGCACTGCGTAATTGAACATTATTGCCATGTGTATGTTTCGGTTTTGGCCACCGTATGTGTCAAAGTACGTCGTTACATGTATTGGACTAGACGCCGTAGGCGGACACTGTTTCACCTATGCGGCTTTCAGCTGTATAGTCCGCCTTACGAAGGAGATTCGGGGATAAGGAATAGCTGAGCAATCCACAATACATACATAAAACATTTAAGTACACAGAAGGGGAAAGACAAGTGAAGGGGAAAACATATAAGCACAAAAATACATGATCTCAAAAGAAGAGGATGACAAAGTTTGAAAAATTGACATAGAACAAAATGAGAAAACAAAACAAAAAAAGGACATAAACATAAACAAAAAACAAAATCAAAACATCAAATAATTTTTTTTAAATAAAAATAATAATAATGTTAAATCCAGAAGTCAGAACGTTTAGAATGCAGCCAAAATGACATAGATAAGTTTAGAAAGAAAAGCAGTTATTTTGAGAAATTTCGACTTAGACTTCTTAGCTCTCACAGATGAAATCAACGTTGGAGCTGAGAAATTCCATCACTTTAAGTTTTTTCTGGTGGCTGGCGATACACTGTCGGGCAACATCATGATCTTTCGAAACACGCAGGAAGCTATTTGATCCGATCCACGACCTCCAATCGCTTCGTGCCACATGAAACAGTACATAACCGTGAAATGACGCAGGAACTCATTTCGCGCCATTTGCGACAGATATTCTATCGAATAAAACGTGTTTATTTCGCTTACTTGGTTTTAAAAAAAGTATATTTTGAAACAAAATAGACGTTATTGGATACAACCATTTATTAATTATTATTTAAATTCCATTTATTTATGTAAACAAGGTACTTCAGAACAAAGAAGCTTGTACGGCGAGCTGCTGCACCGTGGGGAACTGCGGTACAAATTGCACACAAGTTGGACGTGCGTCGCAGCAGCGGTGCTGGAGGCATGTGTGTACTACTCCATTGAATCTAATGTATCTCAGACCGCACTTGCGCGTTGCCGCACGTTGAAAAACCGGATGTATGCAACGGGTCTGATCACCCTCCTTCGTTGGCATGGTTACGGTTTTGCCACCTTATCAGAATATCACGAATTCACGTGAAACATGCAAGGTGGCAAAATGTCATAACTCAACTAAAACCTTTTGCCCTCCGCAGATTTAAAAGAAACGATCGTCCCTTAAAGAGGGCAAATTGTAAATAACATTTTGCCAACATGTGGTTCTGTGGTTTTTGACTTATTACAATGTTCCACCTTTGTTTTGTCCACTAAAAGAGAAAGACTTACGACATTTTGCCACTTTCTAAACATTAACAAATCAGATGGGACCCCAGGATGGGACTTAGTCAATTTTTTGGGAAAAGTGACATAACATTTTGCCATCAGAGCACAGATTTAATGTATAAGAAAAGCTGACTTTGGAAAACGCGCGACTAAACTATCACAAGTGAGTGCACATCCATGCAAGTCTATGTGATTCATTGGGCAGAGCGACAGTCGCGTCGCAGAGAAAATATAACCTGTTGAAATGTTTGAATCGCTGCGATTGTTTAGTCGCAAGTGTGTGCACTTGTATTTGGAACAATGAATTTTATTTTTGCGACTGAAAAATCGCGCGACTAGAAATCGCAAGGGGAGGGCTAGCCTAAAAGGTTTTTAGCAAAACTCGTGTAAGGCTGTGCGACTTTGTCTACCAGAGTACTTCATGTTGCTATGTAGGTAGTTAATTAACGTCTCACAGGAGTATCACAGCGGGCTATTAATGACGGTCCGGGATCAATCCAGATGGGAAAGATCCGATTACAACCATAATTTTGAAACACGTAATTTAATTTTCTTAATTTGTCCCGATTATTTGTTGTTTAATTTGTTTGAATTTTAAGTGTAGATACTAAATTAATCCTTCAGGTTATTTTGACGAGATCTCATTGATGAAGATCCGACAAATCTTGTTAATGATAAATAGTCTACAAATAAGTCTAATAAATAAACATAAAAACAATATATGGACTGGTATATTATAAAATTAAAAATGAACTGCTGCTTTCTGACTAACCAAAGCACTTTAATTCTTCAATCTATTGGCTCTATGAAAGACCCAGTTTCACAACGTTCACCATTGCCAGAGGTTCCTATCATTTTTAATGGTAGAATAGCGGATTAGAACAACAGGAAGGTTGTGAGTTCGAAACTTGATCCAATCAAAAACCGTCTCGTACGTTAGGTCTGGTGAATGTTAAATCTGTCATGGGATCAAATGTCCTCACGTTTTCGTGGTGTAAAAATTTGGAGGGTGAAGTGACAACCAAGTTCCATTGATCGATATTCAAAATTCCATTGATTATCCTCGGATCTTTCCCTTCGAGATTGCTCCCGGACCTTCGTATTGCTGTATTGCGACGCTAATTCCTCTACCTACCTTACTATCTATAAATTTTAAAGTCTGAAATAAAAAATTGTCTTTCAGTGGATACCGGGACACCTGGGAGAAGAAAGTGTTAAAACTTTATAGAACAATTTTCCCTTAATTTTATCAAAATTTTGGAAGATTTTTTTCAATTATAAGTTACGATGTTCTGCAGTGCAAAGCACGCTCCTTTCCACACCTTTTTTTCTTCAAACCTTCCTACACTGCCCAAATTACCACAAACACTTTATAAATAACACATCTTCTATGTCAATGACAAAATATTTAACTTCGAAAGTTATCGACAGAATTGCAAATTCTGAAAATATGCCTTGGTTTTACATAAAGTAAGAGTTAATTAATTTGGATCTCTTCAAG
This sequence comes from Metellina segmentata, assembly GCA_947359465.1. Lineage (NCBI taxonomy): Eukaryota > Metazoa > Arthropoda > Arachnida > Araneae > Tetragnathidae > Metellina > Metellina segmentata. The sequence continues at coordinate 90,955,142 of OX375875.1, read as the reverse complement.
ATCGACTTGAACTGTTCCAGTGAGACCCTTTATACGGACTAAGCTGTAGATGTGGCCTACGCAGTGCTCCACGCTTTTGGACCCATTTAAATATGCCTAACTCCCCGCCTCTCTCCCATCCTTTTTTAATTATTACACTGGTCACACTACAACATTAATTTGGATGCTTTATTATAGATATGTAAATACATATTTACCGATAATTGTGTTTTACGTCTGTTTTTAATTTGACTGCAGTTTTCAAAATTCGGACAAAATGCCTGCAGAACTATTGCAATTGCTTGGAGCTGTGTTGCAGAACGCTGAATATAATTCTGCACCTGGGCCTGGACATTGCTCTATTTTTGAAAATGAACTTGCAAAAAAATGAACCCCCTTACTACAAGATCCAGGCTCGGTCTTCCCTCCCTTGGTCAAAACTATCCTTGAGACACTCCAAACTACCGAAAACAGCGAAAGTGCGAACGAAAACAGTGAAGTGGAATATCTACAAAACACTTAATTATTGGTTGTTCAGAATAGTTGCTTGATAAGCCACAGCGCAATGCGGTGACAACCTTTGTCTTATAACTGGACACGGTTGTCTTTTTCGCGTATCTGCACTGAATTGGCATTGGCGCCATGCCTCTCTGCTATCTTTGTTAAAAAATTGACCGTAAGGGCCTACGGATCTGGCACACACAAATGCGATATAAACCAATACCTAATCCAAACCTTACGTGCACATTCCACCTGCTTCGCTACAAAACAATTGAGGTACTCTTGAGATTTCATGACACTGTAGAGCGAGAGAACCTTTGTAGGAGTAACGCACACTCCGGTTATATATTTCCTTTATGCACGCATTTTTTGCCTTGTTCCGTATTAGTTTGCCTCGTGCACCTTGTATTTTTATTTTGCCTGCATCCTTCCCTGGCCATTCGAAATTTTTTAATGTGTTGACTCGTCCCACTTGTATCAAACCCAATCTCTTTTAATGAATACATCTGCGAGTAACTCCTGTTTTGTGCGAAGAGAAAGAAATGTGCTATTAACAGTCCTTGTCAGATCAGCAATGCTACTATCTCTGGAGATTCAAAATAGTAAAACAGACAATTTTCTATTCAAAAAGTTTGACTCTCGGCGATTTCCTGAATATGATTTTCTTTGCTGCCCAGCAAATATCTCAGAATTTAACAAAAGTTTTACTAAAATCCCTAGTTAATTGTTAAAATTTCTTACTATAAATAGCGTATCACAACATTCGCCAATAACCGATTGCTAGTCGTGTTGCATCGATGCAACCATTTCCCCACCAATAGCAGCGGATATTTTAGAACAACCGGTAATGGTAATGGTAATTTTAGTTAACGTCGTACTAGAGCAACACAACGGGCTATTGACGACGGTCCGGGATCAGTCACTTAAGGGAAAGATCCGAGGACAACACCTCGTAATTTTGAACCACGGTCAAGTGACGAAGCAACACCTGAGCTGGCACCCCACTCTCAAAACTTCCACGCCAACCCAACGTAAGGACTTTCGGCCACGACAGATTTAAGGTGCACCAGCCGCCTCTACACCATACGCTTACAAACATCCATGCCCGGACCCGGATTCGCACCAGGAACCTTCCGATCTAGAGGCTAACACCTTAACCACTATGCCGGTTGGTCGGTTAGAACAACCGGTGGTTAAAATAACATCTACCACGCTATTAGTCTTTTACAGCCCTAACTATCTGTATGCCTAACAGTATATATTTCGCTTTCAGAGAACAAGAAAAATGTTGGCTTACATTACAATTATTAATTTGTGCAGTTATTCTGTGTCGTGTAGGCTGACGTACTGGTTAAGGTGTTAGCCTCTGGATCGGATGGTTCCTGATTCGAATCCGGGACAATGTATGGATGTTTGTAAGCGTATGGTGTAGATGCGGCTGGTACACTTTAAATCTGTCGTGGCCGCAAGTCCTCACCTTGGGTTGGTGTGGAAGTTTGGAGAGTGGGTAAGGTAAGGTTAGGTAATTTTTGTTAACGTCGTACTACAGCAACACAACGGGCTATTGACGACGGTCCGGGATCAGTCCCTTAAGGGAAATATCCGATGACAACACCTCGTAATTTTGAACCACGGTCAGAAGACGAGGCAACACCTGAACTGGCACCCACTCTCCAATCTTCCACACCAACCCAACGTGACGACTTTCGGCCAAGACGGATTTAAGGTGCACCAGCCGCGTCTACACCATACGCTTACAAACATCCATGCCCGCACCCGAATTCGAACCAAGAACCTTCCGCTCTAGAAGCTAATACCTTAACCACTATACCGGTTGGTCGGCTTGGAGAATGGGATGCCAGCTCAGGTGGTGCCTCGTCATCTGACCGTGGTTCAAAATTACGTGATGTTTTCCTCGGATTTTAGCCTTAGAAGATCGATCGCGACCGTCGTCTGACGTTCGGTTGATGTGGTAGTTTGGAGAATGGGGTACCAGCTCAGGTGTTTCCTCGTCATCTGACCGTGGTTCGAAATTACGTGGTGATGTCCTCTGATCTTACCCTTAGGGGATTGATTCCGGATTTTTGCCAGTAGCACGTTTTGTTGCTTTAGTCAGATGTTAATAAAAATTACCAATTACATGTGTCTGGGAAGTTAATATGTTCAAGGAAATATATTAATTTTTATTAAAAAGTTTTGTGTGGTTAACGAGATTATTTCCATGTTTGGAAGTACCTATCGGTGCGAGCAATTATTTCACTTATGAATGGAAATAAGTCTCCTGTCAGATCCAGAATTACTGATACTCACCTTAGGTGAGTTTTGAAAGTAATCACTACGAACACGATATCCTCCGATGTAGGAGTGATTATAGCAGAGAAGAGATTTCAAGTATCGAAGATAACATTAATTTTAACGTTGTCTTAGATAGTTTTTGTACGGTGTTTTCGAAATAAATTTACGTATCTATATAAAATTGAATTTTTTTTGTTTGTTCAGCCTACATAAACTTAGACCTTGTTTATTTGGCCCGTGTTAGCATTTGAGTTTGGTATGCGCGGTGTAATGCATTCAAGATATCTATATAATTCATTCTTAATATTATTATCATGAAGAAAAAAAAGTAAGTTTAAAATTTGATTTAAATAATTATTTTCAATAAAAACAATTTTATTTAATATTTTGCGCAAAGGCGACTTGAACCGTACTCTGATTGCAACAATACTTACGCTATTTGAAAAGTTCAGTCAATAAATGATTTGGTTGGCAGTTCTATGATTATTTTTGCTACACCAGGGTCTTCTCAACCCAGCCAATAAATGGGTCGTTACTTTTTTTCACTGTAATTAAAGTTAATTACAAAGATAGCACGCTCCTTCCGTACCATATCCAAATGGTGACTAATTAACACAACACATATTTACACGTTTCACTGGTTTATTACGTACTCCGCTGTCTAATTGGATTGAACCAGAATCTGACAATCACCTTGGAAACATTACCGTCTTTCTCGGCGCATTATAGGCCGACAGCAAAATGCCAAGGCCACCAGAGATTCCAATGCTCACCCCTTACTAAACGAAAATAAAGTGAAAAAGCACAACATCTATTAGCAAGTGTCATGTCCGAGGGAAAACCTCAAAGGGTTTTCACTTGTGGCCGTCATTTCAATCGAATTCGTCATTCGCAGACCAACCTTCACTCGATGCTGGTGAATAAACTCATCTGTAAACACGATTGATTTACATCAGTTTCGTCAAACGGAACCAATTTCGTCCATTAGAGAGAAACGGAAGGTCCTTGAGAGGGGAAACTGCGTCTCACTTTCAGGTGAATGGCGGGCACTCAAGCGTTTTATTTCGGGAAATCGAGTTCAAACTACTGGCAGATGAAGGGTTCACCGTCTTGATTGTATACCCACCCAATTGTTTGTTGCAGTCGATACGACCCTCAAGACTGGATAATGTATTGTGTTAACAAACAACGCCGCAACGCAAATAGCGTTGCAGTTGCATTATCAATAAGAGGGCTCGATTTATAAATAAATCTAATGAAGGCTTGTCGGTCTGATTTCCAGCGATCTATTTTTCTTTGTTGTGAATTTCTGATTTTATTATTTTACTCTGCACTTGCTCAGTTCGTAAATTTTTGGTGATGGTAATTAATTAACGTCACACTGGAGCAGCACAACGGGGTATTGGCGACCGTCCGGAATCCATTCCCAATGGAAAGATCCGAGGACAACACCACGTTTTTTTAACCACGGACAGATGACGAGGTCAACACCTGAACTGGCATCCCTATCTCCAAACTTCTAAACCATGTCATTGTGTTTTTTGGAGCTTGCGTCATAAAATGTATAATAAATCATATCCGTTTCGACTGTCTATCAAGTCAACTTATCCACCATCCTGAGAGCTTGTTCTTGAGGGCCTCAAGTCATAGAATTTATCTGTCTACGTATTGATCTAATGTAACTCGTTTATGGCAAGTAAGAAGGAAAACATTTCCATTTTTACATGCCACCCACATTAAGAATTCAATAAAATTTTTCTCTACAGAAATTTAATCTTAACACTCCAAGTGATTTCGAAGAGACATTTCGTATATCAAGATATGAACAATTTTGCCAATGAAGATATATCTCGTTACCAAGATATTGCTAATTTTGTATGTTGGCGAGGTCAAGACCTGGTCAGTTTTATCCTTAACTAGCAAAATACCCGACCTTACTTGGTTTGAATGGGTTTACTCTAGATTGAAGAGATGATCAAAACAAATATAATGACTTACGTTTTTCGTTGAATAAAAATTTATTTGAATACCTTTCGCCATCTTTATAATTTCTACAACTTACTTTGGACACAAATCCTACACATGCATATCCATTCATGTAATACATTTCACATACATCGCACCTTTACTGTATAACAAAGCCACAAAATGACGAAAGGTGACACTAAGGTTACTACTACAAAAGACGATTTTGAGGGAGATTTGGAATTTAATTTCTTAAGTTCTTTTCATGTTCAATTCAGTTAATAAAAATTACGATTTACGGCGAATGCTCTCGCACTCATAGTAAAAAAAAAACAATATTTTTTACTTGTGGCACTCTTGCATTCGGTATGTGACAAAGTGAAATTTTGCAATCTTCTTCTGTCATTATGACAGCGAATTTTTAAATTTTTGAAAAGTTCTAGTTCGGATTTTTTAAACATTACTATTCTTTCAATAACGGCATTATTCTTTCAAAACGGCATTATTCTTTCAATAACGGCATTGTTCTTAAAATAACGGCATTATTATTTCAATAATGGCCAATAATTTTAGCACCTTTCGCCATCTTTATAATTTCTACAACTTACTTTGGACACAAATCCTACACATGCCTATTCATTCATGTAATACATTTCACATACATCACACCCTTGCTGTATTGCAAAGGTACAAAATGACGAAAGGGGACACTAAGGTTACTACTATAAAAGACGATTTTGAGGGAGATTTAGAATTCCCTTTCTTAAGTTCTTTTCATGTTCAACTCAATTAATTAAAATTACGATTTACGGCGAGTGCTCTCGCACTCATAGTCAACAAAACAATATTTTTTTACTTGTGGCACTCTTGCATCCGGCATGCGACATTGTGAAATTTCACAATCTTATCCTGTCATTATAACAAATAATTTTTTAATGTTTGAAAAGTTCTAGTTCGGAATTTTTAAACATTATTATTCTTTCAATAAAGGCATTAATCATTCAATAATGGAATAATTACACTTAAAATTTTCTTTATTCTGACTTACCTGCTACTTTAAGTAGAAAACTTTTTGGTGGTGTTGCGTGTGATGAAAAAGAAACAAAATTTATTAAAATAATAAATATTTAAAATAAAACAGCGAAATAAAACAAAATAAAAGGTGTCGGGAAAAAGTTATTCTAAAGATATTAATTTGTGATTCCTTTTTACCTCTTGATCTTACAGTTACCATAGCTTATAACTAAAAAGTACACAAAATTTATAAATGCCAAATAAATTCAGAGCAAAAGAAACAGAAAATATTACTGCACGTGATCAACCATCACGATTTTCCATTTCATTCCCGTTCGTTAAAAAATATCGTCTGTCCCAAATATTTGGAAATCGTTTACATTGCGCAAAGAACAAAAATAGGACTCGAAATAAATAAAAATCAGAGCTAAAATTCCATTAAAAAATTTTTTTTTTGAAGAATAATTGCTTTTTTTAGCAGTACTGGTAAAACAATCAAAGTAATCGTAATACTCAATACACATTCCACTTTTTCCGAAACTACCAAATTATGGTTGATTTAAGTATACTTACTCGTGTGTTTTAGCATGAAACGCTTCTAAATGTAACAATAAAGAAATGTTAAATATTGCATTCACTAAACTAATAGATAATGTATAAAATAAAACACATTGCAATCAATCAAATATCTGGAATAAAATTCATGTGATGCCTGCCCAAACACACAGACACAAAATCGAACATTAAACAGAAAGACGGACAGACAGAATTTCGCAACCAATTCCACTTACTAAATGAAGATAAGTTCTCACTGTATGCAAATTTCCATGAAAATATATTAAACCGTGTTTACGTGTTTAGGGCACATACATACAGACAGACAGACACCAAACGCTAAAGAGGCGGATTTTGCTTCAGAAGGTTCCAAAACGGATAGAAAACTTGAAATGGGTTGAAAATATTCACTGTACAAACAAACACTCCATTCTTATTTATATATATGACAATATATCTCGTTCAAAGATCTGAACAACTATGTCAATGAGGAGATATATCGTCATCAAGATAATGATAAATTTTTATGTTTACGAGATCAAGACCTAGTCAGTTTTATCCTTAACTAGCCACTGTGCGTTGCCAGCACGACGTTGCCCGTGACACTTCTTTTCGAGGGGTCAGGTGTGACCACTGCTCGCAAGCCCCCGGTGCTTCGCAAACCAAATGGGAATTCGTAGCCGATTGGAAATAGCCATCACGAATTGCGAAGAGATCCAATCGGCGTGGCGTCACAATCTCTTGCGAAAATATAAATATTTAACTGAAAAATTATTTATTAAAAGAAAATTAAACATATAAGGAATTTATCGGGAGTAAAATTCTCCGCAGATTTCAAATCCGTTGAAATTTTTATTCTATCTTTAACGATCGCTGAGATAGAAAAATGCTCTGAAGAACGCCAGTCATATCTTTAACTACATTCTATAACAAAAAAAATCGGCGCACCAAGAAGGAGTTGTTATGTACAGAATAGAAAATGATTAAAATTTCAGAACAATTGAATGATTTATTTCAGAGTTACAGTAACGAGCTCAATAAGGTGTTGACCCGCCTCTAGCCTCGATGCAAGCTGCCACACGGCGTGGCATAGACCGATAAAGCTCCCGGATGGTCTATTGCGGTATTTCTTGCCAAATTTGCTCCAATTGTCAGACTACGTCATCAACATTCCCTACCGGATGCAGTTGACTTCCCATCATATCCCAGACATGCTCGATGGGAGAGAGATCTGGTGATCTGGCTGGACAAGGAAGTGTTTGACAAGCTTGAAGACAGTTCATAGCAACATGTGCCGTATGTGGTCTGGCATTGTCTTGCTGAAAATAAGCCCAGGGTACTGCGAAAGGAACGGTAGCAAAACAGGTCTCAGAATGCCGTCAACGTACCGCTGTGCAGTAAGTGTACCTCTAATGACGACCAAAGAAGTCCGGTTATCAAGGGAAATGGCACCCCAGACCATAACTCCTTGCTGAGGGCCCGTGTGGCGTGCAATAGTGAAAGCAGGATCGGCACGCTGCCCTGGGCGTCTCCAGAAACGTCTTCGATGATCGTCAGGACACAGTTGGAAGCGGGATTCGTCGCTAAAGACTATACGTCCCCAGTCAGTATCATTCCAGCCTGATCCAGCTAAGTACCACTGTAATCTGGCTCGACAGTGTGCAGGCGTGAGTGGTAGGTGACGTAACGGTCAGTACGAGCGTAGATTTCGCTCTCTCAGCCGTCTGTGAATGGTCATGGTGGACACTCGTGTGTGGGTCGCACGACTGATGGTCGATAGCGATGAATCAGGCGCTGTGACAGCTGATCTGACAATCACTCTGTCCTCGCGATCTATTGTGGCCCTACGTCGACCGCTACCATCATGACGCTGAAATCTGCCATTGTCCACCCACTCTTGCCAGCATCTTCTAATCGCCGCATCGCTTCGACTCACATGACGAGCGATTCTCCGATTTGCCCAACCTGCCTCTATCAATCCAATGATACGACCTCTTTCAAACTCTGAAAGTTGCTCGTAATGAGCTCGAATTCTGCAGCGAGGCATTTTTTCAGTCGTTGAAAGATATCCTAAATCGCAATGCAGCAGAATTTTTTAATAGAAGTTCAAGAACAACTCCTTATATACATCTGCTGGATACGCAGTTCCGATGCGCTGGAGATCGCACTATTCATTCATTGGACACCAAATTTTATTCATTTGCATATTTGGTCAAAAGATTTTTGCATACGAAATTTCAAAGCAATCGGATGATTCCTTCTTGGTGCGTCGATTTTTTTTGTTATAGAGTGTATATTTCTTTTGCTTCCTTAGTATGCGTTTTTCAGGAAATCAAAATGACTGAATCTCAAATCAAACGTAGGCCGTTCTTCACGGCGGCGAAATCTGTTTTGGAAAAAATATAAAAGTTACAATTTAAATTATTTATTTAAAGAAAATCATATTTTTAGGTATCGATCTAATATAAAGTTTTCCGCAGATTTCAAATCCGTTGAAATTTTAACTCTTTCTTTAACGATCTAAGAGATAGGAAAAAGACCTACATAACTCCAGTTAAAACTATATTTTTTTTTTGTCCGCTGAAAAATCCTTTCTCGGAAAATGAAACGGATACGGAAAAAAAAATTTAGAATCTGTCATCTCTTATAGTGTTGCCATTCAAAAAAAAAATTAAATTCCAATAAATAAATTTTAAAATGTTCTAGATTGAATTTTAAAATTCGGGCTTCGCATAAAAATCGCAAAAATTTAGTAACTACCTGTAGGCCAAATCCCATTGTTGTAAGTGCCATAGATTCGTCAGGACAGTCCACGTAGACCACACACACAAACACTTCCTTTTATAATAGTAGAGAATATAATAGTAGATATATCGCCCATCAAGATATGAACAATTTTGCCAATGAGGAGATATCTCGTCATGAAGGTATTGCTAATTTTTTATGTTGGCGAGATCAATATCTGATCAGTTTTATCCTTAGTGACGTGATATCTCGCTCATCAAAAACTGGTCAATTTTAATGATGACGGGCTATTTCCTCGAGACAACAACCAGGAGGGTTAAAAAATTAACATTTTTGAAATATTCCTATTAACTGTTTTCTGCTTGAAAAATATATGGTGTAGAGGCGGCTGGTGCACCTTAAATCTGTCGTGGCCGAAAGTCCTCACGTTGGGTTGGCGTGGAAGTTTGGAGAGTGGGGTGCCAGTTCAGGTGTTGCTTCGTCATCTGACCGTGGTTCAAAATTACGAGGTGTTGTCCTTGGATCTTTCCCTTAAGGGACTGAACCCGGACCGTCGTCAATATCCCGTTGTGTTGCTCTAGTACGACGTTAACTAAAGTTACCATTACCATTACCTATTGAAATTCCTTTTATGTTCTCTTTTAAAACTAGTTTATTTTATATAAAGCACTTTTTAAAGAATCTTGTCCATCAAGACCTAGTCAGCTTTGCAAATTACGAGGTGTTGTCCTCGGTAATTGGTAATTTTTAGTTAACGTCGTACTAGAGCAACACAACGGGCTATTGACGACGGTCCGGGTAATGGTAATGGTAATGGTAATTTTTAGTTAACGTCGTACTAGAGCAACACAACGGGCTATTGACGACGGTCCGGAATCAGTCCCTTAAGGGAAAGATCCGAGGACAACACCTCGCAATTTTGAACCACGGTCAGATGACGATGCAACAAGGTGTTGTCCTCGGATATTTCCCTTAAGGGATTGATCACCGAATCGTCGTCAATAGCCCGTTGTGTTGCTCTAGGATGACATTAATTAAAAATTACCAATTACTAGTCAGCTTTGCTGTTAACACCCTTACCAACCTTATTGAGGCAACCACCAGGAGGTTAAAGACATATAAGCAACACTGAATGTACACAGAAGGAGAATTAGTAAAATATGCATCATCATAACTATTGCACTTGATTGGTAGGTATTTTAATTAACGTCGTACTAGAGCAACACGAGGTGCTATTATTGACGGTCCGGGTTCAATCCCAATGGTAATTTGGTAATTTTTTAGTTAACGTCGTACTAGAGCAACACAACGGGCTATTGACGACGGTCCGGGTAATGGTAATGGTAATTTTAGTTAACGTCGTACTAGAGCAACACAACGGGCTATTGACGACGGTCCGGAATCAGCCCCTTAAGGGAAAGATTCGAAGACAACACCTCGTAATTTTGAACCACGGTCAGATGACGAAGCAACACCTGAGCTGGCACCCCACTCTCCAAACTTCCACGCCAACCCAACGTGAGGACTTTCGGCCAAGACAGATTTAAGGTACACTAGCCGCCTCTACACCATACGCTTACAAACATCCATGCCCGAACCCGGATTCGCACCAGGGACCTTCCGATCTAGAGGCTAACACCTTAAACACTATACCGGTAGGTCGGCTGCTCTAGTAGGACGTTAATTAAAAATTACCAATTGCTTGTCAGCTTTTTGGTTAACACCCTTACCAATCTTATTGAGACTACCACTTGTAGGTTAAAGACATATACGCAACACACTGAATGTACACAAGAAGAATTAGTAAAATATGCATCATCATAACTATTGCACTTGATAGGTAGGTATTTTAATTAACGTCGTACTAGAGCAACACGAGGGGCTATTGTTGACGGTCCGGGTTCAATCCCAATGGAAAAGATTCTAAAACACCACGTAATTCAGGTGTCAGATGACGAGGTAACACCTGAGCTTACACCATCTCATGTGTTACCTCGTCATCTGACAACCCAATCTCCAAAATTCCACACCAACGCGAGGACATTTAAAGCCACGGCAGATTTAACGCGCACCAGCTCCCTTTGTACATGGCGGTCTTTGGTTAGATTCCAACTCGCAACCCTCCGGTTACTAATCTGTTACTCTTCCAACTGGGCTACCGCAACCGAAAGTAATGGGATGATAGGCCGCGGCTCTAAAACAATTGAGAAGTTTGGAGAGTGGAGTGCCAGCTCAGGTATTGCTTCGTCATCTGACCGTGGTTCAAAATTACGAAGTATTGTCCTCGGATCTTTCCCTTAAGGGACTAATCCAAGACCGTCGTCAATAGCCCGTTGTGTTGCTCTAGTACGACGTTAACTAAAAAATTACCAAATTACTAAAACAATTGAGACGTTATAGCACTGGGTAAGAAGCAATCCTTATCTAGTGCCGACCAACCGGTATAGTGGTTAAGGTGTTAGCCTCTAGATCGGAAGGTTCCTGGTTCGAATCCGGGTCCGGGCATGGATGTTTGTAAACGTATGGTGTAGAGGCGGCTGGTGCACCTTAAATCTGTCGTGGCCGAAAGTCCTCACGTTGGGTTGGCCTGGAAGTTTGGAGAGTGGGGTGCCAGCTCAGGTGTTGCTTCGTCATCTGACCGTGGTTCAAAATTCCGAGGTGTTGTCCTCGGATCTTTCCCTTAAGGGACTGATCCCGGGCCGTCGTCAATAGCCCGTCGTGTTGCACTAGTACGACGTAAACAAAAAAATTACCAAAAATTACCTTATCTAGTCATATTGACCTTATCAGAATGACCTTATAATCAAGACTTCTAAAGCAAAGTTAAAGGATATCAATTTTCAAAACGACCTTGAATTTGTTATTTTTTGGGTTTACAGATGGTTTATTCAAAACATAAACACCCTCGGATCTTTCCCTTAAGGCAGTGCTCCCCAACCTTCTTATCGCCGCGGACCGGATCAACGTTTGATAATTTTAACGCGGCCCGCTGAGGGAGGGGGGGGAAGCGTTGATTGTTTATATTTTAGATTGTTTTGTTTTAATAATTTTAATTTAATTGTATTTAAACATGCCTTCAACAAATAAAATACAGTTACACCAAAAAATGAATATAAAGTGATTTAACATTTTAACTCGCTAGAACGCTAAATCAATGAGAACCCTGAGCTTGTTTCTTTGCGACGAGACGGTTTCATCTGTGTGTAATAGGAGACAATGACACCCGAAGTGCGTTGCTTATGTCAAGTTTATTCCGTTGTTTTGTTTTGTTTTGGTTGCTGTCACTGCAGAAAATCCCGCTTCACACAGATAGGTTGTCAGAAATGGCAATAGTGATTTAAGTGCTGTGGTGGCAATCTCAGGGTATTCCGCCATGACTTTAATCCAGAACACCACAGAGTTGTTGTCTCGAACGTAGTTTTAATGCCACCTTCATTTGCAATCTACAGCAGTTGATCTTCTTCTTGCACAGACATGCTAGATTCGCCTGATTTGTTGACAAATGGGTCGTGGATCCATTCCTTACCACTTCGTGGGTCTTTTGTGGTTGGGAAGTAGCGCTCGAACTCTTTTAAAAGCAAAGACAGCTGATCGTGTACCAACTGGGAGAATGAATGTTTAGGCTCAGTCTCGCCTAAAATCCCCACTAATGTCTGAAACATGTCCAAAATGCCTCTTGTTCACGCGCCAGTTTGGCTTTAAATGCAGCTACTTTGTCTGCCAACTTGAAAACAGTTGTCACATTTGTCAAAATTGGAAAATAGAGACATACAGAATTCAGAAATCATAATTGAAGCTCTAGTAACAGAACAAATTTCAAGTTATGATTTACCGCCTCCTAGTTTCAATGGACATTTCATAGATAAGAACCGCACAAACCATAGAGAAATACACCACAGTAAAAAAAAATGGAAATAATTTCATGTTCCTTGGGCGGCCCGGTACCATTTGATCCACGGACCGGTACCGGTCCGCGGCCCGGGGGTTGGGGACCACTGCCTTAAGGGACTGATCCCGGACCGTCGTCAATAGCCAGTTGTGTTGCTCTAGTACGACGTTAACTAAAATTACAAATTACCTATCAACATAAACACTGTTTCAAAATAACTGCACACAAATCTGAGAAAAGTATGATTGAATGGAGAATAGTTATTTGTGTATAAACGGTATACTGAGGAAGAGGTATTTTTATTCAGTTTTTAGAGTGCATTAACCAAAAATAATCGACCGACCAAACGGTCTGATGGTTAAGGTGTTAGCCTCTAGATCAGAAGGTTCCTGGTTTGTATCCGGGTCAGTGCATGGATGTTTGTAAACAGATGGTGTAGAGGCGGCTGGTGCATCTTAAATCTGTCGGTGCCGAAAGTCCCCACTGGAGAAAAAAAACGGGCTATTGGGTTGGTGTGGAAGTTTGGAGAGTGGGGAGCCAGTTCAGGTGTTGTTTCGTCATCTGACCGTGGTTCAAAATTACGAGGTGTTATCCTCGGATATTTCGCTTAGGAGATTGATCACGACCGTCATCAATAGCCCGTTGTATTGGTCTAGTACGACTTTAATTAAAATTATTTTACCACGAACTGTGGTAAACTGATTGGTAGTAGTAATAATAATGGTAATTTTAGTTAACGTCGTATTAGAACAAAACAGCGGGCTATGAACGACGGTCCACGATCAGTCCTTTAAGGGAAAGATCCGAGGACAACACTCACGTTGGGTTGGCGTGGAAATTTTTAGAGTGGGGTGCCATATCAGGTGTTACTTTGTCATCTGACCGTGGTTCAAAATTACGAGGTGTTATACTCGGATCTTTCCCTTAAGGGACTGATCCCGGACCGTTGTCAATAACCGTTGTGTTGCTCTTGTACGACGTTAACTAAAATTACCATTGCCGAGGACAACACCTCGTAATTTTGAACCACGGTCAGATGACGACGCAACACCTGAGCTGGCACCCCACTCTCCAAACTTCCATACCAACCTAACGTGAGGACTTTCGGCCACGACAAATTTAAGGTGCACCTGCCTCCTCTACACCATACGCTTACAAACATCTATGCACGGACCAGGATTCGAACCTGGAACTTCCGATCTAGAGGCTAAAACATTAACCACTATACGGTAGACCGGTTATAAGAGCATCGGACTAGCAGGTGGAGGTTTGCGAGTTTGAATCCAACCATAGACCGTTGTGTACAAAGGGAGCTGGTGCACGTTAAATCCGACGTGGCGTCAGATATCCTCACATTGGCGCGGTGTTGAAGTATGGAGAGTTGTGTGCCATCTCAAGTGTTGCCTCGTCATCTGAGCATGGTTCAGAATAATGTGGTGGTGTCAGGGTTTTTCCCAGATCGTCGCTAATAGCCCCTTGAGTTGCTCCTGTGCGAAGTTAATTAAAATACCTACCAAATATTCACATAACCGTAAGGTTATGATAGTAGAGACCACTACCGATTTTACCTGTACAAAGCCAATCCCGTACTCGATGGGTCGACCAACCGGTATAGTGGTTAAGGTGTTAGCCTCTAGATCGGAAATTTCCTGGTTCGAATCCGGGTCCGGGCATGGATGGTTGTAAGCGTATGGTGTAGAGGCGGCTGGTGCACCTTAAATCTGTCGTGGCCGAAAGTCCTCACGTTGGGTTGGTGTGAAAGTTTGGAGAATGGGGTGATAGCTCAGGTGTTGCTTCGTCATCTGACCTTGGTTCAAAATTACGAGGTGTTGTCCTCGGATCTTTCCCTTCAGGGACTGATCCCGGACCGTCGTCAATAGCCCGTTGTGTTGCTCTAGTATGACGTTAACCAAAAATTACCAATTACCCGTACTCGATGGTCTTTTGTTAGAAAAAGCTTTGAATTCGGAATGCGATTTCTAGTCCGCTATTCTGTCAACCGGAGTTCCTTGAAATATTCAAGATTCGATCAGAAAACTAATACATTTGTCTGTTAAACTAGGCCAACACATCATCTAGAACTTTCTTCTTTCTGGCGAGGGGACTCGGGGTGTGTCTTCAAAAAAACCTTCTAGAACCGATATAAAAAATTTCTATGTATACCTTTGCACGTTTTACTTTATATGCTTCACGAGACCTTTGAAAAGACTGAAGAAAAGAAAATATGAAGATAAATTAGAAGGGTATATTTTTAATAATAGTCGCACTGGAGCAATACAGCGGCCAATTGGCGACGGTCCGGGTAATTGGTAATTGGTAATTTTAGTTAACGTCGTACTAGAGCAACACAAAGGGCTATTGACGACGGTCCGGGATCAATCCCCTCAAGGAATGATCGAGGACAACACCACGTAATTCGGAGCCACGGTCAGATGACGAGGCAACACCAGAGCTGGCACCCCACTCTCCAAACTTCCACACCAACCCAATGTGATGACTTTCGGCCATGACAGATTTAAGGTGTATCAGCCGCCACTACACCATATGCTTACAAACAGCCATGCACTGACCCATATTCGAACCAGGAACCTTCCGATCTAGAGGTTAACATCTTAACCACCAGACCGGTTGGCCGGCCACGAGACCTTTGAAAAGACAGAAAAGAAAATAGGATGGTAATGGTAATTTTAATTGACGTCGTACTAGAGCAACACAACGCGCCACTGACGACGGTCCTGGATCGATCCCCTAAGTGAAAGATCCGAGGACAGCATCACGTCATTCTGAACCACGGTCAGATGACGAGGACAACACTTGAGTTGGCACCGCACTATCCAAACTTCCACACCAACCCAACGTGAGGTAATTGGTAATTTTTTAGTTAACGTCGTACTAGAGCAACACAACGCGCTATTGACGACGGTCCGGGATCAGTCCCTTAAGGGAAAGATCCGAGGACAACACCTCGTAATTTTGAACCACGGTCAGATGACGAAGCAACACCTCAACTGGCACCCCACTCTCCAAACTTCTACGCCAACCCAACGTGAGGACTTTCGAGCACGACAGATTTAAGGTGCACAGCAGCCTCTACACCATACGTTTACAAACATCCATGCCCGGACCCGGATTCGAACCAGGAACCTTCCGATTTAGAGGCTAACACCTTAACCACTATACCGGTTGGTCGGCGACGACGGTCTGGGATCAGTCCCTTAAGTGAAAGATCCAAAAAAAAAAAAATAAGAAGAAGATGAATTAGAAGGTTGTATTTTTAATAAAAGTCGCACTGGAGAATACAGCGGGATATTGGCGACCGTCCGGGATCAAACACGTAGAGAACGATCAGAGTTAATTTGGTAATTTTAATTAACGTCGTACTAGAGCAACATAACGGGCTACTGACGACGGTCCGGGATCGGAAAGATCAGAGGACAACACCACGTAATTTTGAACCACGGTCAGATGACGAGGTCACACCAGATTTGACACCCCACTCTACAAACCTCCCCCCAGCACCAATGAGAACTTCAGACCACTAGACTCTTAATGTTCACCAGCTCGCTTTGTGCACGACGGTCTTTGCTGGGATTCGAACTCGCAACCCACGGTTGCTAATCCGTTACTCCCTCAACTGGGCTTACCCGGCTCCATCGAAAAGATGAAGGGATTGTCCTGTGCGACTCGTATATTTTTTAAACAATTTTTTCTTAACTCGTAATAAAAGTTGGCTTTACATAATGGTTTTGTTTACTTGTAAATGGTAATTATTCAAAAGAAAGGTCTCCGAACTTTGGTAAGCCACATAATAAATAAAAAAATATGCAAAATCCATAAAATATCGATCGCTTGAGTGGGTAATACGCAAAGCTTAAGATGACAACCTTTTGAATCCTGGATAAGCCATTTTCGATTTGGAAAGGATTAATTAACGAAGCAATGGA
The DNA here is from genome assembly GCA_947359465.1 of Metellina segmentata. Lineage (NCBI taxonomy): Eukaryota > Metazoa > Arthropoda > Arachnida > Araneae > Tetragnathidae > Metellina > Metellina segmentata. Next base: position 90,938,255 of record OX375875.1, on the reverse strand, counting down.
GCAATACAACGGTCTTTGGCGATGGTTCGGGACACATCCCGAAGCAAAAAATCAAGGTAATGGTAATGGTAATTTTAGTTAACGTCGTACTAGAGCAACACAACGGGCTATTGACGACGGTCCGGGATCAGTCCCTTGAGGGAAAGATCCGAGAACAACACCACGTAATTTTGAACAGTATTGTTCATTTATTTTTTAATTTACAGTAATTGTTCAAAATTGCGTCCACCAGTATCGATACATGCTTGACAGCGTCGGTGGAGCGATTGGCGTACACGTTCAAAGATGCCTGGTATTTCACGCACACCTGCAGCAGCTACAGATAAGCGAGCGACGAGATCCTCATCTGAGTCAACTGGAGTCTCATAAACAAGATGCTTTAGATGTCCCCATAAAAAGTAATCGAGGCTCGATAAATCGGGAGATCGGGGTGGCCAAGGGACTGGTCCACCACGCCCAATCCATCGAGTACCAAACGTGGCATTCAGGTAATTCCGTACATCAATGCTGAAGTGTGCTGGCGCCCCATCGTGCTGAAACCACATGCGGTTACGAATGGCGATCGGAACATCATGCAGCAGTTGTGGTAACACTTCTTTCAGAAAAATAAGATAGCTTCCGCCAGTGAGCCGCGTGGGTAGTAAGTATGGGCCAATCAAAAAGTCGTTCACAATACCAGCCCACACATTAATACTGAAACGTTGTTGAAACGCATGTCGACGCGTTGCATGTGGATTATCGGTTGCCCACACATGGGAATTGTGCGCATTAAAGACACCCTCGCGTGAAAATGTCGCTTCATCTGTAAATAGCACATAATCTACGAAATCCGGCTGCAACGCACATTGCTGCATCACCCACAGGCAGAAGTTCACGCGGCGAGGATAATCTGCCGGATTCAATGCTTGTACTTTCTGAAAATGGAAGGGGTGTAAGCGATTTTCGTTTAACACTCTGCATACAGTCTGATGACTCACACCTACGTCACGCGCAACAGTTCTTGTGCTTGACTCGGGTCTATCAGCCACAATGTTCAAGATGCTTTCTTCCAGCCTTGGAGTGCGTACAGCTCTTACTCGACCAGCGCCATGTCTGTTGACGTCGAACGCACCTGTTTCACAAAGTTGACGATGTAACCGTTGAAAAATTCTATGATCCGGCATTCGTCGATCAGGATACTCCGCGCGATACATTCGTAACGCAGCTCTGCCGTTACCATTTGCACGGCCGTACATGTAATGCATGTCTGCTTTTTCTGCATACGTAGAGTCACCCATCGTCTACGGCAGCACAATTGTGAATGGCGCTTTTCCCTACTGCGATGCATCATGTTCAACAGCGGCTAGACATCTACTGCCCTCTACCGGCAATGATACCAACCGATCACTCCATTTCTCTTTCCTTTTATTTCCCCTGTTTACGCCTCACCGCGTCACTTGCGACTATACATTCCTATACAATAAATCATTGTTACAATGTCCTGTACCTACCATTAAAGTTTGTACCATGAATTCGGGACCACCCTGTATAGATTGCTATCTGCATAGCAGTCTTATTTATTTTCACTGAAAATCCCTCATAGGTTCATGAAATCAAATGAGTCATTTGGTTTCAAATTAAACCAAATTAATGACATCAAAGTGTTTTCTACTCTGTTATCTTACATTTAAAAAATTGGATTCATGTGGGTTTTTTTTGTATTAACCTATTCAATTGGCAATTGCTTGCAGACGAATACATCTTCAAAATGTAACTATTTCAAGTTATTTCTCAACTCTTCTGGTGTGTCTGGACGATTTCTCGTCGTTATCGCAACTGATCAGATTTTAATGGACGAGATATCTCGTCATTAGGGGGAAAATTACCAGATTTTGATCTCATTATAAAATAATCAGCAGTATCTTTTTAAGGTAGCGTATTTGGTCAGATCCTAATGGAGTTATCTCGTAGAAACCACTTTGAGGATTAAATTTAAACTAAATAAATATCTAATAACTTTTCATGGTACTTTTCCGTTAGCTGGGTACCGGACAAAAACAGTCAATTTACAGCGATAACTCATCCAAACTAACAACCTTTAATTGCGCCATTTTTAAAGCTTGGTGATCTTATGATACCCAGCTAACGGTAAATTACTGATCTGTTCTTTTCCGTTAGCTGGGTACAAGACAAAAAACCCCAATTTACAACGATAACTCAGCCAAAATAACAACCTTTAAAGAATATCTTTTAACGTTTATAGCAACCGTATAACAAATGGCTGGAAATATTCTTTTCGCATCAACATTTAGGCTTGGCTATAACTGCGCCAACTTTTAAGCCTGGCGGGTTTTTTGGTACCCAGCTAACGGAAAAGTACCCTTTTCACTTTAGGAAATTTCATTTTCTCATTTGTAGGTTCCTAACTTTGCAACTCCTGAATTTTCTCATTCAGTTGTTTAAAATTTTGCTTTATTCCAATAATATTGAGACTACAGTATTAGACAAGAATCTATGTGAAAAAAATATTTTTGATAAGTCATGTATGGATGTAATTACCTAACCTCTTTAAAACTTACGACTTGCAAATGTAATTAAATTACGTGTTTATTATTATACTATTTTGCTCAATAAAGAAACATCTAAAAACAGGTGTTAACTTTCTTTATATCCAGAAACAGCAAACAGATATTTACAGCAAATTACTAATATGGTATCCTGAAGCTTATTTGTGTAAAATTTAAAAAGACGAAAAATTATTTCATTTCAGTTTAAAACAAAATTATACAAATAGAATCGTTGTAACTTTACTGTAAAGCACACTAGAAAATTTTGTTACTGGCTACGCTATAAAAGTAATTATATAAAACAATATCTAAAATACATCCTGTCAATTTTCAAAAACATCAACTACAAATTTTTTTATAAATAGTCGAGATTTGTTAAAACAAATATGTTTGATGACAATATGTAAATGAGAAATATTTTTTAAATATTTCTCAGTTATTTTAAAGGTAGTACAGTCATATTAATATAAACAAAATTGTCACAGAAAATGGCATGGAATTCACACATAACTTTTAACTTTGATTCTCAGATTCATATGAACATAAAATAACTACATTTGAATAGGGTTACAAACAACATGAGGCTATCAGATGTTAAAAACTAACATTAAATACACCAGCCCGTGACAAATATTTCATTCAGAAAACTTGGAATTTGCATGAATTCGGTATAATTTATATATTCTTATGGATAGCAAATCACTTTTATTATATCACAGTATAAAAGTATACGTTTTAATTTTCCCATTCACCTAATTCCGATTTAAAAATAAATATATTGGTAAAGTAGTAAAAAATGAACACTATCCGGTGTGTTTAAAGAATGAATATCCTATACATCATAAAAATATGAATACTTTAAAAGTTAACAGTTTAGATTTATTAAAGAATACTAGATATATGTATGGAATAAAGATAGAATTTTAAAATATTTATGTGCTGTATGCGGGGATAAATATAAATAGAACCTAATGAAATCTGGCTCTACATACAATGCATAAAAATAAATTTTATATAATTTCTACACTATACAAATACGATTAAGTGCTGAATAATAAAAAAAAAGGTATATTTGTGTCGCTTGTTTTTAAATGTACTCGTCGTGTATAAGCAGATTATAAATATAAAACTCTACATTAAAAAAATCTTTACAGATAAGCAATCTCGAACGTGCGCATTCAAAAGAATCCACTGGAAAAGAAAATGGAATTGTATACAAGTGTGAATGCAGTCAAAGCAGTGAGCATTTAGTTTGAAAATGTGTAATATTTGCAAAAAATAAAATTCATTCATAAAAAAATAGTACTTGTTGAAAAATCTCAATACACTTCCTTTTAAAGCTCGATTATATCGATATATATTACGCTTATACTCGTATGTTAATTTATTTGACAATGCATTTTCGTTAACAACTGAAATTCATGCATCCTAATACTTATGTTCTCCATGACGTGTTTGTAAAAAATATTGAAGAACCAATACTTAGATTTCAAGGTACTTAGTACCAGGACACAACATAATTCCGTAGCACAACGTAGTATACAATTGAAATGTTAGAAATAGAAACTTTGGAAACGCGACTTCTGAGGAAATTGGAATGTAAGATTGGAATGTTGGTAGTTCATTAACCATATTCGTGAACTTGATATAGAACCGACGATAAAAGAAAACAACATTTTTTTCATTATCTGGTGCGGCATTACTGAACACGGGGCATTCAAAAGTCACAGAACAGTCCTCATCATAGTAAAGCAAGCAGCGCTGCATTTTTTTAGACGAGTCCTTGTAGCACTTGTATCTTTTTTAGATGAATGTGATAGAAACTCAGTAGCCTTGAAGCTCTGGGATGTTGCAATAAGCCTCCATACACTCTGGGTTCTTGATGTTAGTCAGATCTGGGACCTCGTTCGTGGCTACTATCGTTCTCAGGGCTCGTTCCATTTTCTTTCCATTTAGATTGTACTGTGAAGAGAAAATAAATTTTAGAATGTAAATAAAACAGGCTATTAACCATCAAGATCTGAACAATTTTGACAATAGAAAGATATTTCATGCCATTTTTTTTTATTACAGCTTATGAGGTATTCTAATAGGTATCTCGTCAATCAAGATCTGGTCATCTTTGCTAATTACGAGGTACCGCGTCGAGACAACCTCAGAAGGGTTAAAATTTGTTTAAAAAAATTAAGATGGCAAGGATCTTATTAAATCTATTGCTTCGTTTTTCTGCTCGTAACTTTTAAATTAACTTATTTCTTAACCTGATCAAGATCCGGTCAGTTTGGTAGTAACAAATACCTCGTGGAGAAAACCACCAGGAGGGTAAGACGAAGTCCATTTGTCCGAATATTCTTAAAGAGTCCAACACTGGATCAGGACTAGATCCTACTTTGCAGATATCTCGTCAAGACCTACCATCATCATCTACTTACCATCGCAGGCAAATGACTTGAGGAGACTTGTTCAGTGTTACATTTTTAAGTCTCGTGGTCTTGATCGGAAATGGAAATGTATTGGGATCCTAATCAGAAATACCTTTGTGGCAACTTAGCCTCAGATTTTGCGATAATCTCTACGAAGGGGAAATTGAAACGCGCTTCTTCCCTACCCGATGAGGAATTCAAGAAGATTGATTTGGGACGTGGACGAAGGGAGACCACGCTGAGATGGACCTGCCCATACTCTTTGTTTTTCTTGTCATTGTGTTAGTGTTATGTCGTTGTTAATAAAGAGATGGTAAAAATAGAACTGAATTTGACTTGAAACGAATTCCACAACACGCAACTTGTTGGGCAAAATTATGGACTCGTGATTTTTATTACAACAGCCTTATTGCCCTGAATGAAGGTGAGATCCGATGTACCCGAGTCTAGAAGGTGGTGCTGATATTTTCTGTCATCCGTTAATATGAGCGAGGCTATAGTACCAGATACGATGTATCAGGGATCACCAAATTTTACTTGAGATCTTTATGGTGAATAATTATATTTGTTTTAAAATGAAAAAAATATTTGTCATTTACTTCGAACAAAATGAATAAAAACTTAATCCAAACTGGTTTTTAAGTATTTGAGGTACGTAAATAATAAATAATCTTAATGAATTGTCCCAGCTTGCATTCCGTTTCAAAAAATTTTACACAGAAAATATATTTTAGGAAAGTCTACATGCGTGAAAGGATTTCAGTGTAAACCTAAACAAACTAGTGTTTTGGTTAACTAATTCCATTTATCGCTGTTTTGCATTTCGTTTCTACTCTAGGCTTTTCCTCGCAAGCTAAATGTAGGTGGAGTCTCAGCCTCGCCTATGTCCTTCATAAGCGACATGCTGAAGTCATGCCAGGGGTTCACGCGAGAAGTTATGAAAGAGGTTACCGAAACACTAGCGCCCTCTGCATTGATTAAGTTTTACAAGGAAAAAAACAGTTAGATTTAGGCCTTGTTTCATTTTAAGGTTCACAAATTTGACTATAATTTTAAATTTATACAGAATTTAATTGTTTTCCATATCAGCGAAATTACAAACAATCTGGTCATTTACACGAGGCAGCGTTTTGTCTATATTTAGAGTTTACGAGAGGAGAATGCCGTTTGTAGCAGATTTACATGGGAACAACACAAACATCACCAAGAAAGGTAAAAAACTAGCAAATTTAAACAAACTTCAACTGTTTTCACTACTCATTATCATGGAGAGATTTCAAAGTACACTAACTCCAGACGTAAAACTAAGATTTCACTTCTTGTAACTCGAATGCTTGAAACACATCACAGTTAGCTTAAAATGTAGTTTATTACCAAATTGGCAATTATTTTTAACTTTTAACCTTCTAACTACAGCTATAGATATAACAAGCGCGACTCTTTCTTGGCGCGATTCTTATAACTTGCAGGGTACAAATGATATACTGGCCGTTGACTAAATTCTTTCTTGGCGTGATCATCGAACTGCTTTGCCGGCCGTATTCAAAAGTTTAAACAAACTCCAGACGTTAAACTAAGATTTCACTTCTTGTAACCCGAATGCTTGAAACACATCACAGTTAGCTTAAAATGTAGTTTATTACCAAATTGGCAATTATTTTTAACTTTTAACCTTCTAACTACAGCTATAGATATAACAAGCGCGACTCTTTCTTGGCGCGATTCTTATAACTTGCAGGGTACAAATGATATACTGGCCGTTGACTAAATTCTTTCTTGGCGTGATCATCGAACAACTGCTTTGCCGGCCGTATTCAAAAGTTTAAACAAACTCCAGACGTTAAACTAAGATTTCACTTCTTGTAACCCGAATGCTTGAAACACATCACAGTTAGCTTAAAATGTAGTTTATTACCAAATTGGCAATTATTTTTAACTTTTAACCTTCTAACTACGGCTATAGATATAACAAGCGCGACTCTTTCTTGGCGCGATTCTTATAACTTGCAGGGTACAAATGATATACTGGCCGTTGACTAAATTCTTTCTTGGCGTGATCATCGAACAACTGCTTTGCCAACTTTTGCGTCTGCAAACTCCAGACGTTAAACTAAGATTTAACTTCTTGTAACCCGAATGCTATCACTTGAAACACAGAGTTAGCCTAAACTGTAGTTTATTGGCAATGCCAGTTTTAATCTACTCAGCGTTGAACAATAAACTATCATAATCAATTTAAAACTCATTCTTTGCAGAAAATAATTTATTGGGGACGTGTATAAATCGTATTTAAAAAACGTTCCAAGTGACGTTACGTCCGGTTTACTTACACGAAGCAAGTTCCGCCACAAAACACTACCGCGGCCACGTTTAGCTCGACCTAAAGTTTCTTCTAATCAATGTCTCGCGATCTCGTGCTTTGCCTACCCGTTTCTTGTTCATTTCCATGTCACTTGGCTAGTCTAACTTTTACTGGTGATGTAAGATAAAGGCAATTTTAATTAACGTCGTCATAGAGCAACACAATGGGCTGCTACAACACCACGTAATATTGAACCACGATCAGATGACGAGGCCAACACCTGAGCTGGCACCCCACTCTCCAAACTTCCACACCAACCCAACGTGAGACGATGGTCGGGATTGATCCTCTAAGGCAAATATCCGAGGACAACACGTAATTTTGAACCACGGTCAAATGACGTGGCAACACCTGAGCTGGCACCCCACTCACCAAACTTCCACACCAACCCAACCTGGACTTTCGGCCACGAAAGATTTAAGGTGTACAAACCTCCTCTGCACCATACGTTTACAAATATCCATCCACTTATCTTGATTCGAACCAGGAACTTTCCGATCTAGAGGCTAAGACCTTAACCACTAGACCAGTTGGTCGGCTTTTTACTGGTGAGAGAACGCAACAATAAGAGTATGCCAATTAAATATATCTTTTTAGGTTTAAAAATTTAGGCAAGATCGTAAGTATTTCAACTTTCAATCATTGAATTTTAATGTAGATACGTCATAAATTGTAAAGTACTTGAATTTCAATCGTATTCAATCGTAACATATCGGGTCATTGGTGACGGTCCGGGATCAATCATCTCGAAGGACAAGACCCAAGGAAAACAACTCGCCATTTTGAACCGGATAGATGAATAGGCCAACACCCGAGTTTGTACCTCACTCTCCAAACTCCCACACCACGACAACCCGAGGAAATTTGAGGCCACGACATATTTAACACGCACAAGCCCCCACGTACACGACGGTCTTTGGTTGGGTCGAGTGTCGAACTCACAACTCACCGGTTGCTTCTCCCAAGTCCTTGCCTGTACTTTGATAGCACAGGTCTGTAACTACATACATCGAACACAAGGAGTCTAATTTTTAATAGGTACCACAATTCTGCCTGGATCACATCCTTAGACTTTTTAAGAAACCATTACAAATCGATGTAAAATTATTACCGGTATGTCCTGTACTTCGAGTACCACTGCAGGAACATGCTCTTCCGTCAGCTGATTTTCCACCTGCAATTGGATTTTCTTCACTAGCTCTGGGCTGAATGTGTACTCTTTCTTTAGTTTGACGAAAAGGACGACCCTTTGCTCCCCATCACTGTTGTCCTGTCCGATGCAAATGTAGTCTTGAAGCTCATCCATTGTGTGGACTGAAAGGAAAGAAACGACTTAATGCTTGAGGAACGGTTAGGTTTATTGTATTAAGGAGTTTGTGCTTCACGAATTAATTAGACTAGCAAAATGCGATTAAATTAGTATTTTTTTTTGTCTTTTAGATGCGTGTGTTTCACGTTTGCAGAAAACAAAAATGTTATGTTTTGTACTATCCCTCAAAGTACTCAATTAAAGCTGTAGAAGCAGAAAATCTTAACTTAATGTTCATATCTGTTGGTTTAAACTTGGGTAGCCATGTTTTAAATTTGTTAAACAAAAATTTCAGGGAATCTATTGTTTTTTACTTTTTTAAATATTTTCTCCCAACTTATTCTGAATCAACCAATTGAAATACTTTTTCTAAAGTTTTTAAGATTAAGATTTTTAACAAAAATTATTCACATTTGCTAGAACTACATTTCCTTCGAAATATCATCTATCTTTCTTGCATTTTGCATATTATTTCATCCAATTTTTTATGAATAAACGAATGCAACATATCAAAATGTTTAACTTTAAAAACTGGTTGACTCGCAAAAGGATAAATAATACAACGTTAATATATATTAAAATTTTATCTTCAATGTACAACATTGATCAATAGAGCAATCGAGGAGGAAATGTTTCATGTAACAGTCACATGATTACTAGTCGACAAGTTAGTTAGAATTTTTGAAGATCCTCAATAGCAATACTCAGTCTACATGTATTTCATGTATATGATTTGGTTTAACATTATTTTCCCGTTTTATTCATATAACTCTAATTTAAAACATTTGTCAGAAGAAATTTTTCATATTTTGACTTTACTTTCGTGTAAAACTCAGATAATAATTGCATACTTACTTGCATGATAAATATCAGCACATCCAAATCTCTCTCCATTTGGGTTCAAAACGTCATCACTGGAAAAATTTCGAATTAGGTTTATTATTTAATTGCATGTAAAATTATTACAAATTCGTGAATTTTATATTTCTTTCTGTAGTTTACCTATACAACCTGTGCCAAAATTTAAATTTATATTATTAAAATTAATAATATCTATCGTATTTCTAATTTACATACTGTAGCGTCATGGTTCCCCTTTCTTGGGGACCTGAAAATCCAATCTAACATCAACTGACGATCGATGTATAAAACTCCATAACTTACCTGGGGAGGATAAAGACTGTATGGAATTAAGGGATGTTCAGTAGCTCTCTTTTGGTAAATGTCCCCTTTCGCTAGCTAGAAACTGGAGTAATGGTATTCTTTATTACTGACACCCTCCGTAGAGATCCTTTGAAGTTTTGAAAGTGAAATGACGCAGAGCTCGTCTGCTTCGAGTGAACAACGTGACTAAAAATCATTTTGTCTTAACTATCACTTTGCCTCGAACAATTCTGTGACTTGTTAAATCACTAAATTTAACCTTTTAACTACAGCTATAGATCTCTAGATATAACTGGCGCGATTCTTTCTTGGTGCGATTCTTATAACTTTCAAGATACAACTGCTGTACCGGCCATAATCTAAAGGTTAATTTGACATGTTTTTGCTCTTAAAAGTAATTTGCAACATTTTTTGCTCCAAGAGTTAATTTAATACTTTTTTGCTCCAAGAGTTAATTTAATACTTTTTTGCTCCAAGAGTTAATTTAATACTTTTTTGCTCCAAGAGTTAATTTAATACTTTTTTGCTCCAAGAGTTAATTTAATACTTTTTTGCTCCAAGAGTTAATTTAATACTTTTTTGCTCCAAGAGTTAATTTAATACTTTTTTGCTCCAAGAGTTAATTTAATACTTTTTTGCTCCAAGAGTTAATTTAATACTTTTTTGCTCCAAGAGTTAATTTAATACTTTTTTGCTCCAAGAGTTAATTTAATACGTTTTTTGCTCCAAGAGTTAATTTAATACGTTTTTTGCTCCAAGAGTTAATTTAATACGTTTTTTTGCTCCAAGAGTTAATTTAATACGTTTTTTTGCTCTAAAGGTGTTTCGCTAAAGCCTAAATCCACTCACCACACCTTAAATTCCTTTCACAAATTCATCGCTTAAGTAAAAATTTCAAATGGGCAGTTTCTAAATGAGAGCAGTTTGTCAGTACAATATTAATTTAATAAATTAAATATAAAATTGCTAAAATTTTTCTTTTCATGACACTTTAGTGATACGGACAAAATTATTCTGTACCAACCGTATACTGTGTAATTATGTAATTTTAATGTGTTCAACATTATAAAACTTCATTTACCTTCGTCCAATGATGACCACACCTTTAGTTCTGGGATCTATCCAACATTCGTCATTTTGGCACCAAACACCTGCAATAGAGAAATGTTTAAATCTAAAAACAACTCAATTACAAAAGAAATTAGATTTAAGGACTAAAAGCTTAAACATTCATTTAGAATTTTACTAACTTTACTAACAAATGAGTTCATCAATACCTGGATATTTAGTTAAGTACAATTCCTCTAATTTCTTTCCTTTCGGATCGTTCCATACTGCAATTGGGAACGCAGGATTAGGTGTGCAAATCACCAATTCACCTTTTTGGCCCATAATTGAGTTTCCTACATTTAATGGAACAGAATGTGAGGTTAAATTAACAGTCAATTGGATTAATATTGTCATTGCAATATTGTAAAAACATTTCATATCATTTCAATGAATACGAAATTACGTTTCATACTTCTACAGGTTGGTGCAGTCAGTTTAATATTTTAAATGTTCGTAGCCTTTCTTTTTCATTTCCTTTGAGATTATTGAAAATTAGACGCTGGTAATTTTTAATGAGAAATGCACTATCAAGAGTGCATTGTGTAACATTTCCGATTAGAACATCGAATGCGACACATGGAACGCGAATATTAGACGCTGATAATATCATTTGAGAAATGCACGTCCGAGAAATGTGCAAGAATTTTACTTGAAACATCGAAATTTAACGAAACAAAGACTTCCCAAGCTTTATTGTACAATACAGATAAATTTTGTAACAAGTTATTCTTTCTCTACAGCTGCATTGCTGAAGCGTCTAGCAGACAACATTTAATGCTTTCCAATTTAAAAATCGTAACACATCATACAAGATAATTCAGAACTTACAGCGATGGTATTGTAAATATCAGGGCAACGAATAATTTTTGTTGTCACTAATTTTATCCATTTAAAAATGCAACTTCCCTACCGTGATTTCACTCTTTCCTTAGTGTAGTGAAAATGTTCTCTACTGAACTTATCTGAAGAGAAACATTTTAAATTAAATTGAATACATAATAAAAATGAATTATTTTGAAATTTTAATGTCTAGTCTGGTTGTTGACAATTAGAATTATCTGACAATTACTAATAGCATTTGAAAATAACATACAAGGAACAATGATAATGATTGTAACATAGATGATGGATGTAACATATTACCCTCCTCATCAAAACATTTCATATCAACTCCTAAAGCTGGAGCCTGAATTTCTGCACTGTAGACGGGAGTATTGAGATCAAATCCTGAAAACACGCCGATAACTTCTGTTGCTCCTGTAAATAAAAATACACTCCATGTTCATTTTTTATGAATACTGCATTTACATATTTTTAACAAATTCATACGGCATTTTAGTTTGTAAACACAAAATCAATCTTGATAATATCGTAAAAAAACTAATGATTTTTAAATGACCAACTACAATTGATGCTTAACTAATTTAAGTAGTTTTAAATTACCAGCTAAGCCGTTTACAGCCACGATTATAACGAATGGTAACGTTGGATATAAATATAAAAAGTCTCGCAACCTATCGCTCACTAAAGACGTACGTGACTCAGAAATCTATATTTTATGTTTGTTGTCGAACGGCAACTAAGGAAATAAACAGTATAAAATTGAGCTCTCCGGTAGATTCATTTTCAAATGTTGTCTCTTAGTTTAAATATGATACGAGCTATGATGTTACCCGTACTATACGGAAGAGCTGGTCATTCTAACGACATAATTCCATCGTTTGATGACAGAAAGCAATGAAAAGTTTAGTTGATAGAAATCAAGAAATCGTTGCGTGAAAGAAAATATTAATAACTTAGCATCAAAAAATGCCGAAACGTGTTTGAACAAGGGAATGGAATAAAATTGAAGACGTTCTGAAGCAAATTGTGGCAACGTGACTGATTTTTTTCGTGCATTTCATTGAAAATGGACTCCAGAAAAATAAACGAAATGACATTACATATTTATGGTTGGATTTGGGTGTTATGACGCAAATGCCATATTTGGCCAAGCTGCGTCACATATTTTTGGATAATTTTATTTCATTTAGAGGTATGAAATATATCCCTGTGAATGGTTATTTAATGTGTTATGGGGTTATATGGCGGAAGGGTAATTGTCACGATTCCTTGTCTTTCCCCCCACGATGGTAACGAATCAGATACACCCTACAAGGAATTACGAACATATGTTACAAGAACAGTTCTTGTGCTTTAGTTGCTACTTGTTCTTGTGGATGAACATCGATGGATGTAAGTGCATGGGTTCTGATGAGATTAAGAATATGAAATATTGGTTGCTATTACTGAAAAGGAACATGAATAAGGATATAATTGTTTTACATTTAGGAGGTGCCTGGTGTGTATTTTGAAACTTGATATTGTATCTCTACTATTATAAAAGGAAGAGTTTGTTATGTGCACATTCCTGACGAATACATGTAATGGGATTCGTCACACTGGCAGTCCGAATTTTTCGCAATTTTTGTACGAAGCCCGAATTTTAAAATTCAATCTAGAATATTTAAAAATTAATTTAATGACATATTTAAGTATTATTGTTTTCCTTAGAATGCAACAGCATAAAATATCATAATCTAAATTTATTTTTTCTTTGTTTCCGTTTGTACGTTTTCAGCCGAAGAACAAAACAAATAGAAACTTTTAACTGGAGTTTTGAAGTTATTTTTCTATCTCCTAGATCGTTAAAGATAGAGTAAAAATTTTAACGGATTTGAAATCTGCGGAAAATTTCACATTAGATCAATACCCAAGAATATATTTTTTTAAATAAATAATATTTAAATTGTAACTTTTATATATTTTTGCAATACAAACGCCGCTGCCAAGAATGGCATTCGTTTGATTCGAGATTAGGGAATTCAGTTTCCATTTCCAGCGCTCAAACGATTCTACAGCGAAGGAAAGCAAAACAAGTAAAAAACATTTTGACTGGCATTGTTTAGTTCTTTTTTGTAAAATCGAAATCGTTAAAGATAGATTAAAAATTTCAACGGATTTGAAACCTGCAGAAAATTTTACAACAGATAGATACCTTATACATTTGATTTTCTTTTAATAATTTTTCAATTAAATATTTATATTTTCGCAAGAAATTGTGACGTCACGCCGATTGTACCTCTTCGCAATTCGAATTTGACCGCATTTGGCAACGCCGTTATGGCTTTTATCCAATAGGCTACCTGAACCCACGAAAAGAACTATCACGGGCAACGGCGTGCTGGCCAGGCAGCTGCTATTTGTAAATAAATGTACGTGTCCAATTTAAGAGTACAGCGTTCCCTCTGTTCTTGGCCACTACTACACACCGTCAATCAAATTAAACACGGTCACTCTGTCAGCCATATTTGGCCAAGTTGCACTAAACACAAGACAAACTAAAAAATATGAAAGGAAAAAGAGTGATGGGGAATATAGTTAGTGTGATGAAAGAAAAGGATTATTTGGGTGCATCCCGGCGTAAGCCCCGTGTTTAGCAAAGACAGTAAACGCCACTGAGAAGAAAAGATCACTCAAGTACCTAAAGGACAACCATATCAACATGGATGATGTATTCGTAAGAGGTAATAAGATATGAATTGTTATCTTTTGTATCAGGACATAAGCACGTTCAGATGCCATACAAGCTTGAGTCTTGCTAATAACGGGAAATGGATAAGTCTTTCAAAACAGAAACCACCGCTCAAAACACGTCCCTGAGATTTAAATTCCCCAACGCTTGCTCGGTTTCACTTCAAATTAATTTTCCTGTCCATCAACGTCAGGGAAATGGGTCAGCTGAAACTCGAAACTGGGGAAACAACCCTCGTGTTGCATCCACGAGCCTGCGGATCTTCGAAAGGTTTTCCCTCGCTATAAAACAAGGTCCACTATAATTGCACAACAAGAACTATTCACAAGCTCTACTCCAGGGCACGGAGATTGGTTGGTTCTGGGTTTTATTGTACAGGGGCCATATTTGACAACGCTTTGTCAGACAAATTATAAACGTCGTGAAAAGGGTAATTTTTAATTAACGTCGTACTAGAGCAACACAACGCGCCATTGACGACGCGGTCCGGGATCGATCCCCTAAGGGAAAGATCTGAGGACAGCATCACGTAATTCTGAACCACGGTCAGATGACGAGGACAACGCTTGAGTTGGTACCGCACTATCCAAACTTCCACACCAACCCAACGTGAGGACTTTCGGCCACGACAGATTTAAGGTGCACCAACCGCATCTACACCATACGCTTACAAATATCAATGCACTGACCCGGATTCGAACCAAGGAACATCTGATCTAGAGGCTAACACTTTAACCACCAAATCGGTTGGTCGGCTGTGAAAGGGGAAAATAAGAGATAGTAGTCAACACGCGAAGGGCTATTGGCGGCGATCCGGGAACAATCCCGAAATGAAAGATCGAGGACAACACACAACTTTTTAACTTAACAAATGGACCACATATAAGTGTACTAAACTTTTCACTATTCCCAAGACCCCCTAGGATTCGGGTACCATGGTACCAGTGAGCAATCCTATATGGTTTGTTGGAGGTTTTGTGGCACGATGGGCATACTTGCTAAAGCTGCTCCAAAGTTAAATGGATGTATAGACAACAAACACCTCCCAACGTGAGGGTCCTGTTGGTACATCATGTCCCTGAAGATTGCATCATAATGCTCATTTCCACATAAATACAATACAGCGCACTTGTTTCTTGCCGTTTTAACAAGAATTAAATAGTTGGTTCGACACTAAGCGTACAAGACGACTCTCATTGAAAGCGAAATTTATTTTCAGTCAGCAAGACGTTGCAAACTATTGCTCAATCAGATTCCGTTCGTCAACTGTCAAATTTTATTCCGTACAGGATGGTGTCAGTAATGAATCATTAACTGGTTGTTTGACATCAAGTGTGAAATTCACGTACTCGATGTAAGTTCCGAACCGACTCCAAGAGATTGTTGTTGAACAAACCCACCCACATACTTCCTAAAGCCTTGGAATAATGAGAGGGAAAACCACAAATAAAACGAGAGGTGCTAGCCACAATGTTTTTGCGCCATAAATCGCCCGATGAGAAATGAGAGAATGGTAAAATAAAGACAAAATAGTTAATCAACCAGCTTTATATTTCAGAACAAAGCTGTAATTGAACTAACGCCGCACTCGAGGAAGCTATAGGTTATAGGGCCAGCTGGGACAGTCCGAAAGGAAAGATCCAAGGACAACGCCTCGTAAATTTTAGGGGTAAGATGACGAGAACATACGAGCTGGCACCCCTCTCCAAATTTCCACACCACGTCAACATGAGGACATTACGACACATTCAATGTGCACAAGCCCCCATTGAACCTAGTTTCGATCACGTAGCCATCCTCCGGTTGACAATCCGTTGCTCTTCCAACTGTGCTACAGTGGTCCTCTTGAACAAAAAAAATGTAAATAAATACTGACAGACCCGCTCATAGCATCTTCGCTATACTTACTTACTGCGTGTATCGATTGATGTGGCAAAGTGTATGTTTCATCTGATTTCAATCTATTTATAATGAATATAGATAATCCATATTCACATAAATGATCTCAACACTAAAGAAACAAAAGTATTCAAAAATATCCAACAGCATTTTGTTTACTTTAATTTGGGTTAGTTATTTTCAATAGAATGCACGACTCATTCATGTCATTAAATTAATCTAATGTTACTTCAGTTTCTTCCTATCCTTTGTGCAAGGGTGATTCGGCATTTTTGACGCTTAACCACTTATGATTCATATTTTCTTTACTACGCTGATCTCTATCTTCCGAATTTCTCATTACCTTCTGTAATCAAGCTTCTGACGAATTTCATTGGAGTGGTAAGGCATTCCGTGTAGTTTTAGCATTATGCAGTTCCGTTGCTCAAACCAAGCGTATTTAAATTTAAATGGAAGTGGAAAAATTGGCGAAGGAATCTAGCAATGGTTGATTTTTGCTGTTTATATCCGTTTGTTGACATTCTACTATAAACAAGGTCGATTTCTATGGCAAGTGCTTTAGTGAAATACATATTTATACTGTCCCTTCACTAAGCAGATTTAGATGCAGGTTCTTAGCAAATGCTAAGAATCGGAGACTAGTGAAGAATCCTTCGTTTCTCAGTACGCGTCAACATGTATAAAGATAAAATTGTGTGGTAGTAAACACACAAAAGTGGTCAAAACATGCATTGTCTCGGGAAAAGGTTCGATGGTTTCCAGAAACTGATAGCTGAGGACGGAAGTGAAACAGATGGTGAGCATTTCGCTTGTCATTGAACGTTGCCTGGGGCACAAATAGATAAAATGCATCGCAGTCTGCATACTAATGACATTTGGATAAGTTGGACATTAATATTCGGTAGAATTTCTCTTGAAAAGCTTAGACCTTGCGTTATTGATCTGTCGAATGAAAAACAAACAATACGCCAACTCTTTCAACTACTTCACGTTTTAAAATAGAATATCCATGACAAACCGTTTGGAGGTCAATTTATCCACTCATTTAAATTAAGAAACTTTAGCATAATTAGAGACGCATAGCACAAAATTCGTCCGAGAAACTTTTGATCCTTATTTCTTTGACGTAAAGCTTGTTTTACATGCAAATGAAGTATTAAAAATTTATGAGACTTCGATTTATATATATTTCAACCCAATCTGCAGATTTCGGGTAATGCTAATAGATTCCAAAATGTTTTGAGCAGGGAGAGGCATAAAAAAGTTTGTCCTTCATTTTATTTACAGTAACTACGATTCCACAATGTTATGATCAAGGATAGATATTCAAACGTTTTATTATCTTTATATTGAATTACACAGTAACCCATAGCTAAATAATAGATTCCACAATATTTTGATCAAGGATGGCTATGCAAACGTTGTATATACTTTATTTTTGAATTACAGTAACTCAAAGATAACTAAAATAGATTTACCACTTCATCAAGATTCACGACCAGAAGTCAGTGGTGCAAGTGTTAACCTGACACGGAGCCGTTCATATATGAACGTTACACCACGAGGCACGGGAATGTTCTTATACTAATCCACATAACTTGAGAGCCGCGGTAGCTCAGTCAGTAGAGCGTCGGGCTCGCATCAGAAGGGTTGTGGGTTCTGTCCTCGGCGGAGCCTGCAATTCTGATGATTGCGAGACCGGCGCTTCGACCTGGCTAAAGACCGTCGTGTTCACTAATGGTGACTGGGGCACGTTAAATAGGTCGTGGTCACAAAGTCCCCCATGTTCCCATACCAAATCAATACCTCTGGGTGTACCTGATCAGAGGGTTATCGGCCTCTGATTGGGATCTAAATTACGATATGTGTGAGTGAATGGATGTATGAAAGGGGCTTTCCTGTAAAATGGATGTGTCATGTATGTCGAGCAAAGACGGACTTCCTCCCAATGGGGCTCAATAACATGGAAGGCGCACCCCCCTCGCCTCTTGCCGTCTTCGACGTGCCTGGCACTCCTCTGGTCTGCCAGTGTAGGCATGAGAAACAACAACATAACTTGAGGAGTATTCATTCAAGGTTCAGGTACTTAGCATGAGTTATGTATCGGTTGGTTGCTTTGGCAATGTATGTCACAAGGGCTATACATAGCCAAGCAGCGGATTACACAACGGCAAATAAAAAATGTCACGAAGGGGGAAAGATACGGATTGGGGCAGAGTAGTGGAACGAAGGCATAAAAAGATCGCTTGGGTATCCTTGGAGAGCGCAACCCCCGCATTTACCAGATAGTAAAACTTCATGTGTAAAAGAAAAGATCAGTCGCGTACTGTGGGCCCCGAGAAGCTCATACACACCTGAAGGAGGTATGCCACTTAGTGCAGGTTGGTTGGTTGTTTTGGGTTTAAAGGTGCAAGGTCCAACAGCGGACAAGCTGCGCCACTATTGGACCTTGTCGATATTTGGTTGATTGGAAACCATATTTGACCCATTAAAATTAATAAAATATTTAATATATCCAGTCAAATAGAGGTAAATTAGAAATAAGTAAGGAAGTGGGAAATTTAATAGTATTTTGGTCCTAAAAATGTATAGGATTATCTTCTTCTTGAATGTAATAAAATGTATTGATGAAGTATTTAGATTATGAAGATGACAACTTTTACAATTTCTGTTTCTACAATCTATTTAAAAATTTAGAACATCGTTAAAAAGGAAGGAGCGCAGTAAGGAGGATTACCCAACAAGGCGGACAAATTAGGTGAGAAAGTTTTAAAAAACTGAATGTAAAATTGCCATAAACCAAGACATGAAGTTAAAAAAATGCGAGATACTAAGATCTCCGTTTCAGTGGTGGCACAAAGGAGGGTTTTCTTCTTTCAGAAAGTATTGAGTACTTCTCGAAAGTCCGATACGGAGCCTAGTTAAAATTACGTCTTCACGATGAGGATACAAAGAAGGTCAAAGTGAGATATCGGGTTAAGTTCTGTGGAGTTTATTTTCACTCTGCACACTCTCTTCATCCCTCCAATCATTCCAAATGATGTCTGACATTTTGTCGGAGATCTTTGTATGGTACGCAAAGACTCGTAAAGTTTAAAGCACTCTTTGCGGCAGCGGCAGAATGTTCATTGCCGGCCACTTAGGACAGATTGAACTCGGATTGCATTATCCTTAATTTTCGGACATGTGTATTCGCGTTAGCAAACTATCTCGTGTTTTTTTTCCTCGGCTCATTGTAAACTTTGGTACAGCTTCAGTCTACGTTTATAGCGATGGCAAAGAAGCTTTTTTTGGCGCACTTCTAAAGTCGCCAGGGAAATAATTATTTGAAATGAACCAATGAAATCAAACTATTGTTTAACGGATTTTAAAAGAACTTTAAAGAATATTCAAATTGAATATTTAAACTTTCCGCTTGCCATAAAAACCGCAATAACCTTACTAGATATATTGCCTTACCAGCCATAGCTCGCTATTAGAAGTACGCAAAAAAAAAACGCCAAGACCGGTGTGTGTGTGTGCGTGTGCGTGTGTGTGTGTGTGTGTGTGTGTGACACCGCTATAAACGTACTGAAGCTATACCTAAACTTCATCAAAAAGGTGTGGAAGAAAGGTAATAGACGCCAAATAACTTTCGAGTCTGCATCGCACCAATCCTTTCCACATCGTATTCGTTGGAAAGTCTCGCAAGCAAGTCGAGGTGGCATTTCACCGGAGGCACGATGTTTCTGCGGATGAATGATGTTGAGACTTTCACGAGATTAACTTCTTTTCACTTAAAAAAGAAATAAATTTTACCCCAGATCTCGGTCGTTCCGGAAGAGTAGGCCTGAAATTGAGCGATTCTCAAGGTCACCGATTGCGCCTTTTACAGATAAGTAACAGATATACCTCGGCAAAACAGTGTCACAGAAGTTTCTTAAAATAGGAAATGGTGTCAATCCGTTCAAGGCTGATGGAACGGAAGCACATGTGGTTTCGCGTCTCATTTGCTGGAGGAGCCTCAAGGATGGATAAAAATCTTTCAAGCGATGTGGACAAGAATCATGCATTAATTATAATGGTCTTTGCGTTCATTGTAAGTTTCGCAGTGAACTGAAGATGGAAGGCAATATTTAACTATCCCAATTCAATCTTGCATCAAGATAAAAGATAAATTACCATAGAGACAGTTCAGGAACAAGTCCTTCTTTACCCTATTCAGCAAGAAATCGAAATTCTGCAACTTTACTGGACTAGCACCAATCGTCAGCATCTTCAAATGTTCAAGTTTGCAATCGGGACCTAAAAGAAAAAATACGTGTCTGTTATCTGCGTAATGCTGTCAGCTGGATCACCAATTGAAGTCAAATTATCTACTTATATGTATATAAAAAGGATGTGTGTATATCTTCTATACAAATCCACAAAGTTTGACCACAATCCAAACAAAATGTATTACACTTTTACTTTAGAACACTGCGGAAAACATAGGCTACTTCTTTCCTGTCTTCGGACCTATCTGTAGCCCGGAACTTTGGTACACATGTAGTCCTAAAGTCCCCTCGAAGCCCCAATTTTAAAATATAAAGTTTGTCTTTCTGCAATAAATGGACAAGGAAACACGTTCTAAAGGGTTTTCGTATTTGAGTTAACACCGGGAAATGTGGCGGTAGGAAATGCGTCTACTGTCGCGAGGCTACTGACGTGCCATAGGAAAGGAGCCGTTGTTTTACCTTAAAGGAATCCCATTCACGCAGCGTTCACCCACGCGCTGCTTTAGTAGCGCGGCTCCAGTCATTTCAATCACATTGGAACTGCTTTTTGAGGAAGGTAGATAAGTATATAATTAACGACTCACTGGAGTAACACAATGGACTGTTGGCGACGGTTCGGGATTAACCCCCGAAGATTGTCTGTCTAAGAGTTCTGTGAAATGAGAGGACATCACCCATCGTTGCCGAAACATTCACCATTGCGCTTATGTTTGTATCGATAGGTTTGTTAATTTCCAGATGTGTTAATTGACTTTCTCGACAATAAGATTCATCAAGTCAAAACAGATCTCTAACTGGATTCGATGGCGGAACGCAAATGATTCTGTGCCAATGTTTCTGAAAATCGCAAGACAAAATTAGCTTTTTAAACATCGCATAAAAGTGTCCCGCTTTCTCAACATTAACAATTTTCGAAAATTGCCCCTTGTCTGTTAGTAATGCGTTTTGTGGCACAAAGGGCGATCGTATTTGGCCAAGCTGCGCCAAACACAAGACGGACAATTCCAAGTAATTGTGAAAAGAAAGGAAGAGAAAAGGATAAAAAGTGCTTGGAAAACCTGCGATCACGACAGTCACGTTTACCAGAATCGGTTAAAACCATGGGAAAGCAACAGTTCCCTAGGGTGCCTTGGATCAAATAAACACCTAACAATCGCGTCTAAGGCAGTGCAACAGTTTAAGTGAACGTGTTTTTAATAAATACGCTCAAATAGCGGTTTTTTTAAACTTGAGATACCAAATACACGAGATGACGAATTTCACCTCTCATTTACCACACGCTTGACTGCATTCAAAGTGTATCGTCCCACTCCAAACAAAACATAAATTACAAAATGCTAAGTTTACGAGCTCGTAAAAGATCTTGCTTTACAATACTAACACCAACACACACTCCCGTGCACACACAGTGTCGTGACACTGTACCTGTTTAAATAAGTGTGGTTGGATGTATAGCGAATGCCACCGAGATGATATGTAATGCGCTCTAACATTCTGGGTAGATATATGTATACAACATTACATCTATAGAGTAATTACAGTTTATCATTATACTAGGTTATATACAACATGCAAAGGGAAAATATCTTTTTTCTTAAGGCGCGTTCTTACGAATCAAGTTTAATTGACCGATTACAGTTGATTAATACAAGTTGAATCGGTTTTTGTTCACACATTTCAATAGAAACTGATTAGCAGTTTAAGGGGGTCCGGGACACATCGAAAAATTTTTTTTATTAATTAATTTAGAATTTTGAATTTTTTTGTACTGATTACCCAACTAACTAATAAGCAAAATCACAACACAAAATTTTTCCAAAAGTTTTTTAAAAATTTTAAATTAAAATTTTTTGAAAAAAGAGGGGTCATTTTAAATTGATAAAACTTAAAATATTCTTGATCAATTTTCAAAATTCTTGCAGTAAATTATTCACAAATTTATAAACTTTAATTTTGATTTAGCAATTTAAAAAATATTAATTTAATAAAAAATAACAAATATTTGAATGAAAATCTTTGAAAATTTTAAGTTACTTTTTTTTAAAAGGTCATATTTTTAAAAGTAAATATTTGTTTCAAATTTGCTGAATCAAAATTAAAGTATAATGTTTGAAATATATATATTCCAAATTTCAACCCTTAAACTTTATCGGTTTTCGACTTATACCAATTTGAATACAGGAAATCTTGAAAAAATGTATCATGGAGAAAAACGCATTTAAAGTTTTAAAGACGGATCATGTTGGCATGACAACACCTGTCAAGAGTGTTAGATTTTCCAAACAACGCACCACAAAAATTATCATATCTCTAGTTCTAATTAAGATAGAAACATGATTTAGACGTCATTTTAAGCAGAAAAACACAGAGAATTTCTTAAAATAATTTTTAAAAATTCGAAAATTTGACGATTTTTGTGTCCCGGACCCCCTTAATAAGCAAAAATATAAAAGCTACAATTTTCCGCAGACTTCAAATCCGTTGAAATTTTCACTCTTTCTTTAACGATCGCAAAGATACAAGCTTGGTCGAGAATAAAAAAAGCACTTTTGTTTTGTTTCTCTAATAAAATAAACCACAACAGATCGTTTGCGTGGAAATAACTAAAGCAGATGGCGAATGACTCATCACTTGAACGATAAAGTTTGAATGGGTCAAACTTTTATGCGCGTTCTCACGATTCAAGTTTAATTGACTGATTAAAGTTGATCAACAAAAGTTGAATGAAAACTCTAGTGAGAACCTTTGTTTCAATTGAGTTGGTCAACTTTTTTGTGGATCATTCAAACTTTATCGTTCAAGTGATGAGTCATCCGCCATCTGCTTTCGAATCATTTGGTTCCGATCTGTCGTGTTTTATTTTATTCGAGAAACAAAAAGTTTTTTTTTATTCTTTAGGCCAAGTTTGTATCTTTGCGACCGTTAAAGATAGTGAAAATTTCAACGGATTTGAAATCTGCGGAAATTTTTACACCAGTTCCATACCTAAAATGTGATTTTCCATCAATAACTAATTTTTCGATTGTAACTTTTATATTTTCGCTTATTAAATTGTTGATCAGTTTCTATTGAAATGTGTGAACAAAAACTGATTCAAATCATATTCAACTTTTATCGATCAAGCATTATTGATCAACTAAACTTTATATGGGAGAACGCGCCTAGATCCTCTAAAAAGTTGATCAACTCTATTGAAACAAAAGTTCTCACCAAATTTTTCATTCAACTTTTGTTGATCAACTATAATGAGTCAATTAAACTTGTTTCGTGATAATGCGCCTTTAGTCTCTTAAGATAAACTCGTCCTGATGATTTTTAATGAATCGCACCAAGTTGATAATTTTAACCATCGAGCCCTTGTTACATGCAATGTTCTTAGACATGCGATTTTAAGGTGGTCGGTAGGTGTTCTCATATGCCATGTGGCAGTAAGGGGGCAAACTGATGCAATGTAGAGGTGTATCAATTTCACCACAGCAGTAGTTTCCAGACATGATTTTCTTAAGGTCCGGTGCACACATCCGGTTTTCAACGTGTGGCGCCGTTGCGGCATCGAAGCCCAACTATGCACACAAAACCGTGAAATGACGTATAAACTCATTTAGCGCCATTTGCGATAAATATTCTATCGAAGAAAACGTGTTTATTTCGCTTGATGTACAAAAAAAGTATGTCGAGTAACAGAAAATACGGTACAGGATACAACCATTTATTAATTATTATATATATATTCCATTTATATATGAAAACAAGGTACGTCAGAACGGAGAAGCGTTTGTGGCGAGCTGCGGCGCCGTGGAGAACTGTGGTAAAAATTGCACGCAAGTTGGACGTGCATTGCAGCAGCGGCGCTCGAAGCATGTGTGCACTACTCCATTGGATATAATGCATCTCATACCGCATTTGCGTTGCGGCAGCGGCGCCGCACGTTGAAAAACCGGATGTGTGCACCGGGCCTTAACCCTTCTTTGCATGATTTTTTCTTTATTGGTGAAATAAATCAAGGTGATATGATTCATGTTCCAAATTAAAGGAAAAATGGTTAAAAAAATCTTAGTATATATTTATAGTATAAATTTAGCAAAAAACAATAGGATGGTATCGTATGGTATTTTTTAAATTAAACGCAAACTTTTTCAGAAATTGCTCTAAAAATAACAGAAACACATGTTACAAACCTTTCTTCCACTCATTTTCACTTTTTTAGCAATAGAAACTCAAATATAATAAAACAAAATTATAAACTAAATCATACGTTTATTGCAACTACAACAAACAGCGGAATGACAACATCAAGCTCGTTTTACTGATAGTGACACTTGCTTATTTTTGACAGCTATGTTTTTTTTTATGCAATGGACATTAAAAAGGTATCCAGACACGATCAACTTAAAGTGAACTTGTTCTTTTATATAATTTTTGGGCATTCAATGTTACGATGGAAATTTCCACCACTATACAAAGAAGGGTTAAACCTCGTTAGGTAGGATGGGAATGGGCCATGCCCTGTGAAGAAGAGTGTCTCTTCCCTGGTTTAACTTGTAGCTTTTAGTGACACTCTTGGTAAATTCGCGAGTTTTTGGTATCCATCTTTTGATACTTTTCGGTGCATTAATCACCTGTAACAAACTTTATTTCGAATGCAACCTACCTGGAACGACATCACTCTTTTCCATCCGATCCACGACAGTCGTCGCGAGAAAGGTGTAGGTCACTTTGTACTTGTCCATCACCTCCCAGAACCCGATCTCGGGATAGAAGGGACACCCGTTGTACAGCACGACGGTCAAACCCAGCGCAAAGTTCGAGATGAACAGATTCCACAAGTTCCAACCAACCTGTTGATTCACATTTCATTACATAATTTATGAAATTCACACATTTAAACACTTGTACCGATTAATTTTGAATGAAATTAAATTGTTTAGCCGAGTTGACGTGTGGTTAATAGAATCAAGATATTAAAATGTGATAAATTAGTTTTTTTAACGCTAACAGTGGCTTCAACAAGATAACTCCTAAAGCAATATCCGACAAATTTGAATCGTGAAGAGGTATCTCGTCATCAAGATGTTCATGACATCTTTACGAGATGAAGAATTAGTCAGGTTTTTTTTTTCCAATGACGAGATATCTTGTTCATCAAGATCTGGTCAATTTTGCTAAGGACGAGAAATCTCGTCGAGGCAACCACCAGGAGGGTTAAACAAATTAGCATTTTTGAACGATTCCCTTTCAGTTGTTTTCTGCTTGAAAAATAATTATCTTATAATTACGACTTCATTTAAGAACGCCCTGTGAAGCATTTTAAGTTTTTAAGCTTCATTTAAAGCACATTTTTTTCTTAAGTCTTAAATATCCATCTCTCATTAAAAATTATTTTCCATGAGCAGTGTTTTTACTGAAAATATTAATTTAAAGGAGGCTTAACCACAAAGGTATCACAAAATTTCAGCGCGATACAATAAAATATATATTGTAAATGTATTTTGAGCACTGGAAATAATTTAGAATTTGTTATCCTAATGATACATTCGAACCGAAAATATGCAATTTTTTCTGATCGTAGTATCACAAATTTTTTTTTTTTTACAAAAAGTGGTTTTTAAATAATTAATGAAAATTTTATACAAAACTGGAAGATATTGTTTCATTTTGTCTTATCATTCATCTAGTACTTGTACTGATAGATGGCAGCACTACATTTCTGAAAAGTTTGGTTGGAATTGTGCTTTAGCTATTGCCTGTGGGTAGTTTTAATACAAAATCTCAATCTTATTTTTAAGGAACACTTTTGACGATTGATCAGAAAAAAAAATTTGAATTCGAAGTTCCCTTCTAGAAGAAATTTTGTAGCAGAGTGGTCAAATGAAGTCTTCAGAGGTAGGTATGGCTTTTTTGCTGCTGCCATCTAGTGAGAAATGTTTTAACTGAAAACAAGCATAATTCAACCTGATCGGACGTAAAAATGAATCTAAATATTTTATTTCTTTTATCAATATTTTGAAACAAAACAGGTCTATAATCAAAAACTTTTGATAAAAGAAACAAGAAATTCAAACGCCTAATAGTAAATTAATGTAAGATAACACAGAAAACCTATATTTATGGAATTTTGAGATTCATAAAATTTGCGTTTGTTCTGTACACAAATTTTCTCACTTGATTACTCGATAGACAATAAGAGTGCTAACAGCTGAGTAATGCTTACTGGATAAGGAGTGAAGGTAATATCTCCTCTTTTCAGATTGTAGTGCAGGTTGAAGTCTCTTAAGAGGGGAAGAAGTGTCTGTAAAAACCTTTAATTTAGTAAAAGTATCACAAAACAGGAAACAATTATTCACGATAAAGTTAAGAAACGCTAGTTTATAAAGAATTTTTTGCTGTCATCATTTTTCGTACACTTAATAAATTGTAGATGGCAGCACCTTCTGATATTAAAAATGAGTAAAATTCGTCTGGTAAGAATTATATGTTATTAATCCCATAACAAAAATCCTTCAAGAAATTAACTTTTTGTGGAGACCTTCAAAGAATTGGCCTACTTCAAGGAGTTTTGTCCACGAATGGAAAATTCTGGTCTTTCCATCAAAATGTGTCACGCTGAAAAGGACCCAATTTGATAGCGAGACACTCACAAAATATTGTAAATGTATGTTCTAAATTATCAATGTTTAGAGCTAATATAAATGTTTTAAACTTTCTCTTTTCCAATTTAATTTCTGAATATTTTTTTTATTAAAAATTTAATTTACCATATACGACCATACCGAATTTTTTTCAAGTGTAATGCAAATAATTACAACTTTTTTAAACTACCAGACTTCACAATGTAGAATAAAAAAACACATTCAACGGGCCCCCTAAATCTTATGCAAAAATGAAAACTCCTCTCTCAGGTGAGGATCATAAACATGAAGAATCCTGATATAGCGCTGATCCAGCGAGGTAGCAGATGATCTTGGATAAGTCCATTCCTACAAATGTGATTAAGCTGGGAAATGGTTGTCACACTCAAAAACACTTATCAACGTAGATTATTGTTTCTCCGATCCATAATTTATGCTATAGTTTCTGACATAGAATGAAGTAAACACTACAGGATCGCAATGTTTACGCTTAACCTGCTCACCGATTTAACGAATGAGCTCATCTAGTACCACGAGACTCCAATGTCTATCTGACAGAGCCGCACAATAGAGGATACTGAACAGTTAGAAACTTACACCACAGGAGTGAATGAGACCTTTGGGCTGTCCGGTTGTTCCCGAGGTGAAGTTGATGCTAACGGGATAGTTGAAAGGCAGTTGCTCGAAAGTTATAGTGGGTACGCTTCCATCAGACTTCCTTCCGACTTTCAAGAAATCTTCCAAGAAGCAACTATGAATGGAAATTAAAATGAGACACTGAAATGAATGCAGTGCTTACATCTAGAAGTGCTTACGAATTAATAGTTACATATTTTAATAATTTCGAAAAATATGACAGATTTCTTGAATTAAGACACAAGCCCATCGGCAGTTCAGAGCCAAAACTCCTTTCCTGACGAAACAAATATTTTAATATACATTTGTACAGAAAAATATTTGCTTAAACAGCTATAATAATAGTTAGTGGCTGTTATTAATAGGTGTTACTAATTTAGCTGTAACTAATCGCTAGTATTAAACAGCTGTTTAAATACCAACGATTAGTTTTGAGGCAACAATTACAAGCATTCCGAGTGTTATCTTCCAAAGATATGACAATGTATCAAATGAAAATTAGCATTTAGAATATCCCATAGAAATGCCAGAAAATGAGTTTCATCTTTCAACCGAAGATATTTATCACATTTTTATTGAAATTTAGAAACCAGGAATGGACTGGTTTCCAAAATTTACCGCCGAAATATAGTAAATTAAATTTTTTTAAATTAATTTACTATTTACTTTTATAATTATTTTTATTGTTTATGAAATATATTGTTCCGATTCGGTCCCCAAATACAATAGCCCCGCCATCCATTCCTGAAAAACATTTCTTAAACGTGTGTTCTAAAATTTAAGTGACAAGTTTTCATTTTGAATATTTTGGCGACTAGTAATTTTTTTTCATATAAATCTGTATTTCAGTTTTGCTCTTAACCAACCAGCTGATCAAAATAGATTATACAGTGCCTACTCCAAATGTTTCCATTACTTACCGTACGATTACGACTGTTATAATTACACCGCTTGCCTCGTAAGCGCTTTCTTCGAAAGGCAACCCTTTCTAATTTTATAAAATTAGATGTAACTTAGCTAAGTGTAAGTGGATCAAAGTAATTTAGTACGTAACAAATAAATACCAAATGACACTAGAATCACGCATTCTCATTCAACATTTAAAAGAAATCTTTTCTGTGTTTTGTCAGAAAAACTTGAAGTTTTTTACAAGCAGCCAGTAGATTTAAAGAACCATGCTATAATTTTAATCTCAAGTTGATACAAAAAAATGTTTTTTTTTTTTAACATTTAAATGTATGGTATTTATTTCGTACTTACTGCGTCACACCGTACCTGGTAGTGTAAAATAACCTTCTAAACATCAATAAGTATTACATAAATGAACAGCGGAATCGATCCAAACGAAACATTTAAACGAAAAAAACCTTGAAAGACATTAATTGATTTCAAGGTTTCCAGGTAGAGAAAAAGAATTAAATAACTCGTTTCATATCTTATCTAACTTTTTCAGAAGGTTAACAAGTAAGGTTAATACATTTAAACACGCGTTGTTTCTTTACTTTTATAGCATTCAAACTCAATGTTATTAGTCTTAATTTCAATAACAATTTCTCACCATCTGGGGTCGAGTTTTTTAATGTCCTTCGACAAAGTTTCTGCTTTGCTGGGGCAAATGATGATTTTTTCTAAGGAATCCAAACCTAAAAAAATAGCATAACATTAATGAATCACAGTCTCACCACAATGCGACGAATTCAATTATATAATACTAGTATATAGGCTTGTTAAGATCCTTTAAACATCGAACTTTAAGAGCACTGCTTTAACTAAAAAATTTAAGTTTCAAGAGAAAGGCTGGTTGGTTTGGGGTTTTATGGCACAAGGGCCATATTCCACCACGCTGTGCCAAACACAAAAGGGAAGGAAAAAGCAGAAGGGGTGGGTAAAACAGAAGTTCGGGAGGGGGGAATGATCCCCGTACACACCTTAAGATTTACCCCTAACATCTCTCTCTCTCTCTCTCTCTCTTCAAGAGAAAGGAAAACCAAAATTATAGTTCTGTATCGCATAAAAGTAGATATTGCTATTGTAATTACGATAGTTGGGTATAAGACAGACTTGACGGAATTTCACCACGTAGATATCCCATTATCATAGCGTTTTTAAGCCGATTGATTTTATTGAGGAACATTATACATGGATAGATTCCAGTAGAACGTCGCATGGAGGGTTCAGGACGATGTGTTGCCTGGTTCTTCTGAACGTCTTTTTAGTTAACTGGTAATTTTCCTAGTTGTCCTAAACCGCTCCCATATATTTCCCTAGAACCTTCCCATATATATCCTTAAGCTCTCTCAGATAGTAGTTACATTTTAATCGGA
This sequence comes from Metellina segmentata, assembly GCA_947359465.1. Classification (NCBI taxonomy): domain Eukaryota; kingdom Metazoa; phylum Arthropoda; class Arachnida; order Araneae; family Tetragnathidae; genus Metellina; species Metellina segmentata. Next base: position 90,908,023 of record OX375875.1, on the reverse strand, counting down.
CATTAGTTTTCACATGTGAAATTCCGTGGATATCCTAAGGAGTTATATGGGATGGATAAATCCCGCAGAAACTTCACCAACCTTAACCTTTAGACTACGGCCCGTACAGCAGTTGTGTACCATGATCGTCCCAAGAAAGAATTTAGACAATGGCAACTACATCAGTTGTACCGTGATGTTACAAGAATCGTGCCAATAAAAAAATTTAGACAACAGCCGTTACAGAAGTTGTACCTTGAAAGTCATAAGAATCGCGTTTATTATATCTATAGCCGTAGTCAAAAGGTTAATCCCGAGCCGGGCTATAAATACCAGAACGATCAAATAGATGCAAGACTTTTCATTCCTCGATTTAGAGTAAATCAAGTGGGGTCAGTGCAAGTCAGTTTTGAACAACCTCTATGGCTTGTAAGACTCATCCAACACCACGGGACAAGGCACCAACCATCAATGGCATCGCAACAATCAACCAATCATGCGAATCTGAAGATTACGAACATGAACCTCGTGTGCCAGAGCGAACACTTCCGCTCTCTCCGGCACCATTTACCTCTCATCCACGTGAAAAGCTCGCTCAGCACGATCTTCTCTCTCTCCACGTGCACCCCCCTAACAAACAAACAAAAAAAAAACGGCAATGGCTTCGATTCAAGTTGTTGAGGTCCATTACAATGCAATGGCGTGGGATGCGGAACAATTCCAAACAGACCCAGGCGAAGAGGGAATCAACAAGTGCCAGTAGGTCTCTTCGTTGATGGTGAAAGTGATGTTGTTCAGTTGCCCAGCGGGCATCATTCGACCTCCTTCCCGCTGACTCGAGGTGTGTTTCCTGGAGCTGGAAGTGTGTGCGGAGATCCCGTGACTGACCTCCAAAAAGTGGGATACACATTTGGGTGAGGTTCGGGAAATAAGGTCTGGTGGGACATAGTTTGGGTTAGGAGAATCTCGAATCTCTTCTGGGTATAAACATGCTGTTGTAAACTTGCTTTCGCGTGTAAAATTTGAGCTTGTTTGGATCAATGAAGTGCATTTCTTGAAAGTGGGGCACTATTTACTAACATTCAGTTTCAATCGATTCACAGCGTGAAAACATTAATATTGCGTATAGTGGGTTAAAATGAAGTCTATGTAGGAGACTTGCTGTAGTTTGGATTGCGAGAATCTCCGGAATATCAATGCTGTTGTTAGCTTTTCGTTAGTAAATGTGAACTTATTTGATCAATGTCTTTTTCTTGAAAATGAGGCAACATTTACTACCATTCAATTCCAGTCACTATTCACAGCGTGAAAACACGAAAAATGTTGTCAAGATAGTCTATGTAGGAGGGTCTCGTGAGGAACAATTTGGGTTGCGAGTATCTTTGGGCAAGTAATATGCTGTTGTAAACTTGTTTCCTTTGGTAAAATGCGAGCTTGTTTCGATCAATAGTGCATTTCTTGAAAAAATGAGGAAATATTTACTACCATTAAATATCAGTCGGGATTCACAGCGTGGAAACACGAGAAGAATCGCAAAGTTTCGTGAAGATAGTCTATGTAGGGGATCTTGAGGAACAATTTGGGTTGCGTTAATTTTGGGATATATGTGCTGCGAATTCGGTTCAGATTGTAAATTTTCAACTTGTTACTATCAATAGTGCATTTCTTGAAACTGAGGCAATATTTACCATCATTAAATTTTAGTCTAGATTCGCAGCGGGAAAATTATCCGGTTGATACACGAGTGTATTTCTCTCTTGTGTCAGTTTAACTTTCCTTGTACGCGTATGTCTTGTTTAAAGATGTCTGTATTGTGTTTGAGGCAGCATGACCAAATACGACCCTCACGCCATGAAGCACAAACCAATCAACCACAGCGTGTAAATACGAAGTTTGTTTATAGTTGGTCTCAATATAGTCTATGTAAGAGCGTAGATGAAAATTCTAAAAAATATCCATACGTCATTGAATGGTGGACTGTATTCTTTATACCAATATAATGTATTGTATTCTGTGTCATTACATTGAAAGGTTTCTGTGGAACATTTTCCAAGTTAATCACTCGGTACGAAAAAATTTTCACTACCGCAAACGGCGAAAAATACCCATTCCACTCTTCAAACTCAAAAATAGAGATCATTTACTGTTTTTTTTTCTCAAAACTTGACATTAATCCATTTATTTAAGATTTCCGATAAGCTGTATCGTTTCAAAATCTGGATTGTACGGATACCCAACATGACATACAAGCAATATGGTATATACAAGCATATACCAATTCAAAGATAAAATGCAAATTAAAGTAAGAAATATTATTAACTGTACTGTCTTTAAATTTTAAATGAGGAAAATATTTTAAAGTTTGTCACGCTTTCATGTAATACTTAAATATGTATTTTATGGTTTGGATGTTAAAAAAGTTGCAACTCCTATTTTATAAAAATATAAAGAAATTTCCCGTATTTCATGTGTTTACTACTTTTAGGGATGCGTTTATTGTGTGATAAAATAAAAACCACATCTAAATATCCACACACCAGCTTTATAAAAGTGTGCTTCAAGCATTCCGTTGAGAGAAAGTGGCAGTCTGACGACCAGGGGCACCATGGAAGGAGCTGTCACATCACATCGCATCCACCGTGAACTGGGGGTGAAACACGATGTCTTCCCGATGGACTTGGGAGAAAGCTGGCTCACATTCACGTATCGTCTTTAAGAAACTAGGAAACTTCAAGCCGCAAACCAGAGTTCGGCCTTCACGTGATACGAACTCGTAACCAAACACTTCAGTCCACCAGTTTTCTTAATGGAATGGTAATTTTTACCTAGCGTCGTAACAGAGCAACACAACGGGCTATTGACGACGGTCCGGGATCACTCCCCCAAAGGGAACGCCACGTAATTTTCAACTACGGTCAGATAACGAGGCAACACCCGAGCTGCATCCCACTCTTCAAACTTCCATACCAACCCAACATGAGGGCTTTTGGCTACGACAGATTTAAGATGCAGCAGCCGCCTCTACACCGTACTCTTAGAAACATCCATGCACTGACACAGATTCGAACCAGGAATTGGTAATTGGTAATTTTTTTAATTAACGTCGTACTAGAGCAACAACGGGCTATTGACGACGGTCCGGGAACAATCCCTTAAAGGAAAGATCCGAGGATAAAACCTCGTAATTTTGAATCCCGGTCAGATGACGAGACAACACCTGAGCTGGCATTCCACTCACCAAACTTCCACACCAACCCAACGTGAGGTCTTTTGGCTACGACAGATTTAAGGTGCAGATGCCGCCTCTACACACCATACATTTACAAATATCCATGCCCGGACCGGAACCTTCTGATCTAGAGGCTAACGCCTTAACCACCAGACCAGTTGGTCGGTCCAGTTTTCTTAAGAGCGAAGCCTTTAGCGCTCGGCCATCTGGTGGGCGCAACAAGGTAAAAATTGTTTTAGCTTCGTGAGTGTTTTAAAACTCTTCCATTGTATCGAAAGAAAATGGTCTCGAGCAACGATTTATCGCCAAGCCTTTTCTTGCCAATGTTGAATCACCAAAACCATAGAACCATTGTTTTCTTTTTATTTAATTTCACATCCACAGATCTTAAATGAAGAGAAACATACGGTTGGGTATGGATGTCAAATGGAATTTTAGAAATGGCTGTGCTATGGGGATTCAAAATAGGCAAGTTGGCGGTTGGCGAGAAATCAATTGCCCAAGACTATTCTCTCATTCGATGCAATGTGAAAAATTTCTCCACCACTCACGTGGTCGGACGATTTTCACCTTGCTGCGTTTCACGAGCTAGTCTAGTGGGCAATGATTTCTTGCCAACCGCTAGCTTTCCAATCTATAATAGCCAAAGCATCGAGACATTGTTTTTTTTTTTAATTTAATTTCCCATCCATAGATCTTTAGTAAAGTGAAGCACACAGACAGAAAATGGAATATTTTTTAATGCCTCTATGCTTTGGCGATTCAGGATTGGTAAGTTAGCGGTTGGCGAGATATCAATTCCTGGGACAATTGGACGGGTTAAAGTTATAGTGGTGTAAGTCACTTTTTCAGAAAATAGTCGGAACTTCCACTGCCATAAGTTGGCAGTTGAGGGAAGATCCGACTTACTCATTTTCTGTCAACAGATTGACTTACCTGGATCTGGTTTCTGTGTAATTTAGTTAAATTTGGTTATATCTGTGCTCAGATGGCAAAATGTTATAAGTAACTTTTCCCAAAAAATTGAGAGTCCCAACCTGGAGTCTGGTTTGTTAATGTTTAGAAGGTGGAAAAATAACATAAGAGTTTCTTCTTTCAGTGTATGAGAAAACAAAGGTGGAAAATTGTGATAGGTCAAAAAGTACAGAACCACATGTTGAATCTTGAAACTTAAAATTGCTGTCACGAAAAATTAAAAATACGACATAACATTTTGCCAACTAAGCAGATATCTGATTTCTATGTCTAAGTCTTTTTTTTTTGAAATAGTGACTTACACTACTGTATCTTTAACTCGTCTAATTCTTTTTCGATTCGGTAACAAATTTCTTACATTCACGAATCCAGACGAAAATCACCTTGCATTCCACGAGCTAGTCTGGTGGGTTGATCTAAATATTTAAATGCGGGCAATTGAATAACAAAAGTCAAAACGCGACAAATTAAATGTTTTTTATCACCTTCGGGCGTAACTGTTCACGACAATTGTGTTCTGAATACGAACGCTGTAAAGCAAGTCATATCTTTCATTGACCTTCACGAGTTCGAATGATTACTATGCCTAATTTCTATCCATCACCTCGTTGATAAATATGATCAAATAGATCAATTCCAATCGATCGGAAAATGACCTTCGCTGAATCCCGTTAATATATGCATGTTTCATTTTTTGCATACTTGTTAGGACATAACATTCACCTTCGTTAACTTTTTTTCAAGGAAAAACATCGTCAGCAATACTAATCCCTTCAAAATAGTGAAAGAACAGTTTGTCTACTTGATGCGTATACTACATGCATGAATACATCTCATTTGCATTTCTGCTTCAGTGTAGCATGAACTATGTATCTTACGATTGTGATAATATGGTGAGCTGTTTCAATTGTTTCGTTTCAATGTTTCTTTTGTGATGTATCGAAACAAAGTAAGAGGTTGCGGTTTTTTTGTTCGGGTGGAATTCACACACACATGAAAATATCTTGTGTAGGAAGGTTACGATAACGATTATTAGAATTCACCGAGGTAAATTCAATTCAATAGTGTCATCGATAAAATGCTTGGAATTTAGTATCTTAATTTTTTTTATGACGATATCCGGTCAGTCTTCTTCAATGACCAGTTATCTCGTCCTTCAAGATCCGATCAAATTTGATAACGAGATATCTCGTCAAGATCTGACTAATTTTTCCGAGATATCTCATCATCAATATCTTGCCAATTTTTATGACGTTATCAAGATTCGGTCAGTCTTCTTCAATGACAAGATATCTCGTCCTTCAAGATCCGAATAAATTTGATAACAAGATATCTCGTCATCAATATATTAAAAAAATTATGACGATATCAAGATCCAGTCAGTCTTCAATGACGAGATATCTCGTTCATTGAGATGTCTTAAATTTTTTTTCCAATGACGAGATACTTCGTCGAGACAACCACCAGGAGTGTTAAACACACTTGTTATTCTATATATGTTGTTTATATTTTTAATTTGCTTGATAAACTTTGGACAATAGTCCTATTATGAAGTACACAACTATAGTCCATCCTGCATTTGCTTTAATAAATCGATAAAGGACCCTAGATGAAGGAATGTTTTCCTGCAGCAACTCGCCCTGACTGTTGGCAAGTAAAGCATGGCGGACAAAGTGCATTCCAATATCATAAAGTTCAATCTATTCTCAGTCCTGTTTGAAACTCTTCTTGGTCTAGCACATGGTCTAGATCAAGTCCGTGAAACCACTCTGTTTTGAAAAAAGTCCAACTATCAAAGGATTCTCAAAAGGTCATTGGGAACTAAACCGGACGCAGGAAAGCACGCGAGCCTGGATGTCTGCAAGTTCGTGCATTTGGTAAAAAAATATGTCAATTTTAAAATTTTAAAGTGTTAGTTTCACTTCTGAATTTTGACCACGCCGTCTGTGATTTTCAATCGCCTAACACCTCCATAGTATAGCCTGGACGATTTATTCTTACCCAATCATGAGTGTATAGGGAATTATTCATATAATATTACTGGTAGACATTTAACTTTTTTTTAATTTTCGTTTTAACTTTGATATTATATTTCATATATACTTTTAATAAAAGCAATCATTCTACTAAGTCTAGCAATCAGTCTACTAATGGCGTCATCTATCGAATTTCGGCTACCGCTAAATTCTGGAAGGGAAGTATTGTAGTGAGTTTAGCCACCACTACAAAAATTAACCTACGATGCAATAGTATATGGTATAACAGTGTAACCCACCTCTACCTTGAGGTACTTTTTGGTAGACAGAGTTGCAATTGTTCATACCGGCTTGCTAAATTAAGGCTTGCATCAACTGTCGACAAATAAAATCTTACCTTCACAAATAACTGGAATGTTGTCCATCAAGTTCTTTTCTATTTTCAGATCCAAGAATCTGTCCACAGTGAAAAGGTATTTGGGAAGCATAGGACGAATTATTTTTGAAGCTGCCTATAAAAATATTTTATTATGAACTCTACAAAGCATTCAGTTCTTTAAACATTTCCTTAAACTTTTAATTCTAAAAACGATGGTATTCAAATTAATCCTATCTCATTCATTCTAGGCTCACAATTTTACAGTCCAATTAAATTAAAATTTACAACAAAAAGTAACATTCATCACAAGATGGCATGGTGGCAATAATTTAAACAATTACAAACTGTTAAAAAAACACCAAATACTAAAATTATCATCGTAAAACGTTTTACCATCTTTAAAGTTCAATATGGCTTTTTAAAAGTGATTCCCTATTTGATCCCGCTAAACACTCATAATATCCAAGTTCCACTTGCAAAAAGTTCAAATTTCATATGGATTTAGTCTTTATAGTCTCTAATGCAAATAACATGATCTTTTTACTGTACAATGCTTACTTTATCTCCATAAAAGGGCAAAGGACCACCCCAGATGGCACCAATGCTAGCAGCTGCTAGATGAGCATAGATAGCTTCCTTTCGGTTAGGCATGTAACCTGCAATGAGATAAATGTTTATTCAGAATAGAGTGGGTCATGTAAAGCCAAATAGCAATGCAACAATAGTCTCATTGCTATATGGCTCTACACGACTCATTATACAATACGTAATGTATTATATAAATGTAAATGGGTACCAAGAGTAATCATGTGACAAATAAAAATGATCGAAATATAAATCACGCCTCAAAAGTACTCGTAAATCCCCGAAAAAAAATGTATAAACTAAAATAGTGTGTAATAAATTATTTTCATTGAAAATGCAAAAACCACCAGCTTTGGAGATGTTCTTATTTTGATATGATTTACGCAATAGAAAGCATTATAATTAATTATTTCTAAAAACTTTCCACAAACCATTTTATTTTAATCTTGCATTCTATAATTTTCCCACGAAGCATTCTAGTTTAATCATACACTCAAGAATTCTTCCACAAAGTATTCTAGTTTAATCGTTCGTTCAAGTTTTCTACGAAGCATTCCAGTTCAATATTGTGTTCAAGTATTCTTCTACAAAGCATTAGAGTTCCATTAATCTTGCACTCAAGAATTCTTTACTAAATTGAAAAGTTCTTGGAGATCTAGTTTAATCTTGCCTTTAAAAATTATTGGCTAAAGAAATCTAGTTTAATCTTGCATTCAAGAATTCTTCCACGAAGTATTCCAATTTCATTTTTGCTTACACCTTAATCGAAATTCTGTTAATGTTACCATCGACAATGAACAAGAGCTACTCAAGTAATTAAAATTTGACGACGAAGGCGTTTTCCTAATGTGTCGATTAAGCCTTTTTTTCTTGTGACTTAATAGACATCCAGATGAATTCCTAACAATAATTTTATTCCTTAACAATGATGTCAAATCTAGTTTTTTCGTTTGACATCAAATGCGTTTTAGCTCTAGGAAAACCCTCTCGGTTAAGATTCTCACGTGGCAATTATGTCGGCATTTGTTCGATAAGTGGGTAACCGGTTTCGTAAAGGGACCGAAAGAAAGAAATAAGATTCTTTGAGCTACAAATTATTGTATTGGTTGTAAAAAATGCAAATAACTTCCTAGTTTTCAAGTACAAAGGATGGCGTTTAAAGAACTTTTCCCAGCACTTAAAATGTCAGTGTCCCACCATAAAACACGCATTTGATTCAGTACTCACTACGATGCACACTTAGTGTCATTAACCAATGGAAATTTAAGAGTAATTGCTGCGATTACGATTACTCGAAACCCGGAAATGTCCCAGTATATATTTAGTGTTGGCAATTGACTGAATTAAAACTGGTTGGGCTACACGTAAATAAAGTAACGATCATTATATTGGTACCATACCTTTAATGCATTACGTATTGTGCCGATTGTGTATCTATCTAATAAAATAACAATCTATTAGACATTTTAGTTCCTCTTGCTTATAGCTTAAGTATTCATTCAACTGAATATACGGTGAACTCATTCCACCACTACAAAAATTAACTTACTATACGGAAAGAAGTATGAAGCAATGCAATAACTATATTCAGCAAATAAAGCAGTGCAATAAATACATTCAGCAAATAAAGCAGTGCAATAAATACATTCAGCAAATAAAGCAGTGCAATAAATACATTCAGCAAATAAAACAATGTAATATATACAGCAAATAAAACAATGCAATATATACAGCAAATAAAACAATGCAATATATACAGCAAATAAAACAATGCAATATATACAGCAAATAAAGCAATGCAATATATTCAGCAAATAAAGCAATGCAATATATTCAGCAAATAAAGCAATGCAATAAATACATTCAGCAAATAAAGCAATGCAATAAATACATTCAGCAAATAAAGCAATGCAATAAATACATTCAGCAAATAAAGCAATGCAATAAATACATTCAGCAAATAAAGCAATGCAATAAATACATTCAGCAATGAAATCTCATTGAAGTCAAAAAACTTGTGAACTCAATCCACCGCTACAAAAAATTAACTTGCAAGAATATTGCAAGTTAAAGCAATGCAGAGAAATCTCAAGTTAGCCCTTTTTTGGTAGATAAAGTTGCAATTGTCTTTGCAGTCTGATGATCGATTACTTTTAAAGGTGATTGCCAACGAGCGCGTTTTAAAACACAAGTCTGATGATGGCATTAAGACGAAATAAGCGGAAACGTAGACAGATTGCTGTTCAAGGGAGCTTTAAAAAGTGTGGCCAACCTGTCGACTAGTAATCACATGACTTCTCTAAAAAAAATCGACTTGGTTGACCGATTTTGGCATATCAGCTCTTCGTTGTAAAAAATGCGCATTTGTATAGCGACGACAAAATTGGTGAAATCGCCCAAAGTTTACTACTTCGCACAGACAAATCATATCATGAATGAATCAATCAATCAATCAATCAATCAATGGAGGGCGTTCCCGTCCCGTGGACCACTGTTCGTTTCCACAGGAGACGAAAGTAGCCCGAGAGTCACGCTACCACTAGATTTGGTCACATGATCCCGGGCACATAGAAAGGATACCATTGCTCACTCTTTTATACTTCTTTAACACCAGACAACGATGATGACAATCGGCATGAATTTTTATTGCTTGTAAATGGTGAACAGTTGAATTGTCAATGCAGTATGTAATTTCCAACAGCTGTTTAATGATCTGTGATAGCAGAATGCTTCTGCTGCTATTACAGCTTCACTTTTCGTTGCCACACAACATTTTCTTTACACGGTCATACCGAGCTAACACAGGAAATATCAGTAATTGTAATCATCCTCATACGGAAGTACACACATGATCTTAACACAGCTCTCAGTTTCACGCAATTGGCAATCTATCATCTAGGGGCACCATGTGTTGGATTCAGTCACTGTTAAATTCTGGAGTATGTACTGTGAACTTTGCTCTACCACTACCAAAATTAACTTATAGTATATATAGCAATGTAATCTACCTCCACCATGATGGACTATTTGTACCGTTTCACATCCTCGCGTCTTGTTAAAACCTTTGTAACGCTGAAAACACTGGATTTCGACATTCTTGTTTGTATCGAAGAAATTTTAACGGCCAATAGATGACGCTAGAGTCATAGAATATTATTGCAGTTAGCAAATTATTGCAAATTATAATGATTATTGCAATTAGATTGTATCATTGTAGAATGGATGTTTTATGCATGAACACACATAACGTACTCTCGTGTTATCCTTTCTTTGCATTCGTGATGTCCATTAATTAATAAACTTGTTATTTGTTATCAAAAATCACCTCTTCCTCACATGACTCCCCTGATAGTTTTAAGTAGAAGCTAATAAAAATATGTGAAATTTTACAGGTATTTATAATCCCAGTAAAAAATGAACTAACTTTTAATACTGTGATGCATCAGAAAATTTGCAATGAAAGTTCAGGATTAAATTTATAAGCATTGTGGATGTATGTGCAGTATTGACTTCATTGTTTCAATAACTCAATCTTCAACACTAAAACTTAACATATTGTATTCTCACGTGCCTGTCTTGCATCCGACACAGTAATGTAACAATAATATTTTTTCTAATTAACCTACGAAATATAATGAATGACACAAAATACAAACAGCATTTGCGGAGTTGCTTCTTACAACTGTTTGTTGTGATCTGTCCTTGCATTGTTTTTGAAAATAGGTATTACGCACATTTTAGTTGATCTAAATCAGAATATTTGTGGGTTTCCACTATAATGGTAAGAAAACTACTTATTCTTGTTCAATAATTACAGAACTAGTTACAGAACAATTATTCTTGTTCAATAAATAACAAACTAGTTTTCTCTAGATCTACCTTTGTTTTACTATAATCTAATGCATTGAACTGTGTTTCTCGTTTTCCTTAATCTTGTCTTTTCTTCATTTTCAACCGGGATCATGAGCATACATTACTTAAAACGAACGTCACTGTCGTAAAATACTATGTACTAGGGGGCCTGCCCCCTGCTCGCTAAGGCTCGCCAACCCCCGGAGGATTAATCCTCATTGGTTCGCTGCTCGAACATATGCTCGCTTCGCTCGCCTCAATGAAGACATGTGTCCTAGCAGAAGGGATTGTTTACAAAATATGTTACCAAAAAAATGTTTCTCAAATCTAAATTTGCTGTATTACAGAAAAAATATATACAGTATCTCTAAAATCAGAATTTAAATGAAAACTTTGTCCAAATTTTGACTCGAAATGTGAGCGTTGCTTTGGAAATTGAATGCCCAGCATGTTGTTTGTGTGTACATTTTCCCAGCACTCAAACGACACACACTTTTTCATTGAGTTTGTTGCCGAAAGTTGTAGTGCAAGCGTCTTGTTGAACTATAATTGTTGGTCCTGAAAAGGACCGTTTTTTAAATGGCCCTGAAAAGATCCTCCGCTTTCTTTGATTTATATTATAAACTAACTGCAACAGCTCATTAAAATTTCCTTTTTTTTCAATAAAATTTCATCCGATAACGCTATAAATTCAATCGATGCGCGAGACTTCGCGATAAACAAACAATCGTACAGTATTGCCAAAACGCGATTACAAATAACGTCTTTTTTGCGTGCCACGTAAGAGAATTATATATATAGATTTTGATGAATATAGTATTGCCCACATAATACCCGATTCATACTTCCTCAAAGACAAATGAATGAAACTTTTGACTGACAAAATTCTTTCCAATGGCGGTGCATTTAAACGTTCCTCATCAGGGCCTAACGAAGGAGGAATTGTGAATTACCTGTTGCACCACGATGGTGGGTTCACGTTTCTCTTCACATGCATGCCACACATTCATGCCCGAACTGCTTCTTAACATCGAGGTTTTATTCACTCCGAACAAATTATCATGAAAATAAAGCAGTGTGATTTTTAACAATGCAGGTTACTCACATGCAACTCTGTCCCCCATCTTGAGTCCACTTTTGCGAAACGCTGCAGCGTAAAGCTCGACTTCGTCATACATTTCTGCATAAGTAACGTGTTCTTCGTTGTCTTCCTCATCTGCAATCAAAGATACACAATTTTTATAGAATGCCAACATTAATAAAACTATATGCGAATGCATGAATCAATTAACATAAAAGCACACACGATCAATTGAATACCATCTTTACTTTAGCTCTTGGAAACATACCACAGGGGCACCGGAACCCAGACACAGGTTAGATGACCGACAAATTAGAATACACTACCTTACAATAATGGACCGAGCGACAGCGGATTTGCACGGTTTAAAGGAGGATTTGTGGTACGGTTTAAAGGAGACCCGAACCCCAAATTTCGAAAAATAATTTTCAAAAAGTGTTTTTGGTTTATTAGATAAAACGATGCATCAGATATTTAAGAACAAATGGACAAAATTTCAGAGTCGAAGGAAATTGCTAACTGCTTTTTAACTTTTATTTGACCTTCCAACTACATGATCGACTGCCAGCCATTGGCTTAGGCTTCCGTAAAAACCTCCATTTATGCAACATTATACCAACGACTATCCCAAACATTTTAAATACTCTTAAGGTGTAGACTCCTGGTTTTTCTATCAATCGGCGAAAGCTTAAGGACAAAATCCAGGTCCTCATGTAACACATGTGGTGACGCCATTAAAGGAAACACATTGAAAGAATAGAGCTAAATTTCGTCGCATGCGTATCAATACAAAAAAAAGGCTCGTTTACAGAAGAAGAAAAAATAGCTGTTGAAAAAAAGGTGTGGTTTTCCAGTGGTGGTTTACTTTAAAATAGTATGGACATTTTGAACAATCAGGTTCTTACGCTCTGTCAATTTTATGGAACGGACGAATATTACATCCAGGACGACAACGCTACATGTCAAGTTGCAGCCTGTCAAATTGTGGTATCAAGATATGGACGAAAAACGGCTTCCCTGGCGGGCACTCTTCCCGAACTATAAACCCCAAAGAACATTTGTGGAACGCGTGAGAGCGACGCTTACGGACCAGGGAACCACGTCCGAAATCTACAGCCGAGTTAGCGACATTCTTGCAGTAAAAATGGACACGAATATCCATAGCTGTGTATCAAAACCTTATTGAAAATATGCCCATAAGGGTTGCTAGTGTAATAGCAGCACGCGTGGGAGACCATCTCTCTACTAAAGCATGTATTATTTCCCATATACCTCGTTATTTAAATCTTGCAGACCGGTCCATTATTATAGGGTAGTATATTTCATATACTCTACGTTGTCTCGTAGAGGTAACGTTTAAAATATCGATTACATTACGCTTAGAGATTCATCACATCAGAAATGTCAAATGCACTAAATGAAAGCAACCTCTGTGGAACTATACGGATTTTCTAAAGGTGTTAATTCTAATGGTGGTTGTCTCGACGAAGTATAAAGTCATTACTAAAACTGACCAGATCTTGATGGACGAGATATCTCTAGTCATTAGAAAATCTGACCAGATATTGATCTTGTCATGTAAACAACCTGCGATAATCTATTCATATTGCAAAATTTTAGACTTTGATGGACCAGATATCGCGTCATTAGCAAGATTAGTCTGATCCTAATAAGAGATCTCGTCCAAACCACTGGGAGTGTTAACGTATACCTTCCAAAAGAATTTTCTACCATTTTGCTTTCCAAACTTGTTTAGCTTTGTTATTATACATGCTACTGAAAGGCAAAAGCTTTCGAATTTGGGAAACATACTGCCACATTACAGTACAAATACTTCTCACATTTACCTGGAACCCTCTCCAATACCACAGTACTTGCTGACAGTTGCTTTATTATAAAGTAGTCAATAGTTCGGAACGGATTGTTTTCTTTTAAATAAAAATTAATCGGTAGTTTATTTAAGAAAATCACAATAATTTAGGGGTATTTAATTAAAATATGCAGCATTTAATCTTCATATCTACATGTATACAGGGCTGTAGTGGAGGGTATACGCCGTATACCCTCTGGTTTTTTCCAGCAAATTCCGTATACCCTCTGCGTTTTCTTAAACACTGCGTACACGCTTTGCTTTTCCTAAAAAAACTTGGGGGCTCCGCCCCCTGCTCGCTTACGCTCGCCAAACGTTGGTTAGCAAATAGTCCAGATTTTGGACAAATCGGGATTTCGGAATACGAATTTGGGACTTTGTACTCTAAATGCTAAAAGAAATTATTTGGAAAAAACTAAATGTTTTGCTTCAGCTACAAGTATATATTAAATACATTACATAGGATGTGTCACACAAACATATATTAATATCCTCAAACAATAAATATGAAATAAAACAACTTTAAATGTTTTTTGAATCTTTGATCTTTTATGGTGTTGCCATTCTAAGGAAAACAATACTAATTAACTGTCATTAAATTGATTTTTAAATGTTATAGACTGGATTTTAAAATTCGGGCCTCGTACAAAAATTGCAAAAAATTCGGACTACCAGTGTGCCAAATCCCACGACTCTAAGAGCCATAGATTCGTCATGAACATAAACATAACAAACAGTCAAACACTTCCCTTTATAATAGTAGAGATGTATTTGCGTGTGTGTACATATTTTTTCCCCCTCGTAGAAAGTGTAAGTAGTAAGTACATGTTTCACTATGGAAAAAATTCTACGGGCGCTCGTGGTATACCCTGTTTTTTTTACGACTACAGCACTGCATGTATATAACCTTTCCTTTCGATTCCAAGCTCCTCAGAAATACGAGCTCAAGATGTGCACTATAGAAAAATACATAAAGGGTGAATTACTGGAAAAACGTGTCTTATTATCTATAGTAGGCGATTAATGCGATTATTGCAGGTAATTACACATTTAAACCTCAGACATCAGTACATGAATGCGTACTGAATATTTATTATCTGTATTATCGCAGAACGGAGTTCGCTGGTCTTTTCGACCGAGATCTTGGTTTTCAATCTCAAATGTCCTTCATCGCTTTTTTAGATAATACTAGCCACTCCGTGGCTATCCCGGCTTTGCCCGTGCCAGTTGCTTTTGTGGGTTTGCTTCGAAATCTAAATGGGAATTTGTAGCCTATTGGATAACAGCCATTGCCCATGACAGTTCTTTTGTTGGGGGTGATATTGCCCGGCCTATTGGTTTGCTTCGCAAGCCAAAATATACAAATATTTAATTATAAAATATTTATTTAAAAAAAATCAAACGTATAAGGTATCTATCTGGTGTAAAATTTTCCGCAGGATTCAAATCCGTTAAAAAATTTTATTCTATTTTTAACACTCGCTGAGATAGAAAAAAAAAGGACTGAAGAACGCCAGTGATAGCTTTAATAATTTCTTTTGTTTCACTCGAATCAGTTTCTCAGGAAATCAAAATGAATGAATCTCGAATGAAACGAAGGTCATTTGAATCTGTTCACTACCATTCAAGACGGAAGGTGAAAAACCTCGGCATTGTTCCAAAGGCTGACGTGAGGGAGAAAAGTCTAAACTTTGATGCTTCTTCATTTCCGGAACGAATAAAGAACGGTGAAAAAACTATTAAATTCATTAAAAAAATTCTAGATTGAATTTTAAAATTCGCCGCGACCACAAAATGCAAAAAATTCGGACTACCTGTGTGCCAAATTCCATTACTGTAAGTGCCATAGATACACCAGGACTTTGCAGGAAAGAAACAAACACTTCATTTTATAATAGTAGAGAAATAGAACCTTAAGTGAATTTGTAAGTTTCATTTTTGGCCGCATAAATATATTGGTTTTCATTTAAATTCAATGAAGAACCAAGACAGATAAATGACTTCTGAAGAAAAGCGTGGAAAGGAAATTCTGGAGATATTTTTCAAAGTAAAAAATGTATGGTGCGGATTGTATTGCACTCTTTGTTCGTATAAAAAGTGGAACACATTTTTATACTCTCAAGTTATTTTTCATTACTAAATTTGTAATATCGTCATTCAAAGGGCAAAAATTCGTATGTAAAAAATTCATTTTTTCTTTTATTATTGCAAAATGTGGCATTTTGTGATTTTCACCTGGTGACAAAATCCCTTACGTCATCAGCTGATCCAATAACAGTTACAACCAAATGTATATAATTGAATCAAATCATAAGGAAAACTATTGTTTTTTGCTCTCCAGAAAAATTCTGATTTTAGACATACGACCTTTTGCACTTAGAGTTACGATATACTTTCTGCAGACATCCTTGATATAAAATCATTCAGATGTCGGAAAATACTCGATACAGATCAGAGGCTTTTTCTCTCAAGCTGAATGTAGATGGAGCTAGCGTTTCTGCTGCTAAACGTGTTTCCTGTACGTATTCCGAATGGGACGTCACTTGGAATGATTCAACATCGAATGCCTTCGAATGATTTCAACACGCCAATAAAAAAAAACCACTTGACTTCTGAACTTGTTAACGATAGTTAATTGATCAACGCCAATTAGATTAAATACCAAACGACGCTGGTAACTACATTTAAAGGTAACTCTGGGATGAATCATGCAAGAACGTTCGGGTGGCGGAAGTAAAATCTTAAAATACTTTGCGTGTCTGAAATATTGAAAATCCTTCTCACACAATGCCTCATTATTATAGATTGTGTTTCCACATAAAGGCAGATGGTAGATAGTTAATTTTCTCCCGACTAGAGCAGTACAACAGGCTATTGGCGATAGTCGGGGGTAAGTGATGGCAGAAACACAGAACTGTGGTATGACAAAATTATGGATTATTCAAAAGCGAATGGTATTTGTAATGCCTACACAGTACCGAAATATACATGGTTTTTAAGAAAGATTTAGCCATTTGAGAGAGAGAGAACAAATGTTTAGAGATTTTAATGGAATTTTGACCAATCAACTATCATATCTTCATGTCGGGCAAAAAGAATCTGATTTTTGATTGGGCCAAAGGGAGTCAAATTGCATGGTTAATTAAAAAATAGTGCATGCTTAAAACCAAACTAAAAGAATTTACGAATCTGAATTCAATTATTGGCATCATGGGAGGCTTCTTTTTCTTCCTAAATATTTGCGAGAAGTGAAATATTCAGCTTTCGATTCTAAGCAATTTTTGTGCCATTGGCATCATGGGAGGCTTCTTTTTCTTCCTAAATATTTGCGAGAAGTGAAATATTCAGCTTACGATTCTAAGCAATTTTTGTGCCATTGGCATCATGGGAGGCTTCTTTTTCTTCCTAAATATTTGCGAGAAGTGAAATATTCAGCTTACGATTCTAAGCAATTTTTGTGCCATTGGCATCATGGGAGGCTTCTTTTTCTTCCTAAATATTTGCGAGAAGTGAAATATTCAGCTTACGATTCTAAGCAATTTTTGTGCCATTGGCATCATGGGAGGCTTCTTTTTCTTCCTAAATATTTGCGAGAAGTGAAATATTCAGCTTACGATTCTAAGCAATTTTTTGCCTTGGCACGAAAGATATATAAATTCGTAATTCATTCTTTGGAATTTTTATTGACGACGTGCTGAAATTGTATCCCAGAAGCAAACCAAGTGACTCCGCATCCGGAATACATAAAGGAAACACTCTTCGCCTCAAAGACACTACCGACACCTACATTTCGCATGACAGAAAATGGCTCAAACTATAAATCGTTCTTTGAATGAGATATTTCGGAAGCTGAAGTTAAAGCTTCGATAATCTTACAATGACAATTTAAATTCCAACAGATAAACCCACATCAAGGGGATTACAAAGTATCAAGACAGTTCAGGCGTAAGTTTGAAGACAGGAACCCTAAATCACGCGATGAGCGTGAGAACAAAATAAAGCCGGAGGTCTTCTCAACTGCGATTGGCGTACTTGCAAACGAGTCGTTTTCTTCCCAAAATGACCTTAACCGAAACCGTCCGTCTTTAGTCTCGAATGGGCCGTTATATAAGAACAAGGATAATTGGGATGAAGGTAAAAGTTATGTAAAAGGCCATAGATCAGAACTTTTTCTTCGGCTATGAAATATCACAACTGACCTTCGGAAGTTTCTTCTTCAGCTGTTAGCGCACGTTTTGCATCTTGGGAGTAAACAGTGTTTACACGTTGCCCGGTGTCCTTGTAAGGACATAATTAGCATTAGAATCGCGAAGACGACAGGGGGTTTCAAACACTGCCGCGCTCTTATTGTTTTATATTCAGCAGACCTCCTAAAGGTTGTAAAAAAGGATTAACGTAAAACTTGTAGTGATCGATACGCCAAGATATTTGCATCGACTGTAACGCAACCAAGGCAATCTTTCCAAAGATAAATTTCGCAAAGAATTCGCGTTGTGATATTTTTTTCAATTCTTGTTTCATATCAGAATATATTTAACCCTTCAATTGGTTTTGACGAGATATCTCGTCCATCGAGATAGGAACTAATTTGCTAATGATTCCATCATCATGATATTGCCGAATTTTGAATGACGAGATCAAGATCTGGTCAGTTCTTTTAGTAACAAAATATTTTGTCAGTCAATATCTGGTCAATTTGTTTAGTAACGAAATATCTCGTCTATCAAGATCTGGTCAATTTCTTTAGTAACGAAATATCTCGTCTATCAAGATCTGGTCAATTTCTTTAGTAACGAAATATCTCGTCTATCAAGATTTGGTCAATTTCTTTAGTAACGAAATATCTCGTCTATCAAGATCTGGTCAATTTCTTCAGTAACGAAATATCTCGTCTGTCAAGTTCTGGTCAATTTCTTTAGTAACGAAATATCTCGTCTATCAAGATTTGGTCAATTTCTTTAGTAACGAAATATCTCGTCTGTCAAGATCTGGTCAATTTCTTTAGAAACGAAATATCTCGTCTGTCAAGATCTGGTCAATTTCTTTAGAAACGAAATATCTCGTCTATCAAGATTTGGTCAATTTCTTTAGTAACGAAATATCTCGTCTGTCAAGTTCTGGTCAATTTCTTTAGTAACGAAATATCTCGCCTGTCAAGATCTGGTAAGTTTTTCAAATGACGTGAAATCTCGTCGAGACAACCACCAGGAGGATCAACACTTTTAGAACATCTGTAGTGTTCTTGAAATAGTTCCATAGAGGTTGCTTTCATTTCATGCATTTAACACATTTCTGATTTGATTAATCTTTATGATCGTAATGAATTGTGGTTGGTTAGGTTTCATGGTACAGGTTTCGCCAAGTTGTACCAAACACAAAACGTTAATTAGTGGGTATACCCACAATATGAATTGTGATGAAAAAAATAAATTTTTTTTTATTGAACACAAAAGCAAACTTATGCACCACAGAAGTTACAGAACTTCTTTTAAACTTTGAAATGAGGTATTAAATGCATTTCTTAATTAAAATTTTTTTTCTCTCCAAGAAAACCCTAGTATACAAACTAGTGTTACTAGCTTTTATTCAATAAAAATGTGCATTTAATCGTTTTCAATTTTCGAAACTCAAAATCAGTTTTTAAAGCATAGTTTTTTTAAGGATACGACCTTTTTATTTCAACATATTTAATGATTGCTACGGCCGCTAAAACAGAACTAATTGATGGATGTACAAGCTGATTTTTTTTTTAACTGACGCTTTTCAGAGCCACCTGTAGTTCGATCTAACAACCGAAATGGCACCAAACTCGGTATGGAGGATATAATAACACATGAAGTAGGATTCCATGAAAAAAAATTAGTTCCAAAAATCGCCGATAGGGGTATTTATGGCGCTGTACAAACTAATGTTCTGATTAAGATAATACAGCTTCACCAGAAATGCGCGTTCTGGTAATGTGAGTCGCATATTCACTTGGTCTGGCACACTTCAGCTAAGAATATTTTTCGGAGCTGTCTACATGTTTTTATAGCCCAAATCATTGTTGCCGTTTGTCGCATACGAAAGCATAAATTTGCATTTTGATTTGATACCCGTGTTTTATGCTAATTGTCGGTTTAGTAAGCTACAACAGCGCCATAAATACCACTATCGGCGATTTTTTTTTAACTAATTTTTTTTCCGCGAAATCCATCTTCCCATGTTATCATTAGTCTCCATACCGAGTTTGGTGCCGTTTCGGTTGTTAGATCGAACTACAGGTGTCTCTGAATAAAGTCAGTTTTAAAAAAAAATCACCTTGTATATACTATAAATAATCTGTTTAAAATCCACAAATTACGTGACAAAACATGTGGAGCGGAAATTAATACAAGATTCGAATAAATTAATCTCAATATTTAAGTTGAAACAAATAAGGATTAATAATTCTTGTTATACAACTGTGATAGTAACATGTCTCTTATGACCAAATTCTTTTAAATTATTCACATCGCATTCAAAGATTCCATGATAACGCTAATCTTGCACCACACGAAAAAGCATTTAAAGTTAGCAGAATGCAGGAACGATCCAAAATATTTACATACAGATGGCTTAGTTCCATAAAATTGAAGCATGGCCAAATATGTCCCTTGCTTCATAAAGCCTAACAAACAATGAAATTTTTCCAAGAGCTCCATCTCTTGCTTTTCCTAAACTTCAAACGAATTACATCACGCGTCACATCATTGATTTGTGTTTCAAACAACGTCACACGATTTTTGAAAACCAAAATAATTCAAAATTCCCTCATAACACCTGTTACCAATCTTCTAGCAAAGTCTGTTCCTTAAATGGCTCGAATATTGTTCAATAAAATCTAATTGTGTAATTTTTCTTGTGTGTTGCTTGAAGTATTAAAAAATTAATCTATAGACCAATGAAAACTGACCCAGTTGTCCATTTTATGGGCGAGGATAACAGCTATCTCGTAAATTCATGGAATTATCAGGTTACTATAATGTTCAAGGCGAGCTTTAAACTGGAGCAGTGATTACACGTCTTAAGCACCCCGCCCAACACGAAATGAAGAAATCTGGATCACAAAATTTTTTTTGTTTGTGAAAGTGAGGACTGATGAGCTAAATAAGCACAAGACCAAACTTATGTCTTGCAGTACCATGCTCAAATCGTTTTCAAGATTTATCTCATTCCTGGTACCATCATTTAAATTGTGTGTGTGTGTCATAGTAAAATATTTTATGCTTATATACTATGGAATTTATGAAATTACTTTATGCTGATATACTTTGGAATGCGTATTGAATTTCCATCAATTGATAAGAACAATTAAGAGAACAGTTTCTTAATTGTTCTTATCAATTCATGGCAATTCCGTTACATATATTTCATATCTCATTTAGCACTTATCCGAGGTATCTCGACCGTCAAGGTCCGACTGATTTTGCTGATAGCGAGACATTTCGTCAACAAGACAGAGCCGATTTTTTATGACAACGTGATCAAGGTCCTGTCAGTTTTGGCCTAATGACGAGATATCTCGTCTAATAAGATCTGCTGATGATTTTGCCAATGATACTGTATCGAGACAACCAACAGAAGGGTTAAATTTATTTACAATGAATATGAGCATCGATTTGCACATTTCATACGTCCAAACGAAATAAAATTACCCACAAATATAAAACGCCATTTTGTTTACTCACATTTTTCAAATGTACTCGTAGTGGTGTTAACCCTTCTTTCTAATGACAAGATATCTTCTCATTAGAAAAATTGTCCAGATCTTGATAGACGGACGAGTTGTATTGTAAAAAAAAATTGGCCCGATCTTGATCAAAAATCGGTAATGTCTTGAAGACGAGATATCGTGTCTTTTGTAGCCAAACTGCAACATTTTCAAAATAAAGGTTAAATTTGAAGGTTAAACTTCCGTGGTATAACAGACAATTACTTATTGCACGCAATCAATACAACAAGCATGTACCACTGCATAGGAAAGGTTGTTTTAATGCGCTGGCTTGACCTTCACTCGCATAAACGAAGGAAACGAAATAAAGAATGCACGTGCAAACACCGTGGAATGCAACGAAGCCCATTCCATCCAAAGTTTGGCCAAAGGTCCCACTTCTTCAAAGGCAACGGATGCAAAATCCGTTGATGTATAAATGTGTATCACGTAGAGAACGCGAAAACAAATCTTTTAAATGAGCTTTTTATGCGACACTTGGAGATACATGTCCTTATGTGGATGACCCGTGTTTTACCTTTCCATTTTTGTGGCGCCAGACAGTTGGCAGTTGAATTACGTCGCTCTGGAACAACACAACGGACTATTGGTTACGGTACTAGATCAATCCCGATGAAAAATATCCGAAGGCAATTCATCGCATTTTTGTGACATTGTCAGGGGATGAGGTCAACAATCTGATCTGGCACCCCACTCTCTAAGCTTTCACACCACTGCGTTTTTGCAGTAGGATGCTTTGTTCAAAATGTGATAACTCCACAATGAATTCACCTGTGATAACTATTTTTGCATCATCGTGATCTATATAATACAGTGAATGTTTCGAGCCTCTGAGTATTTAGTCAAGAAATAGATTTTTAAATATTGAAATTCCTGAAAAAAATGTTGCTTCATACGCCTTAATTTAAAAAAAATTGTAAAAAAAAAAAAACCTATTTCTTCTAGCAACTTGATGGAAGTTCAAAACATGAATAATATTAGAAATAATTTCTAACAGGAATAGTCTTTCTCAGCAAATTGGAATTTGAGATATGTTTCAAAAAACATGCTACTGTCGTAATCAAACAATTATTTGCAAAGTCCGAGTTTTTCTCCCCGAAATGAATTTAAGAATACACCAATTACCTGTGATACAAAAAAAATGGATTGTTCAAGTCGAAATTTAAAAAAAATCTTTTAATGTATACGTACACCTTTATTTTAAAAAACTATCGCTTTGTCCGCGTTCCTTACAAATTCCAAATTTACAAATTCCGCGTGGCTTATAGGCGGTCATGGGATCTCAAACCTTTGAGGTCATCCTTTCCGCAGGATAGCAAAGAAAAACGACCTTGACTCTGACTTCAGTGTACCAAATGAGAAATATGAAACAATGCTCTCATAGTTCTCTTTTGACTACCCTTCGATCTTTCTTCAGAAAGCGGTCACGGACAACTTAAAAAGAAAAATCCTCAAGTTCCAAGACAACTGTCCGTGAATTCGTTCTAAAAGCATGCCCTCGGTCCTTATGATACATGATACCGGTTTACGAACTTGTAATCAAACAGTGTACCGGTTTCCAGGTTGCACATTTTTCACTCTACTATTCATGCCTCCTCCCCAAAAAATTAGGACAGCCATCATGGAAAACACGAGATATGATCTCATTAAATTCCAATTTCTATCTAATCTGCTAGGTACAAAGAATGTGAAGGGTACAGTAACTGGCTTAATTTCATACCACTCGCCGGAAACCTTGTAAATTTTTAAACATTTAGGTGTGTTGTTGACTGATCCAAACGCAAGCCTGATTCGCAATTCTTTACTTTAAAGCGCTGTATGGCGGTTTGTTAGTACCAAACGACAGTTTTGCGTAAGTAATGAAATCATGTAGACATAACATCAGAATGGATTAAACTTGCTCTACTTAAGCATATTTACAACTCCACAAAATAGCTTATTTACATCAACAAGAATTTAATGCAATTCCAGTCAGAGCGTCCGAAGCCTGGAGGCAGAAAGCTAGAATGAATCTAGACGAACGTTAGTTCGTTCTTTCTTTGTATACTTAATTCTTGCATGTGCGTAGCTTGCATTTTTGCATGTACGAACTTCTGAAGTTTCGATCGGAATGTCAGAACACAGTGTCATTGGTGGTAAATTTGGAGGCGATTCCGAAGAATCAAGTATCTGACGTTAGCGCATGTTTGTTTTACTTTGCAGGTTTGAGTTGTTACCTGGATGTTGTCTCCTCTACAGCTTAAATATCTAGATTTCGCGCTTCATACTTAATATTGGCTTTAAAAATCCAAGTGGTTTCAACAAAATATCTCATCCATCAAGATATGACGAATTTTGCTACCAACACGATATCTCGTCACATCAGGATATTTTCATTTTTTGATATGTACTCGTATTACTTACCAATGCAAATCATAGCCAAGTCCCCATTTCTGTACCTCAAGATGTTTTCTGTATAGTTCAATCGTGCTCCACTAAACCAGTCAATGTCCACAAATCCCTTTCCATTCTTCACAATCTGAAAAAATTGCTAAGTTAGAAAAAGTAATTCTCAAGTGGCTCAAACTCTTTTACGAGTGAAATAATATGTAAGGAATCCTCAGAAACGACGCGAATATCTTACATGCTCTTGCATATTCTGTCTATAAAGAGAAGAGAGTTAGTTACACATACGCATGTCAGTCTACCGTATGTCACTACGTATCCATCCAGCATATGGCCTGCCCATGCCTCGTTGCCGATACTAGTAACTTTCAGTAGACAACTATGCACAAATTTATACACTGAATAAAATTCTTTTATTTTAGATTTTTAGTAATTCATGACATTTAGATTTATCTACAGTCTTAGTTATCAGTAATTTTGGCTAAATTAATCTTCCGTACAATTGTTTTACAACATTCATAACATGTACTTCTCCTTTCCCTGTTCGTTGACAATAGCTAAAAATATCAGCAAATACTCAAAATAACAAAATTTGACAATGGAAAAATTTTACACACATTGATGTTTAAAAAAGTAAGCCATGTCTACCTTTTTCACACTTCAGAATATACTACTTACAATTCATATAAAAGCTTTTTCCTGAAAGCTTCGAATCCAATAAAGTGAAGTGTTTAGTTTATTAGTGCTATTAACATGAGATACAATACTTTATGCAATGCAGTTTAATAGTTAAGATAAGATTTCAGCAGTTGCCTACTTTATCAAAAGGACTAATTTGTTGGGATGTTATTTTATTGGTTATAATGGATTTCTTATTCGCTATATATTGAAACACTAATTTTAAATTTTCATTAAATGCTACTGGAGAATTAATTTACTTGATCCTTTGTTATCAGATATGTATACACTTTTCTAAAAGTTTCTCATACGTCCATGATCAACCAATCAATGTGTCCTGAAATTACCTGTGGATCATATCCTCAATAAGAACAAGCTCCAGATAGGAGAACTTATTCTGGACAGCTGCTCGGAAGGTAGATAATTTAATTAACGTCGCACTAGAGCAACACAACGTGAGATTGCCTACGGTTCGGGATCAAGGTTCGACGACAACGCCTCATAATTTTGATCAACGGTCAGATGACGAGGTCGATACCTGAACTCGCATCCAACTTTCCAAACTTCCACACCACGCCAACATGAAGACATTTGAGGCCATAGATTAACGAGCACCAGCCTCAAAGTACCGACAATCTGGTTGGATCTAGTTTCGAATCCGCTAGTCATCCAACCGGATTAGGTCCTATACACACAAAGGAAAAATACAGGACGAGGCACAACACACGGTACCACTCGTAGGTGGCATCCACTAGTTAACTGTCCATCTTTGCTAGTGTAAGCAGTTGATAGTCGCAAGTCTTGTGGCTTCAAAGTTATTGTGTATGAAACAAATGCCATGCACTTGACTTTACGTCATTTACAATCTGGCATAGCACAGTACCTGTACTATTACTTAAATCATTAAGTGCAGTTCACGTGTCCAAGCTTGTTGTCAAAGTTATTGTTATACTGTACAATTTTATTTTCGAAATACACAAATATTTCCCAACACCAATCAAATACGTTTCGAGACAGCAAACAACCATATTGAATCTGTCTCTAAAAATTCCAGACCACTGAAAACTCCAATATTTTCTGCAAAATACCAACATGCATGTTTCCAATCGACATCACGACGACAGATAGTACAATACCTCGTGGCACACATACTAGATACCTTATTGGGTTTACTGTCGGCCCACAGAAGACCCGCCAGACACGAATAAAATGCTTTAGCCATCAGACCACGGGGTTGAAGCGAAGACCTATAAATCTGGAATCAAATACACCTGGGTTTTAATCGCATTGAAATGATTCGAGTTTATCCTTAGATTTTCCATAGTCCATAGTGTACCGCTAGTTCTAAATAAGCGTAAATCTATATCAAATAGACTAAATCTCATCCATAATCTACTTGTTTAATTTTCTTTTCTTCCTCTTGCTCTCTATGAATTCCTTCTTGATAATTGTTAAACATTTCATGTTAGTTTTTATTGTAATAAAAAATTATTTTAGCATAGAGAGAAGGAAGTGAGCATTAGTATACTACTATTAGTTGAGAAGTATTTTTGTTAAAATAAATGTGCTATCAAAAAAAGCTTAAAGAATAAAAAGTACTGAAAAAGTTAAATAAAAAGATAAATGGTTTTGTAAAAGATAAAAAGTATAAATAAAAAGCTAACGAAACATAACTATTCGAAAGTAATCTTAGAATCTTTTGCACAATATATCCGTTGGCTTAGAACAGACTCATTAACTATGAAAAAAAAAATTACCTAACAGCACTTCAATAACCATTAGTTTTCAAGTTAAAATATACATAAATTATAGGCATCTTAATTTAACGTATCTCTTCTAAGCAGATTACAATCAAACCATTATTTCTCATCATAAAAAGAAGGATTTAGTCTCCGAAAAAACGTTAGCTTACGAGTTTCTGCTATAAGCCAACGGTATTTGAACGTATTACTTAAAGCAATATTTTAAGTTTATAAGAATATAAAAGTATAGATTTCATGAGTGATAAAAGTACTAATATACTTATTAATATGTAATTTTAATCGAAATAATCTGAAGTAACTAATAATATTTAAGTAAGTTCAAATCAAGTAAAAGAAAATTAGAAATTCCATTATTTATTTTATAATTAAAAAAATCTGAAAAAGAGAAGCATGTGATAGTTAGAAAGTAAAGAAAAGAAAGAACAAGAATTTAATATACGAGGTTTCATACATATCACCTTTTCTAGAAAAGTGATGATTTAGAATGCTTATTTCATTTTTAGATAATATGAACTGATTCTATCCAACTCGACGGCATAGAACTTCTTCCAAAAAGCAGGAACTTTTTTAATTGATGGAACGAAATTCTTCAAATTGATTAAGTAAAATACGATGAAATGTTTTCTGTCTTCTTTTGCTTGTTCTATAAAATTCACTTTGATTTGGGTCATAATTCTTGAGGTTATTTTTCACGTGTTGTAAAGTAACATACGGGACAATCAGCCGAATTTAATCATAAAAATAGCTATCTTTATTGTTCTCAATCAATGAAAAACATTTCTTAACTCTACTAGTGATTGTCTCAGCGAGATATCTCGTCATTAGGAAAGTATTGACCAGATCTGGACGTGAAAACTCGTCATCAGAAAAGTGAACAGCTCGTCATCAAAAAAGAGTGAATATCTTGATTACGAGGTATATCGTCATTTATCACTATTGATCATACATACAATTGGTTACAATTTATCAGTTCGTGAAAGAGGAGATTTCTCAACTTAACCCTAAACGTTATTTAGACAACTCCCCATCAAGTAAGCTTACCTCTAGTTTTTTTTATTTCTCAATTTTTTTTTCTGTACCAAAAGCTAATCACGCATAGGATACTTCTGGTACAGGTGTTTTGTTATAATTTTACTAATCCTTTTAAAGAAATCCTTATTTAAGAGAGGCATGAAAATATAATTATTGAAGTTCAAGAAATACAAGGGTATATAGCTCAAGCTTTCTTTAATAGTACTTACAGCCCTTTTTTGTAAAATTCTGACTTATTTAGTTCAATTTTGCCAACAGAATCGAAACCAACCTTGAGTTTACTATGCTTACTCTTAACCTTTAGACTATGGCCGGCATAGAAGTTGCGCCAAGAAAGAATTTAGACTACGACCAATACAGCAGTTGTAGGTACTTAAGAATTGCGCTTGTTATAAATATATCCTTAGTCAAAAGGTTAAGCCCCTCTTTATTTCTCTTTCAAACAAACTGCAGTGACTACGTCCTTGAAATGACCCAGTGAAAACCTCAACACGATTACGCAACTTTTTCCCCCTTATAAAACTACCTGTTCACCACTTATCATTCCCAAGTTAGTTAAATGTTATTTCTGACTTTATAACGAGTCCTAAACCTTGACCTTCGGGGTTTCTTGGAACTCAAGAGACCTTGGAAAGGGCAAAAGTAGTGACGTTTGTGGAGTTAAGACGCCCCTTATACCCGTTGTTGCCAGCAGGAAAGTGGATTTTAGGAGAGATGATATCCGTGCAAAAATCCGATGAAGGGGCGTTCTGAGTATCCCGACTAAATGGGTGGATCGTTTCCAATGATAAGCGTAGCGGTGAGATTTTTCCTTGTCTAAAATAACCTAGATAGGAAGCATCCGCCGACTTTCCGGTATCAGAATGACATATCTTCCTTTTTTGCTTTCGGTGATGGGAAGAATGAATGTACCAATCATGATTTATAAATTACTTTTTATTTGTGAAGTGTGATTAAATGGTATTGGAAAGACAAATAAAAGTACTTTCGCGCCAATTGGTGATGTAATGATCCTTAAGTGGTATTGGGAATTAGGTACCATAGTTACGTAGGTGATTGGTCGTAATCTACAAGGGGTGTAGAGGGCCCAACAGATGAGACGGGGATTGGTACCAGAGTATCGAGGCCAGAGGTCTTAATGGGTATTTTAAGGTCTTTTTGTGTGGACCGAAAAGCTAATAGTTTTAAATGTGCTATCAGATTACAGAGTTCAGACATTTCAACATTCTTTTCATTGGGCTTATACTAGTGATGCGACATCGACAGCAAAACATCGATGTTGATAAATCGCCCCAAAACATCGATGTTTTTAAAATTCAATGTATTTAAGCTTTTTTACCCATTTCTTAAAATTGGTTTAGCAACTAGTGATGCGACATCGGCTCCAATACATCGATGTTTTTTTTATAAACATCGTTAAAAAATTAAAACATTGATGTTGATAATACATCACCCCTAGAAACATCGATGTTTTTAAAATTCAGTGTATTTAAGCTTTTTTACCCATTTCTTAAAACTAGTTTAGCATCTAGTGATGCAACATAGACAGCAAAACATCGTTGTTTAAAATTAAAACATCGATGTTGATAATATATCTCCCCCAAACCATCGATGTTTTTAAAATTCAGTGTATTTAAACTCTCCCCCCCCCCCATTTCTTAAAACTGGTTTAGCAACTAGTGATGCGACATCGGCTCCAAAACATCGATGCTTTTTTTATAAAACATTGATGTTTTGAAAACATCGACATCGATGTCGCATCCCTACTTTTCAGACCCTTCACCCTTGGCCACTTTGGTCTAAAAGTATGTTCAATTTGCTGATTATGAAAATTATGCTTCTTTGTTATTTTTTAAATTTTTATAACGGTATTTTTTTATTTAAAAATAAAACATCGACAAGTATAAACATCGATGTTACAAAAACATCGACCCCAATACATCATGTTAAATACATCGATGTTTTTTTTAAAAACATGGATGTTTTGAAAACATCGACATCGATGTCGCATCCCTAGCTTATACATGGAATGTATCAAGTATATAAAGCTTGGTTGTGTTGGGGGTTTCATGGCGCAAGAGCGTATTTGGTTAGACTTCTGTGTTTGACGCCGTTAAGTAAAGGGAATGCACACGAGGAAAGTTTTTACCTACACGAAAGAGTAATGCACCCATGATTAAGTAACATAATAGAACCCGAGAAGGCCGTATAAAGGAAAGAAAGTGTAATAATTTGTTAACATTGAGTACTTGCGATGTTTTTTTATTTAGCGAGGCCCGTCGTCTAAACTGGTACTCGCGATACCCGGATGTAGATGGTGAGGGAGCATTGTCTAGATATGTTGAGACGTCGCACGTACCACTTTCATCTTACACTGTTTGGCACATAATGTCCTGGAAATGTCAACGTTTTCATAGCATTTCAACAGGGTGTTAAAGGTTAAAGGACAACTCATTTCGCGGCTGGAGAAATGATTGATAGGTTTAAAACGCGCAAAGCATTTATTAGTTCAAGAGGAAGTAAAAACGTATCGAGATTGTCGTGATAATTGTGATACGAAAGGTGATGTCAGTAAAACTGTCCACCTCTAATCCAAAATCGCTTTCACGAATCTTTATTTCAGGTCATTCGAGAAAATAAATAGACGGAATTCTCAAAACCTAAACGATATTTAATAAACAAATTTTCACGAGTGAAATTAGGTCAAATTAAATATACATTCAATCTGAATGCTTTATTTGTCTTTGATATTTTAAAACTATTAAAAAACGTAACAGCTACGTCCTACACATTCAGGGTTCGTCGACTATTTGAGAACGCAATGTATAGAGGACATTTAGGAGACTTAACTACCTAAATACTTTTGCAACTGTAATATGGTTGGGCTTTTAGTTTTATAGCGCAAGGGCTATTTGTCGTTGACCAATCAACTGTCATAAATCAATTCGGAATGCATTCTTTGAAATTTCTATTGGCGTAACAAACTAGGTATTCGATAAACAAGCTAAGTAATACCACGTTCGGATTGCGTACAGGAAATCCCTTTCGCCGCTGAAGTACTACCGCCACTTACATTTAGCATAACAAAAAATGCCTTACAGGCAAATCGTATTTGTGATTAACACCCTGAAATAAATATCTTTGATTTGCAATAATTGTAATAAAAATTCAGACTTAATAAGGAAGATATCTTTGGTCTGTTTGCGTTTAAGTATCGTTTTACTTAGAAATCATTGCTCAAAAACTAACTTACTTTAATAGTGGCATTAAATAATGGTTAAACTCAAGAACGAAGTACCATCGCTAATTGGCAATAGTTATGGAATACTGTAACCCGTTGTAGTTCTATCTAAATAGCCGTTTGTCGACAAAGATTTTAGTCGCCAGTTTGGCGAGAGGCCGGAAGCGATCCCCTGAAGTTGTCTAACAATTATATTAATTTACATCGCCAGGTGGCAGATCATTTTAATTCATTCACAAATTATCCTGCATATAGATGTACAAATTACCAACTATAAACAGTGTGCTAATTTAACTAATTGCAGTTATTAGTCTAGTATTAGAGAGAAACTACGATTCAACAGTTTGTTTTGAGAAAATATATATTCTGAGCAGATGTCAAACTAGAAATATCTAGTTAATTCGACTTTTCATTGAACATTATAAAAGAAAGTATACTGACCTCTTGATATGGTTTTGAATGGATTATCCCATAAAACTTCCAGATCTCTTCCCAAAACAGATGAAAGTTTTTAATAGACCATCTATGCAAGTCCCAGTATGTCTCTAGAAAAAGAAAGTTAATAATGTATAAAGTATTTTGATAATGGATATAATAGAAATTCTGTCTTATAAATCATTAATGGAAAAATTAACAAATACATTTTTTAATACATGAAATATTTCTTCGTTTTCAAACAAATAAAATTTTATTTAAAAATTTAGTATCGCTATAAAACAAAAAGCACTAGTATATTTTTAGTATTTTTCAGTAATTAAAAATAGATAAATATTCACATCCGGGCCGGATGATCATTTTTGTAAATATAGTAGTATATCAGAATGAACTCAATTACTATTCAAAACTTGTTGAATGAATAGAGCCTTGATGACGGTAAATAGATTCTCTTTATATCAGCGGTCCATGAAAGGGATTTTCAGTGTTAACAAACAAATCAAACGAAAAGTGAAGATTTTATTTCAGCAAATCAATGGCTCTCGCATGTTACACATCGGGGTTATCTTAAAATGTAATTTACTTACTTTTGGTGTTTAATCTCATTGACCAATCAACAATCATATCAATTCGGGAATATTTATTGGCGACGTACTAAGATCTTATTCAAAAATCTTGTCAAATGTCCTCAAGCTCGAAATATGTAGAGCAAACCCGTACTACTGCACAAAAACTACAGACATTTACATTCTTACTGTCAGACAAAATGTCCATCATCTCCGTGAGATATTTTCTATGCTTACATGAAAAGAAAAAAAGAGGTTTTGTGAATTAACTAACGCTACAAAAATTCGTGGAATTCTAAACAAAAAAAAAAGTTCTCGCGGGAATGTCTTTGATTTTCCAATGTGTTTTATAACTTTCTACCGTCCAATAATATTGATATGAACTGATTTTGATGTGACTTTTTCAAATGTAGGTCATTTCTTTTTCTAGGTATGCATACATACGTAATAAAAAAATTCCTACCAACTTGTAATTAATGTCGCTGTTCCTAAGCCTAACGTGGCGGTAGATAAAAATACTCACTGATTTTGGTGTCGTATTTCTTATTGATGACAGCTTTGAACCTATCGATCTCTGTGTTCTCCACTTTCTTTTTCCAAACGACTTTCGTATCAGACGCTATCACGTCAACTAGTCCCCTCTTAACTCGAGATTCTGTAACAAAATTTATAAATAAATACAGTGGATTTAACATTGTAAATGCATGACACAAGAGGGTTTCTTCAATTGAATTATAACTTATTTTAATTGAGATCAGGATTAATGAATGAAATACTAATGATTAATGAATGGTTGTTTGAGTTTTTCATAGTGCAAGGATTAAGTCTGGCCAAGCAACACCAAGCAATGTTTTCCCGTCAAGTAAATAGTAAAATACGATGCAGTTAACTAACGTCGTACTGGGGCAACAAAACGGGCTATTGCTGACACCCGGGATCAATCCCGAGGTGAAAGATCCAAGGACATCTCGTACTTTTATACCATGATCAGATGGGTAGGTCAGACCTGAAATTGGTACCACTCTTACACACCACTCCAATATGAGGACACTTGAGGCTACGACAAACTTAACGTGCCCCAGCCCCTTGTACACGACGGTCTTTGTCTGAACCTAGTTTCAAACCCTCAACACTGCAATCTCTAATCCGTTGCCCTTCCAACTGGGCTGCCGCGGAACGTCATCAATGCAGAAGAATTTTAAAAGTTTCCAATCCACGGCCCTGGACATCTAGTATTCGGCCCCACCACATCGAAACAATATTCGATTTAAGCGATATTTTTCAGGACTAAGACCCATCTTAGAAAAAAAAATATATCTCGCTTCACAATCACCTTATTCATGTCGTAATGTTTTTACAGTACATACGTGCACTATTTTCAAGGATGGAGCACACGAAGAGTAAATATCAGATCTAATTTCCTGACGAGCACCTTGAAAATTCACCAAGAATTGCAACCATTTCCATCGAACCAGACATTGGTATCACAAAACCAAGGTCGATATTCTACTACTCTTATGTTTGTATTGATTTCTCTCAATACCATAAATAAAAAGGTAAATTTCGTTACTTGCATAAATTAAGAATTATATTTCATATGCGGTCCAAGCCAAAGGTTGGACAGCCTTACTTCAAAAAGATAAAGACGTTATTTTTTCACCGTTAACCCTCCCAGAGGTATATCTTCTCGTCGAAAATTAACCTGTGTGGTGACCAGTCTGATGAAAAAAAATGTTCCAAATTGTTATGTTCTGGGTAAGACAATTTGTTTATGGTAGTTTTGACAAAAGTAGTTTTGTGTCTCGACATGTTGGAACACTGACCAGAATTCTAACTAAATTTAAATTCATAATGATTACATTTTAAACCATTATATCCGAAATTTCAGCGTGAACTTTCACGTAAATGTGAAGCGATAATTCTGTTTATAATATCAGAGTTCCATTTTCACAAATCCAAATCAAGATAAATCATAATCCAATTTAGTTTAGCACTTAAAAAATTATTTTAGAAAATTCGGATAAATATTAATTTTAGACCATCGACCAGAGCCCATTATGATGCTCTAGTGCGACATAAATTCACTCACCTTCCTTTAGAAAATTAGGCCATTGATTTTCATTAAATAGGATTGTCGATTGTTTTCCTTTCAATAGTAATGTAGAATAATGAACTCGAATGTTTGTGCAATAGCAATGTAGTTTAAATAATCGAGTTCAAATGTTTAATCTTCAGGAAATGACATGTCAGGATAGCAAAAAAAAAAAAAAATTTTAAAATTCCACAGAACAGCTAGAGAATTGAGTTTTCTAGCATGCTTTCGCTTTCAGTACAGTTGCTGTCATTACAATTCATCAAGATTTAACACAGAAATAATAGCAAAATTCTTATTTTGGCAATAAAAATTGAAATTAAAACCCTAATCTAGGTAAATGTAGAAACTGATCTCGTTTTGTCAACTTTTTACCGAACTTCAAATGATTTACTGTTGTTCGCTTAAAAGTACAGATATTATGATAAAATTCCGTCAGCTTAAAAGCTTTTCGTAACCAGTGTTTGCAAATGTGACAGATGCAGATAAATTTTCCAACATGACGCTGCCACTCAACTAGCCGGAAATGACTTACAGCAACTTCATGGGCTTACTTTTAAAAACAAAACAGTTTATCGATCTCCGATCTCATCAGTTTTCCGCTCGAGAGACGATGTAGCTTATTGAATTGTAGCCCGTTTTTCAATTCATTATTATTCACGTCACTCGTCAATCCGAATCCTGTGAACTACTGATCTTTCTATTTACGCTGCGCGTATTTAAAAAGGTCGAAAGAAAGCAGTGACACACTTCTTGACTGCTCTCGATCGTTCTTTCGAGGGAACAAAAATTTACTCCGGAAAGGTAGACAGTTGAAGTAACGTCAAACTGAGCAACCCAACTGGCTACTGTCGACGGTAAGGAGTCAATCCAGAGGCCAGGGAGCAGTAACTGCTGAAAACTGCAACGTACGTCGCAGAACATACAAAGTCTTAGCAGAACAATTTTTCCTTAATTTTATCAAAATTTTGGCCGATTTCTACATTTCTTCTACTTTTTACCGATGTTCTACATTTTAAAACGCGCTCCTTACACCTTTTTTTTCTTTTCTAGCTACGGAACAAACTTTCGTCATCTGAAGTGTTTTCATCGGTTCTTTCCCTTCGGGATTGATCCCGGACCGTCGTCGAAAGCACATTGTTTTGCTCCAATTCGATGTAAATTCAACTACAACTTTCAAGATATTTCTTAGTTAGGATTCGTAAACTGGTGGTACAAGGAGTCTTGGAATTCTGAGTAAGAGGTATAGACACTAGCTATACTGGACCGAGAAGGGTTCTCAAGATCGGCATGCAGAATAGATTTAATATAACTATTTGACGGAAGAATCCACACTTGAATTTTAAATTATGGTAAATGACAGCGGTTTTCAATCTTTTTTTATCTTATGGCACACCAGCTAGTAAAATAAATTCTGCTGCACATTCAAAGAATATTTTATTTGCAGGTCTGACAAAAGAATGTAGTTTCGATTGATTTTTGAAAATTTAGATGTACCTACCCTGTTTACTTCAAAGAGTGGTTAGTTAAAAATCTTTAAAAAAACAATTTATGATACTTTGTAATAAAAATAAATATTCGAAATAAACACTGAATGTAACGATATTTTCGAGTACCGTACTATTGTATTTACCCCCATCACACATAACGACTATGTAACCACATCCATTCGGCGAAATGAATCCTAGGAAAGATATTTGTCAAGGTCAAAACTAGTTAGAAGTCGTGCATGGTTGAGTTGTTTTGGGGTCTTATAGCGCAAGGACCATATCTGGCCATGCTGCGCCAGACACTTGACAAGTAACGGACATTAACACAAGGAAATTTTACTGCCACAGAAGAGAGAAATGCACGCAGGAGGGAGGGATCGAACTTGCGCCAACTACGACTCGCAGATGAAGTCATGCAGCGAAGACTGCAGGTTAATGAATACATGCATGCATATGCACACTCCCCTTCAGAGGGTTAAAATACGGGTGCTACTTGAAATGATATCTTCTTGGTTAAGGCAAAAGATGGTAATGGTAATTTTAGTTAACGTCGTACTAGAGCAACACAACGGGCTATTGACGACGGTCCGGGATCAGTCCCTTAAGGGAAAGATCCGAGGACAACACCTCGTAATTTTGATACACGGTCAGGTGACGAAGCAACACCTGAGCTGGCACCCCACTCTCCAAACTTTCACACCAACCTAACAGGAGGACTTTCGGCCACGACAGATTTAAGGTGCGCCAGCCGCCTCTACACCATACATTTAGAAACATCCATGCCCGGACCGGAACCTTCCGATCTAGAGGCTAACACCTTAACCACTATACCGTTTGGTCGGCCACTTAATCTACGAATCTAAAAGACAGTTATTTATATCTCGCAATGCTTCTTTTTTCTTCCTGTGAATATTTGTAAGAAAGAAAAAAAAACATCCAACAAGATTCTGAGAAGTAGCCATTTTGACTTGACTGTAGCCGATATGGAGGATCTGTAAGCACACCTGTGATAAGTGAAAAACTTGATCGTTTGAAATTAAAATAATGTTACACAATTTAAACAATTTCACCATTTGTATGGCGCACCAGTGCCATTCTTGTGTCACACCAATTCCTACCCATGTATACAATCTATCTGAGGTCCCTCAGGCTTGTGCTCTGTTGAGAAGAATTAAGATATTAAAGCAATGGTAATTTTAGTTAACGTCATACTAGAGCAACACAACGGGCTATTGACGACGGTCCTGTTCAGTCCCTCAAGAGAAAGATCCGAGGACAACACCTCGTAATTTTGAACCACGGTCAGATGACGATTAAGATATTAAGAGGTTCAACTCGAAACTGCCAGCAACCATGCGTCGTTTTAACGCCATTTAATTCGAGTGTTCCACCTCGTCTTCTTTCGTCTCTCCAGTTGATACAGAGATTCAGTAACTAAAATAGTGGGTAAGGAGTAATATTATGTCAGTAAAGGAGGGGTCGTTGAGCACCCCTTAAAAACAACTGTTGAAGATCATTCTGATGGGTACGTTGAGATTTACAACCAGTGTGATGGTCATGGGGAAACCTGCCTCTGTTGGCTCCAGGCCCAAGCATTGAAACTACAACTTACTATGGACCAATTACCTGTCACTTCAGAAACCCTTTCACGATGTTCTTTTGACGTGAATGCGTCTTTAAAAACGGAACAGTTCAGAGAGCAGGTAAGTATTTTATTGACGTCGCATTGGAGCAAGATCTCAGGCAATTAGAAACGGTCCTGAATCAATCCCCGCAGACATACCCGGACATCACTTAATTTTCAACCACGATCAGATGACGAGGTCACAACCGAGCTTCCAAACTTCCACATCACGCCAATGTGAGAACAATAATGCCACCAGATTTAACGTGCACTAACCCCCTTTGTTGTATGACGGCCTGTGGTTGGAATCGAACTCGAAAGATAGAAACATTGAAAGTCGATCGTTGCAAAAAAAAAAGTCGACAATCAGGCGGCATTGTAAACTTTTCTGCATCTATTACTTAAAAAGGAACTGGGAATGTTATTCACTTTTAGGCCATCCTTTAAACTCATTTTGAAAAGTAACATAATTTGTTAAACCTGCTTTGGTTGCTCCGCGGTGTTTCTACAAGAAAATAAGACAGACCTACGATAGCATATTTGTACGGTAATTGCTTGAGACTCAAATTTTAATATATTGCTGAAATATTTTCACATCTTGCTCTTTACCTAAAAAAATTTCCAGCATGGGAAACTGTTTTATTAGTGCTGCATTTATCGATCTCGCGTTTGTTCTTTTTGTCATACACATTTTATTTCACACAGCTGTTCCTATGGTTTTTATGTGCATCGTTATTTCAACCTCTAATCTTCGTTACTTATGTTCAAAACAATTTATTGTTTTGATACAAACTTTGTGTGATGCACGTTTATACTATAAAAATTGAACATCCGCATAACACATCACGTTATTTTTTTACAAGAAACCAAACATCATAAAATTAAGCGGACTTTTTTGTTCATGTAAAGCGTCACACCGTAAATAACCTCACACCACAGCCACACCACATGTAAGGCGCTTATCTTTTTGATGTGAGTACGTATTACAAATCGGAACAGTACCGGGGCATCCATAAAAATTCGTGCATTACATTAGATTTACAATCCTGTAGACAAAGGATGCCCTTATACCCACATGACCTTTGGACCGAGTGCGCTGGCCCACTTAGTGTGGGAAAGCGGTCCGCAATACGTCAAAATTCTACAGTGCTGGGCTAGCTTTGGGTTAGTGTGACTTTGGAATGCTTGGGGGGGGGCGGAATGCATAAAATGATGTCATACGAAAACTTCCGAACGATGCTATTAATCACATGCCTCTTTAACCAATAGAATTATATATCTTTCAATCTTAACATCAAACTACTTTTAAATGAATTGTGAATATTCACACTAAACAATCGTTCGAACTTCCTGTCTGCTTCATTCCTTCCACAATTCAACACTAGGCCATTGAGTATTCACGTCAAAACTACATTATTTCCTCTTTACAGCCTATCAATTATTTTATTACAGATGCAATACCTAGTGAAAATAGCACGAATCAAACGTGAGGGTAAAAAGTAAATCCCATCAAAAGTTTCAAAACATTGTGTAAAAAAAACTGTAATTGTCTTGTGCTCAATAAAGATAATTGGGAAATCAGCCACAACATAATCTATAACGAAATAAAGTTTAGTCATTTACTAGTGAATCGGCTTAATGATCTAGGACATTCGCCTATAGCCCGTTGCATTACACAAGGATGTTAATTCTTCTACCTACTGGTTGAAGTGAGTCGCATCACTTTCATTCTGTCCACCTCACAGAATTAAAGTGGTAATGATGCAATACATATCCTTATTGATAGCCATTTCATGTTTTCTCATGTTTTAATTTGTGAAGCAGAGCCAAACTGATGGCATTTAAAAAAAAAACTTTCGAATGAAGTGTTTCCAATTCCGTCTCATTAGCAATAGCCTTTCAAACCTATTCATAGGTTTTACTGATCATAGCAAAAATTCAAGGCTACCTACGTTGATATCTCATATGCGAATAAACGGAACATCCGTCTGTCAAATTTGTGTTTCCTAAGAAAACTGAAACTTTCAATTACTTCTTCAGAGTTCTTTTATTTGTAAACCTCGATCTACCTCAAGCTAGTATTAAACTATGAAATGTCTTTGAAACAGACATTTTATTTTCAGGAGCATTGCAGGCAAGGTCACCGCCATATACTTGTAGAATCAATAGCGAAAACTCAAACATTTCTCTAATTTTAACAGTAGCTTACATTTGGAATTCAAGGACAAGTATTATTAGAGTAAAGAGTTATTATTTGCAAATTGGGTGTGGTCTTTAAATTTTATTCAAAAGAAATTTCGTTCAAAGGCAGCTGTAGTTAGACTTGTTTTTTGAACCATTAATTTCGTAAATATCCAACAATTTGGATTGTGTTCGATTAAACCTACGCAATTGCTCAAATACGCAATGAAATTGAAGATAAAAATTAGCATAAATTATGATTGATCGTACATTTTACATATTCTAACATATGACAAATCGCAAGGATAAATTTAGCGTTCGTAACAAATTTACCTAACAACATACCTCAATGACAGCATATTTACAGAAGCGACAGTGAAAATTAAATATTACTGTTGTAAAGAAGGCAATTGTGCAATAGGGTGGGCCGAAAGAAGGTTTTTTTACCGTCACATTCTAATTGTGCGGAAAAGTTGGTTCATGCAGTAATTGGTTCATAACTAATGTGTAAAAAATTTCATCCCGATTTATTGATATCTTTTGCCACTCCAATGGGTTCTAACCCTCCAAAAGATCAAAATTCTGAATTTTTTTTTTTAAATAAAAATGTTTACAATTACGTCCTAATAGGGCGCAAAAGTAAGCTTATATATTCAACATAAACGGTAAAAAAATTGTTTGGATCAGTACATATCTTCCGTAGAAAAAATAGTAGAAAAAAAATGACATTTATGCAAAATATCGACTTATGCAATTACGGTAAAAACTGGTGATCAGTTTTTTCTGCTATTTGGTCCCCGTTTGGGAGGCAGAAGATATGTACAGATCTAAACAATTTTTTTACCGTGAATATTGAATGTATTAGCTTAATTTTCGC
Organism: Metellina segmentata; assembly: GCA_947359465.1. Classification (NCBI taxonomy): domain Eukaryota; kingdom Metazoa; phylum Arthropoda; class Arachnida; order Araneae; family Tetragnathidae; genus Metellina; species Metellina segmentata. The sequence continues at coordinate 90,867,980 of OX375875.1, read as the reverse complement.
ACTATTAGAACGCAATTGTAAACATTTTTAATTTTAATTAAAATGTCCGAATTTTTATCTTTTCGGATTGTTTGAACCCCTTGGGGAGGCAAAAGATATCAATTAATCGAGATGAATTTTTTTACACACTAGTTTTGCTACAGGAACCAACTATTAGAATGTGATAGCAAAAAAAAAAACCTTTTTCGGCCCACCCTATTGTGCAATTTCAATTGAAATAAAGTATTTTTTAAATATTGCTGAAACAAACGAAGATGGAAATTTTCATTCAACATTGGTTTCTTAACATTGATGTTAAATGAAATAACTTTCTACGGTCTTAGTCTATTTTCTCACCATGATTCAACTAGATCAGAAAGTAACATGATGCTTACTAGTTTTATACCTACGTGTTCGTCTCCTAAGGTTTTGATGGTTTGGAGATTTGTATCGGAAAGGCGAGATATTTAGCCAAACTGTGCCAAACACGAGACAGACAATGTCAAGTAATTGTAAAAAGAATGGATGGAAAGGAGAAAGATTTCATGGACATCCTGCGTTAGCGATCCTCATTTTTACCAGCAGCAAACCCCGTGGTAATATAGATCATTAGGTTCCGGTTCATGAATACAGGACACACCTAAAGATGTGTTTCCGGGTGGTTTAATTAGCGAGTTTATACTATTTTTTTGTTTATAATGTTAGTTTTAGAATTTATGTTTTTGAAAACATTAATATCAATCTTAACTGATCTAATCCGATTAAATTATCTTCTGCATACCAAGCTTTTTAATTCGACTCCGTGGTAGTTCCGCTTCACAATAAATAGAAGACTCGATTCATCCCATCATCTGACCCAAACATGTTAAATTTCGATTGATGTTTTGAGCAAATACGACATCCCTCAAGTATAACATTTTGCTCAATACTCGATTCTTCGAATGAAATTTGCAAGTTCGGTGTTTCGTTTACTGTCGCTCGTTTATCTGCATGATTTAATTACTCGATTGTTCGAATCGCATTTATTCTAAAGTATTCTTTCAAACCTGTCACAAGTTCTGCAACAAATTATTTGAATTATTTTGGCAATTTGTGCACGGTGTTAAACATTCTGAAGAATACGAGTAAATATACTATTCCAAGGAATTTATTGTTTGTCGGACTTGATAACATTTATAATACAACTTCACTTTTTATAAAACTATTACAAAACTTATTATGAAATGGAATATTATAACTTCATGTTCTAAAATACTTCCATGATAATCGAATTATGATATACTAACAAGTAGAAGAGGTGTTTCTTTTCATACTACAAATAATTATCGTACGCCATTTCAGCTTTTCAGAAATATTTTAGTTTGTGACTTGTTGTTAGCGCCCGACTAACTGAACTTAATCCTCCGGGTGGCTGGCTGTCTTGACGAGGAATCTTGTCATTAGCAAGTGACCAGATCTTGATGGACGATATTTCTCATCACTAGAAGAAAACTGACCCGATCTTGATGGACGAGATATATTGCAATTGGAAGACTGAACATATCTTGAATATATCTAGTAATTATAAAACGGATCAGATCTTGATGGAGAAGATATCTAGTCAGTAGAAGTAAACTTACGGGATCTTGAACAAGATATATTGTCATTAGAATATTTACCAGATCTTGATGGACGAGATATATAGTCACTAGAAGAAAACTGACCAAATCTTGATTTCATCATAAAAAATTGGTAATATCTTGATGAAGAGATCTTATCATTGGCAAAATTGGTTAGATCTTGGTGGACGAGGTATCTCGTTGAAAGCATTTGGAGGATTAATCGTTATGCCACTACACGGATCGATTTGTGAAACACTCAACGTTACCAAGGTACATCAATTGTCGTGTTCACGTTAAACTCGACATAAAGTTCACGTTAAAATTTACATTCGTCCGCATTCTCGACACTGCCTATTTCGAGCCCACATGTTTATTCCAGACGGACAAATATATATCCTTCAACATCGAATTAAAAAAAACTAGGACCTTTTAGATTCCAACACCACTAGACCGATTGGTCAATTTTAGTTCCAAATATTTTATTGTGGTTAACTTTTGTAAGGTCTTGGTCTATTTCCTCATTATCGCTTTCAACTAGGTCGGTTGGTTGGTCACCGCAGGTGACCCCCTCACCTCCCGACTTTAGACAGGTTAAAGGGTTTACTAGTCACCCACGGAAAAATTGAATGAACCCGTCAAAGGCAACCGGATTAATCTGGTCAACCCCGTGACCAAATTTCTGAAAATAAATTTGATATACATTTTACATGAGTTATACATCCTACTGACAATACAGATTATACATCCTTTTGACAATACAGATTATACATCCTTTTGACAATACAGATTATACATCCTTTTGACAATACTGATTATACATCCTTTTGACAATACTGATTAAATATCCTTTTGACAATACTGATTAAATATCCTTTTGACAATACTGATTAAATATCCTTTTGACAATACTGATTAAATATCCTTTTGACAATACTGATTAAATATCCTTTTGACAATACTGATTAAATATCCTTTTGACAATACTGATTAAATATCCTTTTGACAATACCGATTAAATATCCTTTTGACAATACCGATTAAATATCCTTTTGACAATACCGATTAAATATCCTTTTGACAATACCGATTAAATATCCTTTTGACAATACCGATTAAATATCCTTTTGACAATACCGATTAAATATCCTTTTGACAATACCGATTAAATATCCTTTTGACAATACCGATTAAATATCCTTTTGACAATACCGATTAAATATCCTTTTGACAATACTGATTAAATATCCTTTTGACAATACTGATTAAATATCCTTTTGACAATACTGATTAAATATCCTTTTGACAATACTGATTAAATATCCTTTTGACAATACTGATTAAATATCCTTTTGACAATACTGATTAAATATCCTTTTGACAATACTGATTAAATATCCTTTTGACAATACTGATTAAATATCCTTTTGACAATACTGATTAAATATCCTTTTGACAATACTGATTAAATATCCTTTTGACAATACTGATTAAATATCCTTTTGACAATACTGATTAAATATCCTTTTGACAATACTGATTAAATATCCTTTTGACAATACTCATTAAATATCCTTTTGACAATATTCATTAAATATCCTTTTGACAATACTCATTAAATATCCTTTTGACAATATTCATTAAATATCCTTTTGACAATATTCATTAAATATCCTTTTGACAATATTCATTAAATATCCTTTTGACAATATTCATTAAATATCCTTTTGACAATACTGATTAAATATCCTTTGACAATACTGATTAAATATCCTTTGACAATACTGATTAAATATCCTTTGACAATACTGATTAAATATCCTTTGACAATACTGATTAAATATCCTTTGACAATACTGATTAAATATCCTTTGACAATACTGATTAAATATCCTTTGACAATACTGATTAAATATCCTTTTGACAATACTGATTAAATATCCTTTTGACAGTACTGATTAAATATCCTTTTGACAGTACTGATTAAATATCCTTTTGACAGTACTGATTAAATATCCTTTTGACAGTACTGATTAAATATCCTTTTGACAATACTGATTAAATATCCTTTTGACAATACTGATTAAATATCCTTTTGACAATACTGATTAAATATCCTTTTGACAATACTGATTAAATATCCTTTTGACAATACTGATTAAATATCCTTTTGACAATACTGATTAAATATCCTTTTGACAATACTGATTAAATATCCTTTTGACAATACTGATTAAATATCCTTTTGACAATACTGATTAAATATCCTTTTGACAATACTGATTAAATATCCTTTTGACAATACTGATTAAATATCCTTTTGACAATACTGATTAAATATCCTTTTGACAATACTGATTAAATATCCTTTTGACAATACTGATTAAATATCCTTTTGACAATACTGATTAAATATCCTTTTGATAATAAATGTATTATTAAAAGGATATTTAATTTTTAAGACATGGGCCTGTAGGATCTGCAGGATTGTCCCTAACTATTTTGCATGAACTTTTATTTTAGTAGTTTTCCTCTTTTGGCAAGGCTAATAGCTTCCCTAATTTTGAATTAAATGTCAGGTACTGTCCCGAGTTTCCCACCAGCCTCACGTACACAAAGTTGATTTGACGAAGTAGCAATAATTTTTTACCCTATCTAAATTACACTAATATTTAAAAAGTATAATTATTGTGTAAATATTAAAAAATAATTATTTGTAAACGATTAATTATGTATAGCAAAAAGACAAACTATAAAATTAACAATAAAACTATAACATGATACAATTGTACAGTCCTAGAGTCTTCTGATTGTAGTTACCAGAAATTTTATCTTGCAATGGAATAATCTGGAATCTTTGATCTTCTAGATATTATTTTTACGAAATGGTGTAAGTGAAATAAGAATTAAAAACTCATCCATTATGTATATAAAGAAGTAATCTTTTTTAATGTGATTTTATCAAACTGAGAACGCTTTTAAAAACAAAGTGGTACACTTGTGTTTTTGAAGATTTTTCATTTTGATCTGCGTATTATCGAAGACCGGTTAAAAAATTCGTTAAAAAATTTATTATTCTCAAAAATAATTGTTTGTATCGCATCGCCGAATAACAGCATTTGGTGTACATATAAATGCAATTTGCTTTTGGTATTACAAAATTAATTTATCCACTTACTAATTTATTTGAAACAGAACAGCCAAAACACATATTTTATGTGGTGTATTCTTAGTCCTTCAGTTCTAGCTTTTATAAAATTTCAACTTTCCGTAGGTTTGTCTGTTGTTCCTGTGGTAGTATTTGACCAAGCTGCGACAAACACAAAACATAGTCAAGTAAAAATGTCGTGAAAAGAAAAAAAGGATTGAGGAACAGGATAGTGCAGCTGTCCGTGGTATTTTTCTGCATTTCTGCTACGTACCATTTTTACTAATAACGCCGTACTTTGGACCATTTTCAAGGTCAGTAATTAGTCATGGAATATTGCCTTCTCCCTTCAGAATGCCATTCTTGCCATGTTAAATTGTAAAATAATTATCTTTTAATCTCTATTCTAGTGATTTAAAGAGCCAAGTTCTAGAACAATTCAGTTCCAGAACTGCAATTATTCAACCTCCTCTTATACTTATATCGAGGAGCAGGCATTTGTTTCATCTAATGAATATTTTTCATCTAATGAATATTTTTCATCTTAAAAATTCAATTCTTGTACAATTCATAATAATAAATTCAACAAGTAAATTAACACTTTCAATTCTTTTCACTTATTATGCATTCAAAAACCTATTTTTTAAAAATACAATTGTTGAGTAACTCTCATTGGGCATGCAAATACCGATTAATGGAAGCTATCAAAGTTAGCAAACATGGTTGTGTAGACATTTTTCAGAGGATCAATTAATGTAATCCACGCAGTACTGGAAAGTTTCCGGTTACCCCTTTGAAAGATTGATACAATTCAAACATTTTAAACTTTAAACACTCATAAATATATTTTCTTATTGGTAGGTCGGTAATTAACGTTGCTCTGAAGCAATATAATAGGCTCAATTATCGTCAATACAATTTAATTATCGGTCACTCGTGTTTTAGCATGAACTCGTCAGAAAGAGTAAATACACGTTTGCTTTATATCTACTCTTTGTTTTCCGAAATTAACTATTTTATTAAATGTATTTTCTTGTTTCCAAGTATTTTTTACCATGAAAATGTGTTGCTTGTTTCAATAAGAAAAATTTCTCAACGTCAAGATTGCAAATATTTTTCATCCTAAAGAAGGACGACAAAAATTATTTAAAAGGAGAATTGACGTATAAAAACTACTATTTCTATTTTGTAAAAAATTGTCTTCAAATTCGCAAAACAATATAAATTCAGATGAAAATAATACTTTTGTCTTAAATGTTTTTTTAACTAAAATTAATTTATATTAAATTTAGAATAAATTAAAACCATCTCAATTAACATGATCGCTACATCGGAAATTGAAAACACTTTAAATTATACAAAAGTAATCATTACACAAGTTATTGTAAAAAAAAATTTATTTTATCGAGATCTTGAAACTTGATGTAAAAAAAATTAAATGCTTCAATTTAGAGCCCATGTTACACTATCAGGGCTCAACTTTTCTAATTTATTTTAAATATAATTCCATGTAAATTTTCAAAGTATTTTAAATAATTTTTGAACTACGCACTAAGTAAACCGTTGGTAATACAGAATTAATTTTAATTTTTGAAAAAGTAAACCAATGTATATAGATATTTCATGTAGTTAAACAAGACATTTTCAGTGTAAATAAACCTACTAAATCTTAACTTAGTGGTAACCAAATGATATCATGACACATATCGAGGTTACTTTAAAATGTAGTTTATCTCCATTTTGGCAGTTTCGTGTTTAGTCAAATTGATGTTAACTAATTGACTATATCATCCAGAAGTTATTCTTTGGAATTTTTATTGGCTAAATGCTTAAATCGTATTAAAAAAATAATCTAACTAACGTAACGTTCGAAATACATACTTGCAAAGTATCAACGCTGAAACACTTCCACCATTTATATTTAGCTCGACAGAAAAGGCCTCGTGATATTTTTAAAATGTACATGTACTTTATATATATCCAGAGTTTACATTTGTATTCTGTACAAATTATTACCGCTTGACCAATCCACACCAAATTTGGTACCCATTCTTAAATTCCTGTGTGAAACATAGGCTATATATATAAACCCCCGTTTTGAGTTTTTTGTGCTAGGTTTGCAGAGGGGAATAAAAATTATAATCCACATAGGAATAACATTGAGTAGCATAACCTTTGACCAATTCGCACCAAATTTGGTACTCTTATCTTTCTACTCTTATCTCTATCTCTTATCTCTACTCTTATCTCTTACTTTCCTATTATAAAAGGAATCGTCTACGTGCGTGTGGTGTAAAGACGAATCTATAGGACTTACAGTAATGAAATTTGGCTCACAGGTAGTATTTATTTTATGCGAATTTCGTGTGAAGCCCGAATTTTAAAATTTAATCTAGAACATTTTAAAATTATTTTATTGGTATTTATTTATTATTTGTTTTTCTTAGAATGGCAACAGTATTGAAAAGATCAAATTCTAAATTTATTGTTTTCCTTTCATTTCCTAAGCTCAAACGATTCCAGAGGAGCGAAATAAAACAAATAAAAAAAATTTTACCGGCGTTCATTTCTTTTTTTATTCTTTTCTCCAAGTTTCTATCTTCGCGATCATTATTGATTGTGAAAATTTCGACGGATTTTTAATCTGTTCGAAATTTTACACCAGATCGATACATCTAGTAGCGAAAATTGTGGACACGAAATAAACTGTCACGAGCAAAGCAGTGCTGGACTGCTAGTGTTTCATAATCCAGTGGGAAACGGACTTATCCCCGCTCGATTTGTCCTGGGACTGCAGAGGGCTAAAAACAATTCGAAAGCCCCTTAGAATTAACATTGAGTAATATTACGATCAATTTAACCTGAGCAACGCAGAGTAATTCTGCTAGTACTATATACTTTAATATTCAAAACATGCAAGGATTGTTTATTCTTTTGTTTTTCATAAGCGGATTCAGAAAGCAAAACCCTGGATGTCCGAGGTGTTTTCCAGGATATCTTTATCGGCTTGATCACGATATAACCATTTTGTTTTATAAATTAAAATTAGACTTGGGTTTGCTCTTTAGATTTTCATCTTGTCTCAAAAGGGTCAAGTTCGTAGAAACACGAAAACCAAAGGGAAGTCTAGTTGAAGCCATCATAAAAAACGGAGGAAGTAATTTGTTTACAATAGAATGGAGATTCGCGAAAAATTTCCGGTCAATTCGAACTTTTTCATTCATTAATTCGTGCTCGAAGAATTAACTTCAGAATAAGGACAGTGCATTTTCACTTCCTATTGCAACAATCATCTTTTTGATGCCTTGTCCTCAAAGTTGAAGGTTCCTTAAATACATTCATAGAGCTTCCTTTCGATACTTGTGTAGAACAAAGATTATTTGTTCGAGTTTTTCATGTCGCATTAATCCTTCAAGCCGCTTGCAAAATTACGTTCGGTATATAGGTTATTATTGATAAGAGCACTTAGTTTTTAAATATCCTTGACCACTGTTTAGAGAATAGAAGCTATTTGAAATTTAAAATACAGAAACCATTCCGACTGTAGTTACCCAATAGTGAAGGGTTTGTCAACTATGTTATTAAGCATATAACATTACATTTGACATTTTAGAAACTAAATGAGTTTTGGGGTTCTGCCCTTTTGTATAAGTAAAATATCTATATAACTGAAGCACAAATGGCTAAAAGCAATGAGTAATTTTTAATTTTGAACACTTGGTTGTCTCAATACCAAATTAAATTCTACTTTTCAAACTTTAAGGCGTTGAATAACATCTCATTCAAAAAAAATTTAATTGTTTATTTATTACAATATTAATCCCATTCACATTGGACAGATTAATTTTACGTCATTACGAGCTATGCTTAAGAAATATTACACGCCAATCCGTAATTTTATTTTTAATATGTATTAAGAAAGATGAGTTCAAATAGTAGAGCATGACTTTCAAAACCTTCACTAACGAAAAAATTTTAGTGTTCCATAGAATCCTTTAGATTTCTATAGAGAAAACGAGATTACTTCTCTAGAAATGCATTTGAATAGAATAAAGTCGTGAAACAAGAAATGAGCTTCCATAGAGGCTACTTTAGAGCTTATAGATAAAACGGCCAAAATTCTATTGACACATTGTATATAAATTTTTCGCAAGGGTTCTTTTCAAGTCAAGTATTAAAATAAAAGTAACTAGGTATCGAGTAGGGGTGACATCACGTGTGTTAGCACCAGTCTTAGGCTAATGGTAATGTCTTCAACAATGAACTTAAACCATCGAAAACTATTCCACAATCACTGATGATTTATAATAATTCTAATTTATAAATATATACCGTCTTGCACAAGCAACTATAAAAAAAAATTCAAAAGAGAAATTCCCCAAATCTAGTTTTCTGTTTTCCTTAACACTACCCAAATTTAGCGATTTATCAATCTATGAACATACGTCTCCAAATCAAAACAGACACCAGTCCTTACACATTCAAGAAAAGCTCTTACACTGTTTTCATGTCCTATGTTCATTTCCCTAAAATTATCATAATTGCGCTAGTTTGCATTCACTATACATCTCAGGCAGATGGAATATTGAAGGACATTTCTGTAAAAAAGATAATTTCATGAGTTTCCGTTTAAATCCAACAGCACACACGTGCTCTAGATGAATACATAAAGAAATCTAATAGTAATCGCATTACTTATTGGCTAAGTGTCATTGATAAAATGCAAATGTCAGAGCCGATTCTACTCATTGTGACAACAAGTAATATATTTATTGGTCATTATACATTAAAATTGTGTATATAAATTACTAAAATACATTTTATCAGGAGCTCTAGTTTTTATGAAGTGATTGTACTATGGGCTTTCGGGATAACTCTGCTTTTAATATTGTAGTTACTAAAACATCATTTAATACTGTTAGATTCTGGCAGCCATAATGATTATTATTATTATTATAAATACAAAGAAATGTGTTTACTGACAAAGAGAGTAATACACTCAAGGCAAAATATAGGAATCAAACTTTCACCGCTAATAACTCTCAAGTTGCTATTCCAGTGGGCACTAATGTGCTAAAGATACTGCGCTAAGGGCTATCCCTTAGAGACCATAGAAAAAGTTCTAAAAGTAGTGAGTAATGATAATTTTTTTTGTATACCCCGGATCATGTGACCGAAACTAGCAATAACGTGACCTTTCGATTGTTTTCAGCTGCGGGTTGAAACGAACATTCATCATCTCATTGGTCTACGAGACAGAAGACTTCTATTCATTGATTCTTTTCATTCGATTGGCACTCGTGACATAGTAGACTTTGGCGATTTCATGATTTTTCCCGGCACTCTAAAGCAATTAGCATTTTAAAATTCAGTCAATTTTTCAGAACAGTCACGTGATTACTAGTCTCAACATGTTGTTCGAAGTTCTTTAACGGCACTATGCGAAGGATGTTGTAAAAAAGGGTTGTTTATAAGTGTTACGAATGGTTCTAAAATCAAATGAAAACTACAGACGCATCTATAATTTGCTTATCTGCTTTGGTTTGTATAGCGCAGAGGTTCTCAAACTTATCCGTCGTAACACCCTTTAGAGAATTAGAATTTTCTCACGGCACCCTCGTCATGCAATATTATATATAAAAAATACACAACTTTTTGAAGAAGAAATTAGGAAAGTGGTAACAACATAGACATAATTAATACAACACGCATTTAAAATTCACACAAATACTTTAATTGTACTTATTACGAAAACATGTGTAGGTGATAAAATTTAAATAAATAAAATTACCTTCAACATGCTCTTGGAGGTAGATCTATGTGTTTAGTGCGACGGGTGAGTCTAATTCTCACTGCACAGTTGTTCGAATCGTGGAATTGAGATATAGCTACTCGCATTTCTTTTAAGACATTAATTTTTGAACGATGTTTGCTCCTTATATAATAGCAGCTGTTGCATGAGCGCTTCGCGGCACCCCTAATCTCTCTACGTAGCACCCCAGGGTGCCGCGGCATACACTTTAAGAACCACTGGTATAGCGAGTAACAGAAATTATAATATCACTATTTTCTATTTGATCTGAAAACACTAACTTTTATTACGTACAGCCAACTCACCTACGCTCCACTTCAAGTATTTTTTGCGAGTTTTAACAGCCCATCAAAGATTAAAAACACGAAGTAATATACTACTACACAGCAAATACAAATGTCAAGGAAGAAAAACAAATCCAAAGCAAACGAAAAAATAAATCAAACCTAAGGGCATAGCTTCAAGTTGTTCCGTGATTTCTCATTTCCCATGGTTTAACAGTTCCGTAATTTTTCCACCCAACTATATGGTCTAAACACCTGCGCGCACGAAAATACCGATCGTTGAAATATGAGTGACATCTGTTTAGCCATTTAATATACATTACAAAGCGTTTATTGAATTAGTATCGTGTTTTGGTATTAGAACACACTTTGTCAAACCATGTGTTTTCAACTGACAATACGATTTGCCTTTTGTGTGTATCTAACCTATTGCAAAACATTAATTGTATTGTTTCGAATAATTAAGGAAAACGAACGATACTTGTGTATTGTGATCCAAAGTTTGTAAAAAAAAATTTAATAGATAAACTAAATATAGAATAACGAAAGAATTTAACCTTAATTTCTGGTATGTGTAGGTAATCATGAAAAAACCTTCCGGAAATATATATATTGTTGCGTTGTATGGCGCAATAGCCATATTTGGCCATGCTGCGCCAAAAACAATTCAGTCAATGTCAATAAACATTCATATTTACGGGGTGTTGTCCTGATATTTCATTTGGAATTGATAGTAAACCTTATGTTGGCTCGTTATGTTGCTTAAGTTTGACGTTAATTAACTATCCAACCCCGAAATATTGCAAAATGAGAACAAAGAATAAAACATTGAACCAAAAGGAAAGCTCATAATCATTATCAAAGCTATAAAATCACTTTCTTTACAAATTCTTCAGAATTAGCGGCATTAATGATACAGAGAAACTTCTAGATTTCAATATTTGGCCAGATATCAAGAAGTCCTCAATCTATATATATATAATTCAAATACCACTCACTCATCACTGTATCTCAAGAACTACAAGACCTAGGAAGCTGAAATTTTGCAGGGTGATTCTTCTTATACCGTAGGGGTGCATTAAGAAAGGATTTAGAAAAATTTCGACTTCTAAGATGCCTAAAATTGAATTAAAGACAGCCGCAAATTTCGAATTTAAAGCAATTCGAAATCGCCATAGAAATAACATTGAGTATAAAACGATTGTTATGCGCAGCTCATAAGTCTTTACCAGTGTTGATCGAAAAACAATTTTTTTTTTAAACAAATCAAATTATAAGATTCATGTTTGAACTGACATTTTACTTCTTCCTATGATGAAAATAATATAGATTAATATTTGATTGATGAAAAAATATTTAAAGCATTTAATTTTACATAACTAACATTTTGTAATGGAACACGAAAGCCTAAAAGAAAAACTCATTGATCATAAAAGCGTAATTTTGCTTTTAGGTATCTGGCAACGTTAGAATTAATGTTTCATTTTTTAATTTAATTTAGAATTCTTTGTTTGGGTATTTGAGTTGACAGCGAGATGTTGCGGACATATTTGAGTATTCTTTTTACTTATAAATCATTGTTTCGATCACTATTTTTCGTTTTCTTTCGAACTGTTCTATTTCAGAATATATTCAGGAAGTCGAAATATAACACATTAGAACAGAATTTTTTCATAATTCTGCATTTTTTTTCCTGCGTGTAATTCCTTATTTTAAAATAACATGTAATTTTTTTTAATAACTTTAAGATAAGATGGGTTACGTTAAATTAAAATGGGTAGTCATACGTTGTAGCTCAAATATATTTCAAAATTTTGATGTAGCTTTTCATTGACAAACGATTAAAATCAATTAAATTTAATTTTGTTTTCGTGTTTCATTCGGTGTTAGTGAAAGTTGTACTTCATAGTCAAGTAACTACATCTATCATTCTAATTAAGTACGTGCTTTCTATTTAGAAACCTAATTTCTGTGAATTTAAAAAAGTACCATAAGAGTTCAATTTAAAACTGTATGTCTGTTAGAAAAAGGGAATTTTAAACAAGACTTTGTTGATATTGGATTAATATCATATTAAAATTTTTTTTGTCTGATGCGACAGAAAGTCGAAGTTGCTTATTGAACATATTGAAGTTGTTCTTATCCAACTTGGATACATGTGAATCATTCGTTGAATGCAGTGCTTTTCGTTTCGTTAAAAGCGCTATAAAATCTTTATTTCTACCACAAGCTCCGTTATTCCACATGCCGCTGAATGGAATTTGCAGGGAAACTTGCGTTTGTTTCCAACTAAATTAGTCACGAATGCCGTAAGTTTTTAGCCCCCTTGGACAAGTAGTACGCGGGTTAATATGTAACCTATCATACCCACAGGGTTTTTAAATATAAGTGTACCAAATGTGGTGTAGATAGGTCAAAAGGTGGATTTGTATAGAGAACCGACAAACGTCAAGCCTGCTTTATACATCTAACAGAAGTTCCGTTATTCCACCTGCCACTGAATGGAATTTTCAAGAAAAATTGCGTCTGCTTTGAACTAAATTAGTCACGAATGCCGTAACAATTTAACTTAACAACCTCTCATATTGATGATGAAATTCGAAAATATTACATACTAGGTGCAAGAATGGCACAAGTAAAACATATTCTTATGAAAACTAAATGCAAGACTATCCGCCTAAATTCGCCATTTTTACTAAAAATATATGCACGGGAATATTCGTAGTCACTTGAAAACTCAAAATCAACTTCGGTAGTAATCACTTCAGAAAAAAAAAAACTTCAGCAGAAGTGCGACGAATATGAAATTGAATATATGGTTGGATTCAACATATATGCATATTTTCGTCTGAAGTAAATTGTAGAAGCGATGCTGAAGTTAAATTGGTGTTTAAATTTTTTTTCCCGTACACTTAAATATTGCTAACATTCTTTTATGAAAAATAATTGATGATGACTTTTCAACCAACGTATTATTAATTCAACCCGAGCAAAGCCGGGTATTTCCGTTAGTAAGATATATAAGGAAATTAATAATGTTACAAAGGGGCATTAAACGACGTTCGTATTAAAACGTCAAAGAGTTAATTAGTTTAAGTCTGGTATATTCTTAAATTCCATTGGCTATTATAACGTAAAGAAAACTATACTTTTATCTTTAAATTTAAAATTTTGATTTAAATTTTTATCGTCAACTGTGCACTTGCTATAATATATTGTTGAAAAATTTAAATTGGCCTTGAGCATAGTTTGACGGTAACAACAAAGCTTTAATTACAGTTAAACGTAATAATTAATTTAGTAAATGTTAACTCATAATTTACTTCCCGATACTTTGTAAAATTACACGTTTAATAATGAGTTTATCTTTAATGGACTGTTTTTAAGCCTGTAACCTCCTAATAAACTAATGAAAGTTAATGTTATTTTGAAAATAAGATTAATATAATATTAAAAATGTATATAGTGGTACAAAAATAATGAATTTCCATAAGTTGAAAAGCAGATCGAAAACAAGCCATTTCAGGGAGGTAGCCTCTTTTTATTTATGAATCCAATTATCTATTGATAATTTGAACTAATGACAGACAATTTTATCAAACCTTAAATAAATTTCTGAACATTAATCAATATGACGATTATACAATTCCACATGTTTATAAGTATTTAAAACGGGTACACAAAGCATTTTTCTTGTCACATCTGGAAAAGAACACTTTATCTTAATGCAAATTTAAAGAGGTAGGTAAGGTAATTTTTAGTTAACGTCGTACTAGAGCAACACAACGGGCTATTGACGACGGTACGGGATCAATCCCTTAAGGGAAAGATTCGAGGACAACACCTCGGAATTCTGAACCACAGCCAGATGACGAGGCAACACCCGAGCTGGCACCCCACTCTCCAAACTTACACACCATGCCAAGGAAGACACCAAGGACAACGCCTCGTGATTTTGAACCACGGTCAGATTTCGAGGTCAACTCCCGAGCTGGCACCCAGGCTGGGTCAAACGCAACAGACAGCTGCAAGTAAGGAGCCCATAGACACCATAGACGGGAAATGCAAGTCAAAACTTGAGCTGATACTTCACGCTCCAAACGTCCACATCACGCTAACGCAATGACATTTGGCCTCGACAAATTTAACGTGCAACAGCCCCCATGTACACGACGGTCTTTTCGCACAGTAGGAACCCGACTTAGTAAGCGATTGAGTGTTCTGGGTAAAATATGTCATTGCAACATGAACAGTGACAGGAAAGACAGGGAATATGATAAAGAGGGCCTCCATTTTTCAAAGATGACACCGACTGTTAAAGACTGACCATGTACATGAGAAGGAAAAAATTGGGGCAACTTCATACCCCAGGGTGGGAGTGCACTACTCTATCTAGGCTAGGTTATTGTACCCTAGACTTCTGCAATGAAGTTCTGGATACAAATGGCGTTTTAAAATAAACGCGTGTTGCTTTTTGTATTGAGCACTAAAACTCGCCTTTCTTTTTTTTTATTTTACATTGAGTAGGTGAACAGATTTAAACTAAATTGCTCACTCCGTTTCATAAATGACAATGACATCCTAATGAGATTTTACTTAATTGAAACGAGACAAAAAGGTTTCTGAAATATTACTCGTTGTAACGGGTATTAATCGTAAGTTTTGACATACAAAGAATGTTAAAACTAAATTTCTTTACAACCCAGAAAAAAGCTGACGAAATATTCAACAGCATTTTGAATTTAAAAAATTAATTTCGGAGTTTGTGAAACTTTTAATAGGAGCGTTATTGCTTTGTAAGCCATTTCGGGACATAAATATAGCTTTAAGATGGTAAAACGTTAACAAATGTTTTTAACAGTTATGGTATTTGTAAAGAACGAAAAATAATTTAATTTAAATAAAGTAATATTAAATGTTTCAGAAATTGAATTGTTCTTTAAATTTTAGTGTTAAGAAAAATTAAGAATCCGACTTTAATAGAAAGTTGAGGTTTCGAATATTTGTAAATAAAACTATTTTGTATTATATAGGTTTTTATATTACTCAATAAAAAATCGATTCTACAAATATGATCAATTCTTTAAAATGGGTTGGAACTTGAGTTTTTTAGTGTAAAATAACAATCAATACAGTAGTGATTTTTCACTAATATGCGTGTAATTGTTTGATGAAAATAACCCGAGTATGAACGTAATTTTCTGCGATTCTTATGGAAATGTTTTGGATGTAATTGTTTGATGAAAATAACCCGAGTATGAACGTAATTTTCTGCGATTCTTATGGAAATGTTTTGGATGAAGACGCTACTTAATTATTCTTAATCAATTCCTTGTTGATGAAAATTATAGTAATTATTCTGCCAAATTAAATCTTCCGAATCGAATAAATTTAGATATTCAATTAATTTCATTTTAGATTTTCACTTAATTTCATTCTAGTTTTTGCCGCATAAATCAATGCATACAACTTTAACCTAAGATTATGGAAAAGTTAGTAAAAAAATATAATTCTAAATTTTAATTTAGAATTAATTATAAATTTGATAGCAAACATTTCAATTTTAATAATTTCAAAATATTTCGTAACTTAAAAAGCTATTTCATAAACAGATATCAAAATATTCATCTTGAACAATCGACCTGTCACGAAATCCTTCCATTGGAAGCTTTAGGTTTAACTTTTTACCCTATTAAAGATGCAAAACACTCGATGTATAGTCAAAAACTGTTTTAAATAGTGCATTCAAAACGAATCCAATTCTCATATTCTAAATCTTGTAAGCTAACTTTAAAGTAAGATGTTGCACAAATATTCGCATCAAACTATCCCCAAAACTTCTGAAAAGTACAGGAAGTAAAACAAGACTTTAATGCTCTGGTACAGAAAATTATCTGTGTTTATAACTAACAAAATTATTAATAATCCATTAAGCTTGGAAGAAAAATTAAATGCGTCTATACTGTCAAAAACTTATACTTTGCATGTATAGTGCAAAGTATAAAAAGGCAGGAAGTAAAACAAGACTTGAAAACTATGGCACCAAAAAATTATCGGGAGTGTTTAGAATTAACAGAATTATTAATAATCCATTAAGTTTGAGAGAAAAACATTAAGAGGAAATCAAATATCTATACTGTCAAAAACTATGCAAACAAAGTATAAAAGTTTAAAAAGTCAGGAAGTAAATCGCAAGACTTGAAAACTATGGCACAAATTTATCAGGTGTATATAATTAACGAAATTATTAATAATCCATTAAGTCGGAGAGAAAAACAGGTGCCCTGCGACGGAACTGACCTGATATCCCGTTCGTATGTCCATTCATGTTGGTGGCAGTAAATCACCGAAGGCTCCGAAAAGTGTTCGAATTGTAGCGAAATTCCAAATGATCCGTCTCCTCCTTTGTAAGCTCTAGTCACTCCCGGTCAGGTGGATTTGGCGCGAGAAATAATTCTCGCCAAAAAAACCAGTAGTTTCTTTTCCTTTCACTGCTGCCGAAAGGAGGAAACTTTCTTTCCGCTTTGCTTCGAAAACGTTGCAACACACCGGTTCCCACATTACCTGTCAGCTGTTCCAGAAACAAATCTCCTCTCCGTCGGCGATCTTCTTTTAATTGGTGACATTTCGGTCGCTGAGGGAGACAGTACACCCAAAGGTGGAATGAGGCTTTTTGCGGAAAGTAATACAAAATACTTGTGGTTAGAGGGGTTTTTTTTGTTGCTGGATCTAGAAATTGTTCAGCATTTTTTGATTTGGGGGGAAAATATCTTCTTCCTATATTTAGCTTGGGTTGGTGTGGAAGTTTGGAGAGTGGGGTGCCGGCTCAGGTGTTACTTCGTCATCTGACCGTGGTTCAAAATTACGAGGTGTTGTCCTCGGATCTTTCCCTTAAGGGACTGGTCCCGGACCGTCGTGAATAGCCCGTTGTGTTGCTCTAGTACGACTTTATCTAAAATTACCATTACCCATACTCGATGGTCTTTTGTTCGAAAAAGCTTTGAACTCGGAACACCATTTCTAATCTTTTATTGTGTCAATCGGGCTACCGCGTGCCCGAAAATGTTCAAGATTCGATCAGAAAACTAATACATTTGTCTGTTAAACTAGGCCAACCCCCATCTAGAACCTTCTTCTTTCTGGCGAGCGGACCCGGGAAGTGTCTTTAAAAAAAACCTCTTCTATTAATAAAAATCATAATTAAAATTACATTACCATTACCGATAGTTAGCAATTTGTGTTTCTTTGTTCAAAGTTTCCATGAGGATGTAATTCGATTTTATGACACTTATGCGGTGCCGACCAACCGGTATAGTGGTTACGGTGTTAGCCTATAGATCGGAAGGTTCCTGGTTCAAATCCGGGTCCGGGCATGTATGTTTGTAAGCGTATGGTGTAGAGGCGGCTGGTGCACCTTAAATCTGTAGTGGCCGAAAGTCCTCACGTTGGGTTGGTGTGGACGTTTGGAGAGTGGGGTGCCAGCTCAGGTGTTACCCCGTCATCTGACAGTGGTTCAAAATTACGTGGTGTTTGACCTCGATTCTTTCCCTTGAGGGATTGATCCCGGACCGTCGTCAATAGAGCGTTGTGCTTCTCTAGTACGATGTTAACTAAAAATTACCATTACCCTAAGGTTAAATAATCCGTGTGCTTTTCCAATTGGGCTACAGTTGCCTTACCAAATGTCAGATTTATTAGAAAGCTTTCCCTGCATTAAATTGACTCGTAAAGAAATGTTCCTTTTTTTTCAAAAGCGACAAATTATATATATATATATATATATATATATATATATAATAATGGTAATTTTAGTTAACGTCGTACTAGAGCAACACAATGGGCTATTGACGACGGTCCGGGATCAGTCCCTTAAGAGAAAGATCCGAGGACAACACCTCGTAATTTTGAACCACGGTCAGATGACGAAGCAACACGTGAGCTGGCACCCCACTCTCCAAACTTCCGCACCAACCCAACGTGAGGACTTTCGACTACGACAGATTTAAGGTGCACCAGCCGCCTCTACACCATACGCTTACAAACATCCATGCCCGGACCCGGATTCATTCGAACCAGGAACCTTCCGAACTAGAGGCTAACACCTTAACCACTATACAGGTTGGTCGGCCTATAACAATACTAAGGAATGCGGGCTGGTAGGTGTTTCAATTAACGTCACATTGGAGCAATACAAAGGGCTAATGGCGATGGTCCTGGTAGGTTGGTAAGTATTTAATTTAAAGTCGCACGCGGATGCAACACAACGTGTTAGTGACGAAGGTCCGGGATTAACCCCCGAAGAGAAAGATTCGGGTGATGGTCCGGGATCAGTCATAAAGGGGAATGATCCGAGGATAACACCTCGTACTTTAGAACTATGAACAAATGACGAAATAAACACATGAGCTACCACCCCACTCTCCGAATTTCCGCATTCCGCCAACTTGAGGCTTGGGGATTGATATCCCGGACCGTCGTCAATAGCCCGTTGCATTGCTTCAGCAATTAAATAACTGCCTACATACCACCAACTTGAGGATAGTTGAGTTTACGACAGACATAACGTGCATCAGCCCACGCGTACATGACGGTAGTTGTATCGAGTTTCGAATTAATGACACTCCGATTGGTAAACCGTTACCCTTTCAACCGGACTACCGCGGCCCAAATCCCGAAGGGAAATATTCGAGGTTGGTTTGTTGTTGATTTGGGGGTTATATGACGCAAGGGCCATATTTGGCCAAACGCAGACAACGTCAAGTAAAGGAATGTCGTGAAAGAGAACAAAGAGGTTTTGAGGAAGGGGATAGAGCAGTGCGAAGAAAGCAGAAAATGATCGCTTAAGTATACCTACCTATCATCCCTGGGATCAAGAAAGATCCGATGACAACACCTCGTAGTTTTGAAATGGCAAACTAGTATGGTTGGGTGTGATGGCGCAATGGCCATATTTGACGATGCTGCGCTAAACGCATGACAGTCATCGTGAAGTAATAAGCATACACCTATAAAAAAAAGTTTTCGTGACACATGAGAAATACACCCAAGAATGAATTTCGTGATGTTGTCCTCTGATCTTTGATCTTGGAGGTTTAATCCCGGACTATCATCAATAGCCCGTCAATAGCTCCAGGAACGACGTTAATTAAAATACCTAAATACCTTCCAATCATATTTCTCATTTTTCCTCCTATGAAATCAAATATAAGATTTAATATTTTAGTGGCGAGCTCTTCCGCTAAGTTCACCAATATTATCCGTAGCTCAAAACATAGTTATTTAAACAAAGCGAAATAGTTGGAAAATGAATCTCGAATCGTTGATTTTGTACTGTTTTTATCCATCTGTGTGTGTGGTGTTTGTTAATATCCGAATAAGGTGAAAACTTCAGCGCGCTACGTACTTCAATGGATCACATACAAATTTGTCATTACTAGACCGCAATTTAGGACGAAATGTCATGTTCATGCATTTTAAAAGACGCAAAATGAAACATATATGACGCCAAACACAAGACAGACAACCTCAAAAAATGAACATGCGCAGAGGGAAGGGTTTACTAACACAAAAGAGAGAAATACACGTATCTTACATTAACTTACACTAACGAGCCAAAACATTATGACCACGTCCTCACATTTTTCAATGAACTCGTCTGGATGACGTGGAGGGCACGTGATTAAGTGAGAATGGTATTTAACTGCTGCTGGAGAAGGTAAGTAATCATTCTTGCACTTACTTTTGCGAGTGGTGGGAAAGTCTGCTGATCTAAGTGAATTTGATAGAGGGCAGATCGTAATGGCCCGAAGACTCGTAACGAGTATTACCGAAATTGCACGACTGGTAGGTTGTTCACGATCTGCCGTTGTTAGTATTCATGCGCAAAGTGGGTAAATGACGGTGGCACCAGCAGTAGACGCCAAGGTGTTGGTCGTCCACGCGTCATAAAAAAAAAGGACCTCGGAGACTGTCCCGCTTGGTAAAGCAAAATCAGCACGAGACAGTGGCTCAGCTGACAGCCCAATACAATGCAGGTCCAAGCGCAAGTGTTTCATAACACACAGTTAAGCTGACACTTTTGGATATGGGACTGTGCACCAGACGTCGCACTCGTGTGCCTCTATTGACCAAGCGTCGTCGTTAACTACGCCTGCAGTGGGCGCGGCACATCGAGACTGGGCCATGGATGAGAGTTGCCTGGTCAGATGAATCCCGATTTCTCATTCATCAAGTCGATGGTCGTGTCAGGGTACGCCGTCTGCCAGGCGAATAGTTGCTCCCTTCTTGTACAGCAGGTCATACACAGGCTGGTGGTGGCAGTATTATGCTTTGGGGGAAGTTCTCATGGGAGACTCTGTTACCCATAGTTGTGGTGGAACAGACCATGAACGCTGCGAACTATCTTAACATCATTGCGGATCAGTTGCACCCTTACATGGCGTCTCTCTTCCCAACTGGAAATGGAATCTTCCAGCAGGACAACGCCCCATGTCACAAGGCTCGGATTGTGTTGGAGTTGTTCGAGGAGCATACTGATGAATTCCACTTAATGTCCTGGCCACCTAACTCGCCATAATAGAGCACATTTGGGGTGTCATGGAGCGGCAGCTCAGAGCTCAAACAAGACCATGTCCGAAAATCTCGTTTTTGCTTGACCGCTGCTTAGACAATTAGAACAATCTGTCTCCAGTCATGTACCAAGAACATGTGGCATCTATTCCCAAGCGAGTTGCAGCTGTTTTGCAGGTCAAAGGAGGCGCAACGCGCTATTGAGTAGGTGGTCATAGTGTTTTAGCTCTTCAGGGTACGTGGTTGGGTTTTGGTTGCTTTAGTGTTTTATAGCACAAGGACCGTGTTTGAACAAGCTGCACCGAACACAAAACAATGTCAAGCAAAAAGTTTCTTGGAAGAGGAAAGAGGGGGAATTGGGAATATAGAAGTGTAGTGAAGGCAAAAAAAGATCGATTGGGTTTCCAGGGAGCCGACCTTATGTTCTCTAAACACAATAAGCACAATGGGAAACGAAAATATCACTAAAGTATCTCTGGGCCCGGGAGCAGAAAGTGCTCAAAACTGCAACGTACGTTGCAGAACAAAGTCTATGCAGAACTATTTTTTTTAATTTTATCAAAACTTTGGTGTATTTTTTTGCAATCATAAGTTACGATGTTGTGCAGTGCAAAGCGCGCTCATTGTCACACCGTTTTTTTTCTTTTCTAGCTACGGAACAACCTTCCTACACCGCTCAAATTATCAGAAAAAAAAACGTTTTTAAATAACACATCTTCTATGTCAATGACAAAATATTTAACTTCAAAAGTTATCGACCGAATTGCAAATTCTGAAAGTATGCCTTGTTTTTAAATAAATTTAATTAATTTCGATGTTTTATTAAATAAATATGCTATACATATTTAGCCGATAAATGTGTTTTACGTCTGTTTTTTATTTTATTGCAATTTTCAAAATTCCGAAAAAATGTCTGCAGAACAATTGCAATTGCTTGGAATTCTGTTGCAGATAACTGAATATAATTCTTCACCTAGGCCTCGGGCAAGTGAAACTAAACCCCATGTTTTGCTTTTGGATTTTATAGCTCAGTTATAGCTCAGTTTATAGCTTATTCCGTTTAGCCATATTTGGCTAAACGGAAGAAACGATGGAGGTAAAAAGCGGAACGGTAGGGAGAGATTATACCCTTTGGGAAAAGAAATGATCACTAAAGGACCTCAGGCCGTGAAACAAGTACACACCTAAAAGGGAAGTCCCCTGAGAGTCTGAAATCAAGGGAGAAAAACCGAAACTTCGCCCAAATATCTGTAAACCCTAAATTGACCTTTCGAGAACTCAAGCTTGTTGCAAGAAACCGCAAATTGTGGAACCCCGAAACAATTCGCAACTATTCCAGGTAGAAAATATAGAAGCATAACTCGAGAACATTCGTTCCTATCTCCACTTTCGACGGAAAGGATGTTGAGTTTCAAGGTCATCTGTTGGGGACTGCGACGGAATTCGATTTGTTGCTCTGTTCAAATGTCTTGTCTAGTCGAGATAAAAACGCACGGTGTAGCGTCATGGTTTCCCTTCTAGGGGGTTTGAAATTCCTCTCTAACATGAATGACCGTCGATAAAAAATCCTCCTAAACGGAAATGCCTTGGAGAGTTTAGGATCGGATGGAATTTAGGAGTGTCCAGCAGCCCCCTTTATTTGACAACTCTCCACGTTCGTTTACGATAAGCTGGAGGGAGGGATGACCTGCATTCCTGAACCCTCGACGTCGACAAGGAGATCCATTGAAGATTTCGTTAGGTAGGTAATTCGGATTTTGTGGACAAGCTGAACCATTGAAGATTTAGAAGAGAACGGAACCAGAGCTTGCCTGCCCCAATGGAACCGCATGACTGAAACCATTTTTATTTGGCTTTAGATTAGCCTAGAAATCTGCCTCATATTGTTCAATCTTGTAATTACTGTAATTTTACTCCACTTAAATGTGATGTTTGTTTACAGCTGTTTCTTAAGCCTAATTTCACTCACAACTTAATTTCATAGCAACGTTATAACGGGTGGTTTTCTTCACTCAGTGACTGACTACACATATTCCTACAATATAATCGTAATTTCAGGGGAGCTGGGTTAACCCTCCAAGTAGTATCGACGAGATATCTCGTCCATCAAGATCTAAAGACAAGATAGAGATTAGATAGACACATAGATTTGCTAAAGACAAGATAATTCAATTTTTCAATATGACTAGATCACGATCTAGTAAGTTTAACGATGATGAGATACCTTGTTTTTCGAGGTCTTGCCAGTTGTCGTCTAATGATGAGACACCTCTTTGACTAAACTACCAAGATGGTTAAAGAAATGCAAATTGAATACAATATAAACCATTGTCTAACAAAACGAATGCACAGTGAGAAGAGAACTTGCACCAGCAACCGAATGAACTCCTTTCTGGTTCGATTCCTGTAACTTACAATGAGTGTATCTCTCTTCTGTGTTTGGTTTGAGGTTTATAACACAAGGAGCTTCACCTATTTGACAAAGCTACGCCAAATACGACAAACAATTTCCTCTTCTGAGTCCGTCAAACTTTCCTTGTGTATGTATGTCCATTACTTCACGTTCTTTGTCTTGTGCTGGGCACAGCCTGGCCAAATACAGTTCTTGCGCCATAAAACCCAACCAACCCAAACCGTTTCGTATGAATCCATTTGGTTCTTATGGCGCAAAGGCCATACTTGGCCAAGAAGCCCTTGAAGGACTAACACAAGACAATTTCAAGGAATAAACGCACGATACATTTTCACTGATACAGAAGACAGAAACACATCCAGGAAGGGGTCGAATCTGTTGCTAGATCAGTGGGCAACTTCACTGAGCCAGTATTTAGCCTTCGAACACAAAATTCTTAGGCCTAAAACACAACGTTTTAGCGTAACGAGGCTAATAGACTGCCTGTCTACCACGAGAACTCTCGATGCTAAGTCACTATAGAAAAAGAACTGTAGAACGTTGTCAAGGCGAAGCCATGCTGTTAACGATTTAGGTTTTACGGCGGAGGGGCCATATTTGACCATACTGCGCCAAACACGACAGACAATTTTCTCTTATGTGTCTCAGCTTCGCCAAATACGGGTATTGCGCCATATAACCCAACCAACCTCGAGCCTTTTCGATTGAATCGATTTGGTTGGTTTTGATTGTTAACGCAAGGGTCATATTTGACTAAGCTGAGCCAAACATAAGACAAAGTCAAGTAAAAGATGTAAGAGGAAAAAAGATTGGGAATCAGTAGTGATATGAAAGTAGAAAAAGGATCGCTTTTGTATCCCGGTACCACTTTGAAGACAGTAAACCCCATGGGAAAAGAACAGATCACTAGAGTATACCTCGGGTCCGTGAAGCCCGTTCACTCCACCTAAAGGAGATTTGCCTCGAGGAATCCCTAAGAGTACTTCAAATGTTGAGTAAATGGGAAAAATCTAAATAGTATCTTTAAATTTATTTGCCGAAACGTCTTTATTATCTTCCCCCTCCCTACGATATACCTCGCATATAAACTAGGGATGCGACATCGACAACAAAACATCGATGTTGATAATACATCGCCCAAAAACCATCGTTGTTTTTTCACATCAGTATATTTAAACTTTTTTCCTCATTTCTTAAATTTGGTTTAGTAACCTCAAACATTAATGTTCGCCGGGGAAGTAGGAGATTTAATTTGTCATTTGCTGTGTTTGTTAATTTATAACTAAACATTTTTTAAACTGTCAAAACAAAGTAAAAAGAAATTTAATAAGAACAATTAACAAATATTTTATTTTCAAATAGAATAATATTAAAGAATATAATATTTACAACAATTTGACATAGGTATTACTAACAATAAGTATAAATTATAGGTAGTTACATAGCAATAATTATGGTTAGTTGTTATTAACTATTTATAAACTTATGGGGGGGATCTAACAAACTTATTTTTTATTTACTGTAAATAAAAAATATTGGGGCCTATTATTATATGCCCCAATATTCGTTATTTACAGTTTGTATTAAAAGAAGTTTGTTAATTTTCTCCATCTTAAGCCGACTTCTTTTTTCACTAACTATCAAACCAGTTACGGAAAAAACTCTTTCTGATGAAACGGATGTCGCCATCACTGACAAATACTACTTTGTTGAACGGTTTTTTTCTTAATTTTTACTATGGTACTTTTTCACTCAAAAATAAAACATCGGCAACGTAAAAGCATTGACAATTGTTGAAACATCGATGTTAAACAAACATCAGCTCCAATAAATCGATGGTAAATACATTTGTGCTTTTATAAAATATCGATGTTTTGAAAACATCGACTTCGATATCGTATCCCTAGTATAAACACCTCACTTTATGTACAACTCGTTTATATTGTCTAACATTACTATTTTTAAACCTTCGTTAACCTTTGGTGCTGCATTGAAACTGCCCTGTAGTGGCCAGTATGGAAGAAAAACCTGTTCCAAACTGTCACCAGCTCTAGGTAATAGACAGTTCATTTTTTCTACATGGATCTTCATTCCCCATGGAATGTTTATTGTTTGGGAGTTTTATGACGCAAGGGCCCTGTTTGGCCAAGCTGCGCCAAACACAAGACAACAACGAAGAAGGGGGGAAAATAAAAAGCAGAATGGTATGCGAGGGTAAAACAGAAAAGTGCAGATCACTTGGATACCTCGGGGTTGTGTTGTGTTTCCAGATATTTCGACAGCAAACATGGAATTCTTTTTCACTTAGGTTAAATGAAAATTAAATTTTTTAATGGTTATATTTCGCGAGTTTTTCTTTTTAATTGTTCGTTATTAGTGCAGTATATTGTCAAATTAATATACCACTTACAAACTGAATACTACTATAAAATGTATTTTTCAAAACAGTTTACCGTCATCTGACCGTGGTTCAAAATTACGTGGTATTGTCCTCGAATCTTTGGAATTGATCACGAACAGTCGTAAATAGCCCGTTGTGTTGCTCTAGTACGACGTTAATTAAAATTACCTTCCCTTCCTCAAAACTGTTTATGGGGTTTCTCAGTCCTATTACCTCTTAACGAATATAAGAAACATTTCGTAACGTCATTAATACACGATTTTTTTTTGTGCCCTATTCATCTGACAATGCTAATTTTCTTCATTTATTGAGAAAACAATGTTCCTATTTTTGGAAAGGCCCAAGATATCATCCACATTTTGTTTTGCTAATCAAATTTGCTTAGAGGACAGAATTTATGCATTTTTCTGAACGTGTTCTCACTCATGAATAACATTCTGATGATAAATTAATTTGTTAAGAGAAAGAGGACGCGTCTATCACAGTGGGGGTTTCACAAACAGGTTACACACCCGTAGGTGGGGTTCAGTACTGATGACCTTTCACTGACGTGTCCATTCCCTTGTGTGTTATATTTGTTGGAGGTTTTTAACAGAGTACTTTATTTACCTTACAAAGCTGAGACACGGTAACCCGGTTGGTTGAGAAGCGGAATTGCAACCGGAGGGTTACGAGTTCGAAACCATGCAACCAGTGAATGGGGAGTATGTTGTACGTTAAGTATGCAGTGGCCTCGAATGTCCTTACGTTGGTGTGGTGTGGAATGCTGGAGAGTGGGGTGCAAGTCCAGATGTTTGTCTTCATCTGACTGTTGCTCAAAATGACGAAGTGCTATCCATCTTTTCCTTCGAGATTGATATTGGTATTTTTTGAATAAAGTACTCTGTTAAAAAACGTCCAATAAATCTTACGCACAGGTCGTTACAGTTGGGATCTGTACCACGGTCCAAAGTTAAGAAGGTCCTTGAAAATGAGTGATTTTGGTCTGCATAGTCGTTGTTTGTCCGTCGTCTTAGTATGATAAGTAGGAAACTTTTTTGTAGCAGTAAAAATGGGAAAAGTTGCATTTATGGAAATAAAGTTGCATTTATTTTTGATACACTAAATTCTAAAATAAATTATTCGTAAAGAATGAAAAATTTCAAAATATATTGCCAATTTTAGTCGTGTGCAACAGTGTTATAATGCATACTGTAATACAGAAGAACGTTGAATGGCCGATCCTTGGCCAGTAATTTCTATAACATCGAAAAACTGCGCCAGCCGCAGTCATATGTGCTGTATCGGATAGCAGAGGCGCAAAATCCTTTCGCTCAACATTCAGAGATTTTAAACGCCATCTACCAGGCGAACAACATATTGATGATCGACACTCACCTCTCAAACTCTGCAGTCGATAACGCAAGTTTCCTCTGGATTGTCAAGAGTGCCAACCAATGTGTTAAAAGTACTTCTTGACATCTATTTCACTTTCGTCTGCTAGGACGAACACCTTCTTTCCGTGAACTTCTTGTTTGATCCGCCATACTTCGGCAATCGCAAGATCAGACATACGCGATCAAAGGGTTGGTTCAGAGGTCAAAAATTGAAATAGTAATTTCATATTAATTTATTTTAAGCTAAACTTTAGAAAGTTGCAGGTGGGTTGCATTTATGCAGAAAGTTGAATTTATGTTGCGGTTTAGACTCGCTTACAATACACTCCATGAAGGAGGAATTTTGGTTTTAGTACTTTACATGCAGCGTAGAACGCGTGAAAAAAAGTTGCATTTGTAGCAAAAAGTTGCCCAAATGATAAGTAAAATCTTTCATTGTATTTCTTTAAAACAGGTGTATAATAAGTATGAAAAGGAGGGGGAATACATCCGTCCTAGTCAAATAATGAATACTTGGGATACTGGTATGTTTCGAGGGTCTCCTGTCTCAACCGAATTATACAGAGGCTATTCATCTAACTTCGTTCAAGAACCCGAAGTAAGCATATGGGAGGCCTGATGAACCCACCTGGTGATTGTATCTACGAGGTATCTCGTTGTTTACAAAACTGACACAGTTTCGATAAACAAAATATATCTCCATTAGAAGGAAACTGGCCAGATCGTCATCCCGTCGTCATAAAAGGTTTGCAGCATCTTGATGACGACATATCTCATCATTGGCATAATCGATCAGATCTTGATTGACGAGATGTCTCGTTGAAACCACTTGGAGGATTGAGGACCTAACTTCGTTCGTTCCCGGCATTTTTCAGATACAGGAAAAAAGAAATATTACAATAGCTTTAAAGTAATATTCGAAACTTTTTACACCTTTATTCACATATAAGCCATTATAACTACAATTCCAAGGGAGGGCTCAGCAGTTGTATCTCAAAAATTGCAAGAATCGCGCCAAAAAAGAATTGGGACTACGGACAATACAGCAGTTGTATCTTGAGTTATAAGAATTACGCCAAGAAAGAATCGCGCCATGTATATAGTAGTCAAATGGTTAAAAGTTATAAAAATCGTGCCAAGAAAAAAATTGCTCCAATTACATCTATAGCCGTAGTCAAAAGTTCAAGTAAAACTACCGCTCAGCAGTTGTATCTCAAAAATTGCAAGAATCGCGCCAAAAAAGAATTGGGACTACGGACAATACAGCAGTTGTATCTTGAGTTATAAGAATTACGCCAAGAAAGAATCGCGCCATGTATATAGTAGTCAAATGGTTAAAAGTTATAAAAATCGTGCCAAGAAAAAAATTGCTCCAATTACATCTATAGCCGTAGTCAAAAGTTCAAGTAAAACTACCGCAAATGCTTTATGCAGATTTATTAATATTAATACGCAACTCATTTTCCCTGAATCTCAGCGATAAAAAACGAACATCGGGTCGATTCTCTGAAACATTCAGAAGCGTTGTTTGGAAATTATTTGTCAAGGTATTCTTACTAGGGATGCGACATCGATGTCGATGTTTTCAAAACATCGATGTTTTTTTTAAAAACATCGATTTATTGGAGTCGAGGTTTTTGTAACATCGATGTTTATACGTGTCGATGTTTTTACGTTGTCGATGTTTTATTTTTAAATGAAAAAAGTACCGTTATAAAAATTTAAAAAATAACCAAGTAGCATAATTTTTATAATTAGCAAATTGAACATACTTTTAGACCAAAGTAGCCAATGGTGAAGGGTCTGAAAAGAAGGAATGCAACATCGATGTCGATGTTTTCAAATCATTGATGTTTTATAATAAACATTGATGTATTGGAGCTGATGTCGCATCACTAGTTGCTAAACCAGTTTTACGAAATGGGGGCAAAAGTTTAAGTACACTGAATTTTAAAAACATCGATAGTTTGGGGGCGATGCATTATCAACATCCATGTTTTAATTTTGAACATCAAAAGCATCACTAGTTTCTAAACCAATTTTAAGAAATGGGGGAAAAGTTTAAATACACTGAATTTTAAAAACATCGATGTTTTTGGGACGATGTATTATCAGCATCTATGTTTTAATTTTGAACATCGATGTTTTGCTGTCGATGTCGCACCCCCTAATTCTCACATATGACGAATACAAAAGCGTCAAAATATTCGAATTACGCGACTCTTTTTGTACGCACATTTTAAGGCAACCCTCTGTATTCGCCATCTTGGGTGATAAACTTCCCTACCAAGCAACCCTTCCTATCATGGTTTACAGGTGTGTTACAATAATACCCAGTGGTCTTTCGGTTTATCGTGGGAAAACGTCCGAGTAAGTGAAAACCCCAAAATTTCCTTTTGGCACACCACGCAATCTCTAGAAAATTGTAATATTGTTTACGCAAATGACTGAATCCGGTGTTCGAACATTCTTTGGAAAGACAATCTTTCACTGTGCGGCATTGGAAGACTGAATAACTTACCCTTTTACAGTAAGTTACCGCACGTGGAAAGGAGATTACAAAGACAGTCATTCAGATATTCAAGGCCAATTCATTATGAAAGGTTGCATTGTAATCTTTCTCCCGCTGCATATTATTTGTATTTAGTATTGTTTATCTTGCGTGCAGGTTTAGTTAAATTGCCGTTTTAACATAAATCAAAATCATATCGGTAGATAGGTTATTTTAATTAAAGTCGGACTGGAGGAACACGACGGGTTAAAGGCGACAGTCCGGGATCAGATGATCAGGTCACACCTGAGCTGGAACCCCACTCTAAAAAACTTCCACGCCACGCCCACGTAAGGACATTTGAGTCCAAGACATATTTAACGTGCACCAGCCTTTGTACATAATGTCTGGTTGGATTCGAATTCATAATCCTCCAACCAAGCTACCTCGGCTTCAAAACCATTTAGGAGCTACATTTATATATGCTTTCCTCATATCCAAGAAATTTAAACTTGAAGGTAATGGTAATGGTAATTGGTAATTTTTAGTTAACGTCGTACTAGAGCAACACAACGGGCTATTGACGACGGTCCGGGTAATGGTAATGGTAATGGTAATTTTAGTTAACGTCGTACTAGAGCAACACAACGGGCTATTGACGACGGTCCGGAATCAGTCCCTTAAGGGAAAGATCCGAGGACAACACTTCGTAATTTTGAACCACGGTCAGATGACGAAGCAACACCTGAGCTGGCACCCCACTCTCCAAACTTCCACACCAACCCAACGTGAGGACTTTCGGCCACGACAGATTTAAGGTGCACCAGCCGCCTCTACACCATACGCTTACAAACATCCATGCCCGGACCCGGATTCGAACCAGGAACCTTCCGATCTAGAGGCTAACACCTTAACCACTATACCGGTTGGTCGGCGAAGGTAATGGTAATTTTAGTTAACGTCGTACTAGAGCAACACAAAGGGCTATTGACGACGGTCCGGAATCAGTCCCTTAAGGGAAAGATTCGAGGACAACACCTCGTAATTTTGAACCACGGTCAGATGACGAAACAACACATGAGCTGGCACCCCACTCTCCAAACTTCCACGCAAACCCAACGTGAGGACTTTCGGCCACGACAGATTTAAGGTGCACCAGCCGCCTCTACACCATACGTTTACAAACATCCATGCCCGGACCCGGATTCGAACCAGGAACCTTCCGATCTAGAGGCTAACACCTTAACCACTATACCGGTTGGTCGGCTTAAACTTGAAGAGGCAGCGAATTAAAATCAAATTACGATTTAAATTAAATCAAATAAATCCAATTTTTTTATTAAAATACTTTTTTTTCATACTTGCGGCAAAAACGTGTTGACCCTTGATCCGGAACCCTTACTTTAGAAGCAACAAAGTGTGCAAAATAGAATATGTGTTCAGATAAACTTACTTGCAAAAATTTCAACAAAATTCAGGGGATCATCAGTCTTTCGATACATGGGGGATGATTCATGTTAAATCGATCCTGGCCTCAAGTGTCCTCACGTTAGCTTGATATAAAAGTATGGAGAGGCTTCCTCACTTCAGGTGTGACCTCGTCAACTAACCAATATTCGAGATGTGTTCCTCCAGCCTTTCACTTCGGGAGCCGACCAACCGGTATAGTGGTTAAGGTGTTAGCCTCTAAGCCTCTAGATAGGAAGGTTCCTGGTTCGAATCCGGGTCCGGGCATGGATGTTTGTAAACGTATGGTGTAGAGGCGGCTGGTGCACCTTAAATCTGTCGTGGCCGAAAGTCCTCACGTTGGGTTGGCGTGGAAGTTTGGAGAGTGGGGTGCCAGCTCAGGTGTTGCTTCGTCATCTGACCGTGGTTCAAAATTACGAGGTGTTGTCCTCGAATCTTTCCCTCAAGGGACTGATTCCGGACCGTCGTCAATAGCCCGTTGTGTTGCTCAAGTACGACGTTAATTAAAAAAATTACCAAATTATTACCTTTCACTTCGGGATTGATCCCGGACCGTCGTCAATAGTGTCCCCTAGGAATATATGGTATCCATATCCGGCTTATGCGTCAGGTGATCTTTTTCTAAGGGCCGTATTTGGCCTGAGGGCCGATTAAAACTGTTTGGATTTAGATTTTAAAGCAAAAGTGCCATATTCAACCAAGCTACGTCAAGCAAAAGACAGACAACGTCCGGTAATCAGTACACCGTTTGTATCTGGACTTCAGGCAGGTTATACGCGTCCAGAGGCGGTGTGTTGCTCTAATGCGACGTTAGTTAAAAATTACCAATTGTCAATTACACGTCCATAGGGTCTTATCTGGTCTGCTGTTCGAGTACATCTGTCTAGAACGCTGTATCTGACCAGCGGACCGAGTAAATCCATCCAAAGAGCCGTTTGCACATCATACCGACTAAGCCTATTTGGTTGGCCGTATAATTGTGTTCCAGTCAGTTAAACCTGTTCGAAGGACTGTGTCTGATCTTCGAGCCTGAGATAGACCTGTCTGGAGGGACGTTTCTGATA
This sequence comes from Metellina segmentata, assembly GCA_947359465.1. Taxonomy (NCBI): domain Eukaryota; kingdom Metazoa; phylum Arthropoda; class Arachnida; order Araneae; family Tetragnathidae; genus Metellina; species Metellina segmentata. The sequence goes on along the minus strand of OX375875.1, from coordinate 90,835,378 downwards.
TGCGGGCCTATGGTAAACTTATTCGCTACAGTATTTATCGACCGAGTTTTTAGTTGACGCCATTTGACCTACAATTTCCCCAAAAAACAATGACTCAATGGAAAGGCTAAAGATACGAATCTCCATAAGCATCCATGCCTCGTGAATCCTTTCTAGCAATCCAGAGATATGATGATTTGAAATTACGACTTACATTACAGAGAAGGTTGTGTTTGCCCAACTCGCTTCAGGATCGTCTCGTTGCTTATCCACCGGACTACTGGAGCAAAGCACTCCCTGCCCACTGAAGCATGTTCTTCTAATTAGCGTGGCAAGCTAAGGGCTCTGCCCTTGACCGAGAAAGTGTCCAGCCTAAATGCCATCATACCACGGCTGCGACGAAGAGGAACCGATTTGTCGCTGAGGACACGGTGTCGAAAGCACTGGGAGATAATCTGCCATTGGACAATAGACTTTTTTCTGCTTCCATCCCTGGATCTTTGTCACCTTGTATCCGATATGACATCGGTGTTGGGAAAGCTCCTTCGATCGGAGTGTGCGCGTGATCATTCAGACGCGGTATCCTTCGAAATCCACCCAAGCACTGTAAACGAAAGGAATTCCGGACTCTTCTTGAACCGGTGGTATGGATGATGCAATGAGAGCTTTTTCTGTCCAGCTCAATGTATGCGGTTGTAGAGCTTCTGCTTCAATACACGTTTCTTGCACGTATTCCAAACGTGACGTCAGTGGAATTGTGTGTTTCGAATGATCTCGACACCATGCCTATAACAATTTCAAAGATTGAATTTTTGATTAGTATGATATTGGTAATTACTTAACGTCACACTGGAGCAACACAACGGATTATTGGTTATGATCCAGGATCAATCCTGAAAGGAGCGATCCGAGGACAATACCATGTAATTCTGAACCATGGTCAAATGTCGAGGCTACACCAGAGCTGGCTACCCACTCTCCAAACTTCCAAGTGAGGTCGCGATGGATTTAGAGTGCACCAGCCCCTTTTGTACACGACGGTCTTTGGTTGGATTTGAACTCATAACCCTCCGGTTGCTAATCCGTTGCTTTTCATACCGGGCTTCCGCAGCCCTAACGATGGTCTGGGATAAATCCCTAAGGGAAAGATCAAGGACAAACCCTTGTCATTTTGAACCACGATCAGATGGCGAGACAACACCTGAGCTGACACCCCACTCTCCAAACTTCCACACCCCGCCAACGTGAGGAAATTTGAGGCCACCAGAGATTTAACGTGAACTACCGCCACCCCACATATCATTGTGGTCATTGCTGTACCGAGTTTCGAACACGTAACAAACTACTTGCTATTCCCTTGGTTTTCCAGCTGTGCTACTGCGACCACTTTAACCGTTAGTACTCATGAAGCAGTGAGAGATTTCCTGTCCACCATCAACAGTGGCTCTCAAAAATGTTCGTACACTTTAAAAATTCGTAGAAAAGCGCTGTAGTCTGGAATTGAATTCGAATATATGCAGACCAATATTTTTTCATATAATCTCCATGTAAAAAATTCTGAATTAAACCTAACATTTCTTTTTAAATATTGACTCATTTTCTTTTTATACAAATAAAAATGCAAGGAGGCAGAGGAAGAACACGTCCCAAAAGTGATCGTACACCAAAATATTATCAGATAAATTCATGAATAAAATTATTATTTATCGCTTTTTTTTTTAATTTTTGCACTGTGGTGACATTTAAAAAACCGTTTGGCTTTAATCTTTGCTTGCTTCGTAATATTCTATTTATTATTAAAAAATGGCTCGTATAGTCGTAAGGAGAGATAACAAACAGCATTCGAAAATTGATTATTTTTCATCATAGTAGCGGTAAATCAGTTCGAAATATATCTAAAATAGCAAATTTATCCCATTCTACTGCATTATAAGCAGAAGAAAATAGGGTAAGAAATAGTCATACGGCAAAAGTTACTCAACGTGATCAGAAATGTATAGTTAGAAAATTTTTGAAAAATCCACGTTTGAGTGCTGTAAGCATTTTTACAGAATTTACTGAAATATTTTCTACTTCAATAACATCGGAAACTGTTTGATGAGTACTCAGATCAGCTGCATTAAATGGGTGTTCTGCCAGACGAAATGTTTTTGCAAATGCGAAAAACAGAAAGCATAGTCTTTCCTGTACAAAAGCAATGATAAGCCCAAAACGTATTGGAATCATGTCTTATTTGCAGATGAAAGCATATTTAACATTTTTGGCTCCAATGGCGTATAATTGTAAGGTGAAGATAAATGAGGAACTTAATCCCAAGAACTTAGTTGTAACATTAAAACATGGCGGTGTCCTTGTGTGGGGGCTCATGTCAGCATCAAGGCTAGGTAATTTGATATTTGCTGGTGGTATAATGAATCCTGCTCGTTATTTAAATATTTTAAAAGACAATTTAAAATTATCAGCCCCCAAAAAAAACTTAGTTTTATCATGATAACGATCTTAAGCACTCAGTTCTCAACGTTCGCCCCTGGTGTCTCCATAATTGTCCACAAGTTCTGAAAACACCACCGCAATCACCGGATTTAAACCGAATAGAACACATTTGGAGAGAACTGGAGGTTAGTATACGATTCAACGACGTTAAAAAGAAAAGTTAACTAAAAACTGTAATGATTGAAGAATGGAGGAACATGGATGCAGGAATTACAAAAAAAACCTAGTGAACTCAATTACCATATCTATAAAATCTGTTGCGGATATGTATATACTATAGGATATCCTACTAAGTACTAATTTAACAAAATATTGCAATATTAACTAATATATAGAGATTTTCTTGAAGTGTACGAAGACTTTTGTGAGGGTACTTTTTGATTATTGATTTTCCAAAAACAAAAAAAAATTTGCTATGTTTGTAAAATATTTTAGGTAGTTTTGTAAATTTTCCAATGAATGAATTCCGAATTGGTATGATAGTTTTGGTGGACACGTCGCTATGACACAAAAGTGCCCGAAATGGAGATAAAACAGCAAGGATACTTAGTATGTAGTTAAATAACGTCGCATTGGAGCAAACAACAGGCTATTGGCGACAGTCTGAGATATTTTCCGATAAGATAATTTTGAGTAATTTTTAATTAATGTCGTACAAGAACAACACAACGGGCTATTGACGACGGTCCGGGATCAATCCCTTAAGGTAGAGATCCTAGGACAACACCACGTAATTTTGAACCACGGTCAGATGATGAGGCAACACATGAGCTGGCACCCCACTCTCCAAACTTCCACGCCAACGCAACGACTTTCGGCCACGACAAATTTAAGGTGCACCAGCCGCTTCTACACCATTCCGATCCAGAGGCTAACACCTTAACCACCAGACCGGTTGGTCGGCAGATCTTTTTCGAAGGGAAAGATCAAGGACAACGGATCGTAATTTTGAACCACAAAGAATACAAGGAAAAATACACTCAAGGAAAGTTTAGCTGATGCAGGAGAAAGAAAAAAACTATAGGAAGAATAAAACCCCAGCAACTCGCAGGATGGTGGTGCAATATACTAACCACCGATTCTCGAAAGATGAATGGAATACCAACAGATCTGATATTTCTGGCAGGAAAAGGCTGCCAACTGGTTAAGCTCCAACGACACATGCCCGGCATTCAAATAAAAACACAAGTTTTGGGAAATATACACTACTAGGGGGCCTGCCCCCTGCTCGCTGACGCTCGCCAACCCCCGGAGGATTGCTTCGCAATCCTCATTGGTTCGCTGCGCGAACCTATGCTCGCTTCGCTCGCCTCAATGAAGACATGTGTCCTAACAGAAGGGATTGTTTACAAAATATGTTACCAAAAAAAAATGTTTTCAAATCTAAATTTGCTGTATTACAGAAAAAATATATACAGTATCTCTAAAATCAGAATTCAAATAAAAACTTTGTGCACATTTTGACTCGAAATGTGAGCGTTGCTTTGGAAATTGAATACCCAGTATGTTGTTTGTGTGTACATTTTCCCAGCACTCAAACGACCCACACTTTTTCATTGAGTTTGTTGCCGAAAGTTGTAGTGCAAGCGTCTTGTTGAACTATAATTGTTGGCCCTGAAAAGGACCGTTTTTTAAATGGCCCTGAAAAGATCCTCCGCTTTCTTTGATTTCTATTATAAACAAACTGCAACAGCTCATTAAAATGTCCTTTTTTTTCAATAAAACTTCATCCGATAACGCTATAAATTCAATCGATGCGCGAGACTTCGCGATAAACAAACAATCGTACAGTGTTGCCAAAACGCGATTACAAATAACGTCTTTTTTGTGAGCCACGTAAGAGAATTATATATATAGATTACACTAGTACTTTATTATATTACACTGGTACTTTATTATATTACACTGGTACTTTGTTATATTACTCTAGTACTTTATCATATTAGATCGCTAACGATTCCACACACCGTTGTTACCAACCAGTTTTTACCCAATCAAAATACAAATAACTACATGAAGCGAAGACTTTTGTTATTAGTCTAACAACCAAGGCCAAGAAATTTTTGCGATAAAACGAGCTGTCTATTCTATCACGAAGTTAAAACAAATAATCAGGTAGTTTGTCGTAAGATAAATAATTTTAAATACTGTGTTAAAGTATTCTTTAGCATTCCTGCCTGTTATATTTACGCTTGAAAGATGCGAGAGTTGTTTTAACCTTTTGACTAAGGCAATAGATATAACAGGCGCGATTCTTTCTTGTCGCGTTTCTTATATCTTTCAAGGTACAACTGAGTCCGTTGCCTAAATTCTTTCTTGGCGCTATCGTGGTACAACTGCTGTACCAGCCGTAGTAAAAAGTTTAAGTGTTGGCAATAGAAGTTAAATTTAGTTTGGAAGTAAAAAAGAAGCATGGGTATACACACAAAAGAAACGAGGAAATAGTTTTACGAATGACATGGTTAATTTGTATCTTGACCTAACTATATACGCTACCATTGGGTTGCGTTGAAATGGTACTTCAGGGGTAAAGGAAAATTCAAAAATGGCACGCCACGATTTATGCTCGGTCTTTTCTTATTCATTGAACAATATATTTTGATTTCACATTTCCTCTAACGCTCGTTTCATTTTATGCTAGAAATACATTAATTTGAAGTGCGTATTCATGGTTCAGGAGCAGAGGGTGAAAAGAGCGGTAGAAATTACAATCGACTTCAGTATTAATTTTAATAGAAATGTGATAAAAATTTAAGAAAAATAAAAACACGATAATTTGATTATTTAATAGTTGTGGTTGTTGTTGTTGTTCGCGTGTCCATGTACAAGCAATATTGTAGTGAGGAAGCGGTCTAGATTCCATCAAAAGCATTGGTCACAGCCTCTGCCAATGTTGGTGCATCCCAGCTGTAGAGGATCTCCCGTAATGGGTTCCTGAATGGAACCATTCCAATCTTCAAAAGACTCGCCTCAACAGTTGGGCATTCCCAGATGTGGTTGGGCGTGAGTTGGACTTCGGGGAAGTTTTTACAATGGGCATAGGTTCTTGTTTTGTCCGGATCGATCTTCATGCCCAGTTCTAAGCCTGGCAATAGTGGATGTGATATTTCTGGGACAGTCGAATTCTGTTAAAAGGGGTTTCTTATATGTGTGAGTCATAATTCTATATCTGGCCACTGCGTTAGCATCAGCAAGTGTGATGGTGGTGCACCTCTGATCAAGTTATCTAGCTTCTTTGGACAAAGAATCCGCACATTCATTTCCCTCAATATTGACATGTGCTGGTATCCATTGTAGGACACAGGATTTTCCCTTGCTGTGCAACCTTTCGAGAAGGACTATAATTTCGGATGTAATGTTGATCTCTCCGTTTTTGATAGCTTCTAAAGCTGATTTAGAATCTGAAAATATTGTTATTCCTTCTGTAGAATCTATAGCTTGAGAGTCATTCAGGTATAAGGCGAGGGCTTCTCTAATCGCTAAGAGTTCACTAGTGAAGTTAGAGACTATTAATTCTGTATTGATTTTGTGTTTGCAATTTCTGAGGTAGGTATTTGAATTAACATCACAATAAAGTAACAGAATGAGCTATTAGCGGCTGTTGCTGGCTTTACATAACGTTCCCAAGTATATATCAGACGTTCTTGGCTGAGTATACCGACTGTACCAGTAACTGTGTTAGTAAAACTCAAAGTGTGCACGTCTATCCCTTGATATTGTATGTTTAGTGTTCAGCGCAAGTCGCCAAATATCGCCCTTACGCCATAATAAACTAATAACAACCAGGATTATGACCAGAAAATTAAAGAAGCGTGTGTGTCATTTGCGATTCTTATAACTTTCAATGTACAATTGATGTTCGGATCTTTCCCTTAGGGGATTGATCCCGGATCGTCGTCAATAGCCCGTTGTGTTGCTCTACTACGACGTTAATTTAAAATTACCGATTGCAACTGCTGTTAACGGATGTAGTTTAAACGTTAAACCTTTAAGAGAACTTAAGAATTTTGATTCCAAACACATTATTTACCAGATAATAAAATTTGTTCTTGTTTAACCTTTAAAAAGAATGTAAAAATTTTGTTACCAAACAGAACACTATATTACTTTTTTGGATGTTGCTATATTTTTGACGATTTAAATACAATAGGTAATGGCAATTTTTAATTAATTAACGTCGTACTAGAGCAACACAATGGGTTATTGACGACGGTCCGAGTAAAGGTAATGGTAATGGCAATTTTAGTTAACGTCGTACTAGAGCAACACAACGGGCTACTGACGACGGTCCGGGATCAGAAACCTTGAGGAAAAGATCCGAGGACAACACCTCGTAATTTTGAACCACAGTCAAATGACGAGGCAACACCTGAACTGGCACCCCACTCTCCAAACCCACACCAACCCAACGTGATGTCTTTCGGTCACGACCGATTTAAGGTACACCAGCCGCCAATACACCATACTCTTACAAAAATCCATGTCCGGACTCGAACTAGGAACCTTTCTATCTGGAGGCTAACACCTGAACCACTATACCGGTTGGTCGGCCATCGACTTTGAAATGAAATAGACGTATCATGTGGAGTAAGTCGCTGTCGTAAGATCTCTGAAGGGTAAATCACAAATGGGCTTAAGGGATTGGCTATGGAAACGAAGACAAGTGCTTTTGATTACGGAATGGTAATGGTAATGGTAATTTTAGTTAACGTCGTACTAGAGCAACACAACGGGCTATTGACGACGGTCCGGAATCAGTCCCTTAAGGGAAAGATTCGAGGACAACACCTCGTAATTTTGAACCACGGTCAGATGACGAAGCAACACCTGAGCTGGCACCCCACTCTCCAAACTTCCACGCCAACCCAACGTGAGGACTTTCGGCCACGACAGATTTAAGGTGCACCAGCCGCCTCTACACCATACGTTTACAAACATCCATGCCCGGACCCGGATTCGAACCAGGAACCTTCCGATTGATTACGGAGGATAATCACCTTAACCACTCAATAGTTTTGGATTCGCACTTTTACTCACAATCACGTGACACATCATCCAAAAGAGCAACTGGAAGAAATAGCATGGATCGTCGCTACGTCGAACAGATAATTCCTTTTAAGGTCGATGCTAGTACCATGGTGAGGTTTACAGCCAACATTTGGCACAATTAAAATACTTGGCATGACAGCATTTGTTGTACAATTACGATTAGCGTCTCTATAACCGAAAAGTACCTGTCGTTCCAACTTAAGCTCTGGTGCTGCAGCACTCAATATCGGAAACTGACATTCGATTCAAGAGACAACATGACGCACAGAAAGTCGCATTGGTGGGAGTTCGGCAAGGATCTTGTAACAAAGCACGAGTGGAAGAAAGGAGAATGCGTGGTTAGTCCTCGATTTCCTATCATGGATACCTGCACTTTGCAAGTGACATTCTACCCGCAAATACTTATGGGGCTTCCAATAGCCTGCCGACAGTCATCGAAACCAGACGCAATCGAGATAAAGATCTACGGGTAAAGTTGCAATATCAGCTTTTCCAGGGTACTAAGGTGATGAAAGTTTATCATAGCCCAACGGGAGTATTTGAAAACGGTGAAACCATTATGGGGTGGTATATGGAAGGTATCGCGGAATTTAACCGATTCGCGTTACATCATACGCTTTCTGATCTGAGCTTGCGTATAAATTATTGGGTCCAAGATAGATTAAGAAGTCGAGTCCAAGAGGAAGATGAAGTGCTAGAAGTGTAAACGAATTCTAAAGAAAGTGATTGGTATGTTTTTACAAAACCGATACTTGACTAAATTGATTACATCTAGGTAATTCATTTTCGTGAGCTTTGGAGTGACTTTTTTTCTGTTAACCTTTCCATATTGTTTAATTTTGTACCAGTCTTGTTTACTTGTCAAAAAATGAAGTATTTTTAATGCTTTTTAGTGTTGACCGAATGTGAGTAATTAATAAATACACACAGCATTGGTTTTATGGGTAAGAAGATATGGTGTATTGTTTTTATGCATGTCGTTTACTTTTATTATTGACTGTATAATCATTTATAAGCGTGATTAAACTGTTGAATGAATAGTTTAGCACACTTCTCACGAATTTCTCTTTCAGAATGTTTCGAAATTTACCTTTTGCAATAATGGTTTGAAGATAATAAGGTTTCGAGGAAAATTTGTTTGGTCCAACTAAAATACTTTGGCAGTCCAAAACGGTGAATAAAATAGTCCAGAATAGTTATGTTTTTGCAATAAAACCCGATACTTGACTCAGTAATTGATTACTTTAAAGTTTGTATAATCTTGAAGTGAAATCGCGTTTGGTCTTGGTCTATATAGGTCTATATAATTTCACTTTGACCTAGGACTTTAGTAACATTAACAATCGCTTATCTCTCCCCTTCTATACAAAATTCTAGCTCATTATACCTTGTCTCTCTTTCAATCACCCCTCCGTTTCGAATAAAACTATATTGATTTTCTATAGTTAAGGTAGGCACTTGAATTAACGACATTTATATGTAACCGTTCATCACTTTTCTATAATTAAAAGCTACTTAGAGAGTTATTTCTTGATATATCTAAGAGGGCAATATCACCTTCAAGCTTTGTTTTTTATTTAGCATTTTTCTGTGCAATACATAATTTCATGGAACATATAAACCAAGTTAAACTATATTTCATATAATCAAATCTATGTTCACTAATTTTTAGTACCTCAAAGCTTGATTAATAACCTAACTATCTGATAATGTGACGCGTCATTCTTAAAATGTGTACCGTTGTACCACTTTGCATAATTAATACAAAGGTCGTGATAGACCAGTTGAAAGAGCGATAGATTAGTAGCTGGAAGGTTTCGAGTTCGAAACCATTTGTGTATATGGAGGCCTCAAATGTCTTGACGTTGTTGGGGTGTGGAAGTTTGGGGTACCAGCTCGAGTATTACCGCCAGACTGGCACGAAATTACGTGGTATCCTCGAATCTTTCCCTGTAAATTGATCCAAGACCATCACTAATATCCCGTCGTGTTGCTCCAGTGCGACGTTAATTAACTACCTACGTAACAGGTACGATTTTTGAGCAATATTGGATACATTCCGTAGGTCAGTTTGTGACCTAGTAACATAGTCATTGTAGAAACGTTTAACAATATGTAATTTCAATGTCCTTTGTGACTGTATAATAGCATATCGCAATATTACACGCCCGTTCAAGCGCTGTTAATTTTATGATTTGATTTTGTCTAAACCAATCCGAAACTTGTTTTTTCCAATCCACTGATATCTGATCAGGTTTAGGTCATGTTCAAAAATGAGTATGACCTTGGTCGAAAATGGTTGACCTTGCCTTGTCTAGAATTTCACATTTAGATCCAAAGGTGACAGTTTCAATTTGGAATCAAACGTGTCAATTAACTGACAGCTGTCTTTCAGTGAGTTTTTGCAAACCGATTCACATTGCAATTGGAATTGCTGATGCAGAAGAAACTTAAATATAATTAAATAATTAATGTGCATGTCAGAGTTATACTCTTAATTGTTATGTTCAATTGAAACAAGCTTATTTAAAGTTAATTATAGTAATACGATGAAAGAGCAAAGTTTAAAAGCAATCATATTCGTTCGTCATGACAATTGTATAGTCATACAAAACTGCGATTGCTACTGATGAGCAATTGGAGGGTTACGAGTTTGAAACTAGGTCCAGCGATCAAAGACCGTCGTGTATAGGGAACTGGTGCACGTTAAATCTGCCATGGCCTCAAATGTCCTCACGTTGGCGTGGTGTGGTTTAGAGAGGGGTTGTAGATCAGGTGTGACCACGTCATCTGACCGTGATTCAAAATTATCAAGCGTTATCTTCGGTTATTTCAATTAGGGATTGAACCTGGACCTTCACCAATAGCCCATTGTGTTGCTCCAGTGCAACTTTTACTGACTACCCACTACTGAAATTAGAAGTTTGGGTTGGTTAGGAGTTTTCCTGTACATGCATACATCCTACACACAAATCCTACACATGCATATCCATTCAGGTAATACATTTCACATACATCGCACCCTTGCTGCATGACAAAGCTACAAAATGACGAAAAGTGGCAATAAAACTAGAAAACTGACTACTACAATAAAGACGATTTTGAGGGAAATTTGGAATTTCCTTTCTTAAGTTCTTTTCGTGTTGAACTCGATTAGTACAAATTTACAGCGTGAGCTCTCGCACTCATAGTCAACAAAACAATATTTTTTTACTTGTGACACTTGCATCAGATCTAGGACATTGTCCAATTTCGCTTATTATTCTTTCAATAATGTTATAATTGTACTTAAAATTTGCTTTATTCTGACTTGCCTGCCACTTTAAGTCGAATACTTTGTCGTAGTGTAGCGTGTGATAAGAAGGAAATATATTTATTAAAATAATAAATATTTAAAACAAAAGACAGTAAAATAAAACAAAATAAAAGATGTTTTTTAAAATGTTTGGTTTTATTCAGAATTATATGGAGATAATGTATGAAAAAAATTGGACTTTATATTCGAATTCAATTCCAGGCTACAGCAACTTTTCTACAAATTTTTAAAAGTGTACGAACACTTTAGGGAGCCACTGTAGATAAATGTAAAAAATAGATTCAACCATAACACATGTCATGAGGTGTTAGCCTCTAGATCGGAAGATTCCTGGTTCGAATCCGGGTTCGGGCATGGATGTTTGTAAACGTATTGTGTAGAGGCGGTTGGTGCACCTTAAATCTGTCGTGGCCGAAAATCCTCACGTTGGGTTGGCGTGGAAGTTTGAAGAGTGGGGTACCAGCTCAGGTGTTGCTTCGTCATCTGACCGTGGTTCAAAATTACGAGGTGTTGTCCTCGGATCTTTCCCTTAAGGGACTGATCCCGGACCGTCGTCAATAGCCCGTTGTGTTGCACTAGTACAACGTTAACTAAAAAATTACCAAATAACATATGACATGAAATATGTCAATGAAACTAATAAATTCTATCTTAGTATCTGGTGTAAATTTAAACCCGTGGTATAATTTTCAGGAATATCCAATGTACATTTAGCTCTTATGCATACATGACTTGGAATCCATCACAAGTTATGCTAGTTTTTTTTAGTAAAAGCAATTAATGAGTAGAAATAACTGTCAATAGCTTGCATAGTTCTTTTTTATTTTCAGATGAACACTTTAATAATAATACAATCACCCCATTCTAAAATCGCCCAATTTAAATTAAACCATCAGAATACAAGTCTGACATAATAACTGGGAAGGAAGATTATCACATGTCTAGAATCCTCTCAAAAATTGCGATTCTTTAACAAATCTATGTAATTTCTTTAGCGATGTCACACAATGCAACGCAACGTAATTGGCATTTGGGTTTTCCTCATTGGTTAAATTTTCTTTGGAATTGCGGTAGTGGTCTTCTAAAGGGCAATTCACAGTAACGAAATTGACACCTTCTCAAAATATATTAATCAATATTCCGTTTGGATGGACGCCAAGTAATTTTAACGACCCTTTCAATAACCGTGTCTTACAGTTTTTCAAACCCTAGCCACCTTTCCTGATCCATGACACAGTTTTGAATATAACTTCCAAAGAATTTCGTTTCGATTTCCAACATACGGAACAGAACACCTAGAACCCGTTGCGGAAGCAGTGGTCTAAACTGTAATATGCTATAACTGAATCGAAACCACGTAAAAATATTGTAGTGTCATATAAGGGTCGCGGTAGCCCATTTGGTAGAGTAACTGCTTATCTACCGTAAAGTTGAGTTCGAATCCAGTCAAAGACCGACGTGAAAACGGGGACTGGTGCACGTTAAATCTGTCGTGACTCAAATATCCTTGCGTTGTTCTGGTGCAGAAGTTTGGACAGTGAGGTACCATCTCAGGTGTTGACCTCGTCATTTGACCGAGGTTCACATTAAGTGCTGTTATCCTCGTATAAATCGGTATAGTGGTTAAGGTGTTAGCCTCTAGATAGGAAGGTTCCTGGTTCGAATCCGGGTCCGGGCATGGATGTTTGTAAACGTATGGTGTAGAGGCGGCTGGTGCACCTTAAATCTGTCGTGGCCGAAAGTCCTCACGTTGGGTTGGCGTGGAAGTTTGGAGAGTGGGTGCCAGCTCAGGTGTTGTTTCGTCATCTGACCGTGGTTCAAAATTACGAGGTGTCCTCGATCTTTCCCTTAAGGGACTGATTCCGGACCGTCGTCAATAGCCCGTTGTGTTGCTCTAGTACGACGTTAACTAAAATTACCATTACCTTCAAGTTTGAATTTCTTGGACATGAGGAAAGCATATATAAATGTAGCTCCTAAATGGTTTTGAAGCCGAGGTAGCTTGATTGGAGGATTATGAATTCGAATCCAACCAGACATTATGTACAAAGGCTGGTGCACGTTAAATATGTCCTGGACTCAAATGTCCTTACGTGGGCGTGGCGTGGAAGTTTTTTAGAGTGGGGGTTCCAGCTCAGGTGTGACCTGATCATCTGATCTCGGACTGTCGCCTTTAACCCGTCGTGTTCCTCCAGTCCGACTTTAATTAAAATAACCTATCTACCGATATGATTTTGACTTATGTTAAAACGGCAATTTAACTAAACCTGCACGCAAGATAAACAATATTAAATACAAATAATATGCAGCGGGAGAAAGATTACAATGCAACCTTTCATAATGAATTGGCCTTGAATATCTGAATGACTGTCATTGTAATCTCCTTTCCACGTGCGGTAACTTACTGTAAAAGGGTAAGTTATTCAGTCTTCCAATGCCGCACAGTGAAAGATTGTCTTTCCAAAGAATGTTCGAACACCGGATTCAGTCATTTGCGTAAACAATATTACAATTTTCTAGAGATTGCGTGGTGTGCCAAAAGGAAATTTTGGGGTTTTCACTTACTCGGACGTTTTCCCACGATAAACCGAAAGACCACTGGGTATTATTGTAACACACCTGTAAACCATGATAGGAAGGGTTGCTTGGTAGGGAAGTTTATCACCCAAGATGGCGAATACAGAGGGTTGCCTTAAAATGTGCGTACAAAAAGAGTCGCGTAATTCGAATATTTTGACGCTTTTGTATTCGTCATATGTGAGAATTAGGGGTGCGACATCGACAGCAAAACATCGATGTTTTGAAACATCGATGTTCAAAATTAAAACATAGATGTTGATAATACATCGCCCTAAAAACATCGATGTTTTTAAAATTCAGTGTATTTAAACTTTTCCCCCATTTCTTAAAATTGGTTTAGAAACTAGTGAGGCTTTTGATGTTCAAAATTAAAACATGGATGTTGATAATGCATCGCCCCCAAACTATCGATGTTTTTAAAATTCAGTGTACTTAAACTTTTGCCCCCATTTCTTAAAACTGGTTTAGCAACTAGTGATGCGACATCGGCTCCAATACATCAATGTTTATTATAAAACATCAATGATTTGAAAACATCGACATCGATGTTGCATTCCTTCTATTCAGACCCTTCAACCATTGGCTACTTTGGTCTAAAAGTATGTTCAATTTGCTAATTATAAAAATTATGCTACTTGGTTATTTTTTAAATTTTTATAACGGTACTTTTTTCATTTAAAAATAAAACATCGACAACGTAGAAACATCGACACGTATAAACATCGATGTTACAAAAACCTCGACTCCAATACATCGATGTTTTTTAAAAAACTTCGATGTTTTGAAAACATCGACATCAATGTCGCATCCCTAGTAAGAATACCTTGACAAATAATTTCCAAACAACGCTTCTGAATGTTTCAGAGAATCGACCCGATGTTGGTTTTTATCGCTGAGATTCAGGGAAAATGAGTTGCGTATTAATATTAATAAATAACTTTTATCTGTCGTAATTTTAATTTTAGTTAACGTCGTACTAGAGCAACACAACGGGCTATTGACGACGGTCCGGAATCAGTCCCTTAAGGGAAAGATTCGAGGACAACACCTCGTAATTTTGAACCACAGTCAGATGACGAAGCAACACCTGAGCTGGCACCCCACTCTCCAAACTTCCACGCCAACCCAACGTGAGGACTTTCGGCCACGACAGATTTAAGGTGTACCAGCCGCCTCTACACCATACATTTACAAACATCCATGCCCGGACCCGGATTCGAACCAGGAACCTTCCGATCTAGAGGCTAACACCTTAACCACTATACCGGTTGGTCGGCTTGCGCTATCAAGGTACAACAGCAGTACCGTAAGTAGTCTAAAGGGTAATTCCATTTGAAATTTCTTCCGCTGGGTGTATTTCTCTCTTATGTTACAGTAAAACTTTCATTGTGTGTGTCTGTTCTATTGCTTGATACTGTGTGTGTCTTGTGTCTGGAACAGCATGGCCAAAAGTGCTCTTTACTCCTTAAAACCCCAAAACCAACCATTTGATATTTCAATAGCCATTTTTCAATTCCTCGCAAAAATATTAGAACATATGGTTTCCCCTTGCCTACATTATGTTATTTTTGAATCGTATTCGTCGAAAGTATTTTGCTGTAACTAAAACGAAACCACGTAAAAATACCAATCATTATCTTGTTGACGGCAAGTAATTTTAAAGACAACTAACACAATTACTGGGGTCGTCGTGGCTCAGCGAAAATGCCCTCCCTGCGAGTTATAGGCGATACAAGTTCGATTCCTCCCTGAGCGTGTTTCTCTTGTGTGTCAGTAAAACTTTGATTATGTCTATCACTGGATATTGTGACTTGTAGCAAGGCCAAATAGGTCCGGCAACGGTCCGGGTATTTGGTATTTTATTAACGTCTCATTGTAGCTATTGGCGACGGTCCAGGATATGTGCAAAAGGTAAGGTAAAGTAAAATAATTTTTTAATTAACATCGTACCAGAGCAACACAACAGGTTATTGACGACGGTCCGGGATCAATTCTCTAAGGGAAGATATCCGAGGACAACGCCGCGTAATTTTGTACCACGGTCAGATGACAAGGCAACATCCGAGCTCGCACCCCACTCTCCAAACTTCCACACTGACCCAACATGAGGATTTTCGGCCACGACAGATTTAAGATACACCAGCCGCCTCTTGCCATACTTTTACAAATATCCATGGACTGATCTGGATTCGAACAAGAAACCATCCGATCTAGAGGCTAACACCTTAATCACCACAACGGTTGAAAGATCCAAGGACAACACCTAATTTTGAACCACAGTCAGATGACGGTCGAGTTTTAGTAGTGTTCATCCAAAGTGAAATTTGTTGTCACCAAGTTGTCGCCCACGTGAAAATATACCAAGCAACATCCTGTTAGGTCGGACGTCAAGTGATTCGAAGGACCCTTTCAAGATTCGAGTCTCAAATTCCCAATCCTTGGACATCAATTCCCCGAGATCCATGACTCATTTCCACAATAACAACTTCTAAACAATCTCGTTTAGGTCGCCAGCAGGAAAACCCGGGCACCCGTAACCACTTGCGGTTTGGGTTTTATTTCCTCCCAAGTTCGATCGTTCGGTTTCTCTCCCGGTGGAAAATACAATTGTTTTCTATTCCACTCCCCGCGGTGCTTAGGAAATGCATTGTGTGTCGGGCGAAGAAAAAGGATTTCTCGCTTTCCGTTGACACGAGCGCAATATCCCTCTGAAGGTCCCCCGTCGTTGAATAAATTAACTAGGCGAAACCAGCCGTTCAAAATCGTATTGGAGGTTGTTCCACGCGCGATCATATGCTACTTGCTTGCTTAATTACCACCTTGCGGAGGTCAGGGGCGACGGCACGGTTCGATTTTCGCAGAACGCCCCTGTGGGTTCTGGAAATGTACCCAGGTGCAGAATTATACTCAGGGTTCTGCAACTCAACTCCAAGCAATTGAATATTGTTCTATAGACATTTTGTCTGATTTTCGAAAACTGCAATAAAATCATAAACAGATGTAAAACACAATAATCGGCTAAATATGTATAACACCAAAATTACTTAACTCACTTTATTTAAAACCAAAGCATACTTTCATAATTTGCAATTCTGTCCATAACTTTTGAAGTTAAATATTTTGTCATTGACATAGATGTGTAATATAAAAGTGTTTGAGGTAATTTGGTGCGGTGTATGGAGGTTGTTCCGTAGCTAGAGAAGAAAAAAGGTGTGGCAAGGAGCTCTTTACATTGCAGAACATCGTATAACTTATGCTTGAATAAAAAAAGCTAAAATTTTGATAAAATTAAGGAAAACTTGTTCTGCAACGTACGTCGCACTTTTAAGCGCTTTCTGCTTCTGAAGAAATGAATCGGTTGTTTGAGAAACCCCATAAGTCACTTTTTGTCGAAATCGAGTTTTCAGTGAAAATCTATTCTTCAGAGGTAGACGCATCTTTTAGAAGTGAAACCCCACGAGTCAGGTCATTCTACATAGAGTTGGCTCACATGAAAGTTTTCGTTTATTCGAGAAAGCCCATAAGTCACTGACATGGGCTTTCTCGAATAAACGAAGCTCACTGACTTATGAGCTAACTGCTTCAAAATACATCTGCCCAAGTTTTGCCTTCCCTAAAAATCACATATTTAGGTGTGTTCAGGCTTCACAATCCTAATGAACCATAACGATCTATTTTTCCCCATGGGGCTTAGGACCGCGTTAGCCCAGTTGGAAAAGCAATGGATTAGCAACCGGAGGATTGCGAGTTTGAAACTGTCCCTAGCCAAAGACCGGGAGAGACACGGGAGGCTGGCGCACGTTAAATCTGTCGTGGCCTCAAATTACTTCACGTTGGCGTGGTGTGGTATTTCGGAGACTGGCATAACCCTCGAACTCTTGCCATCAGTCCATTGTGTTTGTCGTTTGTTAACTATCTACCACAGGGAATGTATCAATCATAACTATCTAACTATTAACTATCTAACCAAGGGGTTTAATGCCACTGGTACAACATGGTGGTCGCCGCCTCAGAATACTCAAGCGATCTTTCTCCTCTCCTTTCTTTCTTTTTCACGATAGCATTGTCTGGTATTTGCCGCAGCTTGGCTAAATATGGCTATTCCGCCGTAAAACCATGAATAAACCAACTAGCCAATCCACCTAAAGATTGACTGAAAAATAAAGGTTGGTCGGTATTTAATTAACGTAGACACTAGAGCAACGTAAAGGGATAATGGCGACGGTCCGGGATCGATCCCCTAAGGGAAAGATCCGAGGACAACACCACGGAATTTTGAACCACGGTCAGATGACACCCCACACTACACTTCCACACCAACCCAACGTGAGGACTTTCGGTCACGACAGATTTAAGGTACAACGTACGCTTACAAACATCCATGCATTGACCCAGATTCGAATCTGGAACCTTCCGATCTCACTCTCCAAACTTCCACGTCAGGCCAACGTGAGGACATTTGAAGCCACGACAGCTTTAACGTTCAGCATCCCCCTTTGTACACGATGGACTTTGCTTGGATTCGAACTCGCAATCCTCCAATTGCTATTCCGTTACTCCTCCAACCGGGTTACCGCGGCCCCCTGAAAAATAAAACAAGGCACTTCGTCCACAATTGATGTGCATTGCCTCAAATGCAAAAATAAATCAGTTCCGGCGATGGTAAAAACGACAACTTTCGTCTCGTACTATTATCGACAGGCGAGTTTACGTTTGAATCGGTTGTTGGAGAAACTCCATAAATTAGGTGAGAACAATTTTTGGGAAATCGAGAAAAAACTGTTTCTGCGTTAACCGACAACTTCTATATTATTATTTCTAATAAAATGTATTGTTTGAAGCTAAATACAATCTTTGTGCTCAATGGAGGTCTCAAAAGATAAATAATTAAATTATTATATAGTCATAGTCATAGTCATATAGAGTGGGGAGGTCAGGAAAGCCCTAGGTGCTGATTCCACTAGGGAATATTGCACCAAACCCCATTGTTTTTCGATATTCCTGTCAGAGAAAGCCAGATTCCTTGAAAAAGGCCAAAAGGCTTTTGACAGGTTCTTCGTGAATTGTATCAAGTTCTGTTCCAAGACCTAGACTTGAGTGCCTTATGTGAAGCAGAGCTTCGCATTCAAAAAGTATGTGGTGGGCAGTTTCCTCCACCATATTGCATTTTCTGCATAGAGGTTCTTTAAAGATTCCCATCCTATGAAGGTCTTTTCTTAGGTGATAGTGGCCTGTGAGAAATCCAACTATCACCCTCATCTTACCCCTGCTAAGACGAAGGATCTGCGAAGATGTTTTCATAGAAGGTTCTTGAATCATAAGCCTTGCATGTTTTTGATCGGTGGTTTGCTTCCACTTTTTTGTAGTTTCTTTAAGCATTCTTTCTCCTATCACCCTTTTTGCGGTAGTCTTAGAGATCCCGCAAAAAGGCTCAGGGCTTAAAGGTAGGTCTGCAGTCCCCAGTTTGGCTAACTTATCTGCATTTTCGTTTCCTTCTACACCAGTATGCCCTGGTACCCAAGTAAGAAAATTATTATATAATTTTAAAGTCAGTTGATTTATGGGGTTTCTCAAATTCATATACTTTTGGCAAAAAGTAATTGCATTCTAAACTGTATAAAATAAAAAGTACACTTAATACACCTCAAATATGCATTCTAAAACAAGTAGAAACATTAAATAAATATTAAACCCAAATAAGATTATTTAGTTATATGAATAAGAGTGGTATATAAATGGTGAAATAAAATGTATTCATCAGTAGCGTAGTTCTCTGGTAACTGTGTGTGTGTGAGAATCAAATGAAACCGTAGAACACTGGTGAACTATCTCTTTGTAGAATGTTTTTGAATGTTTTCTTCATTTGGGATGTATTTCATTAGTTAATTTATGTCATCAATTTTTTCTTGTTGATGTGGATTTTCCCACTTGGATATACTGGTTCATTTGTGAGTGCTAGAAGCAGCTTTTTATTGTTATTAAACTGAAAAGTATGGCTGCAAAACCCATCATTAAAAGGTTTGGCGATTTCAACATCCTAATGTTTGAAAGAGTGTGAAAACAGCATGAACTGCGAGATTTTAAAAGCGACTTTCTCATCCTTTGGGACTTTACGCCTATGTCACTTTTTTTTTCTCGAAATCGAGTTGCAGTGCGACTTTAATTAACTACTCTACCACGTAAAACCAAACATTCCTAGTCTGGCGAGCAAAGCTTAAGGAACTGTTCTGACTACTGTAAGCTGAGGATATTCAGTGGAAAGCTGGTGCCTATTCAAATTTTGGAATCGTTTCGTCAGTCTTAAACGCAGAAATGAGTCTTACCCCCTCATCAACTTATCCACAACCACCTGCATGCAAGTAAAATGCATAACATTCATCAGTGTTCAAGGTGGTCATAGTCTACATAGGACCACATCTTTTTAATTTATCAGTCTCTCTCCTGTCTCATGGATCCCCGAGTAGTGTAAAACTTCAATTCAAATACTTTTTGCTGTTTGCTTCTGTTTTTGGTATCGTTGTTGTTACATTATGGATTCGGTAACTACATACTTTTTATATCCGTTTCCCCAATTTCAGGTCGCCATCGCTACAAATAAACAGCAAAAAACTTGTCATTAACCCTATTGGTAGTTGTCATCGGTGGATATTTTGTCAAGGGCCAAACTGATCATATTTTAATCTCGTCATCGTAAAAAAGACGAGCAATATCTTATTAGCAAGGTGTCATTATTAAAATTGGCTAGATCTTGATGAACGAGATATCTCGTAGAAACCACTTGAGGGTTAAAATTTGCACGCCGGTGTATTTCTCGAGTCAAACTGATGATTTTCGAGTGGGTTGTATCTGATGATAGGTTTTCAACAGGGCATTTAATTTCCACCAGTTTTCATTGAGATGAATTATGCATTTTACACCGGAATAAGATGTCGATTTTTCATTTGAATATTGCTTATCAAGATTTTTGTATGACATGTTTACTGCATATTTTGCGCTTTTGGAAAACATTTCTTCGATTTAAATACTAGGCCGAGGACATGGTTATCCAGATCAAATTTATCTTCCAGTTTGCAGCTATCGTTTATAACACACGCATTAAATACGTCCTTTCCCATGGTTTTAAGACGTATGTAACAAAAATTAAAATTTAACTACACCTCGGCTTAATCGGAGTTTGAAGACCTTTCCCTGTTTTGTGATCAACGAAACTAATAAGCGTATGCAAAGCAAAATGATTTAAATGTCATCGCAATTCATTGGCCGACGGAGTATGCATACGAAATTATGATTAATGTTTCAAACTCACCTTCCCGGCGTAACAATTTGTCCTAATCTGATACCAGATCCAAATGCAATTGATTGCTGGTTTTTATGATTGTAACCTTCACACTATAAAGATATTTTTTTATCTGTGATGGTGCAATTGGAACAAGTGTGTCGTCATCCACGCATGTTGTATTTATTCACTCTCATTAGTGTAACTGTACGCAATAAAATGTTTTGTTTTCATCTTTTGAATACTGTTTAAAGTAATAGTAACTCCCATTACAATGTAGCCTTCAAAATGGTGTTGGATATTTTTAACGTTGAAGCGTATAATTATGGAAACGACGGCAGGAGAAATTAGACGATCTGCGATGCATTTAAATGTTTGACCAAACACCTGAAAAAATGGACCTTTAAAATGTACTAAATCAGGAATGTAGGGACCGCAGACGGCGGGTCATATGTTGGCTCTGTCGTCCATACTTTGTTGATTTGCTGGCGGCCGCCTCACCATGTGTTGTTTCAAAGTATAGTTTTTCTGATATTCCCTTGTGCTGCTTCTTTTTGATATACAGTAGTACCTTGATTATGCGAAATCATGTGGACCGTGGCCACCTCGGATAA
The DNA here is from genome assembly GCA_947359465.1 of Metellina segmentata. Classification (NCBI taxonomy): domain Eukaryota; kingdom Metazoa; phylum Arthropoda; class Arachnida; order Araneae; family Tetragnathidae; genus Metellina; species Metellina segmentata. The sequence goes on along the minus strand of OX375875.1, from coordinate 90,814,071 downwards.
CAAGACGGTGTAATACCAAACAGACCTATACAGAAAGCAGTTAGTGTTCTACATGTTACAACTACTGCAACTGAAAGATTCATAAAACCGAGATTAAGACTAATCTATAATAAGATTTCTTTAGCAGTATTTATACATTAATACAATTTTACAATATATCCGGATAAGAGTTACGTACCTTTTAAACTATCTTGAAAAAGTTCTTAACTAGTCTTCTGTTTCGCAACACGAAACTGCGTCATTTTATACAAAAAAGATTTTTGAAATAATTCTACACAATTAAAAATCATTGCTAAAACAATGCATTCGAATGTAGGAGCCAAGGCTATTTCGGCCAACATATATATGAACTTTTTATAAGTCATGAATATTAACAAATCGAAAAATAGGAACCACTTGATGTGCTTTCCTACTGCAAAAATCAAACGAAATATTAAAAATGTCAAATCAATGCATTATCAGCAAATTAAATTCCATATTTACTTTTATATTTCATTGTAATAATATAAACAATATGGTACATAAGTTTCATGTTTTTTAACCGGCTCTCCAATAAGTCAGTGAATATGTGGTTGCAAACTTATTAATTAGTTTTGAAAAATAAATTTGTTTTATTTCAGAAAAAGCTATTGATGTATACTAAACTTATAGATTCGAATATAATCCTGTTCTATATTTTTTGTTAATAAAAATTACTATTTGCTCTCTCAACGTGTTTTTATTAGGTATTACATTTCTCATTTACACAATTTAGATAAAAATCGTACTAAATGATCCGTTGAATTTCTTTGGAAATTACAATTCATCTTTCTGTATATTATTTAAAAAGACATCCCCTCTGGTTGGTAATCCGATACCTTTCCAGATGGGCGTCTCTGAAGACTAATACTGACAGTTTGAGTTTCTTGTCCATCGAGCGAATCAGTTACAATCCGTGAGTCTCATAGCTCGTCCTGTTCGAGTCAAGTTTCAAAGCCTATGTCCTGACTAGCACAGCCTTACTTCTGAATTAGATATACTAGATGCAATGCTCGCGCTGATTGGTCAGTGGTGGGACTGAAACTTATTTGAATACAAGTTATTTATACAAGTCTCTTTCAGCAATTGAACGTCAGGATTGTACTCATCCTTCACAAACTTCTGCAAGTTGTCTCTTCAAACGCGATCTCTATCCTTTTTTCCAGTCAAGAACATGTAGAAAATGAATGCCCTGTTACCAATACCCTTGAAAAGATGAATTGCTTGATTTGAAAGTCAAATTTCAGATAACGTATTCACAATCAGCTTGCATGTGTTCGGTTTCATTTCAAACGATTTGTTAAGGCGTGACATCTTCCATGTTCGAGTTGCGTAATATGTATTGGGTAGTATAGGAAATAAAACAAAAACGAAGAAACGAAAATAATTCTCATTATATAACAAGATATATAATTCTTTTTGATCAAATTTGCCTGATAGGTGCTTGAATGTAAAAGTCTCAAGTAAAAACACATTAAACAGAAAACGTATTTATAAGAGGCTATAACATCAACGCATATTAAGATTTTTAATCCTCCTGGCGGTTGCCTTCGACGAGGTATCTTGACCAGACCCAGATCTCGGCATCATCAAAAGATCGGCGATATTGCGATGGCGATAAATCTTGTCATTAGCAAAATTGGTCAGTCCTTCATCGTCTAGGTATCTCGTCAAAACCACTCAGAGTTAAAGCAACCAATGGCAGCAGGAATATTTTTTGAGTTTCACATAGGTTGCTGTGTGTTCTGAAATATACGTCTGTATCAACAAGGTCTCAGAAAATGAGTTAAGGAATTACAAAACCTTGTAAACTTGAACAGTATTAATGAATTTTTAGCCCATTATCCATATCATCAACTTGGGTGACTTTGCCTAGTTGTCGAAGATTCAAGAACAAACAGTAGTTACGAAAGCGGCCTCTAGAAACCATTAGTAACGCCTTGGCAATTTTCAGAGTAGAAAACCTATTCTGAATAGGGTTACCAACCGTCCCGGATTGTCTGGAATTGTCCCGGAATTAAAGATTGCTGTACAGAATCTCGGTTGAATGTCCAGCTGTCCCGGAATTTCAGAGAAGGCGCTATCGACCAATATCACCAACACTCCAAAATAATTCTTTCTATTGCACATGACTTAGGGTCCATCAAATGTCCGTTCCCCCTACTATCCAAAGCAAATACTATCTACCTTCACTCTAAGTGCAAAAAGATCGATGTTAAAAATTCTATTTTTTTCTTTTATTATTGCTATATGTCGCATTTTGTGATTTCCATCCAGTTGCGAAATCTCTTATGTCATCAGCTGATGCAATAAACTAATAACAAAACCCAAAGTATATAATAATAGAATCAAATCATAAGGAAAAAAATTCGTTTCTTCTTGCTCTCCTGAAAAATGCAGCTTTTAGACATTTGCACTTTGAGTGACAATATCAATATTTCAGTTTTGCGCAATGTGTCCCGGAATCGTCTCAGAGAAAGTGGCAACCCAAATTCCGAAGCGATGACTTGGCATCTTGATGCTGTCAGTGCTGATGCTGTGAAAATCAGCTGTCAGTCGTCTCAGCTGATTTTCAAGACCAAATGAAAATCAAGGGATTTTAGGCCCATTTAAACTTTCATTTCCATAGCTTAACATGTTGCCAAGTGAGCATATCCCCTCATTTTATACATTAATGAGGGGATTATACACCTGAGCGAGGACGAATTTAACATTTTAAAGATGACTTGTCAATCTCAACCATGTTCCTTTCTCGCTTCGGGTTTAAATAAATATTTGAGTTATTTTGAATTTGTTCTTTTGTGCAATGTACACCTTTTTTCCAAAAAAAAATTTTTTTAATCAGTCGTGGTCCACGATTTTTAGGGTCAAAGTTGAAAAGTGGGCAAAGTCACCCGAGTCGATAGTATTCATTAAGAAAACGAACATTCCCTTTCAGACTTTCGTTGTAAATTAGCGTTATATTCACAATATTACTTCATTTTCAAAATAATAATCATAAAAAATAAAAGAAATTTTATTATCATTGTCCTTTGCTCCACATCAATACCCTTACTTTTCCCTTTTTACCCACATCCTTGTATAACACACCTTGTGTCCTTCAAAATACATCCTATTAATCAATTAAATGCATATGAAGTGTTGATTTCGGTTAATTATTTAGGGGGTAAAGTATGAAAAAAAATTATTTGGGTACAATGAATTTGATATTTTGAACTAAATCGAAAACGAACTTTTGCTGAGACGTATATTTATAGTTTGAGTTGTAAAAATTTTGCATCTCCAAATGTATGGTTGGTTGTTTTGCTGTTTTATGGTACTGCAAGGGCCATATTTGACCATCTGCGCCAATCACAAGAGAGCCACGAAAGGTATGTGAAAGGAGAAATAGGGGAATTGGGAAATAGAGTAATGCAGTGAAAGAAAAAAGAGGGTTTGTGTATCCTAGGAACTCGAGCCCATGTTTACTGAGGCCCTTGGGAAAATAAAACATCACTAGAGTACCTAGAGTATAAAACATCACTAGAAATACTAGTCTACGATGCCCGTACACACCAAAAGAAATGTCCTCCAAGGGTGAAACATTGAAACTATAATGCATGTCAACATGTGGTACATCTATATACATATATATAAAAGGATGTGTGTGAATGTGTGTATATTTTCTATACCAATACACACCGTTTGACCAATCCACACCAAATTTGGTACACTTATACTTTAGAACACCGCGGAAAACACAGGCTATTTATTTCCTGTCTTCCGATTAATCTGTAGCCATGAAAATCGGTACACAGGTAGTCTTAAAGTGCCCCTCCAAGCCCCAATTTTAAAATCTAAAGTTTGTTTTTCTGTAATAATTGGATATGGACAAGGAAACACGTTCTACAGGGTTTGCGTATTTGAGTTAACACCGGGAAATCTCGCTTTAGGAAACACGTTCTACAGGGTTTGTGTATTTGATCCCAAGTATAATTTTGAATTGAACAATAACTCGCACCGGAGTATAGTTTACAGCTCAATTAAATAGAACCTCTTACAACGCTGTGAAATTCTCAAGGCCAGCTTTTAAATCACATTTCTGATGTTTCCTGTATTGAATATGAAAGAACGTCTGAATCATTACTGAAGTTTCTTTAGCTTAAGGAAATCAAAAGATAGGATTTCGTCGCACTTGGACACGGTAATGCGATAGTGTATTATTACATTGAAGGCTACAAAACTATAAATCTCTAGCGTTTTTACTCTCAAAAGAATCGAGTGAGATGCCATTCACGCAAAATCATTGCCGAAAGCACGCAATTCATCGATTCTTATCAACTAAATAATAGTTGTCTGGAACTCTCTCTCTCACTTATGTAACTAATACACAATGCTACGCTACGTCAAGCGCTGTGATATAACCATGCAACAACAAAAAACTCTTAATGCAGTGCTTCTCAAAGGGTGTTCCCCGGCTCACTGGTACGCCCAGTGGCATGCCTAGGTGCGCTCTATGAAATCCCATATAGATAATATGTGTGAGGATATAAAAAGAAATTTAATGTTATATAGTTAAATATAGTACACTAGCTGAAAAACACGACATTGCTCGGGTTGAAATGGTTAAATGTTGATTGAAAAATTAACTAGAAAATCATTTTTCTTACATAGAAAAATGCAATGATTTAAGTTTTTCACAAAATACTTTTAACTTCAATCATTTAAGTTGTACGGAAAATACCTTCAAACTTTTTTATAGCTTCTACAATTTACTTTGGATGAAAATGTATACATTTGATTCCTGGATAATATATTGCAATATGCAAAAGATTAAAACAAACAAACAATTCGAAAGAAGAAAAAAACAGAAAAATATTGAGATAGTGATTTTTGAAAATTAGTATGCTCAAATATGACCGCGACATTTCCCTGTATTAACTCAAATAGACAAACCCTGTAGAACGTGTTTCCTTGTCAATACTTATTTATTGCAAGAAAACAAACTTTAGATTTTAAAATTGAGGTTTTCGAGGATAACTTTTAGGACTACCTGTGCGCCAATTTTCGTGGTTGTAAATGCTATAGAATGGTTTGAAGACGGTAAAATAATAGCCTATGTTTTCCGCAGTGTTCTAAAGTATACGTGTACCAAATTTGGTATGGTTTGGTCAAACGGTGTAGATTTGTATAGAAAATATATATACAAACACACACAACCATCCTTATATACAAATACAAATACAAATATTGACGACCAGCTACAGGCTCAAGCCCAACAAGGCTGGTCCTTTGTTTATGAACTCCCCAATTCCCACTGATTATCCAATTGTATCTTAAATTCGTACACTCCCTTTGAATTAACTATATTCTCTGGCAACGCGTTCCAATTGTCTATTACCCTATTAAAGTAGTAGTTTTTCCTTAAATCCCGATTAAAATGTGTCTTATTCAATTTATACCCATGGCCCCTTATTCTGTTATCCCTATTGAAATTTAAGCCCTCTGTATCCACTTGTTTTAACAACTTGAAAAGCTGAATCAAATCCCCCCTCCTTCTTCTTCTTTCCAGTGTATATATGTTTAGCTTACTTAAACGTTCATTGTAGTCGAGATTTGCTATCCCCTTTATTATTTTTGTAGCCCTGTGCTGAATCCTTTCAATTAATTCTATATCATTTCTCATATATGGAGCCCAGAATTGTACAGCATATTCTAGATGTGGTCTTACTAAACCCTTATATAACGACAAGATTATATTATTATCCCTTGAAGTTACAGTCTTTTTAATATACCCCAATAACCTATTAGCCTTTTTACCCGCAGCTGAACATTGGTGACCCATTTTAAAATCCCTGTGAATTATCACCCCAAGATCCTTGACTGTTTCTCCCTCCTTTACCTTTACTTCCTGCAGACAGTACTCGGCTCCACTGTTCCTGTAACCCATATGCAGAACTTGACATTTCCCTACATTAAATGACATACCCCATTTTACAGCCCATTCGGATATCTTATCAAGATCCCCTTGTAAATTCTCTATCTGTAACTTGGTATTCACTGTCCCCCATATTTTTAAGTCATCTGCAAATATACTGATTCTATTCTTGTATCTCTTCATTTCAGTATTAAAAATACTTAAAACTTAGGAAATTTATTTACGCTTTGGTTTCTATTGAACTGGAAACGTTAATCATTTGCTGTTATGTTTAGTATGTCGATTTAAACAGACGATTGAATCATTGGTTCTGTTTTTGCTTTTTGCATCTTATTTCTTAGCATTTTGTGTGTGGTGCACCTACAATTTTTTGTAAGACTTTAGGTGTGCTACGACTAAAAAAAGCTTGAAGAACCACTGTCTTAACTAGGGATGTTAAGCAAATCACAGAACTGCTACTCAATCACAGATACTTGTGAATCACAGTTCATACCTGTTACTCAAATATCAAAATATCAGTGATTGGGTAACAGTGATTGGGTAACAGTGATTGGGTAACAGTGATTTGGTATCAGTGATTCGGTAACAGTTACTAAACTGATATCGCTAAGCTGATACCTTGGCTGATACCTTAGCTGATACCTTGGCTGATATTGATACTGTTACTGCGATCGGTGATTGCGACCTGGATCGGTGATTCGGTAGCAGTGAAAGCTGTGACTGAGTTTTGGTTATTTGGTAGCGGTGCCAGTTGGTCTGTGACGGATTGGGATTTCTCTGGAGGATTTTTAACCGGATGTTTAAGAAGGTAATATGTTGCTTTATGACTCACCAGATTCCTGCGCCTTTTTCTAAAGAAAAAAAGAATCTCGACAGTTTTAAGGAGACTTCATATAAAAACATTTTAAATTCTCTGTTTCAAATAATTTTTTGTTCGTTCTTAAACTATCACTGATTATTTATTTTGTTGTTTTTTTATATGGAGTAACATGACTAGAACTTGTTTATATATATTTTTTGGTTTGTTTATAATTAAAATTGTTCTGTTTAACCTCTTGCAAATTGTTTTTAATTCTAAAAAATGAATTATGTGCTTCTGAAAGTATGACTTGAATGAGTCGAAATCACAGGATAGGGGGGGGGGGGAAGAGAGATATTTATTTCATTTCGCTAGTGATTAGAATACGTTTTACGAGTTTCTACCTTCTTTAAAGTTTGTCTCTTAAAATGAAACCGTTTCAGAGGGAGGATCAACACAACAATGTTTACAGCGGTAAAGAATGCATTCTGAAATATCGTAATGCAAGTACAAAAGATTTTGATGACTGAATGTTTAATTTTTAAAGCGTATAATTTGTTGTTTGTAAACACTGATTCTCTGGAATTCCTTGTCAGACTGTTTTCAAAACAAATAAGAATGTTACTCGTTAGAATCTTCCCTGTTTGCCTTAGAGATAAATTATATACTTTCACTCAGCTTATCAATTTTAAAGTGCTACTAAAGAGAATATCTTCATCTTTTGTCTCGGGGTGGATCCCGGACCGTTGACAATAATACGTGGTTACTCCAGTGTTGTGTAGAAACTGAACTACTCCACATTTTAGTTAATATTTTGTAAAAATTGTATGATTTATAAACTAAAGTATTGGACAGAAATTGTTGAATCAAGTCAAAAGCTACAGATTTTTCACAGTAAGGTCTGACTTTTCTGCTGTTGTTCGTTTTGTGTTTTCTTCGTCTCAAATAAAATTGTTGTGTCTTTGCACCACCACGAATACAACAATACAAATTAATTCAAATGTTACTAGAGATTTAGAAAAATTACTTAATGTTTTGAAATTGTCAGATTATCAAATGTAAGGAAATTGTCTTGCTACACATACTACGATGAAAACATTTTTCTTCAACGAACAAATATTTTGGATAAAGGTTATTTAGTGAAACGGATTTAAAGATAAAAAATAGGTTTGTCATTTTTTATATTTATTTAAAGATTACAAATCCATAATTTGAATTCAATTAGAAGTAAAATTATCACGCATTCTAATGTATATCTCTTGATTTTAATGTTTAATTAATTATAAAGTTTAATTTATATGAAATTTCGATATAGTTGAAACCATCTTAGTCACCAATATTAATTTATTGAGAAAAAGTACCTTTAAAAAATGAATTACAGGCTAAAAATAAAAAACGGCTCATAGTGGCAGAATAAAAATGAAAAATTCATTTTAAAAATTGAAGGTTTATTGAGTGGCAGTTGTGCGTTTTATTAAATATATTCCAGTTGATCTGGCTGAAAAAAATACTGGGGTTCGAATCGTAAACTAGAGCACTGTAAGGCCACGGCGTTACCGACTTAGCTATGTATTCCTTCGACGAAATCGTATTATTGAAAATATTCAACACATAAATAAAAGCATTCCGTTGCTACGAGGTGACTAGAGATACTTTGCAGTCAACCAATCAGATTCATTCACAGTGTGAATCACAATCACAGTTTTGAATCACAGATATTCGTCAGTAGCAGTCACAGTTAGAACTGTTACTGTCAAATCACTGTTAGTAACATCCCTAGTCTTAACCCACTGGCTGATTATCCCGCGATTTCCACGGGCAACTCAAATGTAGCAAAATTTGCTCATTCCGCGATTTTCGCGGGCAGGTGTTTTCTATCTTTATTGAGGAGCGCATCCCGCTTTTTCACCGTTTAACCAATGAAATAAATTACATACAGTGTTAGACGTTAAATTTAGATTTTGGTCAACAGTTGTCGCTAGTCGTCCACTAAATTGCGGCATTTGAAGGTACTTTGTATTTACCGCTCTAACTTCGCGCCTTTGTTTGGCGCCTTTTTCTAATCAGAAATGGCTGCCAGAAAACGTTCAGCGATTTATAGAGTATATATTCCTGATGATTTATCAGATTCTGAAAGTGATTTCAGTTTTGATATTGATAGTGATATAGATTTTTCGAACTGCTCCTCAGATAGCAATGAATCTGATCATGATTCAATAAACTTGCAAAGCGTTAGGCAGTGGTGCAAAATTGATATGAAGAATATTCCTCCTCCTCCTCCTCCAGTTCCTTTTCTTGGAAATCCGGGAATTACTGTGCATATAGCTAACAATAACTTCTGACAGTTTAGTTTCTCATGATAAAAATCTATATAAAAAGTCTTTTCTAGAAAGAAAAAAATGCATATTTCAATTCTCCGATATATATAGATTTTTAATATGCAAAAAAAAATACAAGATTTTTGTAGCGATTTCGGTCCACAAATTGAGCAGTCAGAGGGTTAATGCATAGTTGTAACCCACAATAGATGCATGGAATTGCATTAAAATTCAGTTGAACATCCTACTGGAAATTAAAGGATACATTCATAGCGCTAATATTTATTATATTGTACCATATTTAAAATATGCTGGTAGATCACACTCATAGCCACCTTTTAGCATATTTAAAATTTGGAAGCTAGTTTCTTTTCCCTATTGTGGTTGTTTCGACAAGCGTATCTCAACCTTTGCAGAGGCCGCGGTAGCCCGTTTGGTAGAGTGACGGATTAGTAGCCGGAGGGTTGCGAGTTCAAATCCAACCAGCGCATCAGCCCTCTATTATATACTTTGGGTTTTGATCTTAGTTTATTGGATCAGCGGTACAGCTACACTCTACGTTTATGAGTGATGGCAACGGCTTGGCGATTTTTTTGGCGCACTTCTAGTAGCGAGTTACGATAAATTAAGGCAACCCATCTTTCGTTACGGTTGTTGTGGTTTCCAAGGCAACCTCGGCAAACGGAAACTTTCAATTTTCATTTCGAATATTCTAGAAAGTTCTTCCAAAATCCGTTAAAGTCGTTTGATTTCATTGATTCGTTTGAAATTTTTTCTTTCCTCCCATTGGTTATTTTGCTTTTAAAATATCCTTTGATTGCATTGGTCCTTTTAAATCGTTTTCTGTGATACCATTGGTCCATTTATTTGTATTTTGACAGTTGTGGAATTTTTATTTTATTATAATAGTTTTCACGATAGTAATAAGAGTTTTGTTTGTTTGACCATTTTCGTTTTCATTATTTTTTACGAAAGAATTCTGACGTTATCAGGTTGTATTATTTCTTGCTTTTTTTTTTCTTTTGTAAATCTTTTTCAACATGCCCACTGTATTTAGCGTAATTGATAAGTTTCAGGGAATTCTTATCCAACATTCGTAGCTTAGTTTTTCTGCTGGTTCACAAATGTGTTTTGATATGTGCTTAAGCTTGCAATTTTTTGTGAAAGTTTTTTTTTAAATATACTTTTCAAAACGTTCTGAAATGTGCTTAAAAAGTGTGTTGTAAAAAGAAAAAAATTTGTGACTTGAAAAGAGTTCGGAAATAATTCTTTCCTTGGCGACTTTAGAAGTGCGCCAAAAGAAATCACCAAGGCCGTTGCCATCGCTCATAAACGTAGAGTGTAGCTGTTCCGGATCAGCTAATGACATAAGAGATTCCACCATGTGGAAATCCCAAAATGCCACACACAGCAATAATTAAAAAAATGGAATTTTTTTTTGACGTTCGATATTTTGCACTTTTGGTGATGATATGTTAGTTCAACATACTAGGTAGACGTTAGAAACATTTTCCTGAATTCAAGGTCAAGGATACAAACTTGTTGAAACAAAGTACCATAGATTCACGCGACTTATGGGACGACCAACAAAATATACATGAGAATTCTCTCATTTTTTAAATTTTATGTGTATTATTACAAAGAAAGATAATGAAAGTAAATAAATAATATTTTATGCGTGACATTGCATTGATTTAACAGTTGTTTTAATATTTGGTTCGATTTTTGTAGTAGAAGCAAGCACGAAATTGATTCTAAATTTTCATTACACGAGCAAATTTTTTCGATTTATCAATATTCATGACTTGAAAAGTTTGTTCAGATATGTTGACCCAAAGAGACTTAGGCGTTTTGATGAATTATTCTAGAAATAGTTTAGTTGTTTTTATCCCTAACACAAACAAAAGAAGTTCAATAAATTGCCTTCATTAAATTTATTTCGAGGTTCTCGTCGTTTTGCTTATCGATTAGTTCAAGATGTACCGATTCGGTTGCATTTTTAGGCAAGATTGCAAAAGGGTTGCTAATTATAAATCTAGCAATGGTTTTGCTTTTTAGAAGAACAGAAAAACAATCCTTCAAGGCTGATATCCATTTATCGATCTTTTCAGCATATAGTCTTGAAGCTGGCATTGAACTTTTGAGAAACTTTCTTGTTTTTCTTTTGATTGGGAAAGTCAACGTATTTTCGACTTTAATTGGGTTTAAAATAGATGTAACTTTCATTGAAAAGATAACGTGACCATAAATTTGCGTAATCAATTGATAATTGCCTTAAGTCGTGTAATTAACACATTTAAGTCATTTGTAATGTCAACCATTATTAGATAAGCCACACTACCAATCCGGACTTTTTATATAAGATATGTTTATCGTTTTTTTTCACAAAAAGTTTTCCATTTTTCATCAACTAACTTTTAAAACCACTCCAATGCTTGATTGCGACTTTGGCTCGGGGCAAACATCCTGTTTTTCAACGTGCGGCGCCGCTGCGGCAACACAAGTGCGGTCTGAGATACATTAGATCCAATGGAGTAGTTTTTTTTAATTACGTTGAGGATTGGGTCGTATTGACCATTTCCTTTCGTGCAGCCCAATATAAACTAGCCTTTGAAATACAGTTGTCAAGAGGTAGAACATTAAAATTCGAGTTGGACATAGTAGCACAAACTGTCAAGTGGCTAAAATTCATAGTCTCCCCAGTGGAACACAGAAGGCAGTCAGGAATGTCTTTCGCACCTATCTGGTGGAGATGCCCTTGGAGATAGTCATGTCCTTTTAAAATTCTGAAGTTGGCCGCAAAGATTCGCCTGGGGAGATCCATTGGGACCGGATTACATAATAGGCTTTCCCAGATTTTACCCTTAGTGTGTAGTAGTACACACATACCTCCGGTGCTGCTGCGGTGACGCACGTCTAATTTGAGTGCAATTTGTACCGCAGTTCTCCATTGCGCCGCAGCTCGCCGCACACGCTTCTACGGTCTCAAGTCTCTTAAATAAATGGAATATAAATAATAATTAATAAATGTAGTATGTGTCCATTAACGTCTAGTTTGTTTCAAAATATATTTTTTGTACTTCAAGTAAGCGAAATAAACACGATATCCATCTCAAATGGCGAGAAATGAGTATTTACGTCATTTCACGGTTATGTGTGCATAGTTGGGCTTCGGCGCCCTCCGCACGTTGAAAAATTGGATGTGTGCACCGGGCTTTAACCTCCTCAGTTCTGGATACAAAAAATTAAGTCGCCGTATTTCCTTTCAATGTCTTCAAGAAACTTTGAATTGTTGGTGATTAAGGCCACGGGATTTCATAAAATGAATTGTTGAAGCCACAACTTTCATAACCTGTTCAAACCCTAGCTTATTCCTAGAAAACATTGGTTTTAACCAAAATTACTTATCGCGTGACTTGTAAAAGTTAAAACAACACGTGGTAGAGCGTGCCGCCAGCAAATCAATGGAGAGAGCCGTGGTCTGGCCATCCCTGTTCTAGGTAAACATGTGGGCACAGATGCAGCATGATGCATATTTCTGTCCTCTATTTAATGTGCTGATTTTACTCGTTGACGGTTTTGTAAGAGTAATGACATTGCTATCTCTACTACCACAAAAGGAAGCGTTTGTCTGTGTATCTGTGTATACTGTCCTGATAAATCTATGGCACTTACAATAATGAAATTTGACACACAGAATCCGATGTTCTTGCGATTTTTATATAGCGCCCGAATTTTAAAATTTAATCTAGAACATTTCAAAATTAATTTATTATTTTTTTTCACCTTCCGTCTTTTGTTCCGAAATGTGACGTAACCCGTACCTAGTTTTTTCGATTCTAGCGTGTAGGTTTTCCTATTCTAGCGTGCTTTGATTTACGTTGCTGATACTAGCCACTTCGAGGCCTGCATGTGGAGTTTGTTTGCGAAGCAAACTAAATGGGAATACGTAAAAAAACCAGGGGGTCGTCGAGCGTCAGCGAGCAGTGGTCACACCTGACTCCAAGAAAGGAACTGTCGCGGGCAACGCCGTGCTAGCCACGCAGTGGTTAGTTACCAATAAAAGTGCATTTGGGGACTCTAAGTCTACTCATAAAAACTGATTGCTTCGTTGTTTGGGGTTTTATGGCACAAAGGCCATATTGCACCAAGCACAACGTCAAGTAATAGACATACGCGTACAATCAAAACTTTTTGACACAGAAGAGAAATACACCCAGTGAGGTTGGTTTTAGGTTTTATGGCGCACGGGCCATGTTTAGCCAAGCTACGCCAAACACCAAACGGACAATGTCAAGTAATTGTGAAAAGAAAAGATGAAGAAAAATAAGGACGATCGCTTAGGCTTTCCTGTAGCTGCTCCCGTGTTTATCAGAGGCAGTAAATTCCATGGGAAAAGAATACATCCCTAGATTACCTCGAGTTTGTGAAACCCATTTTACTTCAAGATATGCCCTCGAAGGGCTGCCAGTGAGAAAATGAACGTGACAGGGAAATCGCACCTATACCCCCTACAACTTTCAGGTTGAGCAAAAGTACCTAGTCTCAACGGCCCCACCTGCATAAAAAGCGGTAGTGCGTATGCGTAAAGACAAACTACAACTTGCATCTTATTACACTCCTAGTTTCCATTTCGCCGGTGGATATATATAGTGAAAGCTTATTAAAAAAATAATTTACTAAAATTGACTCGAAAAGTGTCCAGTGAAATCGCTATATTACGGAAATTCTAAGAATGACACACCTAAAGTTGAGTTGAACATAGTTTCAAATGTTTACAATACTTCCCGTTTACTGTTACAATCAATTATTTAAATTTCCAAAATGTAATTTCACTGTTTTTTAAGTAAGCTTGTAACGTATTTATAAAAGTGTCCGCTGATGATGATTGTAATAAGCTCTGAAATTGAAAAGATGCAAGAAAAGAACATGGAACTTTAACTTCATTCTATAACAATATCGAGTACTAATACAGTACATAAGCTTGTGAGGTTAATTGAGAGCTACGGCATCAGGGTAGTAACTAATATGGAATATCTGAGCGAGGAAACATTGCAATCACAGCAGGTGTTCTGGTTGATAATGATGTTGATATTTTCACGAAACACATACCTCCTGCGTTATGAATTAAATAAGATTGGAAGGGGGGAAATTATATGAATCACGTCAGATGCAACATAAGCAAGATTTTCAAATCTATATCCTTTATATGGTCGAAAAGATGACACTTCAATTGTTCGTACAACACATTCAAGGCATTACCCAGAAAAAAAAATACATTTTCAATATTTGATCTATACTCTGTTTCACCTTAACTTGTCAGTAGAGTAAAGGCTACGTTGACCGCATCACAGCCGTTGTCGTAGAAACTAGGGTTACAATGTCAGAAGAAGTCAGCTATAAGCGAGGAAATTCGCCCTTTTTGGCAAGGAGAGATAAAATGCACGTGGAAATTCTATACGTTTCACAGATCTTTAATTTCTAATGGCTCTTGCATTACATTTGTTAATTAAACAAAAAGCTACTCTATGTTAATATAAATGCGTTTTGATTTTTCTAAATGAGTATTATTTTTAGTTATTTAAAAATATATATATTTAAAATTTTTTACAATAAATGTTGTTTAAAAAAACAGTCTATTTAAAGATGTGATGAACCATAAAATTCATTTTTTGAATTTACTTACCTGAAAGCTAAACACCTTGATTAATACTTCTTTTTTCAATTTTAATAATTTTATTAAAGGAAATTAATCCAATTTAATTACTCCTTTGGTCTTACATTTGGTTGGACAAGGTAGGGGAGAGTGCGTCGTCTGCTAAAATATGTGTTTTTCTTAACAGCAAAATATAGTCTCCAAATTAAATCAAATTTATTCTGATATTAAAGAAAGTAAATAACAAATAAAAATACATATAACATAGAGGATATAAAATACATTCACAATAAATAAATAGAATATAAAAAATACAAATATAGTGAATACACATACAATAATAAAAAAAATGAAACCATTTTAAAAATTAGAGTTAAAAAAAATAAACCTTATATGTGTGAAACATATTCTGAAACTCGCGGAACGGTGTCGGGTTGATTAGTAGTAAATTATTAATTTTATGTGAATAATTTAAAATAGTTTACAAGAAAGTGTACAGAAGAAACCAATCTCTTTCATGAATAGTAGTTACAATGAGAAAACTATATTTACGTTTTACTTATTCATCACATGCATTTATACTTCATCAATATATGTAAAACATAGCAAACATCATAACAAATCTATCTACATTATAATATACTTATTCATCACATGAATTTACACATCATCATCACTTAACATTTCCGAATCGCTATCAGACTCACTATTAAAAGAAATTACCAAGTTCTTACTTTCCCAAATATCATCCACAAGTCCATCTACTTCCCACATGTATTTCTCTTTTTCAGTAACATGGTTTATGCAGTTTTTCCAATTTTGTACAGAGACCTTTTCAATCCCTTGGATGACTAAATCCTTCACATCGTTCAGTTTAAAAGTCTTGTTTTCCCTGGCAACGTGTCCTTTTACTTGACTCCATATCATTTCAATGGGATTAAGCTCACAGTGATACGGGGGAAGTCTCAAAACCTTATGTCCAAATTTTTCGGCAATTTCTTCAACTCTGTATTTATCAAACATATGTTTGATTTCGCTAACTTTTTTCAACAGTTCAATCTTGATCATGTCCTGGTTCCACGTAATGTTTTTCAACGATAGCCATTCTTGAATTGCACTTTTTTTCCAAGATGTCGTCGGAATTTTTTCTTTCTTCACCGAGTGATAGGGGGCATTGTCCATCACTACAAAGCTGTTTCGTTTCAATTTAGGCATGATATCTTCAAACCACTTCTCAAAATGGTTACCATCCATTTCTTCGTGGTAGTCACCGGATTTTTTTCCTACAAAAATGTCAGCCGCATCAGGTACAAATCCTTCATCACTTCCGATATGGGTAATGATGAGTCTTCTTCCTTTTCCTTTTGGTGCAGCCAAGCCTGTTGTCAAACTTGAAGAGGAAGCTTCATTGGTGCTTTTGATGTTTTTGTCTTGCCATACTCGACTTTGTGAGTGTCCTTCATTCACCCATGTTTCATCTAAATAATAGATTGAAGCATTTTCATTCTTCAGTTCTCTAATTTTTCGTAAATAATTTCTTCGCCATAAAATTATGTCGTGTCTTTCTAAAAGCATAGCCTGCCTTTTTCGCTTTTCAAAGGAAAATCCCAAATCTTTCAGTATCCTGTACAGTGTACTTCGGCTAATGTTTGTCGAAAAAATATCCTTATCATTGTTAATTTCATTTAGAACTTTGTCCAATGTAGGAATTTCATTTCGACGAAAACAATCATGAATTTTTCGTCGGATGCACGATAAAGTAAAGTTGTCATATTTCATCATTCTTGTTCTTTTTCCAACGGCATAAGGTCGTTTTTTTCCTGGAGTACTCAAAGGACTTGTCGTCTTCTTTTCTTTTTTCAAACGAAAAACAGTTCTTTTGGAAACACCAGTTAGTTGAGACACCTTTCCGACGATTTGGTTAATGGAATCACTATGGTTTTCTTCTCGAAGTCTAGAATAAACATTCAATATGTTCCTGCGAGCTCCACTACCAATTGATTTTCCTTGCTTTGATGGCGTATACAGCTTGGATGGTGACGTTCCTTTTTCAGCCATGTTCAGAGTATCAAACACACTCCAATAAAATAGCACAAGAGAGATATGAACGTAAATACACACGCTAGCAAAGACGCAGAGCGAAATGGCGCAGACTTGGCCGGAAAGCGTATTTAGCTCGCCAGAAATGTTACCATGGAAACCGGTTTAGAATTCCGTTTCGGATATATTCATTCGCTTCGGTCAAAAAAAAATGCTTTTTACAAATAAATAACCGATTATAAAGGTTCAAAAATCACTCCTTCATTGTAGGACAATTTTTACACGTTTATATGCATTTTCTTTATTTTAAATTCCAAATCAAGTTGGAATTATTTTTCATGCGGATGAACATCATTTCTGCCTTTCCCAATACTGACAAGTTAAGGTGAAACAGAGTATAGTTTAATTTATATGGGCCTCTGAAATTTGTAGTGCACCATACATTAGTTTTTCGTAACATAGAGCTTCGATCAGAAACATTTCAAATTCTTCGGACTACCCGGATATATTTTACTATAATCACAAAATACTTGTTTACATTTCTTTGACAATAGAACAGGAAAGCGTATAAGATACTGATTTTATTTAGACAATGTTAATATTCCATCGAGTTTCAATATTTTTAAACTACATATTTGTGTAAAAACATTCATTTTTTGCTTTTATTTCCCTTTTTGTTACCATATAGCAAAAGAATATTAAAAAATATAAATACATCATCGACTAAGCAGAAACTCATCAACTGGCATTTTTTCGGAAACAATTCGGAACACTTATTTTCATGATGCTGAGAAAATACATTGCTATATTGTAACCATTTTAAAATATATAACATTATCAAAATATTTATTTAATTATTAATGTCTATTTTTTTTTTAATCTAAAAATTTATAAATAGTTTTTTAACAGCTATACAGTAAAAAAATTTGCTTGTAATGAATTTCTGCGACGATTACATAAATTACAATTTTAACAAAAATCTTTCGCAAAACATAAGTCAAATTTGTTCTTTTAAGTGAATAATAATCGTCTGATAAAATATAAATCAGGAATTTTACTGTTAAATAAATATCGTTTGATAAAATATATTTTTGGTGTTTTACAACAAACGCGTAATATAAAATTTTTATAAAGATGAGATAGGTCGATGGTATGATTGGGTTTTATTGCGCAAGGACAATATTTGGCCATGTTGGTGCCAAACACAAAACAGACAACATCAATGGTATTTTTAAAATTCGGTAAAGTGAAGACAAAACTGAAATAACGCAAGCCAAAATATATCTATTATCCGTATACAACATTTTGAATGTTCGTTTTAATATATGCAATTAATTTGTGTTTATCATTAGTTTTAAGAGTTACACTATTTATGCGATGATAGAGTAACCATCACACTTTTTGCTAATGTTCTCGAAGGAAATAGCAGCATGACAAGACATTCAAAAATCTGCATTTTCACCATACTAATAATTTGCTTTGAGCTATTTTCATCGCTAGCACTTTTAATACACAAAGCAAATTTAATTCCTTTGAGTATGAATAGTATTGAATGAAGTAGTTGTCTGGTTACTATCCGGAACGCTGAATTCGCCCTTCAAATAAATAATCCATTCTTTAGTCACGGACTGTGGCAACAACATTGCATTATGACTGGAAAAAGAGCATCGGAGTGATGCAAGAACTGAAGACTGACAAATAAAATTGATCATCGCTGAAGTGGTATTGTATATTGTCGTCAAATGACATTAAAATTAGAGTGTTTACACGCAGGCTATTGAGAAAAGAACGTTAGATGAAATGGGGAAATCTTTAAATGCTTGACAAGGCTTGTTTCATTCTTTATTGCGTTCTAAAAATATGAATTTTACTTACAATTTTAAAAATAAAACTGAAACCAGATTGGGGTAGTTATGAACGTTAGTCACGCCACATCAAATTAATATTAGTATAAAAGGTATTATTGTTGTCTCCCTATTTTCTATTTCTTGATATCACAAAAATGTGGAACAATTCAGATCAAAATACATCATTACCAAAATCGTTATTCAATATTCAAAAACTTGATTTTATTTAACACTCAATGCTGAAGCTATTTTACGACAGCGTTAAGTGTTTTTAATGATTCACGATAACAGTTGCAATTAATATCTTTTAAGTTTTATTATCATATAGCGCTACTAAAATAAACAGTTATCAACTCAGATAACTGTTTTTATTGATTGTTAGAAATTTACACCAACGGTTGCTTTTTTCAGATATTAACTGTTTAAATTTAACATAAATATTCTAAAAATATTAGTCTGAAACTTTTTATTTCTATCATATACATTACAAATTCGATTTGAATTGCGTCAGTGCTGTCTCAATAACATTAATAACTAACTTAATATTTTCGATAACAGTTGCTTTGTCATAACAATGTTATTTAAACTGCCATTGGAATAAAAACCCATCTCTAAACGCTAATAAATACTATCATCATCCCGAAGGTTGTGGAATCTGAAATGTTTTCAGCATTAATTAGAAGTATATTTATTTTAATTATTCTAACTGTAATCAAAAATCAGTTTTTATTATTTTCAGAACCAACAACTTTACGTTACAGAAATTAAGTAATTCCTTTCAATTTGGAAAATGTTTGAGATATAATTTGGGGGTTACTGTTATTCAAAATTTAATTAAATAATCTTGAATTCTATTATTTTTACTGGATTTAGTGATGCGTAATAAGTATTATAAACACGAAATGACAGTTGTGGATGATGTTATAAAGCAAGCTAAAGACAAAATAAGAATCTCGCAAAATGTAAGACTTCCTTGCATTTGGTCAAAGACTATTTGGAAAATTCACTTCTAGAGGTTTGACTCACAAACGTCATCTAGAAACTGGTTAGGTTTTTTCACCGGTAATGTTTTAAAGGAAGTCTGTGCTGGTTATTGAACTTGTATGATTGCAAAACGAAATAAGGATTTGAAGTGAATGGAGCGTTCTGGTACCCAACAAAACGAGTTTCATATTTAATTCATCTTGTTCACCTCTTGGCAATAACTTCAACACCTTTGTACTTTTTCGCTAATCTTATCTGATTGATCTTAGGCTCACGTTTTTCACTACTTTCGGTTTCAAAATTTGGTTTTTAACAAAATTCAAAACACGCCTTTGTGTAAACTTTCATAGGCAATTATTGTATTTTTTATTTCAATGCGATAGAAAACTGAGGCGTCATGTATTATTTCAAGGGGCTTTTTAACTACGACTGAGCAACAAGGTAATAATTGGCAAGCATCAAGGTGCTCTTAACATTTTAACTTCGCAAGAAACTTAAGGTTGTTGTTGTTGTGTCTAATCCTTCAGGATCTGGCAGCAGCTAGATCAAATCCATGAGACCATGAACTCTAACAAAGTCAAGCACCAGGAGTGGGCAATCAAGGACATCCGCCAAAGTGAGCCTCAAGCAATCAAGGATATGTTCGGTAACTTAACCAGAAACTTAAGGTAGTTTAAAGTAGTGAACGAGAGAGATTCTAAATGTAAACATACCACCGGAAGACGACGGTTTACTTCTGGTTACTCATTACAGAATAAGAACAGAAAGCACGTTAAACCACAAAAACAGTTGTC
This sequence comes from Metellina segmentata, assembly GCA_947359465.1. NCBI lineage: Eukaryota > Metazoa > Arthropoda > Arachnida > Araneae > Tetragnathidae > Metellina > Metellina segmentata. The sequence continues at coordinate 90,793,698 of OX375875.1, read as the reverse complement.
CCTCTGCATTTGGATGTGTACAGAAAAGATTACTTTTATCGGAATTGTTAGTTTTCAGAAATGTATTTACCACCTTTTGTTCTTTACTGTAAAATACTTTTCATCCCGCCATCGAAACAATTTTCATATTCTCTATACTCTAAGCTGTCCTGTGTGAAAATTCGCATCTTTCCAATTGGGATTGCTCCAGAACCGTCGACGTCGACCAACCGGTATAGTGGTTAAGGTGTTAGCCTCTAGAGCGGAAGGTTCCTGGTTCGAATCCTAGTGCGGGCATGGATGTTTGTCAGCGCATGGTGTAGAGGCGGCTGGTGCACCTTAAATCTGTCGTGGCCGTAAAACCTCACGTTGGGTTGGTGTGGAAGTTTGGTTAATGGGGTGCCAGATCAGGAGTTGCATCGTCATCTGACCGTGGTTCAAAATTAAGAGGTGTTGTATTCGGATCTTTCCCTTAAGGGACTGATCCCGGATCGTCGTCAATAGCCCGTTGTGTTGCTCTAGTACGACGTTAACTAAAAATTATCTTACCTTACCAGAACCGTCGCCAATAGTACGTTGTGTCACCACAAGCATGACGCCAAGGAATAGCATTGGTAAGGATTTTAATTATATTAATAGTAAGTTGGGAAACAAAGAATGTAAAATCTTTGTAAAGGGTCGGAAATAATGGTAAAAATATGATTTTTAAATGTATTGGGGGGACAGAGTAGTAATTAGTTTAATGTAAATTTTAAATGTTTGGGTTCGTTTTAACTGTTTATGTGTTCTTGTATAAGAAATCATTGTTGGTTTGCTTTAGAATTTCAAGGCGCAAGGACTATAGTTGGCCAAACATCGAGTAAAAATTTCGTAAAAGGGAAAAGAGGAATTGAGTAACAGAGTAATGGGATGAAAGGAATAAAAGATCGATTGGGTGTCCTGTGAGTTCAACCCCCATGTTTACCACAAAGACAGTAAGCCCCAAAAGAAAGCTTTGGTCGAATCTTCATACGCATGTCTTCATTTTTCTATATTTTTAACACAAATTTAGGAGTTTGACAGTTTGAAAATTGTATGGTGTTTCAGAACACAATTGGATCGAAATTTATACCGATAACAAAAGGAACTCATCAGGGTCAATGATGAGGCACATGAAAACCACAAATATACTGTAATCGTATGTTAAGAATTATACATATTTACATAAGGTAAACCATCCAATGAGTTCCATTGATGAAGCTCATTGGATGGTTAACACTTGCCCCTGTTATCCCAAGAGGGGATTGTAACCTTGACTCAGTGGCATTTGACCACTGGGTTAGCAATCCAAGAGTTATAGGTGGCGCAGATTAAATTCCTGTAACTTGTCCTGAATGTATTTCTCCCATTTATGTCAGTAAAACTTGCATTGCGTGTATGTCCACTTACTTGACGTTGTCGTCTGCCTCGGGTTTGAAGGAGCTTGGCCAAATTAAACCCTGAATAAACTAACTTCTATATCAGTGGTTCTCACACTTTTAAATCCTGCAAAAAACGTAGGCCCTCCACGCGCAAAATGCTAAGAAAGAAGTTGCAAAAGGCAACGAAATATACTACCCAACAATAATGGACCGGACAGCAAGATGTGATGATATAAGGGAAATAATACATGCTTCAATCGGAGGATGGTCCCCCCATGTGCTGCTATTACGTTAGCAACCCTTCTGGGTATATTTTCAACAAGGCTTTGATACACAGCTATGGGTATTTATGTCCATTTCTGCTGCAAGAATGTCGCCAGCTTAGCTGTAGATTTTGGGCGTGGTTCCCTGGTTCTTAAGCGTCGCTCTAACATTTAAACAAATGTTCTATGGGGTTTAGTTCGGGACTCTGAGCAGGCCACAGAAGACGTCTTGCATCCATATCTTGATACCACTGCTTGACAGAGGTTGCAACATGACAACGTTGTCGTCCTGGAAGTAACATTCGTCCATTCCATAAACTTGCCAGAGCGTAGGAAGAACCTGATTATCCAAAATGTTCATGTAGGCGTCGGCGTTCAATTGACCAGAAACAGCATGCAAAGGTTCAAGGCCATACCACTAAAAACACCCCCAAACAAGTAGTCGGTTTTTATGCAAATCCGCTGGCGTCTGGTCCGTTATTGTAGGGTAGTATATAGAAATAACTGGGAAACGACCCTGAGCAGCTGTACTTGCGAATCAGATCAAGCCCTGATGGAAAAAGTTTAAACAGTTTGAACGAGTATAAAACCTTCTTGCTACTGTTCTTTGCTGCACGGCGTGTTTTCCCTGCTCTTTTTAACAAAATAATAATTATGTGCCCCAAAGAACATTTGAATGCTGACATGAAGATATAATGTAATATATCTCTAACTACATAACTATAAATTCATTTGTATATCCCCACACATAGCTATCTGGGATTTCATAGGACCCGCCTAGGTATGTCACCAAGCGCACCAGTGTGCCGGAGCACACCCTTTGAGAAGCATTGTTCTATATGGATGAGGTTCGATTCCTCCCTTGGTGTCTTTTTCTTGAGTCGGTAAAGCTTTCCTAGCACGTTCATGCCCATATACTTGCCGTCGTTTGTCACGACTTGTCCAAATATGGCCTTCGTGCCATCAATCTGAGCTTAATCAACCTCATGGGTAACGATCCTGAACCTCAATGGTGGAGTACTTGAAACGTTTGAACTTCAGACGTAAATTTGTTTCTTCTGTCGAAACCTCGACTAAGCTCTTTTGGTGTCAGCAAAAGCGATTGAAAGAGCACTTCACCGAGTAATAAATCAAGAGTATCCGAACTGTTTCAGAAGATTGAACACTTTCTCCGGTTGCCCGCAAGTGCAAATTATAATGTCACTAAAGCCAATCGAGATAAACGATTCCGTCTGCACAATTCGATGCAACAGTGGTAAGTTTCGTTGGTCGGAGATTAAGCGATCCTGTGCGTTCAGTTTCACGTCTCAATGAGTCATCGATTAATAATTCCCCCCTCTTTTATCCCTATTAACAAAGAAGTTGAAAAATGGAGCTGCAAATTGAAAGGGAACTGCAAATTTCGATCTCTTTCACATGATTGTTACGGTTTGGTCAAAATGAGGCCATGGCGATCTCCATTATTTCCCTGCTTCCGTCGTGGTCATGGAATGGTTACTTCCAAGCACGTCCTTGAAAACTGGAATCGAATTGGCTACTCTTCTTTTTTTTTACTTTCCCTTTACGCGTGTGTTTTTTCTTCAGCCTGTTCCCTTTTTGTGGAGCTGTTTCCTCCCCTCGAAGTACGGCGCAGTTTCTTATCCACACCGGCAATTAAGGTTTCGATTCCTTCGATAAACAAGTTGTTCCAAGTGTCTGATGAAATGTCATTTGTTCCGAAACTTTTGAAAAATGCTTTTTTTCTGTGAACTTTGCAATTTATCGAGTTTTTTCGCACACGCACATATGGTTGATAATGATCGTAGAAGGAAGATTGTTTGATTTTTTTTGTTTCTTTGTTGCGGTTTAATTTCGAGTCCTAAAGATGGATAATGGGCTGTGGAATCAGAGCACAAACAAATCAATTATATATAACTAATGCTTCACTGGTAATTGCATTTGTGAAAAAAAATTTTAATCAGTCAATAAAAATTCTAGCAAACCAGTTGTAGGTACTTCAATTTCCAGAAATATTTAATAACATTTTGAAACGATTGTAAAGTGTAGATTTAATTTTATCAAATCAAATGCATGTTTTTCGTAAAAAAATCGCTCCAGAACTTTAAACATTCCGCGGTCATTATACTTTACAATTACTTGAAGCAAAGACCGAGTCTCCAGTCAAGCGACTTTACAATTTTTTTAATTTTTCTTGGTTTAATTTTAAACTCTTAGTGAGTTTTAGAATTTTATCAAGCGATAAAAAAAATTTAGTCAGTTTCTGATCCGTTATAAAATTTCAAATTTCAATGAGTCCCCCTGTGTGGGAGTTGTTTTTATTTCAATTCAGCTTCTACTTATCCATTATCCTCACCTTAATCATCGAGGGGGTTTTAGAGTTATTAATATATAATCATTATCCCTGCTGTTATCATTAAGAAGAACTGTACTTTCTCCCGATATTGGGAAGCCAGAGATCTCATGTACAGTTTGACTCTTTGATCTCTGTTTCATCGTGCTTCTGTTTCTATTGTGTTTCTGTTCTGGTGTCTTTGTTCTTTTGTGCATTGGATCTCTGTATGGCGTTGGAATAATGTCCATGTAACTGCTTGCTACATTGGAAATAAAAAAAAACTCATCATTAACTATTATCACATCTCTGAATGCAAATGTTCAATTAGAGTACATTTCCTACATTATTGATCTGTTTTAGTGTTATTACCATTTAATGTATTTATCATACAACAAAATTATAATCTGTTTCACCGCAGATAAACTAACAATGAAATTTCTGTAGAAATAAACAAAGCAAAATATTAACATCAACGATACAGGGACATAGATTATTATAATATTCTTGTTTTAATTTACGCGGATGAAGAACCAAATTAAATATGAAATTTTGACACCTTTACATTTGATTTTTGATCCGGAAATCGCATTTAGGTATTCTACAACATACTGGTACAAAGTATGGTGGTAGCCTCAATACAGATTCAGATAGTGACTCCCGTACAAAGTCAGATGGGGGGAATTTCCCGAGGACATTCAGACCCTCTTTCTTATGGGGCCCTGTGTATAATACTAAACAAATATTAAAAGATCCATGTCATTACAATCGTAAATAAATAAAATAATGGCATATAATTATAAAAATAAACAATATCGAAAAATTTACTTGCATTTTTTTAAGTTGGAGGAACACTGATTGTAATTCGTCCGCCCTATTTTTTTTGAGGACGTGCAAATGATCGCCCAGTACATCACTCAGAAACCTCCTTGTTTCTGTTAAACCTTTGCGTGCTTAGTTTAAAAAGTACTTTCAGGTGTATTACTTTTCGTCTAAGAGTATAGCATTATCTGTCTGTGTTTTGAAAATCAGTGTAACACAGTATCAAAGAAAGCAATCAAAAATCACATCAAGCAACAAAGAAAGATGTTCCTCGGTGAAGGTTGACTGGGTTTGGTTTAGCGCAAAGGCCATATTTTACCAAGTCAGGTCAAAACAGGTTGGACAATGTCAAGTAATGAGCCTGCTCACAAGGAAAGTTTTACAGACACAGGAGAGTAATTGATAATTGGTAATTTTTTAATTAACGTCGTACTAGAGTAACACAACGGGCTATCGACGACGGTCCGGGATCAATCACCTAAGGCAGTGGGCGGCAAACCCATTAGTTCAAAACAGCCAAATATCAGCTGTACAACGATTAAGATTTCTTTTGAGAGCCAAATTTCTTTTCAAGAACCAAGTCGGTTAAAACTAGCTACTAACATTAAATAAAACCAGATATCCAATAACAAAAATAAACTTATTTATTTATTAATACAAAAAAATTTCATATTAAAATAAAAATGACAAAACACTCATTTAATGTGAACATAGCAATCTCTTGACCTATTTTGACCTACCTTGACCTTGAATAAAGCTTGCAATATTAACATTGTTGGAAGATTGCACTCAATAATTAAATACACAACTATGAAGTTCCTCAACTGCTTTCTTCCTCTCATCTCCGGGCCGATCAACCGCCGGTACAGTGGTTACGGTGTTAGCCTCTGGATCGGAAGGTTCCTGGTACGAATCCGGGTCCGGGCATGGATGTTTGTAATTGTATGGAGTATAAGCGGCTGGTGCATCTTAAATCTCTCGTGGCCGAAAGTCCTCGCATTGGGTTGGTGTGGAATTTTGAAGAGTGGAGTTCCAGCTCAGGTGTTGCATCGTCATCTGACCGTGGTTCAAAATTACAAGGTGTTGTCATCGGATCTTTCCCTTAAGGGATTGATCCCGGACCGTCGTCAATAGCCCGTTGTGTTGCTCTAGTACGACGTTAACAAAAAATTACCAATTACCTCTAATCTCCGGCAGGATATTTACTGCCAGCATTTAGTCGAAATCGATTCGTGGCAGAGCCGCACTCAAGTGGCTAAAGAGCCACAGTTTGCAGACCACTGACCTAAGGGAAAGATCCGAAGTGACACAGGAGAGAGAAATACATCACGGGTAAGTTGTCACTTATCCTGCGCCGCCTAAAACCTCATTGTTATAGGAAACTATTGATTCCTACCCCTTCCGAAGGAAACAGAAATTCAAGAAATTCCAGTCTACAAACAGGAATGTAGAGCGCGGACCGCATGTGGCCTTCCGTTGATTTGCTGAAGACCCATCTTATCATGAGCTTTTTTAACTTCAACAAGTCACACGATAGGTAATATTAGTTATACAACTAGACGGATCAGATTAAACTAGGATTTGAACATGATATTAAAGTTCCAACAGTTTTATCAACTCCCGTGGTCCGACAACACTGACATCCGGCTCAAATTGGACCAAGGTTGATTAAAATCAATGAGCCGGATCACATAATCTTCAGCGTACACACTCTCGGGTCGACCACGTCTACTCCGCGTCCCACCCATCGCGGATGGACGAGGGCTTTCTGACGGCGCGTCACATGGCCCTACTTCTCAAATTTCTACTTAGAGGCTTTCCCTAGCTACAGCTAATCCGCTGTGGGTTTTAAATTTCTCGGTACGGAGGGGTCTACCTCCACTCGAAAAAGAAGACAACACCGACAGTTCAGTTTCTTAAAGAGAATTGAAAGCGAATACGATGACTTAATTTTTTTACACGGAAGTTTGGTGACTAGGTTGCAGTTCAGCATTGGAGCGTTTTCAAAAGTTGATGAAATTCAAATTTGCATGACTGAAAAAAAAATAGCCCTGATATAAAAAGTCCGGATTGATTGTGGTTTAGCTTTTCTCTCTTACAATTCTAATCATTTACGTTAAATATGCGAGTACAGGGCAAAGATCAATTGATTCTTTAACTTCACGGCCACATTTTTTCTTGCAATGCAAGTTAAATCTACAGTAGAATTTCATTACATAACGGACTAATAAGGGCTGAAGGTTGTCCGTTTTAACGAAAGTCCGGTTAATATCAAATAATTTTGATATGATGTAATGCAACAAGGTGTACATCAATGAAAGTACAGTAGATAGCTATAAAAAGTGTTTATTATACATCAAATAAAAAATAACCTTCATTATAAGTTGAATTTAAAAAGATGTGTACGTATACACTGCATTAATCTTTAGAAAAAGAAGGTCATTGATATCTAATTGCTGTTGTTTTTTGATGGCTGATCACGTTGCTTGCTTACATTCATTGGTTTGAAAAAAAAATATTTTCTACTGGGTTTGTTTACTGCTTATTTCTTCAATTAATAACTGACGGACATAAAGTGTTCATAATATGCAAACACATTTTCATTTGCCGATTGTTTAACATATTGAATAACAATATGTAAATGGTCTTTGACTTCGCTCACTGTCCGTTATAATAAAGTTCTTCTGTATATCAACCCCAATTAGCATCAGGAAATTGCGTCCATTTTTTTAATGACAAGAATGTTTCTGTTAAGTTCAATGACTACTTCAAGACTATATATGTTGAAAAGACTGATAATTTGATATCAGCCTTCAAGAATCGATTTTTTTTTTTCAAAAAGTAAAACCTTTTCTAGATTTATTAAGGAACCATTTTGCAATCTTGCCTGAGAATGCACTAGAATCCTTACAACTTGAAGTCATCGACATACAAAACGATGAGGAACAGTCAAATGAATTTAAGGAAGACAGTTTATTGAACTTCAATCGTTATATCAATAAAAACTATTGTAAAATTAAAATACTTCCAGTACAACGCTCCATGTCATGTTGCAGCCTCTGTCAAGCAGTGGTATCGAGATATGGATGTAAAACGTCTTCCCTGGCCTGTTCAGAGTCCCGACCTAAACCCCATAGAAGATTTGTGTTACGAGTTAGAGCGACGCTTAAGGACCAGGGAACCACGTCCGAAATCTACAGATGAGCTTGCGACATTCTTGAAGCAAGAATGGACATAAATACCCATAGTTGCGTATCAAAACCTTGTTGAAAGTATGCCCAGAAGGGTTGCTAGTGTAATTGCAGCACATGGGGGACCACCCCACCCCTATTGAAGCATGTATTCTTTCCCTTATAGCTTATACCATCACATCTTGCTGTTTGATCCATTATTGTAGGGTAGTGTAAGTTGTAAGGATCAGGATCAGAACGGAACACGCCACAACAGAAAGGTGTTAAGTATGAAACTGTTGTTGCATAATTGCTCTAGGTCACTCGTGCGAGTTTCTAACAGTAGGGACATAAGGTGGAAGTGGCCTGATTGCTTCGATTGGAACCTGAGGTTGTTTTCAAAGAGCTTGACCGAAAGTTGCTGTAGGAATTCAGCAATGGGTTGAATTTTAAGGTCCGAATGGATGACTTCATTCCGAACGTAATATACAATTTTGGAAAATGCATTTTTTAAATGTTATTTGAACAAATAGATCCCCAGACTTTAGAACCGTATGTGACGGTCGGCCTAACGATGGCTTTGTAGAGAAGAATTTTACTGTAAAAAGAGAGCCTATCTCTTGCGAGCTAAGCGCTGATAGTTTTATAAGGGTCATAGCACCCCGACGCAAAAAGATCGTTTAAAGTATCCAAACACGTTAAAAATGTCAAAAATTAAAAACGTTTTGATCTTTTTTAACAATTTATTTGACTTTTCAAAATATATTTTATTTTTTCTCTAAGTTAATTAGTTGCAGAGATATTAAGATTTTTATCAATGCGGGAAAACCAGAAGTAGGTATAGAAAACACTGGAAATGGCCGTTAAAAGACCAAAAACCTGTCAAAATTTAAATTTAAAAATTCCTTTTTTCTTTTTGCAAATATAATTTTAGAAAATTTTCTCATATGTTTAAATGGTGCTCTTTTCAAAATATAGTAAAAATATTTAAACAGAAGTGAAGAACATAATTGCTTATACAAGCAGTAAAACCAAGATAGAGCAAACGATACACTTTATACTATTTTTCCTTTAAATTACTTAAATATTTATGCATTATTTCCTCACTTGAAATATTATAACACAAAAAATTATTCATGGATTTTCGTAAAATTTTGAGAACTTGCTCTTTACAATGTTGTCTAGGGAACAAACTAGAATAAGTATGCTAATTTTTAAATTTATTTAAAAAAAATAGAACTGTAAAACTATCAAAATTTTTGTATTCATTTTTTGATCGCTTGTAAAATCTTTGTTTATTTAAATATCCATTTTATTTAAATTTTTTTTTATCCTTTGTTTATTTAAATATCCTTTTTATCCTTTGTTTATTTAAATATCCTTTTTATCCTTTGTTTATTTAAGTATCCTTTTTATCCTTTGTTTATTTAAATATCCTTTTTATCCTTTGTTTATTTAAATATCCTTTTTATCCTTTGTTTATTTAAATATCCTTATATTCTTTAAATAGCTCATTCCCTTGAAAAATGCATGTAGCTTATTTTGGTAGCATCATTATTCAAATTGGTTGAATAGATTTTCATGTAGCACTTTTAAAGTGTTTGACAAATTTCTTTAAAATTTCTTACATAATTATCATTTTTACAAAATTATTAATATATATTTGAAACATTTAAAGCCCAATGCTTTTGTTTGATAATACTGAACATAAAAATATCATTAAAATGTTTCTATGCCACATTTAAAAAAAAAGAGGTCACACACACACGAACGTGTGTTTGGATACCTTAATGTGCTCAGTCCAAGATTAATTTTAGATGAACAATAACTATTTGTTCATCTAAACGAATCCAGTAACAGGCATGCCAAAGAGTAAAAATGGGGGAGGGGATTTTCATATATCCTGGGCTTCCGAAATCAAGGTTAATACCATATTTGAGTTGTGTGTATAACTTGGAAAACAACATACCGGCGCAATTCGAAATGTCGGTATAGGTCGATCGGGATGTTTTTTATGTCGCAAGTACCATATGTGACCAGAACACAAGACAGATGGTCAATTTAAAAATGCGTGGTGTAAAGAGGGATTGGGGAACATAGTGCAATGAAAGCAAGACAAGATCGCTTTGTGTCACTGGACCGTGACCTCCATGTTTACTAAAGACAGTAAACTACGTGGGAAGAGAATGGCTAGAATACCTTTGGTCCAAGAAGTCAGTACATACCTATACATGTACACCAAAGGGCACACAAACGAGAAATTTTACTGATACAAAAAGAAATAAACCCAAGTGCGACTATAAATTTTTTTTCCGTCTCTTTTATTATAAAAGGATGTGTTTGTGTCTTGTACGCAGTGTTCTGACGAATCTATGGCACTTACAATAAGGAAATTTGGCACACAGGTAGTCCGGATTTTTTTGCAATTTTTCGATCGCGCCCCAATTTTGAAATTTTGCATAGAACATTCTTAAATGAATTTATTAGTTTTATTCACTTTTTCTTTCTTCCTCCGGAATGTGACGTCACCCGAATGAAGAAGGAACGAATTTTGCGGTTTTCGACCTCAGGTGTCAGTTTTTAAAACCATGCCACATTTTTCCGATTCTAATGTGTTTTGATTTACGTTGCTGATAACAATCACCTCGAGGGCATCACGGAGTCCGTTGTGTTTACCAAAAGGAAATTCTTAGCAATCACCGGGGGTTAAAGAGCAGTGGTCACACCTGACCCCTCGAAGAGAACTGTCACAGGCAACGTCGTGATGACCACGCAGTGGCTAGTCACCAATAAAACCAGAAATGCGAAAGTTTTTTCCAAGAATGAAAAGGACAAATATTTCGTTTCTCGCAATCAATCTGATCAATTTTGTTAATGACAGGATATCTTGTCATCAAGATATTCCTAATATTTTTTTATTGGGACAAGATGAAGACCGGTTCAGTTTTCTAATGACGAGATATCTCGTCCAATAAAGTGTAGTCAGTTTTACTAATTACAAGATACCTTGTCAAAACAATAACACCAGTAGTGCAAGGAGGTTCTATTCCTGGTGATTACGTTCCCACCAGGAATCAAACCAACACCCCCTAAAACTCCATCGGTTTGGGTAGGTAGCCACTTGAATTAATAGTCACACTGGATCAACACAACGGGCTATTCCGGGATCAATCACTAAAGGCTGCTACACACTAGGCCAGTAATTTAGTCGAGTAGCGAGTGATTTAGTAGCTCTACTAAACGAGAAAACGGCAAGTGGGTGTTTACACACGGTTTAGTTGGTGTTCGAGTGTCGACTGCTAAAGATGATGCGAAGAGCGAAGCTGAAAAAGATTATTAGAAATAGCGTTTATAGATGGATGTAGCATGTATACATATTTGCGTCCGAAGTAAATAGAAGCGATTAAAAAGTTAAAACGATATTAAAATACACTTAAATGAAGCTAGCATTGTTTTACGAAAGAGAAGTGAGAAGTCATATCACTTTTCAATCAGCATTTAATTAATTCAACCCGAGCAATTAATTCTGCTAGTTAAAAATAAATACAAAATACTTCCCTAGTGTTTTTAATTTTTTGTTTGATTTCCTTCTCGCGAAACTCCGGTATTCCCGTCGCTTTTTCTAACTCATCGATTGCAAATGCCTTTTATGCTTTATTTTTGTACAGGGAAGACTTCACATTCCATAAGTACTCCTGTTCCACATAAGCGGTAACAAATTTGACCGTAGTAGCATCACTCCACAACGAATCATGTTGCCGATAAAACTGTTATTTTAAGAGAATAAAAAACGTTAAACATTTAGACAGAACAGATTTATTGACTTAAGAAAAAGAATGAATTTAAATTACAGCGATGAAAACGATCCGTGAGACAGACGATCAACAAACTGTTGACAAAATTTAAAACTCATATGTAATTCGCATATTTTAACAAAGAACACACACAAGAAAGAGACCTCGCGGAATGAAAACGAATAACTAATGAACTCTACTAAACAGACGTGTTCACACCTGTCTGGTGGCACGCTAGTGGTGAGTGGAGAGGGGTGGGAGGCACTACTCGACCGCCTACTATCCATTTGACGTTAAGCTAAATCCGTCCACTAAATCGTTTTACTAAACTACTCGACTAAATAGTTTTGCCCCAACTCGTTTAGTTACTAAATCACTCACTACTCGATTAAATTACTGGCCTAGTGTGTAGCAGCCTTAAGGGAAAGATGTCCAAGGACAACGCCTCGTAATTTTGAACCATTGTTAGTTAATGAGGTCAACACCCAAGATGGCACCCCACTCTCCAAACTACCGCCAACCTGAGGACATTTAAGGCCAAGACAGATTCAACATGCACCAGCTCCCGCGAACTCAACGATCTTAGGGGGGGGGACCAAGTTTCGACCTGGCAACCCTTCGGTTACCAATCCGTTACTCTTCCAACTGAGCTACAGCGGCCCGTCCATCTGTAAAGGAACCATTTATTCCTACATGCCCAAAGAAACATGAATTCAAAGAACTCCATAGTCTCCAAAATCCTTACACTTCCTGGACAATAGACCGACCTAATTTGAACACAGTGGAAGATAAAAAGAACTATTTAGTTTCCCCCTCAATAGACGTCCACAGAAGGGTGGGAGTGGTCGGTTGATTGAACACCGGTGTTTGCGGGAGTTTATTGTTGTCCTATTAATAAAAAGATTCGGCAGTCACGTTCTCCGGAGGACTTTAAAAAGCGGGGGGTGGTATTTTCGGATGTCTTAATTCTCTGGTGGCAAGGACCCATTGTTTGCTGGATTTGGAGCGTTTATGTCGCCATTCGCATTCCTTCGTGCCCGCTGTGGACCCTCGGCTTCCCATGCTACCGTTCGGCCTCAATAAAGGATCGTGAAGGGAAGTGAAGTTGGTGTCCATGTCTCGCGGTTGTTGTCTGTGTCCGGAAGTGCTGTGGAATGGGAATGGAAGCTTTGAGTCGTGGTGGGGCAATAACAGCAGTGGAATGCTTTGTAGGATTGTTGAGACCGTATTGTCCCAAGAACGAGTCAAAGTGAAGATTTCATCCTATCATTTTTGGATTCTGGAATGCGTTTCTCTCTCTTGGGTGATAAATTCCCTCGGGATTTTTTCATGGATTCATTTGTCTTTCATGGACAATTGTATATTAAGTAAGTAGGTAAGTAGGTAATTTTAGTTAACGTCGTACTAGAGCAACACAACGGGCTATTGACGACGGTCCGGGGTAATGGGGGTAATTTTTAGTTAACGTCGTACTAGAGCAACACAACGGGCTATTGACGACGGTCCGGGATCAGTCCCTTAAGGAAAAGATCCGAGGACAACACCTCGTAATTTTGAACCACGGTCAGATGACGAAGCAACACCTGAGCTGGCACCCCACTCTCCAAACTTCCACGCCAACCCAACGTGAGGACTTTCGGCCACGACAGATTTAAGGTGCACTAGCCGCCTCTACACCATACGTTTACAAACATCCATGCCCGAACCCGGATTCGAACCAGGAACCTTCCGATCTAGAGGCTGACACCTTAACCACTATACCGGTTGGTCGGCCGATTCATTTGAAGAAAATCCTGTTTTTAGGTGTCGATCTAGTGTGAAATTTTCCGCAGATTTCAAATTTGTTGAAATTTTTAATCTATCTTTAACGATCTAGGAGTTAGGGGGAAAAACTACATAACTGCAGTTAAAACTTTATTTTTATGTCCGCTGAAAAATCGTTCCTCGGAAAATAAAATGGAAACACGTAAAAAAAAAAGTTTAGAATGTGTCATCTTTTTATAGTGTTCTCATTCCAATGAAAACCAACCATAATATTTAAAATTCATTTTAAAATGTTCTATATAAAATTTTAAAATTAGGTCTCGCACAAAAATTGCAAACAATTTGGACTATCTGTGTGCTAAATCTCATTACTATAAGTGCCATAGATTCGTCAGGACAAAGCGAACACACATACAAACACTTCCTTTTTATAATAGTAGAGATACGCTACTCTGGTAGATAACCAGCCTTTTTTTCACTGGTGCTCAAAATGAAGAGAATTTTCACTTTCGGACGATTACCTCCAGAACTACTGGACATATTTTAATGAAATTTCTTACGCACATAGGTTGAAATAATACAAAAAAAACCTGGAGCAGTACACACACATGATCGTGTGTCAGACTCATCAGCTAAGGAATGTTTAAAACAGGTTAGAATATTGATAAAAAAAATGGGTTTAGAGAGTGTCTCACACCATGAATTCATACTGGAAATTAGGCAGTTTATGAGTCCCGGTTTTCAAGTCCTGGATGATTCTGGAAGGGGGAAGGTGAGTGGCAATTCCCCTCTCAACAGCATCTCAGATAAGCTCTGTACGGTTCAAGTTTGGAGATCTGGCTGACCAATCCAAATATCCTCACTTTCCAGATATTCGTTGATCATATGAACCCTATGTGGGCAAGCGTTGTCCATAAAAATGGAATCATTTCCAACTGCACATCGGATAAGGTGAACATACAGGTATGGCTCCTAGATCTCATCCCTGTACCTCACAACGCCTCTGTCAATGACGTGGAGGTCTGTGCGCCCATCCAACATAATGACTGGCCAGACCATCAAACCCCTGCTGCCATAGTGGTCTCTTCCACGGATGTTGGACAAGAAACGGGTCCTTAGTTCTCTCCAGATGAACGTACGTCGAGAATCAGTGGTTAGGCTGTACCGGGACCTCATCAGGAAATGGAACGGTTCCCCACTGTTAACTGGTCCAAAGTCGATGTTCTCTTCACAATGCTAAACACGCTCTCTTTTGCGCAGAAGTGAGCAGAAATCAAATAGCTGGTCTTGCAAACATACCTCTCTCAAGTAGACTTCTAGAAACAGAAACACTTGAAACTCGGCTTCCTGTGGCAGCATGAATGTCACGAGAGAGCCGAGAAGCTGTTGCACTCCTGTTACGCCTCGCTGTAATGGACAAATATCGATCTTCATAGGTATCGGGGCTGTTAGATGACCTTGCCCAGGCTTCATCTTTACGGATCCGGTATCCTTAAATTGTTTCCATAAGTTTGACACGACGCTGGGCGTTACATTCAAGTCTAACAATCTGCACTCGATTCTCTCTACTTTCAGTCTCCCGACGATTCACTAACTCATTCCACTATCCAAACGTTGGTGGCTACTCATTTTTACTGTTTGCTTTTGAATTTCACTGAATTTTACAACAGAAACACCATGAAATTTGCAGAGTTCTGCGAGCAAACGAAGTGCGGGAATTGTCGCATGTGCTTAGAAAGCCTGTTCCTCTAAATCAGTGTTTCCCAAACTTTCGACATATGTATACCCCTTCTATAATTTTCGTAACGCTGAGTACCCCTCGTCGAAAAAATGGATGTCTTTTAATAAGAATTAAAATGGGTTTTTTTTCTTTTTTTGTGACATACACAAAATAATAAGAAAAGAGAAATAAAATTATTCATAATAAAATATAAATAAAAGTTGTTATAAATCATATCATGTTATATCATAATTTGGTTCCCTGGTTGTTAATTTTAATCTGAGATGTGGTTCCACGTCCAATAGTCTGTTCCTTTTTTTCGACTTAATGTCTACAAATGCTGAAAAAGCAACTTCACATAAATATGAAGTTGGAAAAGGCAAGATGTATTTTAGAACTTTTTCTGTTAAAATCGGATACACAAGTTGCATTTGTAACCAGAATGATGTTAAAGTGCAATCCTTATGTTTATTTTTCAAGAATCCGTCTGAAGCCAATTCCAACAATTGCTCTTCTTCCGCATGCGACAAATCTTCTGGCATGGATGTTGTGTTAATGTTAAACGGATATCGTATCCATTCAATATTTTTGGTTAAATCAAGGAAATAGTTTTTTAATCCCACATGCAAACTCTCCAAATGCTGTGTTATGCATTTCAGAGTATCAGCATCAATTTTAGCAGTTGAACTTGTTATAAACTCATGAAGAGAGGGAAACGAGTCTACTCCATTACCAACTCTCTTTTGCCGTAACGTTAGTTAAGTGATGGCAGCGTTCACTTTATCTTGAACGTGAAGCAATGAAATTTCTTTGCCTCTTAACGATAAGTTGAGACAATTTAAAACAGAGAATATATCTGCTAAGTATGCTAGTTTACAAAGCCATTTCTAGTCATGTAAACAATTTCTCTACTCAAATCTATCATTAAGAAAACATTGAAGTTCATGTCAAAGCTGTGCTTGTCAGGCCGGTTGCGCCCAACGGAGGGTTAACGAAGTAAGTTGTTACTGTAACGAAGTGTGGTATATTTCCGCCGTGTCACTCCGGACCATCTCACGCCTCACAAGACTGTATTGACGTGACTCCTGAGACCGTAGAATTAAACGCAACCAAGCACAGTGCAGTGCATATCCCCACCAAACTCCAGTGCAACGCGTACCCCCACCAAACTCTTCCCGTACCTCTGGGGGTACGCGTACCACACTTTGGGAAACACTACTCTAAATGAACCCCCACACGCACGTGTGCGCTTACGTATTCGACACTTAAGATTTGCCATCTTTGTTTGGAAGCATTAGTTTTACCTTTCGTTCAGTACTTTTCAAGAAATTCGACAAAATATGCAAATTCTCTTACACTTGAACACTAGCGTATGTTTACGAATTTCTAATAAAGTTCTATAAATGTTGCTTTATATTTTTTACCTGCCTCGTTGCTCATCGAATCAATTAACATCTTCGTATGGCATTATTCCTCCAATATACATCTTCTATAGGAATTAACCCCTACTTAACCCTAATATTCACAAATACAAAACATTTCACGAGTATGCAATGCAAAGATTGAAAGTTTTTAATCATCCAAAAGTCTATCTCATTTACATCTGAAACAAAAAATGCGTTAGGAAAATATTTATTTTTATTGCCTTTCATGTCTCCTTAAAATAGAACAGTAGAACAATACGAATTGCACAATTATTATTTCTAAAGCGCATTAGCATAAATTAGTACAAATTCAAATGCAAAACGGATTCATACCGTCGGATCAGCTAAAATGCAAATTTCTTAGTTGGTGGGTCACATAAGTTACTAGGTCTAAAGCGATAACATCTCCTCAAACCATTACATAAACGCACACACGTTCAGCAAGCCTGTGGAACGCAAACTGTTAATAGGAATTTTATTTCAAAGTTTTCGTTCGTGTTTTCTTTTGTTACGAAATCAAGAAAAAATTCCAAATGGACAAAGTGATCGGTTATTTTTAGTCAAGGCCATAAAATCTGAGCGGAAAGACGAAAATAGCACCGCTTTGCTATTCGTCTATTGGTCATTAAAACAGATTGAACGTTCGTAAAAAAAAAAAAGATAGTCTGCTCCTTTACTGTTACGTAACATCTATAAGCTGCATAGATCTCACGCTTTTGAGGTATTATTTCTAGGAACTTTTACTGCATTGTCAAGACTATCAACAATAAGAAATTAACACAAGTTATTTTCAAATCGGGCCGACCAACTGGTCTAGTGGTCAAGGTGTTGGCCTCTGGATCGGAAGGTTCCTGGTTCGAATCCGGAGTTAGGGCAGGGATGTAAGTTGTGCTGTCCTTTGTTAGGGACAATGATGGTCCACCCACTGGGTGCCCCTTCACAAGTGACCATCACTTCTGTATAAGGCTAAAACGACCTCGGTCAACTCTGTACTTTGTATTGTGTTGTATTGTATTTGTATTTGTCTTCGCAATTGTACTGCCTTGCCATTGAAAATAAAAAAATTTCAAATCGGTGGTTGGCTGTCGAATTTACGTAGCACTGGAGCAACGTAAATTCGACTGCTATTTGGCTATTGGCAACGAATTGAAGTCTGTGAACAAGTCAAAGATTCGAGGATGAAGCTAAAGACCATTTTTAATCACGGTCAGACAACAAGAAAACATCCGAGCTGGTATCCCACTCTCAAAACTTCATCACCATTCCAACGTTAGGACAGTTGAGGCCACTTCAGATTAACCGTGCACCAGCCACACGACAGTCTTTGGATCCAGTTTCGAACCAGCGAAATACTTATCGCAAATTCTTATTGCGTTTATTGCAAAAGTTTCCGATTTTTTTCCGACTCCAACCCAATTTTCCCCTATTTTCATCTTTTGGTACAATTTTTTTTTGCGGTTTACACATACCAGTGTGTTTACAAGTCTCAATATCAAATTTAGTTCCATTCTGTTTATTCGATTTAGATACGTATGCCTCCAAAGATTGAGTTATTTTATGGCCTCTGTTGGTTAGGTTGGGTGTTTATGGTGCAATGGTCATATTTGACCACATTTTGCCAAATAACATCAAGTAATGGAAATTTTACCATCTCGGAAGAACGAATTGTAGCCAGGATAAGTCTCCTACGACTCGCAGAACTTCGATTTGGGGGAGTGAAATTAAAGTCGCAACACAACGGGCTATTCGCGACGGGGACGGGATCAATATCATAGGGAAAGATTTGGGACCTCGCTTCGTAGTTTTGAATCACAAGCAGGCAACACCCTAGCTGGCACCCCACTCTCCAAACTTCCATACGACGCCAACGTGAGGACATACGAGGCCATGACAGATTTAGCGTGCACCATCCTCCTTTGTACACGTTCCTTGGTTGAATTCGAACTCGCAACCCTCTG
The DNA here is from genome assembly GCA_947359465.1 of Metellina segmentata. NCBI lineage: Eukaryota > Metazoa > Arthropoda > Arachnida > Araneae > Tetragnathidae > Metellina > Metellina segmentata. Next base: position 90,775,075 of record OX375875.1, on the reverse strand, counting down.
GTTCCTATTGCAACCGGGCTATCTCCGAAGTAATTTGTATAAGTTTTGAAAAAGTTAAAACGGTATTGTTGTTTTTAATTAACGTCGTACTAGAGCAACACAACGGACTATTGACGACGGAATCAATCCCCAAAGGCAAAGATCCGAGGACAACACCACGTAATTTTGAACCACGTTCAGATGACGAGGCAACACCTGATCTGGCACCCCGCTCTCCAAACTTCCACACCAACCCAACGTGAGGACTTTCGACCACGACAAATTTAAGGTGCACCACACCATACGTTTACAAATATCCATGCACCGACCCGGATTCGAACCAGGAACCTTCCGATCTAGAGGCTAACACCTCATGACATGTGTTATGGTTGAATCTAGGCTTTACATTTATATCTACAGTATAAACTATAAATATATACTAAGATTTTTTTAACCATTTTTCCTTTAATTTTGAACATGAATTATATCACCTTGATTTATTTCACCAATAAAGAAAAAATCATGCAAAGAAGGGTTAAGGGAAAGATCCGAGGACAACACCTCGTAATTTTGAACAACGGTCAGATGACGAAGCAACACCTGAACTGACACCCCACTCTCCAAACTTCCACACCAACCCAATGTGAGGACTTTCGACCACTACAAATTTAAGGTGCACCAGCCGCCTCTACACCATACGGTTACAAATATCCCTGCACCGACCCGGATTCGAACCAGGAACCTTCCTATCTCGAGGCTAACACCTTAACCAGACCGTTAGGTCGGCTTTTACTCCGGAAAAAGACAAGTTGTAAATTCAGATTCATTTTCATTGCGCAAGGTGCACGTTCAACACAAAATATTTTTCAGAGCTAATTCTTGATTCACAAATCGATTAACCAAAGATTACGGATATATAGTCTGAGCGGGGCCACTTTATTATAACCACCTGACAGTTTTAAGCAAATAACCTATTGCGTCACAATGTTTCCGCAAGAGGGCTAGGGTAGTATAAAAGATGAAATACCTCATTTTCCAAACGAAGCACTTAGAGCACTACCACCATATGACCCTACGGTCAAAAACTCTGCCAAAAGACCTCGTGCTTTCCTGCAACAAAACCTGCAGACTTACTCGCGGCGACCTAAACCACAATGCGGCAAGTTTCGTTTGGATCCCGACGTCTTTGACTTCAATTCCTAGCTTTTCTCCCCATGCAAAACTTAAATTTTGCAATTTCATATATGGGATCATGACCCTGTTGTCACTCGTAGCGGCTGAGCCTTTTTAAGACTCGACTGGACCCTAATTGAATCACTAAAACACAACAGTTTTATTTCTCACTTTCGACTTTGTTTTTCTTTTATTAAATCTTTTTATTCTACTTACAGTAATGGATCATCGAAGTTAGCCACCTCCGAATGCGGTCACAACTTGGAAGGGTAACCGACTGAATTGCTTATTTCGCTTAAGGAGGTGGCACCATTCGGAGCTTTGCTCAGCTGAAAACTCTTTTTAAATTTTTCCAGCCAATTTAATTCATTTTTTCTAAATAAATTTCTCACTTAAATTATGCAAATCAGTTTTATGTTACACACACCTGATGACGGGGAGTTAAGCTGTATTGCAGTAGGCACTCCGGAAGTGATTGTCCAGTCCAGTCCAGTCTTGAGACAGAAGCATAGGTGAATTGTTTGTGAATATATGGGGGAGGAAATGTAATTTGACGGACTTTGAACCTAAGATGATAGTAGGGGCTCGGAGGCATGGCGTGAAGTATTAGCGACACCGCCGCTTTTGTGAAATGTTCACGAGCAGCTGTAGTGAAAGTGTATCAATACTGGAATGTCAGGCAAGAAACTGTATCTGAACGTGCAAATTGTGGTCGTCACCGAGTGATGAATGATCGGGCGGAACGGAGAGTCTTTCGAATCGTAAAAGAGAACAGGACGGCAACAGTGCAGCAAATTGCAGCATATCTTAATCAAGGATCGTCTTAACGTATCTCTGATCGCACTGTTCGCCGTACCTTGCATCGTACGGGCTATGGAAGCCGAAGACCCATGCGAACACTGTTGCTCTCTGCAGCAAACTAGATAAAACGTCTCAAATTTGCTCCGGCACACACGGATTGGACAGTGGACAGTTGGAAAAACGTAATGTGGTCCGATGAATCCCGTTTTAAGTTACACCATGCAGATGGGTGAGTTAGAGATTAGCTGAAACAACGCGAAAGCATGGATTCTTAGTGCATTCCTACAACCCTTCAAGTTGTTGAAGGCAATGTGATGGTAAGGGGAATGTTTTCGTGGCATGATTTGGGCCCTTTATTTCATGTGCATGGAAGTCTGAATCAGACATCTTACCTAAACATCATTGGACCAAGTGCATCCTGTAATGGTGATAGTTTATCGCAATGGCGATGGGTACTTTTAACAGGATAATGCGTCCTGCCATAGCGCTGGTATTGTACAAGATTGGTTTGAATAACATGAAGGAGAGGACACTTTGTTCAGGTGGCACTCACAGTTCCCAGAACTCAATCATATTGAGCATTTGTGAGATGAAGTTGCAAGAGTCATCAGACATCTAGATCCACAACCATTCAATCTCACACTATTGGAAAGTGACATTCTTACAAGCACGATCTGAGATTCCCCAAAAGACCTATCATTATCTCGTAGAGTCCATGCCTAGAAGAATCAACGCTGTATTAAAGGCTAAAGGTGGCCCGACATATTAACGGGGTGGTCATAATAAAGTGGCCGCTCAGTGTGTATAAGAGGATCTTTACACACATGGATTAATAACATCATTTCCCCGTAGGCTTTTTTGCTGTTTCGAATTCCTTATAATTAAGATTCCAGTCCCTCCGAAATTCAATCTGCACATTATCTTAGTAATGTCTAACAAGACAAATGACTTTCCACTGAACAAGTTATTGCTGTGTAATTACATCAAGTTGTAATCACTTAAGTTACCTAATCAAGTTATTTATCACAGCCTCTGTAAAAGGTTGCTTGTTATTTCGCAATGAGTGGGGCGCGAACATGAAATATGGCGGTATTGACTTTTGACTAATGACTAATTAAGGCATTTCGTGTAAGAACAACCACATGCTAGTTTTAGCCTAGAAGTCTATATTTGATGTGCACTCGTACTTCAAAGTGTGGTGTTAAAGGCTTGAGCTAAAAATATATTTCAAATTGTTAATTAAATACGATTGATTATATACTGCTGGCCAACCAAAATTGCAACACCAAGAAAGACAAGAGATATCACAACAAAATTTATTTTGTAGATAACAAGTTGACCAAGTATCAAATGATTAAATTTATAGACTTCTGTGAAGTGTGGTTCCTGCCAAAATCAGTAGCCAGAGTAGCCGCCATTGGTGGAGATCACCGCTTCCACACGCCTCGGCATTGATTCAAAGAGACTTTGGATGTGTTCTTGGGGTACAGCAGACCAAGCAGCTTCAACACGTTGCCAAAGTTGATCTGGTGTGGCAGCTGGGAATGTAATCTGGGTCAATCGTTGAGCAACCATGGACCACATGTTTTCTATCGGCGAAAGATCCGGAGAGCGAGCTGGTCAGGGAAGCAATTCAATCCGGCGATTGACGAAGAACCCTTGGACAATGCGTGCCACGTGTGGTCGCGCATTATCCTGTTGAAATATGGCTGTGGGCAAGCCCTGAAGGTAATGAAGGACAACTGGCTCCAACACCTCGAAGATGTAGCGCTGACTGTTTAAAGTACTGGCAATGCATACTAGAGGAGTGCGAGAGTGATATCCAATACCGCCCCATACCATAGTACCCGGTGCAGGACCAGTGTGGCGGTGCATAACGTAGCTGTTCAGCATCCTCTCTCCACGGTGTCTCCAGACTCGAATCCGACCATCGTGGTATTGCAGACAGAAGCGTGACTCGTCAGTAAAGACAATTTCATTCCATTCTGCCGTCCACATCCTTCTTTCATCGCACCATTGGCGGCGGAGACGTCTGTGGTTCTGTGTCAAGGGTAGACGAAGCAATCGACGTCTTGCGGACATACCACTCTGCTGTAAACGGCGTCGAATGGTACGCGCAGACACTGGATGATGCGTTACAGACGGAATGTGCTGTGCTATGGTTCGTGATGTGACTGAGGGATCCGTCACTGCCATATCGGCGAAGCACAATATGCCTGTCATCACGTGAAGTGGTGCACTGAGGTAGATGCGATCGAACACGTCGGTCCGTCGTACCCTCCTGCATCCAACGATCACATATCCGCATTACAGTTGTTTGGTTTCGTCCAACACGACTACCGATTTCCCTGAAAGATAATCCACAATCTCGGTAGGCCACTGTCCTTCCTCTGTCGAACTCGGATACTTGATCAAAAGATGATCGCTGTTTTCTACAAAGCATAATTGATCTCTTTTTTTTTTTGGAAAAAACCACTAGAAAAACACAATTGCCGTACTTGAAATCGTCGAAATCTCCAAGCATTAAATAGCGCTTTGAAGTGGCGCCACAGACGCGCGTGATGTGCGTCTGCGCTGAAATTCTAATCCTTTGCATATCTCACCTCCGCTAATACATGTTGTAAGTTTCATATTATTTGCATGCTTCCTTCAGGATGTTGCATTTACGGTGGCCAGCAGTGTAATTGCAGACTCTTTCAAGTTATATGTAGGGGGCGGTAGTGTTTCATTTACGTATTCTGAACGTGACGTCAGCTGGCTTGTTTTTCCAATAAGATTTCAGCACATTGCCAATAAAAATTCTAAATAATAAATTTCGAATTGATAATGATAGTTGATTGGTCAACACTAGTTGGAAGATGCCAAACTTTGCTTTTAAAGTGCGTATATATTTGCGAGCCGAGCCGCTCGTGAACCGTTCGTTGAAGTTATTTTCGCAACGAACTTCCAGCGATCCATGAGAAAGGAATGAACCAACCGCGAACCACCAAGGTCACACCTAACGTCATCAGTCAGCCTCCGGTCATGACGATGGAGCCTGGAGGTTCGCGAGCAGAAAGAAAAACTCACGACACCGTCCAAATCTGAACCACGAACGCCTTTGTGTTCGTCGTAAATCCGACTGGAAGCGGATCGCCACGAGCGGTTCAAGAGCCGTTTGTTTGGCGCCCAAAGCCCCATTCAAATCAGACGCAGATAAACTAAGTCTTAAACTAACCCAATATGTAATATGAGAGCATTTGGGAAGCAAAATCGCATTACTTCTTGTTTGTTTCTTCACACTGAAAACCACTCCATCATTGACACTGCCGACCAACCGGTCTGGTGGTTGTGTTAGTCTCTAGATCGGAAGGTTCCTGGTTCGAATCCAGGTCAGTGGAAATATATTTGTAAGCGCATGGTGTAGAGGCGGTTGGTGCACCTTAAATCTGTCGTGGCCGAAAGTCTCACGTTAGGTTGGTGTGGAAATTTGGAGAGTGGGGTACCAGCTCAGGTGTCGCCTTGTCATCTGATCGCTGTTCAAAGTACGTGGTATTGTCCTCTGATATTTCCCTTAGGGAACTGATAACGGACCGTCGTCAATAGCCCGTTGTGTTGCTCTTGTACCACGTTAATTACAATTTCCAACTACCTTTATTGACTCAGAAAACCACAGTACTATCGTTTCATTCAGAAAATTAATGGTAGGTAGTAAATTAATGTCCCAATTGAGCGACATGATGGGCTATTGGCAACGTTCTGGGATCAATCCAGATCCGAAGACACCTAACAGTTTTGAACCATGGTCAACACCTGAGCAGTCACCCCATCTTTCAGACTTCCATATCACACTCATATGAGGACATTTGGGGCAACTACTGTACAGGACGTTCTTTGATTGAATAGAGTTACGAACTCGCAACTCTCGGATTAGTAATCCGAAACTCTTCCATACATGCTTAGCCCTTCAAAATATACAAATACCGAAGGTAATTGGTAATTATTAGTTAACGTCGTTCTTGAGCAACACAACGAGCTATTGAAGACGGTCCGGGATCAATCCCTTAGGGGAAAGATCCGAGGACACCTCGTAATTTTGAACCACGGTCAGAAAGGACGATGAAACACCTTACCTGGCACCCCACTCTCCAAACTTCCACACCAACACAACGACTTTCGGCCACGACGGACTTAAGGTGCACCAACCGCCTCTACACCATACGATTACAAACATCCATGCCCATGCCCATGCCCGGATCGAAACAGGAACCTTCCTATCTAGAGGCTAACACCTTAACCACTATACCGGTTGGTTGGCCAAATACAGAAGTATATAATAAAAATGGATCATAATATATTTGTGTGGCTTGGAGTTTTGGGACACATAAGAGTATGTTATAGAGGACATACTCTCGTACGTACTTTAACTATAAAAGTCCACTTGAGAATCAAAATTAAGCTTGTAAGTTTTTAAAAATGCTTTAGCGTTGATAAGAATGCATGGAACCACTCTTCGATGGCAGTAGATAAATGTAGCCTGGCGGTAGCAGATAAAATTTGATGAAAAATAGGATATCCTCTTCCTTCGTGAACGTCGATCCTTCCATTTCAACACGTCTTTTAGCGATAACTCCGGTCGTTCTTTGAATGTGGGCCTTGATTTCGAAATGACAAGCTCAAGGAATGTAGTAGTATGAAGTATAATTTTCACGAATCTAAATAATTTCCTCGTTTTTCCTGTGGAGGATATGTAACTTGAGAAAATATACTAGGCACTGCATGGCTCAAGGTAGAATGAAAAAAAATTTAGTTCACATCAGTAGGAAAATGAATAGTTGATTGGTTATTTCTGGGTTTTATGACACAAAAGCCATATCTAGTCATGGTACGATGGTATTTAATCAACGTCGCTCTGGAGCAACACAACGGGATCCTGTATAAAACGTAAGAAAAAGACCCTAGGACAACGCCACGTGAATTTTGAATCACGGTGAGATGACACTGTCACACCTCAGTTGGCACCCCACAATTTAAACTTCCACTCCACCAAAGTGAGGACGTATGAGGCCACGACAGATTTAACATGCACCAGCCCCTTTTGCACACGATGTTCTTTGGTTGGATTCGAACTCGCAAACCTCCTGTTGCTAATGCGCTGCTCTTCCAACAAAGTCAGCCCATTTTTATAAATGCCAGGGTGGATAATGGTCTGGGTTTCTTTCTCCCCAGGCACACTGCTCAGTGCGGTGTTACTCTCCGTGCATTTATGCGTGCATAGACACACGTCGTCAGGAAAAGGCAGGGTTGGCTGAGATATACCCCCTGTATGCGCCCAATTCTAAACAAAACATTTCAACAATAAAATTACGCAGTATTGTTAGTTGCACTTTTATACCATCTAAAATTGTTTTAATACCTTTGCAATTTACCCTCCTGGTGATTGTCATGGCGTAGTAACTCGTCATTAGCAAAACCATTTGCAGATCTTGATGGACGAGGAATGTTATTCATCAGGAGAAAAATGACAAGATCTTGATCACTTCATCATAAGAAATTGGCGATATTTTGATGGCGATGGACCGCGTCATTAACACAATTGGCCGGATATTGATGGACGTCATATCTCTTCGAAACTACTTGGAGGGTTAAAAATACCTGTGATTCTGGAAAGGTTTTTCATAACCCATCAAATCCAGAGGTAAATTTTTTTCATATTTCAATTTCCTTTTATTATATTGTTTTGATGTTATTAATGTAGTAAAATCGCCGACCAACCTGTATAGTGGTTAAGGTGTTAGCCTCTAGATCGGGAGTTTCCCGGTTCGAATCCGGTTTTGGGCATGGATGTTTGTAAGCGTATACCAGCTCAGGTGTTGCTTCGTCATCTGAACATGGCTCAAAATTACGAAGTATACATTGTTAGGGGCAATGATGGTGCTCCTTCACAAGTGGCCATCACTTCCGGCCTTGTAGTGGCCAATAACTTAGGTCAAATGTGCCCACCATTAGAAAAAGAAATGTAGGAAAATCTAATTTTCGTTGTAAATACACCTGTAAGTCTTTCTTCACTCTTATAAAACGATATCCGCGATCGAACTTGAGTCAGGAGAAAGTCGTGAATTTCTGAACCCATTTTCACAGGTACCAAGCGGCTTTCCCAGGTTAATTTAGATTATAAAACGTTCAAAGAATATCCCAGGAACTGTCCTGATAGTTTTTGTGTTTGGGTCCCACTCAAAGCGAAGTGATATTCCTCGCTTTCATTTTTACCCTGGAAGAGCCTTCTGCTTCTTTGTATTTCTTTCTCCCTCATTGCGTAGTCTGTCTTGTGTGTGGCGTAGCTTTGCCAAATATGGCCCCTTTTGCCACACACAACCAACCAGCACTCAAAGGAACCTAGATATAGTTTCAATACATTTCCAAATTCAATCAAAAAACGAGAAGAAAAATCGATCACGGGTTAATACACTTTCTACAAAGACAAACGTCTCCCCGGGACATGGAAATACAATCCTGCGACAATTCAAGATGGCTCAAAGCCGTCCAGGGTCACCAATGTGGTTTAATTACCACCACAGAAAATTCTCGAGCGCTGTCAAACGACCTCCGACTATCTTCAAAATCAAGGTGAAGTTCTATTTACCAAAATGCCTCACTGCGCGGAAGAAAAAAAGTTCACAGAAACGAATTAAAATAAAATGTCCTAAGCGCCCGAATCCGCGTAACGTCTGTTCGTGTTCAGAGTCCACAATTCCGTTGCGTAACGCTTGGAACGCGTGGGGATAGACGTGAATGGTATGCTTAATTCATTCAAGTGTGTCTCTGAAGATATTAATGAACGAGCTCGGTGGGAAGGCGAGTTTGTGTCGTGTGTTCCTCTTTATCTTGCATCGTATCCCATAAGCTGAAATGGGAAAGCTTTGGGTATCAAGGGTAAGAGTAGTCACAGGAAATGAGTGTAAAAATCGGAAGGATGGGAGACATCCGTTTGATCAGGTGGTTTTTTGGGTGCAGTGTCGCCTTTTAATGAATGAAAGGGCTGCTTGAGGAACCCCGTGAAGGTTGGTTGGCATGGGTGTCTTATGGTGCAAGGAGCATATTTGGCCATCCCTTGCCAGGCATAAGACGTGCAATATCAAGTAATAAGTCAGACACAAGATGAAGGTTTTACTAACTCAGAACAGAGAAATACGACCAAGTAGGAAAGCATATGACAGGAATCGAACCTACACCACCTGAAACGAACGTTGATGTGGGCATACCCACTGAGCAATGACGGCCCCAACCCCATAAAAGAAAAGGCGGTGGCATGGCACTAGGATTCCAAGGAAGAACAAGTTGATTTGGTGGCGCAATGGCTACGTTTGACCAACCGTGCGAAAACAGTGTCAAGTGAATGGACCAAACACGCGAAGGAAGTATTACTGACACAGAAAAGGTCGGTAAGTTGGTATCTGAATTCACGTCGCACTGCAACACCTCAACGGGCAATATTAATGAACGAGTACAGAATGAATGCGAGTTTGTATCGCGTGTTCCTCTTCATCTGGCATGGTATCCCTCAAGCTGGAATGGGAAAGGTTTTTGTGTCATGGGTAAGGGGGTAGTGACAGGAAATTAATGTAAAAATCGGACAGATGAGAGATCCGTTTTATCAGGTTAAGGATTTGGGTGCAGCGTCGCCATTTAGTAAATGAAATGACTTCAGGGGGAAACCCAAGCAGAAAAATGCGCCGATACCATAATACCAGGTTGGTTGGTCTTAAATTATTTGAAGCCATATTTGGTCAAGCTGCTTCAAACACAGGACAGACAATGCAATGAGGGAAAAGAAAATCGAAAAGGGTAGGCGGGGGAGGAAGATTACTTGGGCACCTCGGGGTTGTGATGCCTGCACTCACCTAGAGATGTGCCCGTGAAGGGACTGGAGCAACGTTGCTCCAGACACATTTAATGTCAAGTAATAGACATACACACATGAAAGTTTTCAACGAAACACAGAAGAGAAAAACACCCAAAGGGAAGTAATGCTAATGACAGGAATCAAATCTGCATGTATAAAACTTGAAAGTTGACTACAGACAATAAATCACGTGGAAAAAGAAAAGATCCCAAGAGTACCTCGTGCCCGTGAAGCACATGGACACCTAAAGGTATGGTTTGGTATTTGATAACGTACCACTGGAGTAACACAACAGGCTATTTGTACACATAATGGAGATGTGCCCCTGAGGAATCACGGTACCAGGACACATGAGGTGTAAGGAATGACATGTTGGTTTTGTGGCGCAAGGATCACATTTGATAATCCGTGCCAAAAGTGGTGTGAAAAATGTCAAGTTGGTTTTATGGCGCAAGGCTCACATTTGGTAAGCTGTGCCAAAAGAGGTGCAAGGAAGGACAAGTTGGTTTTATGGCGCAAGGATTACATTTGGTAAGCCGTGCCAAAATAACGTCCGTAAATGGACCACAAACACCCAAAGAATATTGCGACCGACCGGTCTGGTGGTTGAGGTGTCAGCCTCTAGATAGGAAGGTTTCTTGTTTCGAATCCGGGTCAGTGTATGGATTTTTGTGAGCGTATGGTGTAGATGCGACTGGTGCACCTTAAATCAGTCCGAAAGTCCACACGTTGGGTTGGTGTGGAAGTTTGGAGAGTGGGGTGCCAGCTCAGGTGTTGCATCATCATCTGACCGTGGTTCAAAATGACGTGGTGTTGTCCTTGGGTCTTTCCTAGAGTATTGATCCCGAACCGTCGTCAATAGCACATTGTGTTGCTCTCGTACGACGTTGATTAAAACTACCTTACCTTACCTCCACCTGTTCTCTAGGGGTCGAGGTGTGGTTCAAAATTACGAGGTGTTGTCCTCGAATCTTTTCCTTAAGGGACTGATTCCGGACCGTCGTCAATAGCCCGTTGTGTTGCTCTAGTACTACGTTAACTAAAATTACCAATTACCTCTAGGGGTCGAGGTAATTACCAAAATTTAACCAAAGAATATTTTACTGACCCAGATGAGGTATGTTGGTTGATAGTTGAATCGACGTCGGAGTGATGCAACACAACGTGCTATTGGGGACGGGCTGGCCTTGTCGTCCGGAATTAGCCTTGAATCTTTCCCTCCGGACAGATTCAAGGACAACATCTCGAAACCTCGAATCATGGTCAAATGATGAGCTTAATACCTCCGAGGTGGCACCTCGCTCAAACTTCCAGCAGATAAAGATGACTTGGGTATCCCGGGAGCTCATGTTTACTAAAGACAGTGAGAGGCATGTCTTTCTTTTAAGAAGGCCACGATAGCCCGGTTGGAAGAGTAACGGATTAGAAACTGGAGGGTTGCGAATTCGAATCCAACCAAAGGCCATGTACAAAAGGGGCTGGTGCACGTTAAATCCGTCGTGGCCTCAAATTTCCTCACATCTGAGTGGTGTGGAAGTTTGGAGAATGAGATGCCAGCTCAGGTGTTGCCTCTGTATCTGAACATGGTCCAAATTTGCCTGGTGTTGTTCTGATATGTTACCCTTGGGGTTTGAACTCGGACCGTCATCAATATCCCGTTGTGTTGCTGCAGCATGACGTTAGTTAAAATACCTACCTACCAAAGTTTCAAAGCTAGGATTCACGGTTTTGGGTTGATCTTTGTTCTTCTATGACGTTAGTAAAATAAAATGGGTAATAAGTATGTAATTCGAAAAAAAAAAAATTAAATAAAAATTCGCCTAAAAAAAGAATTATTTGAAAAAAAATTTTCCTTTTACAAATATTATTCTTTTTGAAACGGAAAATGAAAACTTCAAAACTCATTTGAGAAAGTTTTGCAAAATATATTTTTTATACGCCCACAAAAAGCAATAAGCTTAAACTGAAATTTTTTTTTACAAAAGAAAGTAATTAGTTTTAACGGAATGCAAGAAATAATACAACCTGATACGTCAGAACTGTACCGTGAAAAAAATTATAATAAAAAAATTCCACAACTGGCGAAAAACCAAAAAATGAACCAATGATAACAAAGAAAATATGTTAAAGGATCAATGCAAGGCCGTAAATGTGCCAAGGCCTTTGCCACCACTATAAACGTCAACTACAGCTGTATCGTAAATGTTTTTCGAAATTTGGTCATTCAACCTTTTTAGTTCTTACCTTTTCAGTCCCACTTAGAATTATTTATCGAAATGAAGAAATATTTTTGAGTGAAATGTATTTTTGCACACAGCGACTTGCTGTTCTATTTTGAGTTGTGAATATTCATGAACAATGGAGCGCTTGCACTTATTGTTTACCAAGGTAAGAATAAGCACTTGAAAATACCAATATAAGTGATTTCTAGAGCCCGTTCTATTCTCATCTCATCTGGCTTTACAGCTTGTGATGTCAAAAACGAACAATTCCGTTTTCACATCCGCTGACAATCAACTCTGCGAAAAAATGAATGGCGATTGTGATATGGGATTCCATTCCAGTGCTTTAAACAGCAATTTGAAATTATTTCACAGAAACGTTACACAGCTGAAAAAACGAAATTTTAGCGGAAGACCAAGAAATTGCAAATCGTTGAGAAACACTTTCCTAACAATTTGAAAATGGACCGTTACTTTGGTCCAGGTAACGTTAATTGACTACTTACATACCTGCAAATTTTAAATGCAAAGAATTCACTCTTATCATGGGTTGCTGTAGCTTAATTGGAAGAGGAACGGTTTAGCAACCTGTGCGTTGCAACTCGGTCCAGCCAAAAACCGTCTGGTACAACTACAGTCTACGTTTAGAGCGGTGGCAACAGCCTCGGAGCTCTTTTTTTTTTTGGCGCACTTCTAAAGTCGCTAAGGAAAGAATTATTTCGAAAATCTTTTTCTTTTTGGTAATAATTTGGTAATTTTTAGTTAACGTCGTACTAGAGCAACACAACGGGCTATTGACGACGGTCCGGGATCAATCCCTTGAGGGAAAGATCCGAGGACAACGTCTCGTAATTTTGAACCACGGTCAGATGACGAAGCAACACCTGAACTGGCACCCCACTCTCCAAACTTCCACACCAAACCCAACGTGAGGACTTTCGGCCACGACAGATTTAAGGTGCACCAGCCGCCTCTACACCATACGCTTACAAACATCCATGCCCGGACCCGGATTCGAACCAGGAACCTTCCGATCTAGAGGCTAACACCTTAACCACTATACCGGTTGGTCGGCCTTTTTCTTTTTGAAACGGAAAGTAATAAGCTTCAAAAACACATTTGTGAACGTTTTAAAAAATATATTAATCAAACGACAGTTTTACAGATTTTGAAAGAACTTTCTAGAATATTCAAAATAAAAATTTATACTTTCCGCTTGCCATAAAAATCGCAATAACCGAGATAGATTGTCTTAACCTGCCATAACTCGCTACTAGAAGTGCACCAAAACAACAAGCACCAAGGCCGTTGCCACCGCTATAAACGTAGACTATTGCTGTACCGACCGCCGTGTTCACGGGTCTGTTGCACTTTAAATTTGTCGTGACCTCAAACATTCTCACGTGGAAGTTTAAATAAGGGTTCCAGCTCAAGTATTCTCGTCATCTGACCCTGGTTCTAAATTACGAAGTGTTGTTCTCGAATCTTTCCTTTCAGGATTGATAAGGGACCGTCGCCAATATTTCATTGTGTTGCTCCAGTGCGACATTAACTCCCTACCTACCTCTTCGCTGTTATCATTGTTGAACATTTGCAGCGTATGAGAGGTTTTTCTGTAAGTCTAAATATAGATGTCTGTAGCGTTTCTACGTCAGAACGGTTTTCTTGTACGCCTTTCGAGCGTGACGTCATTGCTTGTTTATCGAACACTATTTCAGCACTTGTGTGGCCAATAAATATCCTAAAGAATGATTTGATATTTAATTAAGGTCACTCTGGAGCAATACCACGGGCTATTGGTGACGGTCCGGGATCAACCCCTATAGGGAAAGATCGAGGACAACACGTAATTTTGAACCATAGATGACGAGCAAAGAATGAATTCCGAATTGATATGTATTGTGTTGCTCAAAAAAATGCGACGTAATTTAAATACCTACCTTCCGAATTGATATGTAATAGTTAATTTGTCAGGGAGATTAGATTTAACTTAAAATATAGCAAACATGTCGATAAATTATATTTTAAGTTAACCCTAATATGTATCACGCGGGAGAATGTGGATAGAGGAAGAAAAATCTTTCAGTGGTTTGTTTACCTCGATACCTCCCATATTTCCCGATAATTTACATGTTTCGTCCTAGTTTTGAAGTACGACGCTCCCTATTTATGAAATACGTAGTTAGCAGCCCACCCTTCCAATATTTGAGGGCAGCACGCATTCTGAGAGCTTCGTTAGATTCCCCGAAATGAGTGTTAAATGAAGGGTCCAAGGGTAAAACCCCATTACAACACAAAATTAGATTTTGAGAACAACGAATTTGAAAATTTTCCAACACATAAATGTATGAAAGGTTCATTAAACAAATTCGAACATACTTTATTCATGTAGTAAAAGTTTTTATTTAACTGAAAATAAAGAAAAAACATATTGTTTTAAAAATGTAAAGTATCAAAAAAGACTAAATTATCTTCCCCTGAACGCGTGAAGTAAGGCGGCCCAGCATACCGAAACTCCATCGCTTTATTTTACGGCTTTAAGGTTCTACCCTCAAAATGAATGCACGTAGTGATTATATTCCTTAAATGCTACACGATGACGATCTCATTTTCGAAAAAATTGCTGTATAGTGGTTTCACCTCTGGACCCTTCAAATTTAATGGAAGGCTTGAAGATATCTTTGTCGGAAAACATTCGCTAACACAGAAAGGATTTGACCAAAATCAGCTAAAGGAAGTAAAACAGGCTTTACATGCTATGCTTTCCTCCAAAAGATGAAGCGAATTCCCACCGTCTCTTTTATATCCACGAAGAGCTTGTACTGTGTAGCGAATTGAACTTACTTGTATCATAGTATGCAAAGCCTGTTTAACTTCCTTTTGCTGATCTTGGCACTGTTGACTAATTAAGTTTAACCCAGGAACGCCCCTATCTTTCCGGATTAAGAAGTGTGCAAATTGACTATGAAGATCACTTTTCTCAGTCCTTACTTCAGGTCTCGAAATAGATTTTTTAATACAGGTGCACCTTGTGCATCTAAGGTTTTGAATTAGGTACACAGATTATATTTTAGGTACACATTTAAAAAAACATAATGTAAGAGCACTAATGTAATGTAAACTACTTTATTAGTTGGGAATGTTTAGATAGGTTAGTAGTAGATAGTAAATAAAAATATTTAAACAATTTTTTTTCCTGCGAAATTATTAATTACAAACATTCAGTCATCATCAGACATTGGTGGGCAAAAAACGTAAAACATAAACGAGTACACGATATTTTAAACAGATAAAATCTGATTTTAAAGATAAATAATGAAAATATTTGTTTACGTTACGCAGTGGCCAGACAATTCTAAGGAATTTCTTCGTCTTTACACTTCATAGAAACACGAGGTGTGTACAGAAATGCGGGATGCCTAGTTCTCCGGTGGTCAAGTGATCTAAATTCTCCCTTCTGCGACAGTCGCTTCAACAGAGCCATCTGGAAAAGGTTTCGATCATCGGAAAGTTCTGGTGGCAGTAACACAAATAAACCTTCCTCCTGTTCCTATATATAGCTGGGCCGTTACAGCCCAGCTATTTTGCTTTTGCATAGTGTGTATTTAGGAATTTTAATTACGTTCCTTTAGAGCGAGAGAGGTCGATTCTAGTCCTCCCTTTTTTTTTAACGTTAGGTGCATACAGTGAAAATTAGGTGCACAATTTTATTTTCATGTGCACAGTGCACCCGGGTATTTCTAGCCCTGCCTTACATCCAATCCGTTTCATCTTTTGAAAGAAAGAAGTGAAGATGTTCCATTTCTGCAGACATGTCTCCTAAAACGCAACAATTGGTTGGATGGAAGAAAACAAATGCAATCCTTGAAATGGCTCATTCAGTTCAGCTACAATTAGTGCAAGATTTGAAGCAAGGTACTTTCTTAAGTATCATCGCCGATGGTACTACTGATGTTGCAGGTAGTAACCGATTCAGCTTGTGTATGAAATGAATGGATCCCATCACATCTTAAGTGAGAGAAGACTTCATGATCATGTATTCCACAAAATATGCCAAGGCTAATACTTTCCTTCATGCCATTGAGGGTGTGATGATAAGACTTGGTTCAGGTTTTCAACAAGTTAGAGGACACTGTTTTGATGGAACTCCGAATATGTGTTTTCATTTAAATGGTGGTCAAAAGCTCATTGAAGATGTTCGGCCAAAATCATTTGTTCATTGCAGCAACCATTCCCTGGACTTGTGTCTCCAAGATACAGCTAAGACTTGCTCACTACTTTGTGAAATCTTGGGGTTGGTGAAGGATGCTTCGAATATCATCAGCGAAAAGAAAAAATACTTATCCTGACATTGTACTCAAGCCATGCGATCAAGATAATGAAGAAAAACCGTCTTACCTCCTTCCACGTTGTCCAACAAGATGAAGCGTTGGAGTTAACGCCTTAAACAGATTCCTTTTAAATTACTAAGACAGTAAAAGACAGCATGCAGTAAAAGCCAGACAGTAAAAGCCATTTTTAATGACAGAAATGTAGTTTTTAATTATCGAAGGACAACATTAAGAGGATATAAAAGACGACTGAAAAAAAAAAGCAAAGACGCTGTTCGTATTAAAAGTAGCATGTAAAATTTTCGGTCCATGTGAGCAATTTGCTCTAGCTTTGCAGAAGACAGGATATACTGTAACGAAAGCAAAGAAATCTGCACAATATCTCTCAGACACACTTTCAAATGCGATGAAAATTGTGAATGCATTTGGAGATAAACAAAAGAATCTACTGAACTCTTAGATTCGGAGCTGCCACAGCCATCTCGAAAAAGAAAGCTTCCATGTCGACGTGAATATTCCAGAAATTATGAAAGTTTCATCCCGCCAACATCAATGAAACTATTAGCCTTCGAAAATGTTTCTTTGAAGTGGTTGACATAGTAACCACCAAAATTAAAAAACGATTCCATCAACCAAGAATGGTAAATCTTGTCAAATTGGAAGAAGTGCTTACAGATACAGCGAAAGGAGAAACTACAAAAGGTACTTCCTTACAAGAAAAATTGGGTGTTCATGCAAGTGATTTCGATCTTGAAAAATTGGAAGCCCTGTGGGTTCTGTTACCTTGTGTAGTAAAAGAAAAATTGGTTTCATCATTTGGTATCTGCTAGAAGTTGGTGGCAGAGTAAAGAATAATTAGGGAGCTTATGAATGAACTGTTCAAACTTGTTGAATTAATCTCCATTGTTTCTGCTTCTACAGCTTTAGCCGAAAGGTTTTTCAGTGCTCTTAGACGAGTGAAAACGTATTTGCGAACAAGCATGACTCGAAAACGTTTAACACATTTCTTACTTCTTAATATTCATGAGTACCACACTATAAAAATCAATCTGAACTCTATTGTTAAAGAATTTGTGTGTAAAACTGCTGTGAGAAAAGATGTATTTGACATTTAAATAATGTTACAATAAATTTTTGGCCCAAAACTGGTAGAACAGGAAAATTTATGCTTGATTAGTTTGTGATCGTAAAAAGATTTCTCGCCCCTGATTGCATCAGTCTTTTGACCTATCTTTTTTGAAAAAGGTTAATGGGTTACGTTTGTTTGTCTGTGCTAAAGACATTCAACTTTAAAACAAGTTCTTTTGCTATTGTTCGTTCCACTAAATAGAATTTTCAAGAAAATATGTAATTAAAAAAAATTCGTCATGGATATACTATCAAATTAATTTGCCATCGTTCCCTCAAAGATAATGAATTCGAAAATGCCGAATACCTGGTGTAATAGTACCAAAGTAAAAAAGTATTGGGATGTAAACTAAGATTGCTATAGTATTCACCCTAGATTCGTCAGCTTCACTAATTGAACTATGGCACCAAGAAACGAACTTCACCAATTCATAATCACCAATAAAAACTCAAAACCAACTTTTGTAGAAGTCATCTTTCGTATATGTCTTACAACTCACGTTCGATGTATGTGAAATGTATAACATGAAGGAAATGTATATATATATATACTGCAATATTTCCAGTGTAGTTCTTATTGGCAAAAGAAAGAGAACACTTAAACTTAACAGACGTTTATTGAATAAGCGTTAAAACAACACATTCAACAACAGATGACAATCTTTGTCTCAGGTAAGAGCCTCACAAAGTACGATCGGTCTCCAAATGCTGGAAATCTTCCTCGCTCATAACTTACCTCAACCCATAACCGGTTTCTGGATTCTGAATATGGAAAATTACAGACGTCAAATTTTAAAAAAGCTTCCAAAATAATCTTCCTATCGTGTTGAAATGTTTCATGTTGCGTTGAAAGAACCCAAATAGAAAAATTAATGTAAGAATTGGAATTTTACATCTTCAAATACCTGGAATGATTTCTATCAAATATGACGATGGCTGTTCGTGATTTTTTTTCGTTTATCTCTACCTGAAAACGTGTAACATTCCTTTTAAGTTGAAATAAAAACTATTAACGAAACTATATATAACGTCTTCCTCGCTCATAACTTACCTTAACCCATAACCGGTTTCTGGATTCTGAATATTGAAAATTACAGCCATCTAATTTTAAACAAGCTTCCAAAATAATCTTCCTATCGTGTTGAAATGTTTCATGTTGCCGTTGAAAGAACCCAAATAGAAAAATTATTGTAAGAATTGGAATTTTACATCTTCAAATACCTGGAAAGATTTCCATCAAATATGACAATGGCTGTTTGTAATTATTTTCGTTTATCTCTACCTGATAACCGTCTGTCATTCCTTTTAAATTGAAACAAAAACTATTAACGAAACTGTATACGAAACCCTCTCAACCGTAGCTTGGTGCTGCCATCTATTGACATAATCGTTCACCATATCGTTTGTCTTAAAATTAATCGTGAAGCATACTGATACTACTTCACATACATTGATACATTTGCTTACATTTCATTCAATATTAATCTATTCGATTATAAAATTAATAGTCTGGAAATTGGATTTTTTTTTATTCATTCAGGACTTCACTTATAATTTCTCTTAAAAAGAACAGAAAAACATTCAAATAGGCTCTAACATAGTAAAATACATTGATGAAATTGCAAAATACGCATTACTAAAATTTTCAGTTTTTCCAAGCTTGGTTTGAACTATTTTGTTTTCAATCGTTGAAGTTTTTGTCCAAAATGTAATTTAATAATTATTGTGTAAAGTGAAAACATGAAACACGCACATTCGGGAGAGAAAATACTCTATTGAGCTTTCCTCCTTGAGAAAGGAATTAACTGATAGGGCCAAATTGCCCATTG
Organism: Metellina segmentata; assembly: GCA_947359465.1. Lineage (NCBI taxonomy): Eukaryota > Metazoa > Arthropoda > Arachnida > Araneae > Tetragnathidae > Metellina > Metellina segmentata. Next base: position 90,755,730 of record OX375875.1, on the reverse strand, counting down.
GGTCACTCTCGCCTACGTGATTGGGGACCTGGTCGCTGGAAAATTCATTTGGATTCAATTAGTGGACTGTATGAGATACTAGAGATAGCTATACTAGGTATAAATAAAATTTATTTACAGTTAAACTATTTATACGATGATGTGGATTGGGTCAATCCCCTTTTCCATACAACAGGTTGGGAGCACAGTAGTGCGTTCGTTGAATTTGAATGTTATCTTACGTCTGCCCAAGAGACGGGATATATTTTGGTAAATAAAGATGTATTCTTCCTATTCAGAAGTCAGAATGAGCTGCAACTGTGAGAATTCAATATGCCTCTTTTACGAAGTTCAAGCATCCAATTTGTGCTCTTTCTACATACAGTTAATGTATCACGCGTGTTGTTTTCGTCATCTGACCGTGGTTCAAAATTACGTGGTGTTGTCCTCGGATCTCTGTCTTCGCATTTAATCCCGGACCGTCGCCAATAGCACGCTGTGTTGTTGCAGTGTGAGGTTAATTAAAACACCTACCTACGCACATGTTATTCTACATTTGTGTGTTCTACTTTAAATCTTCCACTAAAAAAGAGGGTCGCTGAAACCTAGTTGGAAGAGCAAGAATTTGCAACCGGACACCGCCGAATACAAAGGGGAAGGTGTGCGTTAAATCTGCCGTGGCCTCAAATAACCTCGCGTTGGCGTGGTGTTGAATTTGGAGAATGAGGTGCCAGGTCAGGTGTGACCTCGTCGTCTGACCGAGGTTAAAAATTATGTAGTGAAATCCTCTGATCTTTCCCTTCGGGTATGATCTCGGATCGTTTCCAATAACACATTCTTGCTCCAGTGCGAAGTTAATTACAATACCTGCCTCTACGAAATAAGGAGCCGTTTATTCATGTAATGAAATTTCATTAATGATTATTGCCAAGTTTGTATACATACACTACCCTACAATAATGAACCGGACGCCAGCGGATTTGCATTAATCCAACTACTTGTTTGGGGGTGTTTTCCGTGGTATGGCCTGTGACCTTTGTGTGTCGTTCATGGTAAATTGAACGCTTACATGAACATTTTGCACACAATCAGATTCTTCCTGCACTCTGGCAATTTTATGGAATGGACGAATGTTACTTCCGCCAGAACGTCAACGCTCCATGTCATGTTGCAGCCTCTGTCAAGCAGTGGTATCAAGATATGGATGTAAAACGTCTTCCCTGGCCTATTCAGTGTCCCGACCTAAACTCCATAGATCATTTGTGGGACGAGTTAGAGCAGGCCTCGAAATAGATTTTTTAATACAGGTGCACCTTGTGCACCTAAGTTTTTAATTTAGGCGCACAGATTATATTTTATAGGTGCACATTTAAAAAAAAACCTAATACTCGTATAAGAGCATTAATGTAATGTGAACTACTTTATTAGTTGGGTATGTTGACATAGATTAGTAGTAGATAATAAATAAAAATATTTAAACAATTTTTCTTATCTGCGAAAATATTATTTATAAATATTCAGTCAGCATCAGACATTGGTGGGCAATCAGAAACGTTTACGTATTTGGCAGATATTTTCCCATAAGGTGTCAATCCTTCTTTTGTATTTTTCCTCCATTGCACTTAAGAAAGATATAAATGACACGATCATGACGAGGTAACCAACCAACAAACACCTCCTATCTGCACAGGTTTTAGAATTTCTGCTTCCAATGATTCACCAACTTTTTGCAGCTCTGTCCAGTTTATAGAAGAATACTTATGTATTACAAATAAGTCATTCATTTCCGATTCCATTTGCTTCAAATATTTTGAATTTTACATAACATCTTTGATTGCAAGTTACAGCCGATAAACGCAACAATGTATGCCAAGTAGATGACTGCGACTGTCACGAAGTTGCTTGTAGATCCACTCTTGGCTCCGAAATTACTTGCTGCGCCATCTAATGTACAAGCAATTAGTCTTGTTTTAGTTTCTTCTAAATGTAGGTTCAAGCAATCTTTCATAGTACTTTCCAACAAATTATTTTCCAACCCCCGTTAATTAACGTTAGGTGAACTGCGTGCATCTAGCAGGAAAAAATTAGGTGCACAATTTTATTTTTATGTGCACAGTGCACCTGGGTATTTCGAGCCCAGAGTTAGAGCGCCGCTTACGGACCAAGGAACCAGGTCCAAAATCTACAGCTGAGCTGTCGACATTCTTGCAGCAGGAATAGACACAAATACCCATAGATGTGTATCAAGACCATGTTGAAAGTATGCAAGGGTTGCTGGTGTACTTGCAGCACGTGGTGGACTATCACCCTGTTAAAACACGTATTCTTTCCCTTATACCATCACATTTTACTGCCCGGTCCATTATTGTAGGGTAGTGTACATTGTGGCGCGTTGTTCAAGTGTTAAGTTAAATGATTATGTATAAGCCGTGATTAGATAGTGATTAGTATGAAATTGGTTGTTTAAAGGACATTTATTAAAGTTTAAGTTCACATATATTACATTAAATTATAATATGTTGGATACAAACAACTTACACAACGTAGAAACATACAATACACAATAATTAGAAGAACGGGTATTTGTGGTCATTTAAACGAAATGTAACTTACCCATCTCATTTCGCCTTCCTGCGGGTATCAGGCACAGCATAGTACAAGGGCTCAATACAACCTTAAGAGTAGTTGCTACTTTTGGGTTCTCTCTTGTACCGCTTGTTTTCTCCCTCGTCTCTTCTATCTGACATTTGCTTGTCCTTTTTTTATGAACTTTTATTATCATTATTCATCCTAAAGTTCAAACTCCTGTAGCCGTGGTTTTTGAAGATAGTGAAGTTAAATAATTACTTTTACTACATTTTTTTAGAGCATCCTTCTAGGACTTTACACTTTAAGCCTTCTGGAAAGAGATTAGAGATTTCTAGATAGAGATTAGAGTTTATACGTTGGAATTATTTACAGATTAAGTTTGTTCTAGTATTTAGATTAGATTCATGTTCGAAAGTACAAAGCTTAGGATTTATCGTACCTATTATAAATTTTAGAATTTAATTATGTTTTTAAATTACTGTGACGATAGCAGCGTCATAACATGTCGAGTAGGAAGAGTCCTCGCCTTAACCTCAACCGCCAAACTGTGAACTCCCGTCCAATCACATCGACGCACACACAATCATATTCAATAGAAAGAAGGGATGCGACAGCAAACACTAAACATCGATGTTCAACATTAAAACATCGATGTTGATAATACAAGGGTTGTTCAAATGGAAAGGTACGAAACGACACTGTGGGTATAAATGAAGACTTTATTCGAAGTATACACCATAGGCCTGAGCACAATGATCCCATTGATTAACGAGCCGAAGGATTCCGTGTTTCCAGAATTCCTGTGGCCGTGACGAGACCCAGTCCATCACAGCGTCCTCGAGTTCGTCGTTCGAGTTGAGGCGCTTCCCTTTCAGATGTTTTTTCAGGGGACCAAACACATGGAAATCGCAGGACGACATGTCCGGACTCTAGGGCGGATGGTCAAGCTGCTCCCACTTGAACTTGACCAGTTTCGCGTGTGTGACCATGGAGACGTGTGGACGCGCGTTATCATGGAGCAGAACCATACCCTCCGTGAACAGCCCCGGTCTTTTGTTCTTGATGGACCTGCGTAGTCTTCGGAGTGTCTCACAGTACACATCGGAGTTAATGGTTCTTCTGTGCTCGAGGAATTCAACAAGTAGCGGACCTTGGACGCCGAAAAAGACGGTGAGCAACACCTTCCCTTCTGACGCCACGGCTTTCAACTTTTTAGGGGGAGGTGACGACGCATACTTCCACTGCATGCTGTCCAGCTTGCTTTGTCTCTGGCTCGTAGTGATGGCACCAGCTCTCATCACCTGTGACGATCCGCTCCAGGAAAACGGGGTCTTCATGATACCGAAACAGATATTGAAGTGCTAGCCCCATACGCAGTTCCTTTTGCTGGTCGGTGATCTGCTTCGGAACCCACTGCGCGCATACCTTCCGATAACGCAACCTGTTGTGAACAATTGTCCACACTGTTTCAACGCTGATATCCACCTTCACCGCCAACATTCGTAATGTGACACGCCGATCACTTCTCACTAGGTCGTCCACCTTGTCCATGAGATCGGCCGTGATGACTGTGTTTGCCTGGCCTGGTCTCGGGTCATCAACCAAACTCTCACGGCCTGCACGAAAACGGGCACTCCATTTTCTCACTGACTTGTCGGACACACAGTCTTCCCCGTATGCGGTCATCATCCGGTGATGAATAACGGCCGGTTTAACACCTTCCGCTGTCAGAAATAGGATAACGCCTCGTTGCTCCTCAATCGTCGAATTTTGCAATGTGAACGCCATCCTGTCCTCACACGCACTGCCACGTCAATTGGACGGTGCTCTTTATAAGAGCCCCTGCTCTCTTCTGCGCATGCGGGCGCCCGCGCATGCTCCGATCCATGCCGGAGATTCCAATCGCATTCGTAGATGTCTCACTACGTTATCCCATAGCGGCATAGGCAAATATGTCAACGGTTACGTTATTACGACGTTTCGTACCTTTTCATTTGAACATACCTTATACATCGGCCAAAAAAAAATCGATATTTTAACATAGTGTATTTAATATTTGTTTACCCATTTTTTTAAAAACTGGTTTAACGCCTAACCCTAACTTTAATGTTCGCCCAGTGTTGGGGAGATTTAATTTGATAATTGCCCGTGTTTATTAAATTATAACTAAGATTTTTTAACTGTGAAAACAAAGTCAAAAAAATTAGTAAGAACAATAAGGAATATTTTATTTTCAAATTGAATAATACAAAAGAAAATAATATTTACAACAATTTGAAATTGTACTAATAATTATGAGTATAAGTAGGTTGGTACATAACAATAATTATTGTTAGTTATTATTAATTATTTTTCAACTTATGAGGAAAACGTAACCTTATTTTTTTTTACTGTAAATAAAAAATATTGGGGCCTATAAATATTATATGCTCCATTATTTATTATTTACAGTTTGTAATAAAAGAAGTTTGTTAACTTTTTACCTTTTAAGACGACTTCACTTACTATCTCACCAGTTCTGGGAAAAAACCTCTTTCTGATGGGACGTATGTCACCATCACTGACAAATACTTAGTTGCCGGTTATTTTTTAACTTTTACTATGGTACTTTTTTCATTCAAAAATAAAAAATCGACTAGGTAAAAAAAACAGTGTGAGAACATCGAGGTTAAACAAACATCAGCTCCAATAAATCAATGGAAAATTAAATTGCTTTTTTTATAAAACATCGACATCGATGTCGCATCCCTTGAAGAAAGAACGTTATCTTTCTATGTCGACGGTGTGACAACCCTATACTCTGTCTAATTCCCTGCATATAATTTCCTTTTATGTTTAATTAAATGTTTTTTCTTCTAATTGTGTCTTTCTGTCTCCCAGAAGGCATAATAACATACATAGTTATTTGGTTAATGTTATTTTAACCCTCTGAAAAGTTCACTTGCATGTATCCGTTCTGCAACTTGCAGGCTACCCTACACGACTTCTAATCAGTTTTGATCCACAGAATATTTATCAGCCCAAAGATGTCATTTATATAACATAACACACAGAGATAGCTTGGACCTGGCTAAAGACCGTCGTGTTCGCTAATGGTGGCTGGGGCACGTTAAATAGGTCGTGGTCACAAAGTCCCCCATGTTCCCATACCAAATCAATACCTCTGGGGGTACCTGATCAGGGGGTTATCGGCCTCTGATTGGGATCTAAATTACGATATGTGTGAGTGAATGGATGTGTGAAAAGGACCTTCCTGTAAAACGGATGTGTCATGCATGAAGAAGTCCAACCCTCCGGGACAATGGCACCCCCAATAGAGCCATATATGGCCCACACGACAACAACAACAACACACAAAGATGTTATTACACACAGAGATGTTAGCATTGCTACACCACTTGGAAATCTCGTGACGATCCGAAGGTTAAATACTAATGAAAAATAAGCACATTTTTATTTTAGCAACATTTTAGAATGGCTTTCAACAGTTATATAGTAAAGATAAAGCCTTTTTGTAGAATGGTTAGGCCCAGGTGCAGAATTATATTCAGTGTTCTACAACACATCTCTAAGCAATTGCAATTATTCTTTCTGCAGGCATTTTGTCCGAATTTTGAAAACTGCAGTCAAATCAAAAACAGACGTAAAACACAATTATCGGCTAATATATTACAAACTTATCTAATAAAACATTAAAATTAATTAACTTTATTTAAAACCAAGGCATACTTTCAGGCCAGTTCCCTTTGTACACGATGGTCTTAGGTTGGATTCTAACTCAACCCTCCGATTTTCGTCAATTGTAGAAATATACTAAAAAAAATGCCGTTCATTCACACTTTGATACACATTTTAGTTATCATTATTGTATACCCTTTGTATGAGTGATACTGATAAGTAATCTTCCCCCTATTGAATAAATCCACATTTATCTCTAGCTAGTGGTGAAAAAGTTTTTGATAAACAACGGAAAAAATGATTAGTACAGAAATTTTTAGTGAAGATTTTTTCTTCTTGGCAAATATCGACATTGTTCGTTTCGAGTAACACGTGTAATAAAGCAGGCAGTCTTTCTGAATTAACATAAGAGTATTTAATCTAATTTCAATAAAGATCTAGCTTTCTAAATTAAACAAAACATGAACAAGATTTTCAAATCTTACTATAGAGCGACGTATATATTTCTGATCATAGATTCTGTTATATTACTTTAAAACATTTATAAACTTATGAATGTATACCAAAGGGAACTAACAAAATTTCATTTTAAACCTTTGGTATTATTTAGCGATCTTTTCATTTTTATACATGACATTTTTTTGTAGGGCCGATTATTTTAGCAATGCGTTTATTTTCTTACTCTGTTGAAAACTGTTATAAGTATGCAGATCTTTATACTATTATGAGAAACATCTAAGTAATTTGCATTGAAATGACAAAAATTGTACAGCACCAAACTATTTTACTTAAAAATGTAGTTAAAATATTAACAACCATATTAAATACAAAATACACTTGGAAAAAGAAGTAGTTTTTGCAGAATATTTATGATTAATTGAGCATGAAAATATTAAAAGTGCTTCAATTAACTAATTTAATTATTCTCGAAACTTTAAATTATCTTCAAACCATGATTGGTAAAGCTAAATTTCGAATAATTCAAAAAGAGAAACGCGTAGCACACCATTCATTCTCTCTCAACAATATAATCACACTTATAAATGATTCAATAATTAATAATAACAGTAAATGACATGAATAAAACAAAAATACATCCAACTTTCCCTTCCATTAAACCAATACTACGCTTATTAAAATTATAACTCTTTTCTGAAACACTAAAATGCATATCAGTAAACATAAGATTGTGTGGGTAAAACACTTTGCAATTAATTATATGGAAAGGTTCACAGAAAAAGTATTACTTCAGACTCACACATAAATTAGTTTCTTAGAAGTAAACAAATTCAGGCTTGAGTCTAGAATCAGTTTTTGTTGAAAAAGTTACCAAATCTTTAGGATTCATTCGCTGTTTCGGCACTTTTGGGGGCCAAAGTATCTTAATGGACCGAACAAATTGTCCTGGAAACTTTACTATCTTCAAACCATGATTGTAATAGTTAACTTACAAAACATTCTGATATAAAAATTCGTGACATGTGGTGAACTAGTCCTTCAACAGTTTAATCATATTTATAAATGATTCAACAATCAATAATAGTATAAGTAAATAACATGTATAAAACAAAAATACATCATAATTTATTTCCCATTAAACCATCACTTTGCGTATTTATTAATTACTAGCAAAATACCCGACCTTACTCGGTTTGAATTCGTTTACTCTAGATTGAAGAGATAACCAAAATATATAATGACTTACGTTTTTTGTAGAATAAAAATTTATTTTAACACCTTTCGCCATCTTTATATTTTCTACAACTTACTTTGGACACAAATCCTACACATGCATATCCATTCATGTAATACATTTCACATACATCGCACAATTGCTGTATGACAAAGCTACAAAAAGACGAAAGGTGTTACTAAGTTTACTACTATAAAAGACGATTTATAGGAAGATTTGGAATTCCCTTTCTTAAGTTCTCTTCATGTGCAACTCAATTAATTAAAATTACGATTTACGGCGAGTGCTCTCGCACTCATAGTCAACAAAACAATATTTTTTTACTTGTGGCACTCTTGCCTCCGGTATGCGACATTGTGAAATTTTGCAATCTTCTCCTGTCATTACTACAACGAATTTTTTAATGTTGGAAAAAGTTCTAGTTTGGATTTTTAAACATTATTATTCTTTCAATAACGACATTATTCTTTAAATAACGGCATTATTCTTTAAATAACGGCATTATTCTTTAAATAACGGCATTATTCTTTAAATAACGGCATTATTCTTTAAATAACGGCATTATTCTTTAAATAACGGCATTATTCTTTCAATAATGGCATAACTACACTTAAAATTTACTGAAAATTTATACTGACTTACCTAACATTTTCAAGTCTAATACTTTGTGGTGCTGTTGGGTGTGATGAGAAGGAAAACACATTTATTACAAATAATAAATATTTAAAACAGAAAACAGTAAAATAGAACAAAATAAAAGATGTCGGAAAAATTGTTCTAAAGATATTAATTTGTGATTCATTTTTATCTCTTGATCTCGCACAGTTGCCACAATTTACAACTAAAAGTGCACAACATTTAGAAATATGAAATTAATTCAGAGCGAAAGAAACAGAAAATATCACTGCTCACGCGATCTTGTTCATTCTCGTTTCCTTGAAAAATATCGTCTGTCTCAAATATTCCAAAATCGTTTTCATTGCGCTAAGAAAAAAAATAAGACTCGAAATAAATGAAGTATCAGAGCTGAAATTTCATTAAAAAATATAATTTTTTGAAGAATAATTACTTTTTCAGCAGTACTGGTAAAACAATCGAAGTAATCGTAATATTCAATAGACATTCCAATTTTTCCAAAACTACCAAATTATGGTTGATTTGAGTATACTTACTCAGGTGTTTTAACATGAAACTCATCTAAATATAACAATAAAGATATGTTTAATATTGCATTCACTATATTAATAGATAATGTATAAAATAAAATACACTGCAATCAAATATCTGAAATGCAATTCATGTGATGCCTACACAAACACACAAACACAAAATCGAACATAGAACAAAAAGACGGACAGACAGACTTTCGCAACCAATTCCACTCACTAAATCAAGATAAGTACTCACTGTATGCAAATTTTCATGAAAATATCTCAAACCGCGTGGACGTGTATAGGGCACAACATACAGACAGACAGACGGACAGACAGACAGACAGACACCAAACGAGAAAAAGGCGGATTCGGCATTAGAAGGGTCCAAAACGGATAGAAAACTTGAAATGGGTCGAAAATATTGAATGTACAAACAAACACTCCATTCTTATTTATATAGATTCACACTCTGAAACACTAAAACGGATTGCAAATACTTTTTTTACTATATTACACTAGATTTTGACAATATAACTAGAGTTTTACTCAAGATTGGTGTAAAATTTAACAATAATATGGAGAGCTTTACAGTATAACTTCAAGTAGTGTCACTTAAAGCTCCCATAAATTAGTTACCTAGAAGTAATCAATTAGGCATGTCAAATATTAGTTTTAGTTCCAAAAAACATACCAATCGCTTTCTTTAGAATGTTCTTACTGTTCTAGCACTTCACCTTCCTTTTGGACTTTATTTACCTCCGAAACTGGACTCCTGGACACAGTAATTTATTCGCAAGCACAGATCAGGAAGCGAATGGAATATCGTGAATAGCTTAAAGTTCTCGATATCTTTCATGTACCACTTTTCAACGGATTCGCCATTTTTGAATACATCAGATGGGCTATGATAGCCCTTCACCACCGTAATACCATGACAATGCTGGAATTGCAATTTTATTCTCATCTCTTCATCTGAATTGCTCCTGGTTTCTACGAATGTCGGCCAATCAACCTTTCTGCCCTCGGTACCAGCGGGATAGAATCTCACTACTAAAGTACAGGTACCCATGATGATAAACGGAGGACTCACCACGCATTCTCCTGTCCTCCACTCATTCTTAGCCGCAAGATCCTTGCCGAGCTCCCACAAAAAGGAGCCTTTACGCGACATGTTCAATCTCTTGAATTGAGTGTCAGTTTCCGATATTGAGTGCTGCAGAAGTGGTCACGTTGGAATGACAAATGTGATTTTTTAAACCCGTATTTGAATGTTTCTGGTTTCTGTAGATATACCCTTATCAAAGTGAACTGACAGCTAATTTAGGGTTTTTTGCTATCAGTCAGCAAAAGATTATACGGACGAGTTGAAAATATCGATGAGAGATTTAAAATCGAGTTAGCATTCTAGTAGGGTCTTTGACACCCTTCAATGAGAAAATAAATCAGTTCTAGTCGATGACGGTTCGGAAATATACATGGTCGGTTGGATTAGTTTTTTCATGACATAATTTGCGAAGCTGCGCAAAACATGACAGAACATTCTAAAAAATAAAGAACACTGATGTATAAATAATTTAGTTGTTTACGATTTCGAATTGTTTTAAGCCACAAGGTATGAAATCTAAATAAATCATACTGAACGTCTATAAATAAAAGTAATTTTGCCTGGTAGGTATGTATTTAAATTAACGTCAAAGTGGAGCAACACAATGGGCTATTGACAACGGCCCAGGATCAATCACAACATGAAAGATGCGAGGAAAACACGTAATTTTGAACCACGATCGGATCACGAGGCAACAACTGGGCAGGCACCCCACTCTCCAAACTTCTACACCACGTCAATTTTTGTGGTAAACTCTCAAAAGATCTCATAGGGTTAGATTTGGAAACTGAATATCGGATTTGTCTATGGTTATAAACTGTACTAGTGATCAGTGAAAATGTGTAACAATAAAATTTACTGTCGCAAGTTGATCACTGGAGAAGGTTCATTTAGTACAGTAGAATCTCAATATAACGGACATTTAACAAAGTTAAAGCCCGTTTAAATTTTGTTAGTCAATATGTTGAACAATTGGCAAATAAAAATGTGTTTGCATATTATGAACACCTGTCACCTTATGGCACCTCTGTCAGTTATGAATTGAAAAAATAAGCAATAAACAAACCCAGCTAAAAATAAATAATTTTTTCAAACCTATGAATGTCAAACCAATCAACATGATCAACAATCAACAACCAACGACAGCAATCAACAAACAACAACGGCAAACAGCAACCTAAAATATGATCGTGACTAGAAGGAATTTAGACAACGGCCATAGGACAGCAGTTGTACCTTGAAAGTTATGAGAATCGCACCAAGAAATAATCGCGCTTGTGTTGAAATAAATGTTTGAGACGTTTTTGATTAAAGATACCTAGTCAACGTGGTTGAAAAATATTAGCATAACATTGCCTGCAGTAGCCCTAATGGAACCACCACAGTTTTTGAATATGAGATCTCCATGGATAAAAAGGATCAGTTATTGTGGTGTAAAATACGTTTTCGTAGGTCGGCAGTGCTTTTGCCCTAAACATAGATTTAAGGCTCTTAAGACTTAGTTTTGAATCGAATGAGCCATGAACTTTTCACTTTTTAACAAATGCTGTCGAGCAAGAAACGGAGACCTTGGATGTCTTAATTTTGTTTTACGACACATTCTCAACAGTACATACTGGCTTATATGATCGGTCTAGGAAAATGTAGGCATCGAACGGGCCTCAGGTGTGGGTTGCTACTTTTTTAATTGTTAAAAGTAAAATATGGGCAGAAAGTTACACGACAGTGCTATTTATTTCGAATTTGGCCAGTTAAATATTGATTGCGATTGAACACAAATTTCCATGCTATGTCATTTATTTTGAATTTGGCTAATATATGATTGCCAGGGGACAGAAAATTGCATGCAATGCCAGTTGTTTGCCATGTAATGGCATGGTAAATGGTTTTAATTTCAAAGTTTTCAAAAATTACTTTAAAAAAAACGATGTTGAAACCACCCAAAGTGGGATCCCCAAAACCGGTCCTCCTAATGCTCTTAGATAATCCGCCACTTGAGCAGGGGAACAAAGGTGTCCGTGCCAGGGATCGAAATAAGATTTTGAAGCTAGTAGCAAATATTGCTGTGAACTTTTATAAGCAAGCAGCAAATACTATTCAGCTCATGGCAAAACCTTAAATTTCCGTAATAACGGTAAATTGGATTTGCAAATTTTTCGCTAAACTTTAAAACAATTGAACGAATAATGCAATGAGAAGAAGAAAAAAGTACTTCACTTATTTTGCAAGCTTTTTGCAATTTCATATGATACCCTAAAATACATCTGAGATAAAATAAAAATAAAGGACTCAAATATTATAGTGCAGCACACATTTATTTCTTTATTATCAAATTTACGAAGGCATCAGTCAATATTTAGGGGAGAGAAAATTCCAGTTGTTTCATAACTACTTTGCTAAAAGCAAGGTTTGCGACCACCTGCACGAAACCATCCGTCCGCGACTTTTTTCGAGCCCCGGTCCGTACGCAATTATTAGTGTTATTTAATACGTGGCGCCATCTTTTGTCGATATTGTCGTGGAACAGTTAACTGAGCTCGGGGAAAAATTAGTTCGAAACATCTGAAGAGAACGTACGATGCCGAGAACGAACGTATAATCGTGATTTTAATTTAGTTAAAGTGTTATATTTCTGAAAAGTAAACTATTGTAGTGTTTTGATGCTTCAATTTATGTGAGTGCTATTCTATTGCAATTATTTTAAATAGTTATTCTAAGGAAAAAACTAGTATCAGGATTTCTTATTAACTAAATGTGCTTTTGGATTCCAACCTATTAAATTCAAACTTTATTTTTATTTTTTAGTTTCATGCGTTGAATCTTGCATTGATAATTGTTGCCACATCTATGAATTCCATTCCCTCAAAAATGACTTGAAATATTTTTTTAACAAATTTTGCTTCGATAGACAAAATTAAAATTTTCAGAATATACTGTTAAAATACATTTTGCACTAAATAAATTATTTAAACTGCACGAAATGTTCTTCAGCAACACGGCAAAATACTTCTTTAACTATATTAGTATTATGCAAGAGAATTAATAAGATGAATAGAAAACGGAATATAGGAATCTATTGAGGATATTCTGAAAATAGAGTACTTTTCTGACAATTTGTTTAAAAATATTTAGAAAATGTATTAACATACTATTTTAAATATTAATTAAATTGCTTGTAAATTATTTGAACACAGGAACACAAGTGCTCACGTTGGGTTGGTGTGGAAGTTTGGAGAGTGGGGTGCCAGCTCGTGTTTCCTCGTCATCTGACTGTGGTTCAAAATTACGTGGTGTCCTGGGATCTTTCCCTTAGGTTGATCGACCCCGGATCGTCGTCAATAGCCCGTTTTGTTGCTCTAGTACGAAGTTAATTAATAATTACCAATTTACCATTTCAAATTCCTCAAACAGTTGCTACATGAATAGATTCCCAGTTTCTTCGAAACACTGAATTTCAATATTTCTTTCAGTAAGAAAAAGGCAACTCTGTAACATTTCGCGGCATACAAATGTTTCTCTTAATACTGTGGACCTTAAATCTGAGTTGGGCACTAACTGTCTTTTAAATATTGTATATTTTGCAAAAATGGTATTTACAGAACATCAATTCTGCTTTATTTGTGAACGAGAATATCTTTCATGTTTCAGGTTCTCACATAAAGAATTCAATTGACTAAAATAAATGTACCAATGTTTAGCTTATTATATTAATAGCGATCAATCTGTCACTGATGCTTTTTAAAAAGTAAACATATTTTGTCTACCACTTGCACACTAGGGATATTCAACACAAGTTATTTAAAATTAAATCAAAGTTGGCTTTTCTAAAAAATTACAATTTTTTTGCTTTGAGGCGAATTCAGACAGAGGTAGCTTACAAATGTAGATATTTTCTGGAGAACAAATATATTTCGAATTTGCCAATGAGTGCGCTAATGGGTGTACTTGAATGATTTTTTCTAAGCATTCCCTTTGATAAATGAGATAAAACCTATTTCTACGTTAATAGACTTAGTGGGACATAGTGGCTAGGGCAGTTCTTGGGGTAGACAAGTCTACTTATTTGTCCAAGCTGAACCAATCGGAAGATAACGTTAAGTAATGGACATGCACATGCAAGGAAAATTTTACCGACAAAAGAGAGAAATAAATACAATAGAGTAAATAGGTGGGGGGGGGGAGGGAATTGAACCTGCGCCTTTTAAAACTGGCAGGTTGCTAGCGCAGTGCATACTCCAATAACCTTCAGTACTTTTTTCATCAACTAAGGTGGTGTGGCTTATTTTTCATTAACTAAAGATAACGGTGGTGAGATTGATTGGGCTTTATGTTGCAAGGGCCACGTTTCGCCAAGATGTGCCAAACACGAAAAAAAAATATCGCCACATAAGACATACACATACAAGGCAAGCTTTACTAAACTACTAAAAAAAACGGTACCCGCACAAAATAAATTCCGAAAACAAGAGTTTTCATCAAAAAAAAAGATTGGTGAGATTGGTTGGAAAACAAAGGTTTTTTACATATCCGTCGGGAAATTTCTCTCGGAAATTCTTGGAATTCTCCATTGAAAAGTTAAAATTTTGGAACCGTAATCACACGAATTTATTATTGAAAATGTAAAGTATGAGACAAATTTTCATGGCAGCCTTGTACAAAATCTGCGCTCTTTATAATAGTGCTTATTAATTATTGGTCATAGGAGAAGGATTTTTCTGAGAAGCTAAATGTTGGTAGCGGTTGTGTTTCTGAGGCAGAAAGCATGTTTACCGAACTTGACGGCACTTGGCTTCCAAACATCGCCAAAACGGCAATAAACTACATTTTAAGGTAAACCCAACACCTACCATAGGCGAACATTTGGGTAACAGTAGCTAAACCTTCACTTTCCATCTGGTTTGTTTGTACTGAAAATCCCTTGTATAAATTTCAGATTACTCTTTTTATTCGATCCATCGCACTTCAAACTCTGAATATCTTAAACCGGCCCTGCGCTCAACAAGTTTGCAGACTTCGTAATCATCTGCTGGCGCAGATGTTTTAAAGTGGGCTGAGAGAGAATCCTCAGGAACTCACAAAGCAGAAAATTATTCGACTGCAAACACCTGCTCTATATGCCTTCAATACTTTTTTCATTAACTAAGGTGGTGTGGCTTATTTTTCATTAACTAAAGACACGGAGGTGAGATAGATTGGGCTTTATGTTGCAAGGGCCACGTTTCGCCAAGATGTGCCAAACACAAAAAAATATCGCCATATAAGACATACACATACAAGGAAAGCTTTACTGACACAGAAAAAAGTAATGCCTAGTGTAAGGGATTGCAGGATGTAGACTGGTAGGTTTCGTATTCGACACGGAAATGTTGCATAGATACACAGGAAGGAATCGAACTTGAGCAGCTTACTATTCGCATAATGCTAAAGCAATGGGCAAACTCACTGTAATCTTCACCCCACGCTAGGGATGCCCAAACGGTCAGATCTGTCCCTGGGAATAGATTTATTCGACCTACAGACAACTTCACATATAAAAATGTTGAAAACAAGCTTTTAAACACAAATAAAAGTCATGTCGATGATCGAGATGTTGTCGGGATAAACCACGAAACAAAAGACTTATTTTTTATGGTTGTACAAGAATGTTTGTTTATTTTTTTATTTATAAAAGTTGCCTGGTAGTGAAGATCACATAAAAGCAGAGTTGGCATATGTCAGTCCAATTTGATTTAAGGGGCTAAAAACAATTCGAAATCCCCTTGGGAATAACACACACACACACACACACACACACACACACATCTTATATAAAACACTAGGTTCTCCTCTGTCTTCCGTGACTATTAAAGTTTCGATTGGTTGTGTGATGTCACGAGCGATACGAGATACGAAACATCAAAATTCATTGAATTCGAAATCGCCATAGAAATAACATTGAGTGTGAGTTAATCTGGTGAAAAATTTTCCGCAGATTTCAAATCCGTTGAAGATATATTCAATTAAAAAATTATTTACTTAAAGAAAATCATTTTTCGGTGGCAATCTGAAGTGAAATTTTCCGCAGATTTCAAATCCGTTGAAATTTTTAATCTATCTTTAGCGATTCCGATTTTACGGGGAAAAAAACGTAACAATCCCAGTCAATATGTGTTTTATTTCTTGCTCTCATTCGTCGAAAAGGCGACAGGAAATGTGATTTGTTTCTTTTTCTTAACGCAAAGGGAAAAATATGCAATTTCTTGTTGTTGTTGTTGTTGTTTTTTGGAAAGAGAAAGTTCACGTGACGTCCCCTTCTCTTGCGAAAATATAAAAGAAAGTCACGTGGGTAGAAAAAGTTCATTTTAGGGGGTTTCTTCTTTCGTATGGACGAAACGCGTTTGAAATACCAGGTAGAGAATAAAACTATTAAATTCATTTAAAAATCTCCTAAATTAAATTTTTAAATTTCGCCGCGATCCAAAAATTGCAAAAAATTTAGACTACCTGTCTGCCAAATCTCATTGCTGTAAGTGCCATAGATCGTCAGTATTTTGTGGCCGCGAAACAAACAAACACTTCCTTTTACAATAGTAGAGATGTGTTGATCAGAAAGTAAGTTTTCCAATAATATTGTTTTACCAGTATATTGTTCAAAAAACAACACCAGGCGAAAGCAAGGCAAGTTGACTGCTGGTGGTGTAAAAAGATTTATACACGATCAGTACTGTCAGGTTAAAAAAAAAAATTATGAAGTTTGACCAAAATCGATACATTTTGTTATGCTCCCGCAGTATGACGGGCTATTTATCCCAGTTAAATGAGTATTAAACGATGTCACGCGGTACGTAACTTCCCCAATTTGATTTACCTGCATACTGATAGAAAAAAATTTCCAGTATTGCTCGAAAAACATTTTTTTAAAAACAATTTAAATTCTAACATTTATTTTTGAACAGATTTTTTATTTCTTTTCAAAACTTTAATATTTTATGAACATTTGATCAATGAAAACGATACTTTAAATATTTAATTTTATATATCTCTATATTAAAAAAAAGTTACCGCCGCCGCAGGATTGAAAACTGTGCTGTTTAGCTCGATTACCTCTCAACGTAAATTTTTGCAACTCGTCGAGTTGCGTTGGCGAGCGTAAGCGACTAGGGGGCGGAGCCCCCTAGTAACTTACATTTGGAATGTAACACTAAAAGCCCAAACGAAAACCCATTGATCCCAAAAGTATAATTTTAGTATTCGGCAATTTTCAACGCCTAGTTAATGTTTCATTTTATGAATTTAAATCTATTAGGATTCCTAAATACCAAGGCAGGCCCATTTATCAAGTGCTATACTGCCATTACTGGAGATTGTGGACCCCTTCGGAGCCATGTTTGCCATGACCTTATCAATAAATTTTATAAATTTGATTTAGAATTCCGTGTTTGTGTATTCCAATTAAGTCAACGAAATGTAGTTGTCAGATTTGAGCATTTCTAAGTACACTGCTGGCCACCCAAATTGCAACACCAAGAAAGACAAGAGATATCACAACAAAATTTATTTTGTAGATAACATGTTGACCAAGTATCAAATGATTAAATTTATAGACTTCTGTGAAGTGTGGTTCCTGCCAAAATCAGTAGCCAGAGTAGCCGCCATTGTTGTAGATCACCGCTGCCACACGGCTCGGCATTGATTCAAAGAGACTTTGGATGTGTTCTTGGGGTACAGCAGACCAAGCAGCTTCCACACGTTGCCAAAGTTGATCTGGTGTGGCAGCTGGGGATGTAATCTGGGTCAATCGTTGAGCAACCATGGACCACATGTTTTCTATCGGCGAAAGATCCGGAGACGTAGCTGGCCAGGGAAGCAATTCAATCTGGCGATTGACGAAGAACCCTTGGACAATGCGTGCCACGTGTGGTTGCGCATTATCCTGCGTACTAGAGGAATGCGAGAGTGATATCCAATACCGCCCCATACCATATTACCCAGTGCAGGACCAGTGTGGCGGTGCATAACGCAGCTGTTCAGCATCCTCTCTCCACGGTGTCTCCAGACTCGAATCCGACTATCGTGGTGTTGCAGACAGAAGCGTGACTCGTCAGTAAAGACAATTTCATTCCATTCTGCCGTCCACATCCATCTTTCATCGCACCATTGGCGGCGGAGACGTCTGTGGTTCTGTGTCAAGGGTAGACGAAGCAATGGACGTCTTGCGGACAGACCACTCTGCTGTAAACGGCGTCGAATGGTACGCGCAGACACTGGATGATGCGTTACAGACTGAATGTGCTGTGCTATGGTTCGTGATGTGGCTGAGCGATCCGTCACTGCCATACGCACAATATGCCTGTCATCACGTGAAGTAGTGCACTGAGGTGGATGCGATCGAACACGTCGGTCCGTCGTTCCCTCCTGCATCCAACGATCACATATCCGCATTACAGTTGTTTGGTTTCGTCCAACACGACTACCGATTTCCCTGAAAGATAATCCACAATCTCGGTAGGCCACTATCCTTCTTCTGTCGAACTCGGATACTTGATCAAAAGATGATCGCTGTTTTCTACGAGGCATAATTGATCGTTTTTTTTTAACCACAATAAAAACACAATTGCCGTACTTGAAATCGTCGAAATCTCCATGCCTTAAATAGCGCTTTGAAGTGGCGCCACAGGCGCGCGTGATGTGCGTCTGCCCTGAAATTCTAATAATTTGCATATCTCCCCTCCGCTAATGCATGTTGTAAATTTCATATTATTTGCATGCTTCCTTCAGGGTGTTGCATTTACGTTGGCCAGCAGTGTGTTATGAAAACGCGTTCTTTTGTAAAAAAATTATTATTTTCTTCGTCAATATTATATATATATATATATATATATTATGTTAATAATCAATATCTCTTCGAATTGCTCTGTTTCCGAATGTTTTCTCACGCTTCGACACGCTTGCTTATATCTTTCGTTTTTCAGAATTCTGCAGGTCTTCATGTCCCTGAATTTCGTTTCTGTTTGCATTTATGTATGTGTTCCAGTATTTTGCATACTGCAAGTATATTCAGGTGTTAAATTTCAATGAAATAATTTTCAGGAAAATATCTCTAGACATAGGTCATTTCTTTGCGGTGGTATATTTCGACCAAATTATCTAAGTCTTGTTGAAAATGCGACGCCGATAATTCTGTTTTTATTACATATAAGACGAAACATGAAACAAAACATCCTGAAAAAGACCTGATACTAAAGCGAGAATGCAAACTCACTTGGCACAACAAAGATCAAGCCAAACATTCTACACAAAACATAATCCATGATATAAAGTGATAAAACATAAAGTATAAATTCCCTCATATTAAGTTAATTATGTATGTATTATTTAGGTATTTATTTATGTAAACTTATATGTAAATTTTCGTTACAAGGTGAAAAAACATACATTCAAAGTATTAGTTGATGGATTTGGTTTGATTGATCAGAGCAATATATGTATAGCTAAGATGGAAGACAAACAACGCCAAGTAATGGACATACACACAAGAAAATTTTTACTGTCACAGAAAAAAGATATACCCACTAAGTTATAGAAAGCGAACCTCGAAATGAGCAAACTCACGAAACCACCGCGGCCTCACAAAAGGTATTAAATCTATAAATGCAATATAAAACGCTTTAAGGGTATACGGGTAAGACAGGGGTCATATCAAGCACCAGAAGTTGGCTATGAAATGGGCGAGTAGTTAATAAACGTCGCGCAGGAACAACACAAAGAGCTATTGGCGATGGTCCGTCATCAACACCGAAGAGAACGATCCGAGTACATCTATCAAATTTTGTACCTCGGTCAGATGACGAGGTCAACACCCGAGCTGACGTCCCACCTCTCGAAACTTCCACACCACACCAACGTGAGGAGATTTTGGGCCACGACAGATTGAAGGTGCGCCAACCCCTTTGTACACGAGGTCTTTGGTTGTATTCGAACTCACAACCCTCCTGTTGCAAAACAGTTACTCTTCCAACCAGGCTACCACGGCCCCAAACACATGGAAAGATAGAGCAGAAGAGAAATATACCACATTTCGTTGGCTGCTTTAAGTTTTTGAAACATGAACAAGTTGCGCCATATGCCGGAAAAAATAAGATTAAAGTAAATGTAATAGTGAGTAAATATATGAGACTCCATCACAAAACTTTTACAGTATAAAATTTAGGGGAAATGCGGGGTCAATAATGTGTAGATGCAAAATGTTAAAACAGGTTGGTCAACATGTAAAAAATAAATTCAGATAAAACACGATTTCAATGAATTTACGATTCAAAAATGTTGATAATCAACATATTCAATCGATACAAAACAGAAGGGAACGACGTATGCAAGCAATAATGGAATAAATGGCGTCAAATATAAAATTTAGAATTGAAAAATTAAATTGAAAATTAAAACCAGGTACTAAAGACGATGCCGATGATTTTAGATTGTTTGGTTATTTTTGGGTTTTGTAGCCACAAGGGCCATATTTTGCCAAGCTCTGGCAAACACCAGATAACACAATGATGGAAGAAGAGGCAAACATTAGGCAAGGGTAAAAGTGAAAGAGTCATTCGGGTTCCTCGGGGTTTTGACGTTCATGCACACCAACAGGTTTTCCCCTGATTGCCCGATATGGGTTGAAAACGGGACAATCGACTAAAATATGATGGATGGTAAAGGTAACCACACGAAGGGGCACTCTATTCTAAGAAAAGATGACTTTGAGTCCAATGCCAGTCAAGTCAAAATTATATCGGAATGTGGTGAAGAATGTGGGATACCTCTTCGTGATGTATCGTTCTGAATACTATGGCGCTTACTGTTAGTATGAGTCTTCCTGCCGGTTTACCACACAGTATCTGGGATGTAGGGAAGATAATATTACCCTTGGAGGATTGGTTGGATTTTTACGGCTTGGGCCAAGCATATCCAGAGAAATCGAACTTGCGCCACGTATAATTCACAGAAAAACGCATAGGGTAATGATAAGTAATGGAATGATTAATTAACATCCCACTGGAGCAAAACAACGGGCTGTTGGAGACAGTTCGGGATCAAACTCTATTGGCAATTCCAACCCGATGACAATACCAAGTAATTTTGAACCACTGTCAAATGACGAATAATCAGCTTGGATACGCTACTGTTGTTTGTGTGTCTCGCAATATTTGCTAATTTAAAATGTTTAAGACCTTGCAAATATATTTACTGTATGTGCAAAATTTTTTTAGTCCCAACGAAAATAAATTCTTAAGCATCTGTATGAAGTTTCAAGTAGAAAATTGTAGGTCTTTCTTAAAATCGAAGTAATTATGCATTTTTGAAAACTATTTGACGCAATGCAGAATATAAAAAAATATATATATGCTCTTAGAGAAATAAACATTTTAAAGTAGAAATTATTCTTAAAGTTAATTTAAAAGAGTTAATTGAAAGTTTCCAATATGTGACTCCAGTACCATAACTACACTAAAATAGTTTAAAAACACCATGAACATTTCGAAGAATAAAAATCGTATATAAATGACTTCCTAGCATAACTTTTTCAGACAGAACATGGAAGAAAATAGTAGTTTTCAGTTTTTCGAAAACAAGTGCTCTTGCACCAAAACACATTCTGGCATAGTTATTTATTGTGATGGACATAAAAAATTTAATACATTTATGTTTTTTATCGTTCTTGGAATAAAAATTACATTACTCATACATTTCGAGGTTCTTTGCAACATGTTATAGTATAACACATGACTGGTCAAGCACATGGGGCTTGCGTCAAAAATACACACAAAAATTAGGTACACAAATAAATTAGAATAGATCAAGAATACCTGACCCAATCGCTCCGGGACACATATCTTTAAAACAGTGGACTCGAAAAACAAGTTTTAAATTTGCAATTTTTACTGCAAAATGTCATTTGTTTAATAGTATATTTATCAGTAATCAAAAGCTCGTCTCCGGTGGATAAGGCAGATTACCTTGGACAAGTTCATTTGTTGAAAAGTGATAAGCTCGTCGATGGGGGGGGGGGGCATTCTTAAAATTAAGTATGGCGGCCGCCATTATCGATCATTCCTCTAAAACTCGAAATCACTGCTACCACTTCTGGCACCGAACAACACAATCTGGGCCAGAAAACATGCCAAGGTATGCATTTAAATAACATCGGAACTGGAACAACACTATGGGCTCTTGTTGACAGTCTGGGATCATCTCCCGGAGGAAAAGAACCGAGGACAACACCACGAAATTTTGATCCACGGTCAGATGACGAGGTCACACCTGAGCTGGTACCCCACTCTCCAAACTTCCACGCCACTTTTGAGGCCGCGACAGATTTAACGTGCAACAGCCCCCTTTGTACACGACGGGCTTTGGTTAGATTCGAACTCGCAACTTTCCGATTGCAAGTCTGTTACACTTCCAAACGAGCTATCGCGGTTCCAAGCCAAAATCCCAACTGTGGATACGCATTGTTTACTTTTAACCAACCTACTAATTTAATGGGAACCCCGGTAGCCGTTGGGTTGGTGTGGGAGTTTGGAGAGTGGGGTGCCAGCTCAGGTGTTGCTTCGTCATCTGACCGTGGTTCAAAATTACGAGGTGTTGTCCTCTAATCTTTCCCTTAAGGGACTGATCCCGGACCGTCGTCAATAGCCCGTTGTGTTGCTCTAGTACGACGTTAACTAAAATTACCAAATTACCCCCGGTAGCCCAGTCAGAAGAGCAACAGATTCGCTGCCAAAGGGTTGCGAGTTCGAAACTCGGTCCAGCCAAAGACCTTCGTTATCACTGAACTGGTGCACGTTAAATCTATCGTGACCCTAAGTGTCTCAATACATTTGTGCTCGGATCTTTCCCTTAAGGAACTGATACCGGACCATCGTCAACAGCCCGTTGTGTTGCTCTGGTACGACGTTAACTAAAATTACCATTACGTCACATTTGTGTAGAGTGGAAGTTTGGAAAGAGGTACCAGCTCAGGTATTCTCGTAATCTGACAGTGGTTCAAAATTTCGAGACGTCGTCCTTGGATATTTCCTTTCAGGATTGATACGGGATCTTCGCTTATAGCCCGTTGTGTTGTTTCAGTGTGCGTTAATTAACTACGTACCTAATTAAATGAGTTCTCATTCAAATCCACGTGACTCGTATGCCACCTCATCAGCGATGGACTATCAGCAACAAAGGAAGGTAGAATTAATTTCCCATTCGAGCCCACAGCAAGACAACTGGCTAATAGTAACGGTACGTGATCGATCCTAAAAGACCCATGGACGCCTCGTAATTTTAAACCATGGTTCAACCAGACAGTCAACATCTGAGCTGGCATTCCACGTACCAAACTTCCACGCTAACATGAGGATATGTGAGGCCACGGCAGATTTAAACTGCTCCAGCTCGAAGTTAACGGTGATCTTTGATTGGATAGAGTTTCGAACTCGCAACTCTTCCTAGCGTTCTACCTCGATCCCCAGGGAACTAGAGTGCCTATATAGTAAGAGTGGCGACAAGGGACCAAATTTGGCCCAATGCACATGCGCGGCAGCCATTTTTCTACCAGAATCGGTTACTGGGCGAATATGTTTCTTCCATCGGTTTCCCACATTTCCTCCTCTCTCTTTCTTTTGGCGATAGTATTTATGTCCCGTAATTTTTATGCTCACGACTTATTGAACTTGTTTTCGTGAATATTAACAAGAAAATGAATAAAGTTAAGCTTATAACTTCAGTGTTCAATAAAATAAGATCTGATGTGTTGTCTCTCTCAGGCACCTTTAATAAGGAAATAGCTAAAAAAACAACGCATTATCAAAAGTTTAAAACTTGCTAACTGCCTTTGGCGCGATGCTTACATCGCCAAAGTAGCGGGAAACAGCATGTTGTTCAAAAAAAAGCTATTTACTTAAAAAGTCTTCAAATTTACACTGACAAAACACTAAAATAATTATAAATAGACATTCTAGAACACGAAATGGAACACGAATAAGCTATATTTTCTTTTAAATTTAATATACACACGTTTTTCTCGAACACACAAAAAGTTCCCATGTTAAGTCTACGGGAGCTGGGAAAAGACCGCTTCGGGCGGTAGAAAAGGTCTCTAAGCCAATCAGAAAGTGTTTCCCGTATGTCGCCACTCTTATTATATAGGCACTCTACAGGGAACGGGTGGAGGTAAGGTAATGTAATTTTAATCAACGTCGTACAAGAGCAACACAACGGGCTATTGACGACGGTCCGGGATCAATCCCCTGAGGGAATGATCCGAGGACAGTATCACGTAATTTTGAATCACGGTCAGATGAGGAGGCAACACCTGAGCTGGCACCCCACTCTCCAAACGTCCTCACCAAACCAACGTGAGGACTTTCGGCCACAACAAATTTTGTAATTAGTAATTCACGTCATACTAAAGCAACACAACGGGCTATTGCTGACGGTAAAAATTGGTAATTTTAGTTAACGTCGTACTAGAGCAACACAACGGGCTATTGACGACGGTCCGGGATCAGTCCCTTAAGGGAAAGATCCGAGGACAACACCTCGTAATTTTGAACCACGGTCAGGTGACGAAGCAACACCTGAGCTGGCACCCCACTCTCCAAACTTCCACGCCAACCCAACGTGAGGACTTTAGGCCACGACAGATTTAAGGTGCACCAGCCGCCTCTACACCATACGCTTACAAACATCCATGCCCGGACCCGGATTCGAACCGGGAACCTTCCGATCTAGAGGCTAATACCTTAACCACTATACCGGTTGGTCGGCTATTGCTGACGGTCCTTGATCAACCCCATAAGGGATTCTGATCCGAGGACAACACCTCGTAATTTAGAACCACTGTCAGATGACGAAGCAACACCTGAGCTGGCACCCCACTCTCCAAACTTCCATACCAACCCAACTGGAGGACTTTCGGCCACGAGAGATTTAAGGTGCACCAGCCGCCTCTACACCATACGCTTACAAATATCCATGCTCGGATCCGTATTCGAACCAGGAACCTTCCGAGCTAGAGGCTGATACCTTAACCACTATACCGGTAGGTCGGTAGACAGATTTAAGGTGCACTAGCCGCCTCTACAACATACACTAACAAATATCCATGCACTGACCCGTATTCGAACCAGGAGCTTTCCTATCTAGAGGTCAACAACTTAACCACCAGACCGGTTGATCGGCTCATAACTCATTGAGTTGGGTAATTGGTAATTGGTAATTTTAGTTAACGTCGTACTAGAGCAACACAACGGGCTATAGACGACGGTCCGGGATCAGTCCCTTAAGGGAAAGATCCGAGGACAACACTTCGTAATTTTGAACCACGGTCAGATGACGAAGCAACACCTGAGCTGGCACCCCACTCTCCAAACTTCCATACCAACCCAACGTGAGGACTTTCGGCCACGACAGATTTAAGGTGCACCAGCCGCCTCTACACCATACGCTTACAAATATCCATGCTCGGATCCGTATTCGAACCAGGAACCTTCCGAGCTAGAGGCTGATACCTTAACCACTATATCGGTAGGTCGGTAGACAGATTTAAGGTGCACTAGCCGCCTCTACAACATACACTAACAAATATCCATGCACTGACCCGTATTCGAACCAGGAGCTTTCCTATCTAGAGGTCAACAACTTAACCACCAGACCGGTTGATCGGCTCATAACTCATTGAGTTGGGTAATTGGTAATTTTAGTTAACGTCGTACTAGAGCAACACAACGGGCTATTGACGACGGTCCGGGATCAGTCCCTTAAGGGAAAGATCCGAGGACAACACTTCGTAATTTTGAACCACGGTCAGATGACGAAGCAACACCTGAGCTGGCACCCCACTCTCCAAACTTCCACGCCAACCCAACGTGAGGACTTTCGGCCACGACAGATTTAAGGTGCACCAGCCGCCTCTACACCATACGCTTACAAACATCCATGCCCGAACCCGGATTCGAACCAGGAACCTTCCGATCTAGATATTTAGTTGGGTTTTATGGTGCATTTGCCATATTTGGCCATGGTATGACAGACAATATCAAGAAAGACACACACAAGGAAAGTTTTATTTACTCAGAAATACACTCAGGGAGGGTTCTAACCTGATACAAACCGAACATGCGCCGCCTATACGTGTATGTTGCTAGAGAGGGCATAGTTACTGAGCCAGGTCGTCCCGGCTCAAACCTCAGGTAGGTAGCTAATTTTCGTCGCACTGGAGTAACACAACCATTAGTGACGGTCCAAAATCAATCAGGAATATAGGGCATCATACAGTTTTCATAACTCAGGAAAGGTTGATGCAAAGATACCTCTGCATTTTGGAAGTATTTTTCGAGTGTTCCCGAAAATTATCAAATGCAGTAGAACTCCAACTATCCGAACTCCAGTTATCCGGATCGCTTTGTGAAATAAAAAACTCAGCAAATATTCACAATTTAAAAGTTTCTTATCGGTAAATGATAAAAACGAAGAGGACGAAGTGTCAGTTGAGAAGACATACTTGTAGGAAACATAGTGAAAATTCCTGGTTATTCCTATTGCAGTTCAGTGGACAAAGGCGAGTGGCTGGTGAGATTCTTCGGACCCTGGATTCCAAATTCTCAATGACGATGAACTCATTCAAAATGCGAGAAAAGAACTCATTGATGACCCGGATGATGACGATGACATTGCTACTCAACCAGAAGCGGGACCGTCAGCTTGTCATTTAAGCGTATTAACACAGCGTTAAAATGGACCTAGCTGCTAGCCTGAGTTCGACCATCTACAACTACTCATTGTCAAACGCATGCGAGACTGCGGCACGGAAACGAGTAAAGACAGCGAAACAACTGACTTTGACCGATATGTTTCAGCAATGATACATTTTGATACAGTGTGTAAGTACAGTGTAAAAATAGTTTCAAGTCATTAAAATACATTACAAATCAAAGCAGAATTCGTGTTTTTACTAAGAAATAACTATTTTTCGTGAATTTTTTCTAGTTATTCGGATATTTGATAATCCGGATGGGTCTGGTTCCAATCATTCCGGATAGTTGGAATTCTGCTGTATTAGGTTGATTGATAGTAGTGATGCGACATCGACAGCAAAACATCGATGTTCAAAATTAAAACATCCATGCTGATAATACATCGCCCCAAAAACATCGATGATTTTAAACATCGATGTTTTTAAAATTCAGTGTATTTAAACTTTTCACCCCATTTCTTAAAACTGGTTTAGCAACTAGTGATGTGACATCTGCTCCAATACATCGATGTTTTTTATAAAACATCAATGTCTTGAAAACATCGACATCGATGTCGCAGACCTACATTTCAGGCCCTTCACCCTTGGGTCTAAAAGTATGTTCAATTGGCTGATTATAAAAATTATACTGCTTGGTTATGTTTTAAATTTTTGTAACGGTGCTTTTTTTCATTTAAAAATAAAACATCGACAAGTATAAACATCGATGTTACAAAAACATCGACATCGATGTCGCATCCCAAATTGATAGGTGAATTAAAACTGGTACATGGTGCAACACAACTATCAAAATTTTTTTTTTGAAAATTGGGTTTTGGAGAAAATCTGATGGTACACTGCTGTTGTCGGTGGGCGGTCAACACAGGTGGATGGGCAAGATCCCTTGCTGCTGTAGCCTTTTTAGAAATACCGGACTGCCCAACCCGCAATTGTTGTATTCCCTGCGCGACAACCCCGAATATCGCCAAGTGTCGCCAAGGGCCGCTCCGTCCGGAAGTTTGGGGGAAAGTCGCGGGAAGCCACGCCACCTGCCGGCCGGCGGACTCCCGCGAAATTCCGGCGGGGCAAGTTTAGTTTACGTTCAGTATCCACACGTGGTCGCGTGCGTGAAGTCGCAAACATGCAGTACTCTGAGGACGGGATGCCGCACTACGGCCATGCTGACGGCCAGCCGAGTGGCTTGTACGACCCGCACAGGCAGAGTTTGATGAATCACCATGGTGTCTATCATTCCAATCATATTCCGATTGCAAATCATGTCATGGGAGCAACGCCCGATGTCCACAAGCGGGACAAAGATGCTATATTTGGGTAAGTTGGGAATGTTTTGAGTTTGTAGTTCCAAATCGGATCGATATAAATTAGTTTCCCACCAAAATAATTCTGATGACCAACAATCATTCGCCAATGTTCATTGATTATCAAGTCACGTTTCATCAAAATACTATCCGAAGTTTTTGATTTGAAGGACCTAACAAATTTCCCTTGAAAACTTATTGAAGATTCAACCGTATTAGATTCTGACTTTCGTTAAGAATGTTTTCCCGAAGAATTTCGTTCCTATCAAATGTTTCTATCTAAATAACGTCTTGATCATACCCAAAATTATGAATTCTGATGACCAATCGTGCGAAACAATCATTCTCCAATGTCCATTGATTATCAAGTCACGTTTCATCAAAATACTATCCGAAGTTCTTGATTTGAAGAACCTAACAATTTTCCCTTGAAAACGTACTGAAGATTCAACCTTATTAGATTATTCAGACTTCCGTTGAGAATGTTTTCCCGAAGAATTTCGTTTCTATCAAAATGTGTATTAAATATTTATATATGCTAGAAAAATATCCCATGTTGAAATCTGTTCGTATTGGCAAATTTAAGTTGATCGAAGTTCTATTCAAAGTTTTGTATTTTTGGTGCCGATGGTCAGACTTGCTAATGCAATCACTTTTCAGTGTTGCAACTTATAATGTAAAAATATATAGTTTTTCTCCTTAAGCATCAATTCTCTCCACTCTTATTGGGAATACAATCTTAGATTGTTTGAACTTTCCCGGTAGGAATACTTTCCCTTTGGTTCTGTACTTTTATTATTTGTACTTTGGTTCTATAACTATACTGTTTAATTGGTTGTATATCCAAATTGTATCAACAGATGTATCTCGTTTCTTATGGTTAAGTTTTGTATTGAAAAAATCGCTATATTTCTTGAGACAAGTATTTAACTTTATTTTATATCGTCAATTATTGTTTAACCATAGGTATTATTAACCAAATTTACGATACCGGTAACACTAACCACAGCTTTCGTAAATCTTACAAGTGGTTATGTTCCATGTTTAAAAGTAGTAAGATAATAAATCATATGCTTGGTTAACAATCTAACAAAGTACTGAATCCTTTTATTGTGCCTCGCTATTTTAAATGAAAAAACTTTTTAAAAATTAGCAATATCAATTTCAGAAATATATTTTGTGTGTTGTGCACATTTGCTAAACGGAATAAAACTTATCACAATGACAACACATTATCTTGCAAGTAACTAAAAATCAAGCATAAGAAATGTCGGCTCTAAAAGACACAAGTGTTACCTATATTCCATTTGAACCCTTGGTTACCAATTCATTCACGCAAACAGGTGTTTTTCGATAAAATATTTATATTCAATCTATAGAAGATAAAGTTGGGTGAATTCGAGTAATAGTGAATAGAATTGAAGTACAAATAAATAGCAGAAGTATGTATTTCAGAAGAATAGTGCAACCAATAATTATTTTACTACATTTTCAAATGCGGTTTCTTGAAAATTTTCCTTTACAAATAGCAAATGGAAAAATTTATTGGTTCATCAACAAAATATTTGGCATTTTCTAATTATGATACAAACAAACAGGAAATGTATGCTTGAGTGTTTGACATATCGTTGCATTTCCTTGTCAAGATAATAAACACAATATTGTTTTGGTAGTGTGCATTTATCAGTAAGAATTTAGTATGGTATTTAGTAAGGAAATATGTAACAAACGTTTTTCATTTTACTAGTCATAAAACTCTTAACATTACAGAAAGCGCCTTCTGTATTTTAATTAATATATATTCCCAAACTAGATTGGTGAAACGACTTCTCCCCGTTTTTACCATTAGCTTAACACATTTAACATCATCCCTATTATTGCCGACCAACCGGTATAGTGGCTAAAGTGTTAGCCTCAAGATCGGAAGGTTCCTGGTTCGAATCCGGGTCCGGGCATGGATGTTTGTAAGCGTATGGTGTAGAGGCGGCTGGTGCACCTTAAATCTGTCGTGGCCGAAAGTCTTCACGTTGGGTTAGTGTGTAAGTTTGGAGAGTGGGTGCCAGCTCAGGTGTTGCTTCGTCATCTGACCGTGGTTCAAAATTACGAGGTGTTGTCCTCGGATCTTTTCCTTAAGGGATTGATCCCGGACCGTCGTCAATAGCCCGTTGTGTTGCTCTAGTACGACGTTAACTAAAATTACCATTACCGTCCCTATTATTACAACACCGATCTCAATCCGATCAAGAACTTGTAGGACAAACTAACCACGCCAGCATATCTTCACAACAATCTCTTCTCAGTCTTACTAGAGGCAAGGCGAGTTATTCCTGGCCAAACATACAGATAACTTGTGGAAAGTATCCCTCGACGTGTTGCAGCTGTAATACAAGCGAAAGGAGGGCATGCCCGTTACTAAATAGAATAATAAAGCCCTTTCTGAAAAACGTGCGTGACAAATACTGTTGTCCATACGGTGTATAACGATACGTATTTGCGAACATTCGTCTTCGATTTATTCAAAATATGAAATTATCTGTACTTGTTTTTTTACTTATCTAAATTTTTAACGAAAACTTTTGCCCTAACTCGCTATAAATGTTTTACAAGTGAGAGGGCTCTCAGAATGGGATGTACTTGGGTTCGATGTCGCAGGCTCTACAGGTCTCAGCGTAGGGGATGCTTCCTCCCTCTTAGTCCAAAGGAATACATTCCATTGTGTGGATGAGAATAGAAAATGATTCCGTGGACGCCCTTTCATTCCAGAATGACCCCTTCACGATGGGGGACAGTGGAATTTCCAGTTTTGTGACATTTCAGCTCTCCGATTGGCAAACCTGACAGGAATCTTCCAAAAGGCTGTTCACTTTCATGTCGCTACAATATAATACTATCGTAAATCGAGTTCTTGCACAAATAAGGTGCAATTCTAAGTTTGAATTTCAAATAAAGAGATTGTAGACTTCCAGAATCGATGACGGTAGTTTGTCAATCGGGAGCGACACAATGGGCAATTAACGACCTTTCGGAACATTCCGTAAGGGAAACATCCTAGGACAATGCCTCGTAATTATAAAAAAAAATCTGTCAGATGACGACGTCACCTGAACTGGCACCCCATTCTGCAAACTTCCACTCCACGACACCGTGAGGACATTTAAGGTCACGACAGATTTGACGTGTACCAGTCCCCTTGTAATACGATTATCTTTAGTTGGACCGAGTTTGGAACTCGTAACTCTCCGGTTCCTAATCCTCTACACTCCTAACAGGCTTTTATGACGGAGTTACATGGACAACATACATTATAGATAAATATACAACGTTTGTCACCTATAGAAACACGTCTTTTTGTTGAGATTTTGACATCTTTCAACCTTTGCTGCCCATCGGATTTTTCTTGATTTATTTGAAATATTTTTCAATAATCCTTGTCTCATACGACAAACTATGTTTTAACTTTTGCACAACTTCGAATTTTTGCAGCTAAATATTGATCCGCTACTGAATTTGAGCAACCCAGTTATAGATTCGAACTCTGGATGAAAGCGTTTGAAAGTCTTACTAAATCCACGTAAGGTCTTTCATTTAAACTTGTACGATAAAGAAATTGATTGGTAAATTATCGTCGCAGTGCAGCAACACAATGGGCTATTGCCGACAATCTGGCATCAATCCCGAAGGTAAAGATCCGAGGTCAACACCACGTTCTTTTGAACAACGGTCAGATGACGAGGCCACACCTGAGCTGGTTCACCACTCTCCAAACTTCCACATCACAACAGCGTGAGGGCCACGATAGATTTAACCCCTTTGTAAACGACGATCTTTGGTTGAATTCGAATTGTAAATCATGAGAGGAAATGACAAACCATACCCAAGCCAAAATAGTAAAATAATAGCACAGGAACACGTTTTAATCACATATTGCAGTTGCTTACAACCCATCTCAGTTTTTTATTTTGCTTTTATTATCCTTAAATTATATAAAATTAATCAAAAATTTGAAATAGCACTGTTCTTTGTAGTGGGTAATTCCTGCCATTTTTTTGTGAAATATGCACAGATCTGTCGTGCTATGCTCCTGAATGCTTACCGAAATTGCACCCATTGATTTGATCGATTTGTCATTGTTTTTCAATATACAGATACAATTTATCTTTTATCTTCACTATTCCACTGAAGAGTTAAAATGGCAGACTACGTTTGATGTTCCATGACTCAAATCCGCCATGTTTCTATGAAGCGGCAAAACTGACAAATAAATCTCGCAGATTGGTTTTATTTAACTAATAAACTGTACCAGCTCTGATTAAACAAATATCGATTTCTGTGCCATTGTACGGACAGTCGCGGTAAAGAAACGAACCACTTCTTTTCATTCGAGCATTTTCAACAGTAGAGAAAATTCAAAAATGGCGTTTGACAGAAACTGACGTCCTTCTTATAAATTCAAGATCATAAAATTTGTATAAAGGGCCGTCTTATAGTTAAATTGAGCAAAGACTTCATGATTTCAATGGGAATCCCCTATTTCGACACATAATTTCAAATCTATATCAAAATTTAACTTCAGGTACCAAATTTCGTGACATTAGGTCTTACCGTTTTGAAGTTGTAAGAGCAGAAAGATTAGAGCTCCTAATGTTAAATCAGTTTCTTAGACTTTTATGGATATCTTCCTAAATAATATATTTGTAGCGCTATTTTGTATCAAGTTACTATTAAGGTATCCGACTACGTTTAAAACGTAATTTTGATCAAAATTCTCAAATTTGTTTTATTCTCTCGTATTGAAGCCCAGTTTCTTAAGGTACAGAATCTGTAATTGTTTCAAGTCTACGATAAATAGAAATAAAATTATAGCAATTTTAGTATTATTGAACGACAGAAATCGAAACCCGAAGTACGATTGAAATGATGGGGTGGTTTTCCGCCAATTTTCCAAAAATAAAATAATTTTGAACATAAATTTGTTGAAATTATTTTCTACAATCAAGCCTCGACATTTTACATCAAGTTTCTATGAATTGTTTTGAAGAATTTGACACTGGCAAAAAACACAAAGGTAAACTTTAAATGATTTTCCTGGAAAACACAATTTTAAGCAAATATTGCACACGCTTTACATGATTTCTCAAAACGTTGCAGAGATATCTCTACGAAATTAAACATTATTACTTATTAACATGTTGTAATGACAATATACTATAGGTTTAGTTGCAAAATGCATACTTTTTAGTTTATAGCTGCTTAATTTAAACGACAAGTAGACATTTTGTAAAATTAAAATTTTAGCTACATATAACGATGGATACTTCTTGACATTTCAATATATCTCTTTGATTGTAGTACATTGTCGTCACTAATATCATAGATATATGGGGCTGCAAAGAAATTAAAATTAATTTAATAGAAATTTATATAGAGCGTTAGCCATATTGTAGTCATTTTGATAGAATTTTGCCTAATTGACAAAAAAGTAATGAGTCGGTACATTATTTTTTGCTTCATTTCATGATTTCAAAACATTATCTACTATGAAAAATGTTTAAATTGTGATTTAATAGTCGTTTAAAAAAGATTATTCCGAACCTAGTCGGATACCTTAAACGACCCAAACAAAGTCCATGTGGTATTAGATTTTTAAAACAGTTTTTGGTATGCAATAATAACTATTAAAGTAATGTTTGAAACATTATGAATTGGAACCTTATTATATTTTTATGGGAATCGATTCAGAAGGACTTCTAGTATGGCCGTGCGAAATTTCAACTGTTTTCGATAGTTTTAGGGAGAAACCAAATGTTTCTAAAACGTCTGACAAACCTCGGATAATAGTTCTCGGATCATTTGTACTTGAAAAATAAATATAATAATGTAATTCTTAAATTGTTTGCACTTGCATAATAATATAATAATTCTCTGATTGCTAAAAAATACTTTTGAAATAGTGTTGAAATTTAAAATCCGGGTAGAGTAACTACAATTAATCTCGATCTAATAAGAGTATTTCAATGTGGAGATGATCCCTGAAATTGAAACTAATTTAAACATTGATTATCTCGGGATATGTTGATAGTAAAGTCATGTAATTTTATACATAGACTAATATAACAATGCAAAATCTGATTATGGCATCAAAACGTTTGTTTTCTATTAGAAAATTTGTAGTTTGCTTAAAATTTGATATAAAGACGTCCCACTAAGCAATTTTTTAAAATTTGAATTTGTAGAGGAAGTTATTCCCTATTGAATGATACTTTTGAATTTGCTCTTGTATGAACAGTGCTCGAAATATAGCAGGTATTTCGTTTTTTTTCCCCGCGACTACATGTGTAAAATATATGTAGATTGACATTTTTGTCAAAAAACGTTGTTCTGAGAAGATAAAAAGGGAAAATTATTTTTTTCAAGTGAAGCTAAAATTAGTTTTATCGCTTTCACAATTATTTATCGCACTTTGTATTAACTCTTTTTATAAGTTATTGAACGAAGATTACTTTTATAATGATTAAATGAAACTTAATAAAATTTCAGTATTGTTCATTTATTTGTGTTTTCGAAGTTTGTATAGAAGAAAACAATCTTATATTCATACATAGAACAATTTAGTGAACTTCACCAGTCTGAAGAGTACCCCCCCCCTTCTCCTACTTTGGATAAACATACTCGTATCTCGAACATTTTTACTTAGTTTGTTTCACTTGTAAGACTACGATGGATAAAAATGTATTGCAAACAAGAGTCAATGTAGTATCTACTGTATCTATTTCACAACTATACGTGGCACAGAAGTCGGTGGTTATTTAATTTATTATTTTTTATTTTTGTAATTGATACGTACATACAGTTGATCGCCGCAACTATAAACTGTTCGTTAAAAACACATTAGTATTTTTAATAATGAAATTTTTCTTGCTGATAATTTGGTGTGGAAGTTCGGAGAGGTGGAGCGCCAGCTCAGGTTTTGATCATGTCATCTGACCGCGATTCAAAATTACGAGGCGTTGTCTATGGATTTTTCCCTTCGAGATTGCTCCCGCAGAATCGCCCGTTGTGATGTTCCAGTGCGACGTTAATTCAACTTCCTATCTACCTTTTCGATAATGTATGTGCAGTAATTTTAATACTTTACAACACAATTCTGAAAGTTCACTCTCAAATATCAAGCGTTATAACAATGCCTCAACAACAAAGTGTTTAACAACGAACCCTTCTTGCGTTCCAATAAATCTAAACAATGTGATCAAACCCACAAAATGATGTTCGCTGTGGCACATTGTTCGTCCACTGCGCTAGCAGGCTGTAGATTGGACAGGTTCGTTTCCTCCATGGGTGTATTCCTCTCCTTCTGTGTCTGTAAAACCTTTCTCGTGTGTTTATGTCCATTATATGACGTTGTCTGTCTTTTACTTTTCGGCCTGGTGCCATAAAACACATACCAAGTGTCGGTTATTCATTGGTCGTCCGGAATTGCATGAAGTATTAATAGATGAATTCACAAGTCCGCGTACCTGCGCCCCAGTGGCTACTATTTAACTCCGTAACGAGATTCTGAGTAGTGTTGCTTCTACCACACAACATATACATGATGGCTAAATAACCTCATCAATTGGTTGAAAGAATCGAATAAGATTCAGTTTGCAAAGCTCAACTGGTTACAAGTCATGCAGTGAAAACAAGGGTACAGGTACACTCTACATTTATGAGCGGTGGCAACGGCCTTGGCGATATTTTGGCGCACTTCTAGTAGCGAGTTACCGAATATCAAGGCAACCCATCTCTCTTCACGCTTAAAAGAAAATCAGTTTTGAAATAATTCTTTCCTTGGCAACTTTAGAAGTGCGCCCCCCCCCCCAAATAATCGCCAAGGCTGTTGCCACCGCTTATAAACGTAGACTGTAGCTGTACCAAAACAGGTGGCTCAACGTGTATATGTGTGTTCTCAGAGTGTATAAAACGGTAAAGTGAGTCATTTTTTTAAGACTTCTCCCCTTCTATAACGGATCGTCGTGGCTCAGTGAGTAGGTCCACTGCGCTATCAGCCTGCGAGTTGTATGCTACTCAGATTCGATGCATCCCTGGGTTCCATTTTATCTTCTCTGTTGGTATAACTTTACTTGGCGTTTCTCCATCACTTGATATTGACAATCTTCTTTTTGGCTAGGCTTGGTCGGGTGTGTGCCTTGCACCATAAAACCCAAAAGCAACCTTTATTCACAACTGATTAATCACAGGAATCGTGAACAATATGCTTTAGATGTTGTCACTAAAAAGTTTTGATTGCACTTAAACCTCGTTAAGACGAATAAGACCCTAAAAAATCGTTTCAACCGTACTTCTGTTATTCCGATTAAGTAAACGGCATTATTTTAACAAAAAAAAAATTATTAATGTATTTACATTCCTTACTGTACAATTCTTGATTATACATGCTATTCCGCCGACCAACCGGTATAGTGGTTAAGGTGTTAGCCTCTAGATCGGAAGGTTCCTGGTTCGAATCCGGGTCCGGGCATGGATGTTTGTAAACGTATGTTGTAGAGGCGGCTGGTGCACCTTAAATCTGTCGTGGCCGAAAGTCCTCACGTTGGGTTGGCGTGGAAGTTTGGAGAGTGGGGTGCCAGCTCAGGTGTTGCTTCGTCATCTGACCGTGGTTCAAAATTACGAGGTGTTGTCCTCGGATCTTTCCCTTAAGGGACTGATCCCGGACCGTCGTCAATAGCCCGTTGTGTTGCTCTAGTACGACGTTAACTAAAAAATTACCAATTACCTATACATGCTATTCCATCGTCTTCTTAGGAATCTGCATTTATTATTCACTCTTGCATTAGGTCAAATAAAAAAAAGGTTTGTTTCCTTTATTTAAGCAAAAATATTAGGGTAGGTAGGAAAATTTTTTTTGTTTTTTGCTAAATATTAGTAAGTAATGGAAATGTTATCTGAATTGTAATGTTAGATTTAAAATTGATCAGAGGTGTGATCAGTGATGTAAAATACATGGGTATATTTTGCGAGTCAATATCCTGGGTATATACCCAAATTGGGTACTTATAATATTTCTTCAGGTTTAACTGCTTATTCACTAGCTACTCTACTCACTAAATCACTGGCGTAGTGTATTCAAGCCTTAAGGAAACCAGTTTGACAAGCTCTTAACACTTATTGAGTGGGGTGCCAGCTCAGGTGTTGCTTCGTCATCTGACCGTGGTTCAAAATTACGAGGCGTTGTCCTCGGATATTTCCCTTAAAGGATTGATCCCGGACAGTCGTTAGTTGCCCGTTGTGTTGCTCTAGTACGACGCTAACTAAAATTACCATTACCTCTATAACTTACTCTTATGTCCCAAAACTTTCAAGCTTTTTCTTCTTTTTAATTACAAAATTAACAATTATTAATCGATTACGAACGCTGTGATATCGTTATCAATTAATCGTTTTAACGAACGTGTTTTTTTTTTAAATTAAATTTGAAAAAAGTCTGAAAAAAACTTTAGGACTGGAATTTTTGTATTGTAATTTCAGGGTAGGTCGGGTTACAGGACACAAATCACTTTTTTTCTTTGGCCTTAATAAATCTGTACTTTTGGAGTCACTTAATGTTTCTGTTAAGAACCCGCTTGCCCTTTAGTTTCAATAATGTGCTTGTCTTGACCGTAGATAAGTGTAATCCGATTTCGTAAGCGAATGAGTTGACATTATTTGAATATACATTTTGACGGGGATCTTAATGAGGTTTGACTGCAGTTATAATCGGATGGGTTGATTTTATTGAAACACTTCCTAACTGTAGCCTTTCTTTCCAGGCACCCTTTATTTCCACTCCTGGCCCTGATATTTGAGAAATGCGAGCTGGCCACCTGCACACCCCGAGAGCCCGGCATTGCTGGGGGTGACGTCTGCTCCTCGGAGTCCTTCAACGAAGACATCGCTTGCTTCGCCAAACAGGTATGCCACCCCTCTGCCTTTCTATTGTGGGATGCTTATCTCCTGCCGAAAGGGAGAGTTGTCTGGAACAATGGGCATGGAAAGGGAGTGGACCCCCTAAAGTTAACCTGCAGGCAGACGATCATTTTTCGGGGACGTTTCCTGTTCCTCTCTCCCCGGATGTTCTGAATGGACTGGGCTTGCATGGACCGTCACGTTCGAAGTCTTCTCTGCAGTTACTCTGAGGGACAATTTGTTAATAAAAAAACTGGGGGAAACTCGCATCCACTCAATTCTATGCAGAGTACTGTGAATCGAATACTTTAGTAAATTAAATTGTTGATATTCGAGTACACTTATGTGAATCGAATACTTGGTACTCGAGTGCTTTTGTGAATCGAATACTTGGTACTCGAGTGCTTTTGTGAATCGAATACTTGCTATTCTTGTACTTTCAGTATCGAACACATTCAAAAACGATTAATCAGAGAAATAATCAGAACTAGCTATATAAAGCTATTTTGAAAGTAACACTCGATTTTTGCCCCCCCCCCAACGTTGTAGTTAGTGCAACGGAATTTTAACATACTTTTCCAAGGTTCGAACTCACTGCAAGAGGTAATAGGTATATTTAATCTACATGCAAATGACGATTCGTGACAAGATAATCAAATTTGTTCATTTTTCTAACATGTTTTGATCAAGCCGTACTGTATATAAAGGTATTTTTTTACCCACAAAACTCAAATTCGAATTACACTGCTCTGCATTAAAAAAAAGCCCCGACACCATTCCAGCTGATTCTTTTGTAAAATTACCTCCTGAATCCGAATATGACCTTTGTTTTCCCCCCATCACGTACAGTTTTCTGGGGACGCACCCCCCCCCTGTGTTTATCACTTTTCGATACAATTTTATGGACATAAATTTGATTTGGAGTGGGGAAAAGGATTATTTTAATCATTAAATTTCTTCTGGGGGGCTTGAGAGGTTAAAAGCTCTAAAACATGAACATTTGTAGCAAGGAGGGAGATTTCGGGGGATTTGTCCTCTTAAATTGTAAAAAAAAAAAATCATTAAAAATAGTCGTTTTTCATTTATTTTCCACATATTCCAGTTCCTCCTTTTCCTCCCCCTAACACCCCCAACTAATAAAAATAAAAATAAAACAATTTTGGCTAAAAACGGGTGAGGGGGGGGGGAAGAAGTCCCGAATCCCTCGCAAGATAGTTTAAAATTCACTGTACGACGGTGGCGCTCTCAATAACTCGCGCGCTTCGTGGTTTACGCAGGAATTTCCATGCTTTGACAATTTTAAACCTTCATTGCTTTTATCACTATAGTTGTGAACTGTAATCGTTACCTCTTCCCTCATTACATCTTTCGCGATAGTAGAGTCAACTTTTCGTTATTCTAGGCGGCGATTCTGTGTTTCCAAATTGTTTGAATTGTGTAAAACGGTCCAAATTTTTTTGCTCCGGCTTTTTCAAATTGAACTACAGTACGTGAGTGTAAGTTGTGATTAATACGGAGATTGTACCGAGCATTTACTGTTAAATTATGCCACGCGAGTGTAAAAATCATCCCGATAGCTTCTACTATGTTTGCGGTAAATTGACCTTAAAAGCGCAACGAAAACTAATTCCTACTCTTCTTAAAACTGCTTATCAATTTTACTTTAATTGCCAAGTTGGTGATCAGGACAAGGATTGGGCTTCAAAGTTTTGCTGCACAACTTGTTACAGTAGCTTGACCAAATGCCTCAAAGGTACCCGTAAATCAGTGCCATTTCCTGTGCGCATGGTTTAGCGCGAACCTCCCTATCTATCTCACAGATTGTTCCTTTTGTATAACTTCCACCGTTTGAAGCCCAATACTTGTCCCGACCGCCTACTTGGCAATCAAAGTAAAATTGATGAGCAGTTTTATGAAGCGGATAAAGGGGTTTTCGTTGCGCTTTTAAAGTAGATTCACCGCAAAGATTGCAGAAGCTACCGGGAGGATTTTACAATCGGGTGGCATAATTAAACAGTAAATTAATGCTCGGTATTAATCACAACTTACTCACTTACCGTAATTCAATTTGAAAAAGCCGGAGGAAAAAAATTTGGACAGTTTTACACAATTTAAACAACTGGGAAACGCAGAGTCTCCGCCTAGAACACTGAAAAGTTGACTCTACGATCGCGCGAAAGATGTAATGAGGGAAGGTAGCGATATCAGTTCACAACTATAGTGATAAAAGCAATGGAAGTTTAAAATTGTCAAATCATGAAAATTCCTGCGCAAACCACGAAGAGCGCGAGTTATTGAGAGCGTCACCGTCGTAGTGAATCTTACAAACTTTCTTGCGAGGGATTCGGGACCTCTCAAAACAAATATTTTAATGATTTTTTTTTACAATTTAAGGCAACAAATCCCCACCCCCGAAAAAAAAATCTCCCTCCATCCTACAAATGATCATGTTTTACAGCTTTTCACCTCTATAGCCCTTCAGAAGAAATTTAAAGGTTAAAGTAATCCTTTTCCCCACTCCGAAATCAAATTTATGTCCATAAAATTATATCGAAAAGTGATAAATATAGGAGGGTGCGTCCCCAGAAAACTGTACGTGATGGGGGAAAATAGGGGTCATATTCGGATTTAGGAGGTCATTTTATGTAAGAATCAGCTGAAATGTTGTCGGGCTCGAATTTTTTTTGTTGTTGCAGAGCAGTGTTATAAATCAGTATATTACAAATATATGAATCTCTTTTAACTGTAAACTCATTGCAAACAGTGTTTACAGGAGAAATTGCGCTTATAGGAAAGTTATAAAAGGTGGAATAAATTACTTAAAAAAGTTGAAAATTTCTCAACTTTTCAGTGCAACTTCTTAATGTATGAAATGAAAGTTTAACATTAACAACATGCTTAAAAAACAACAAAATCAATGTGTACAAACCTGAATTTTTCGATAGCTCTTATACTTTCTAGAATAGTAAAAGCTTAAAGTATGTTCATCTGTGATTTTACAAATCATTATTTTCAAATTTTTGTTTTCACATGGGATTGATTTAATTTTTAACCATATAGTTTGAGGTATTCGCTAATTTTTATCAAATAGTTAAAGGAGGGTGGACTTTCTGTTCTGATGGAAAAAATAACTTTACTGGGAACATAGACAGAATTTTATTTTGAAGGGAGTACCGAAACAAATTCATTTCGCGCTTTAAAAATTTGAATATTTATAAGAAGGTATTTTATTAGTTTTAATAACCAGGACCTGAAATTTAAAATTATTTCTGTAAACTTATAAATAGCGACACATATCGGTCAATGTAAGTACAAGAATGACTATGGTGGTTCCACAAATATTTACAAAATAAATTGGACATTAAATAATCAAATCTTGTTACTGAAAGCTCACTTTTTATTTTTCTTCCACTGTTGCGAGTACTTACGACGATATGAGATGGTTGTTAAAGCAGAAAATCTATCCATAATCATGACTATCCTATAAAAGAGTGTTACGTTTAATTCGAAACATAATTTTATTTCATAAAATTAGTTATTTTAGAATGAAATATATTTATTTTACATGAAGATAAAAAAAAGCATTTTAGTATCTTATTTACAAAGATATTTTAATTGTTAAAATAAAAAAACAATTCAAATTAAATTGAAATTAAAAAATAATTTGCATTATAAAATATTTCAACTTGATTTTTTAAACTAAACGTGCAATTGACTGTTGATAATTACGCCTGTCTGTTCGGCACTATACAAGCACTAAGATAATGAAATTGCTACCAGGAAATTTTAAATCCAATCTTGTTAATCTATGGAATTTATCGATGCTTCATTTAGAAAGTAGATTGCAGTCTCATTTACACGATTCTGCATACGTTTTCACGTATATTTTCAGTATATGAGTCACTCAGAAGTCAATGCGGTTAAGTCCATAAAACAAAAATTGAGAAAATTAATGTTTTTTAATACACTAGGGGGCCTGCCCCCTGCTCGCTAACGCTCGCCAACCCCCGGAGGATTGCTTCGCGAACCTATGCTCGCTTCGCTCGCCTCAATGAAGACATGTGTCCTAGCAGAAGGGATTGTTTACAAAATATGTTACCAAAAAAATGTTTTTCAAATCTAAATTTGCTGTATTACAGAAAAAATATATACAGTATCTCAAAAATCAGAATTCAAATGAAAACTTTGTGCAAATTTTGACTCGAAATGTGAGCGTTGCTTTGGAAATTGAATACCCAGCATGTTGTTTGTGTGTACATTTTCCCAGCACTCAAACGACCCACACTTTTTCAATGAGTTTGTTACCGAAAGTTGTAGTGCAAGCGTCTTGTTGAACTATAATTGTTGGCCCTGAAAAGGACTGTTTTTTAAATGGCTCTGAAAAGATCCTCCGCCTTCTTTGTTTTCTATTATAAACTAACTGCAACAGCTCATTAAAATTTCCTTTTTTTTTTTCAATAAAATTTCATCCGTTAACGCTATAAATTCAATCGATGCTCGAGACTTTGCGATAAACAAACAATCGTACAGTGTTGCCAAAACGCGATTACAAATAACGTCTTTTTAGCGTGCCACGTAAGAGAATTATATATATAGACTAGGGGGCCCGCCCCCTGCTCGCTGACGCTCGCCAACCCCCGGAGGATTGCTTCGCAATCCTCATTATTATCTATGCTCGCTTCGCTCGCATCAATGAAGACATGTGTCCTAGCAGAAGAAATTGTTTACAAAATATGATATTCCAAAAAAATG
Source organism: Metellina segmentata (assembly GCA_947359465.1). Classification (NCBI taxonomy): domain Eukaryota; kingdom Metazoa; phylum Arthropoda; class Arachnida; order Araneae; family Tetragnathidae; genus Metellina; species Metellina segmentata. Next base: position 90,712,769 of record OX375875.1, on the reverse strand, counting down.
TTTTTCAAATCTAAAATTGCTGTATTACAGAAAACATATATACAGTACCTCTAAAATCCGAAATCAAATGATTGTTTTTAAAATTTTTGGTTTATTAATTTGATCAGAAAAGTATATAAAGTCTTTTTTCAAAGGGTAGCTCTACAATAAAACAAGATATTACAGGATGTGCAAATAAAAACGTAAGAAACTTATGTAAAAATAGATTGTTCGAGATTGTTTTTTTTAATCAGTTCATGTTGTAATGTATGGAATTGCTCGTAAAAGTAACCTCAGAACTGGTGAAACAGACGTCATACGACGGATTATTTTCTGGTTTACACATTTTTCAAAGAATTAGTTACGAACGCGACTTCAGTGTTACCAACACATATGGAAAGAATTGTTTTTATTTTAAAATTTATGTGAAAAATATTGAAAAAAAAGTGGATTTATTCACAAGGGCTTCGGGAATTATTATACAACATATTCAGAAGCTGTAAAAAGTAGGACTTTTCTGACTGAGAAAAAATGAAGCAAGGAGTAAATCTTCTAAAAACTAACAAGAATATTATTTGATCTTAAAATGTACGAAAACATCAAAAAATGAACTTGACCGCATTGGCTTCTGAGTGCCTCGTATAAAATCGAAGCTAAAAATATAACCCTAATAAACGAGCAATATGGATAGGAATGAAATTTGATACATATTATGAGATATACTTGGGTATTCCAAAACCTGGGATGAGTGCTTTTGTGATCGAATACTTTGGAAAAGAATCTTGTAGAACTATACAAGAGTATTTTTGTATCCGAATACTTTGTATCGAATACAAAGAAGATTTTAAGTATCATGTACTTTTGTATTCGAATACTTCCATCTACTTAAAACCACTTAAACGTGAAAGGATATCTTCTCTACTGAAACGTAGAAATTTACGACTCTCGGTCAGTGGAAAATCTACCGGTGTTGTGTATGTTGATCCTGGCCACGAACTGTTGCTACGGTCGTTACAATGATGTTAGTTTATTTTTTTCCTAGTCACACCATAAAAATGTTTGTTGATTTAGGTTTATCATATTTTGTCGTGTGTATTAAACAAATATATTCTTTTGTTCTGTATAGTTGGATAAAGCTAGTATCAAAGTAGTTTGACGATGTTAGTGGGCTTTTTAACAATTCACTCGTCCTTCGACACATATTTAAGGACCAGGAGAGTGGATCCAAGTTTCAAAACTACTTCTCGATTCATATCGTAACTGCAAAATACGTAAATCACATGCTCGAAAGAAGTGAAAACTGTTTTTGATCCTGAATGTTCTGATATGTCTTGAGTATTGTCAAAAAAATTTTACCAACTACCCTGAACAAAACTTAAATATGTTCATATTCCAATATGCGTGCAAGATCTCAAGGGACCAATTATAAATCGCCTATCGATGCATCAGGATTCAATGATAAATTTGTCGAGTCGAGGATTAGGAAACGTTGCGAGTTAAAATCTCGGTCTAGCCAAAGACCGTCGTATACACAAGCGCAGGTGCAACTTAAATCTATCGTGGATTCAGATACCTTCACGTTGGCGTTGTGTAGAAATTTGGAGAGTAGGGTGCCAGCTCAGGTGTTCTCGTCATCGGACCGTGGTTCAAAATTACCGTTGCCATCGGATCTTTCCCTTAGGATATTGATCTCGAACTGTCGTCAATAGCCCGTTGTGTTGCTCTAGTACGACGCAAATTAAAAGTTACCCGGACTATCGCCTATATCTCGTTGCAATGCTCCAGTACGACATAAGTTCAACTAGCTAACCTTACTAGCATCTCTAGAAAGATTGGCGATCATGATGCATATAACTTGAGTCGATGAGCTTTTATATTCTAAACATAAACAAGCATGGATTTATTAGAAGTGAAGGTTGGGTACAATCAAATGTCGGGGTCGGGTCAGTTGTGTAATGTCACATTCTTGAATGACGTTCGTCTGTTTCAGATCATGGCTGAAAATATCCACTACACTTCCAACGAAGAGTTGGACAGTCTTGTAAGTATTTGATAGCTTTTGTACTATCCCCTCACTCCCACTCACCCTCCCTTTTTCTTATTTACAGATCAAGGAGAATAAACCCTTATATACCTCCAATCAAGAGTTAGATAGTATTGTAAGTATCGATAGTTATTTTTTGTTTGTTGCTTTGTTTTATTTTGCATCGCTAACGGGTTTTTTCACTAAAAAAAAAATTGGAGTCAGGATTGCTAGATTTTAAGGAGGATATAGCGCCCAATTTTGTTTTTAAAAAGCCCTAAAACGGTGAAATTTTAAAAGTTTCTGTCCAAAAAATTATTTCTTTTCTAGAGATTTTTCGTGAAAAATCTGAATTTTTTTTTTTTTTTTGGCATTTTCTTGTCGTTTGACGTTAATTTCTCCGACAGTGAGTTAGTCACATGTGGAACGGAGACCGCACTTCATTGAGCAGAAATTTGCAATACATGTGTTTTCACACAGAAAAAGTTAAATCATAATTTTTTTTCATCAATTCTATTTTTGTGGTACTGAAATCACATTCAAACAAACAGTGAACGTTACTTTCAAAATTAAGTAGAACCACAAAAACACTTACTCCATCTATATTTAGCTTTACAGGAAATGTCCCCAGTGGAGTGTTATGCAAGTGTATTGATAACAGAAAAATATGTATTCGTGAAGGCTATTATACGTAAAGTACAATATTTACATGCAGTTCACGTATGAGATTAGTCAAAGTCCATTCAGCGATAAAAAAATAGTACACTTGATGGCATTTTGGGGCCAAAAGTGATATCAAGTAACGGACATATACACACGAAAAGTTTTATTAACACAGAAGAGAGAAATTAACATACGATGAATTACAGAAGTCGAAATCGACTATTTGTCACGTGACTGCTCTGCGAAATAATTTTTTTGTAATGCGGATTTGGTATCTTATCGCCTCGTTTTGCGATGTAACATCTTATGACAGGATAAGTATGCGAATAGAGTGGCGACAAAAGTGGCGAATTCACTAGTCTACTAACAGTCTCAGATGTTCAATCACTGGACCAATCAGATGATGAATCAATGGATATGTGTCTTCTCCTGTCCCGTGGAGCAATGCGATGATGGATATTAGGTTCCACACAAACGAAAGCAGTCTAAGGGTCATGTTGATGCTAGTTTTGGTCACATGATCCTAAGCACATGGATTGGTTAGAATTGTTCACTCGGCTTTTACTATGTTTCTTCTATGGAACATAAATGTAGAGCACAATACAGAATACGTACAGGAAGTACTACGACAAAAATGTTAGCGCCATATACATTCAGCTTTTCATAAAAGCCTCTGAAAGTGTAAAAGTAATTCAGATATGTTTGCTTTTTCATATTTCTAATTCTCCCGTCTGCATTAATGACCACTGAATTCTTTGTTGTCATCATACTTCCTCCTTAATTATTTTTGTGTAAAAAAGCAAAAAGCACCGAAATTCTGACAAATTTGGAATATAATCCCTAACTTTATTTTGTGACGGTAGAATGAAGAGGAATATTTTTTCTTGCAGTGATAATACATTCCTAAATATACAAAACTCTATTTAAAGTAGCATGCACACACGCGTAGTTCTACAATAAAGTAAGGCCTTTAATGTGGGATAAAGATTTTAATTTAAAAAGTGTGTGTGTGTGTGTGGGGGGGGGGTGATATCAGTAAGATAAGTAGCATTTCAAACCTTGTTTCGAAAATTCCTTTCCCTTTCCTCTCCTCATTTTCTACTTTTTGAATTAATGTATACAATTTGTACTAGAATAGAGACTTCTTTATCTGATACTCTGATATCCAGAGATGCCTGTGTGATAAGCAATACAAAACACAAACTTACCAATAAGATAGAACCTCGTCTAAATATATATATATATATATATATATATATATATATTTTTTTTTTTTTGCGGATTTAAATTAATACGTTTTGTTAGCATTTTAAATGTATGATTTACAATAGAATAATTGAGTTTGTCATTCAAAATTACTTTTTCAATTTATCCAAAAAGATGGATATAACCATTAAAATGGAGTGCCTTTAATTCTTTTCGTATTAATTTATAGGCATTGATTGGAGCTTTTGTGTTCAGTAACATCAATCTAATTTATAGTATTACATCTGTCAGCTATTATGGGAATCCCTCTGATTTTTGTAATTGACAGTAGAGAAATTACTGTTTAGGAAGTTAATTTAGGTGAAATAAATTCTTGATAGAAAATTTTGGATATCTTTCTAGTTTATTTTTCATTTAGTTTCGTTCTATCAAAAAATGAGCCGAGCAATTGTTTTGCTATGTTCTAATCAAAATTAAAAATAATTCTATCAACATATCTTTGCGCGTATGTGATTCTTTGTCTTTATTTCAGATGGTTCAAGCAATCCAAGTTCTAAGGTTTCACTTATTAGAATTAGAAAAAGTGAGTATTTTCAATTTATAACATTTTTTTAAACATGACACTTCATTTATGGTGTCATTTATTGTTAGATAAATTCTGCAATTTGATAAGTAACGCCAAACAAAATATTTTGCGCAGTTAAAAATTCTAAAATGCAAGTTGTCCTCTTGCATTCACAATCGATTAATGCAACCCGATTAATTAACGAATTTCAATTGAAGTAACCGAAACGAACTCATGAAAAATATCTAATCTGAATTCATTTAGAGATCAATTGCTATGAGACAATCTGAGTCTATGATTCTCAAGCAGGTAACCCAGTACAAACGGCCGGCTCGGTTTGGCTCAATATGATTTCGGATGGAATCTCTTTGGCATACTTGGTTTTGCCTATCCGAAATTTGTTTATTTACTAACAGAATTACCCGAGCTTACTCTGTTGAATTGGCTAACTGCAGATTGGAAAAGTGATCAGAATAATCACTTCTAGTTGGTAAACAAAAAATGCCAACATCACTTAGGAAAGTCTTAACACCTTTTCGACATTTTTATTAGTTCTATATCTTAATGTGGACGCAAATTGGGTATACATGCGTATCCTACCATGTAATTCATTTCACATGCATAGCATCCCTGTATGTGTGATAAAACTGCAACACAACTGGTACTTGTTTAGAAAGCATAGAAAAAGTTGTAATTTATACATTTCTATTTCGAAAGTGATTAACATGAAAACGCATCTGTCGGATATCGGATAATTTATGAGACAAGAAGAACATTGTTAGAACGTCTGGATTTTCAAAAACGAAGAATTGTTTTCTGAGTTAGAATTTTAAATATAAAGTTCGTTTTGTGGAAAGAAATTCTATTATGTTCCTCCAAATATAAATTTTAGCACTTTTTCGGCAGAATTCTTGTTCTTATCTTTCTCTCTTTATAACTTCCCTTCATTATTATTCCCGGTTTAGAATCGAATAAATTTAAATATTTTCGAATGGAACTCGTTCTTAGTGAATGATGTAGCTAGTTTTAAGAGATTGTGTAACATATATATTCTTTACTAGCAAAATACCCGACCTTACTCGGTTTGAATTGGTTTACTCTAGATTGAGGAGATGATGAAAATATACAATGACTTACGTTTTTCATAGAATGAAATAATATTTTAAATTCTTTCGCCAGCTTTAAAATTTCTACAACTTACTTTGGACACAAATCCTACACATGCATAGCTATTCATCTAATACATTTCACATACATCGCACTCTTGCTGTATGACAATGCTACAAAATGACGAAAGCTGACACTAAGGTTTCTACTACAAAAGACGATTTTGAGGGAGATTTGGAATTCCATTTCTTAAGTTCTTATGTTTAACTCCATTAATAAACACGACAATTACTCTCGCACTCATAGTCAACAAAACAATATTTTTTTTACTTGTGGCACTCTTGTATCTGGCATGCGACAACATGGCATTGTGGAATTTCGCAATTTTCTCCCATCTTTATAACAAAGAATATTTTAATGTTTGAAAAGTTCTAGTTCGGATTTTTTAAACATTAATATTCTTTCAATAATGGCATATTTACACTTACAATTTGCTTTACTCTGACTTACCTGCTACTTTTAGTCGAATACTTTGTGGTGGTGTTGCGTGTGATAAAAAAGAAACACGATTAAAATAATAAATATTTGAAAAGAAAACTGCGAAACAAAATAAAATATGTCGAGTAAAAGTTGTTCTAAAGATATTAATTTGTGATTCCTTTTATCTCTTGGTCTTGCAGTTGCCACAACTTACAACTAAAAAGTGTATAAAATTTAGAAATGCGAAATTAATTCAGAGCGAAAGAAACACTAGTTTCCGTTTTATTCCCGTTCGTTGAAAAATATCGTCTGTCCCAAATGTTCGGAAATCGCTTACATTGCGCAAAGAACAAAAATAAGACTCAAAATAAATAAAGTATCAGAGCTAATATTTCACCATAAAATTTTTTTTTTTGAAAAATAATTGTTTTTTTTTAGCAGTACTGGTAAAGCAAATCAAAGTAATCGTAATACTCAAACTGCATTCCAATTTTTCGAAAACTACCAAATTGTGGCTGATTTAAGTATACTCACTCAAGTGTTTTAGCATGAAACACTTCTAAATATAACAATAAAGAAATGTTTAATATTGCCTTCACTAAACTAATAGATAATGTATTAAATAAAACACATTGTATTCAAATATCTGGAATAAAACTTATGTGATGCTTGCACAAACACACAAACACAGAACAGAAAGACGGACTGACAGACTTTCGCAACCAATTCACTCACTAAATGAAGATAAGTACTCACTGTATGCAAATTTCCATGAAAATATATTAAACCGTATGGACGTGTATAGGGCACAACATACAGACAGACAGATGGACAGACACCAAACGTAAAAGAAGTGGATTCGGTATCAGTAGGGTCCAAAAAGGATAGAAAACTTGAAATGGGTCGAAAATATTGAATGTACAAACAAACACTCCATTCTTATTTATATAGATTAGTCTGATATCAATGATATCATGACAGATTTATTTGTATTTTCGAATTGCTACGTCAACTTTTTCCATTCTACATTCTCGTCTTACAGAGTACTAGAGAGCTATTCATGGACTAATTGAATTTTCTGAAAGCTAGCTTGCGAATTGTTGAAATTCATTATGAAAGTGTGTTAGCATTCATACTTCTGGAAAGCTTTCAGAATATTCAAATTTTTTAAATTAATCTCTGAAAGTTCCAACAAAATTATATTTACCGATAACTTATCATTTTAGAAGTGAATTTTAATGGTTACATAGAACGTTTTTAACTTTTCTAGAGGATATTTTGATTTGCACAGTATAAGGATGGAAAAAATGACGTGTTTCTCTCTCTGTACATAGTGACAATTAAAAGTTTATTTGTTAGTTATTTTATTCCCTTAAGTGGTTATTTATTAGTTTTTCATAAACTAATAAATAATATTAGAGGGAGTGACTCTTGAACTCAATCTTTACAACATGGTGGAATTTCTACAAAATTCTTATTTCTCTTTCGCGCTTTTTGTTAAGACCTCAACTGTGGGTATCAAAATTAAATAAGATTCATGTGAGAATGCACTGAACAGATTTTTCACCTATCAAAAAATTAATAATCACACAGCATTAATCAAACTGCACAAATTACAGGCAGTGAAGTGAACAACCGACAGGTTTCGTAATTTTTCTGTCAAACTGGAAACTACTGGAACTCGAGCTGATTTTGTATGCCTGCAACAATGAATCGACTTGAATGAAAAATGGCACCATTGCTTGAAATAATCTAAACTTTTCAAATGCAGTTTGAGTGTTTAAAATGCCCTCCTATGTTGATACCCGAAAACCAGATTCTCCTGATCAGAAGATCTACAATCAAAATGCAGCACAATGGAAGAGTTGCCAGAGGGTTTGCAAGTATTGTTAGTACTGAATGGGTTGCTTCCTAAAACATGGAAGGACCTATTGTTGGAGCGTTTTCCTTCACACAAGTTTGTCCAGTGTGGGGTCCCTTGGTCATTCAAAGCTGATCCTGGTCTCCTGCCGTTTAGAATCTAGAGAATATAGAACTCCATGGTGGGTTTTCCTATTCTATATTGTGTACCTTCCATTCAAGCATATTGTCCGGCTTCAGCGTGTTGGCATGATTCACGTGGCTTTAAGCGAGGCAACCATAAACTAGAGACAGGTTTAAAATAAACAACAGGAGCTCAAAAAATTTCTTTGGAATTGGATCGAATGACAAATTTACTAAAGCCTTACAAAACAATTTGCAAAATTTAAAAAATATACTTTTAATTTCAAATTTTTCTTTTCCTAAAATTAATTCGAAATATAGTTTTATATTTTAAACATTGATTATATATAAATATGAAGCAATCTGCATGGTTTGTCTGATTCAAGTTTCTTCAAATGTTTCTGTCGAAGTTGAATTTCTTTATGAAATTACTTCCATGAAGACAACAAACAAGTAGTCGTTCATTTGTCAGAAAAGTACCGTTTTGTAGTCATAGAGAAAATTGTGAATGGTTCCCTTTCAGGGCATAGTAGTGGTAAACGCTGAGAAGCACAACTACGCCTTTCATATTTTAACGATCTGTTTTGGTAAATTGGGTAAATGACTGCTGGAATTGGAAAAGTAAGACTCTTGTTGGTTGAAAATCCATACTCTGTCAGAACTGCATTTTGATAGACAGAAAAACTAGCATTCCTTCGTCTGAATCTTATGAATAAATTGTGAAAGCAAATAAAGCAGTTCTGCCTTCTCTCCATAGGCGATCATTGGATATACAATGAGAATAAAAAAAGAATCCCTTACAATACGTGAATGACTAAGGCAGATCACATACGTGAGTCCATTGTTCTTGGAAAGGCAATATAAAATAGAGTCCTTCGTTGTTTGTGGTCGTATTCCTGTCTCCCTACAAGACATAAATTTCTCTGCCGTCACAGTCAGCTATTGTGTTCCTTGCCCTTAAGACTCGTATTTATGATACATGATTCGTCATACTGCTTCTTGTGTTTCGAGAAAAGGATGTCCTTTGTTTCGCTTTTGGTCTTCAGGCGGCGGGTGGTCGACTCATCTGCAAGTACTGATTTGGGACTTGCAGATCCACCTTAGGCTGGGATGCTCAGACTTGTTAAGACCAAAGGCAACATAGATTCACTTTGACTTATGGGAGAATCGCCAAAAAAACGTGGTGTTTTCTATCATATTATTTGTATTTTACTTTGTTACAAAAGAGTTGGGTAGATAGTTCACACTGGAGCAACACAACGAGCTCTTGGCGACGTCCGAGATCGATCCGGGAAAAATCCCAAGGAAAACGCCTTTTGATTTTGAAACACGATCAGATGACGAGATTAATACCTAATAGTTCAGGTGTTGCACCAAACTCTCCAAACGTCAGCACCACGCCAACGTGAGAAAAATTCGAGGCCGCAACAGATTTAATTTGCACCAGCCCCCGTGTACACGCCGGTCTTTAGCTGGACCTAGCCTTCGAGCTCGTAACCTTCCGTTTTGCCCAAGTGGAAGTGCAACGGATTTGTAACCGGAGAATTGTGAGTTCGAATCCAACCAAAGGAACTGGGGCACGTTCGATCTGTCGTGGCCTCAAATGTCCTCACTTTGGCGTGGTCTCAAATATCTTCACTTTGTCGTGGTCTCAAATGTCCTCACGTTGGCGTGGTCTCAAATGTCCTCACGTTGGCGTGGTCTCAAATGTCCTCACTTTGGCGTGGTCTCAAATGTCCTCACTTTGGCGTGGTTTCAAATGTCCTCACTTTGGCGTGGTCTCAAATGTCCTCACTTTGGCGTGGTCTCAAATGTCCTCACTTTGGCGTGGTCTCAAATGTCCTCGCGTTGGCGTGGTCTCAAATGTCCTCGCGTTGGCGTGGTCTCAAATGTCCTCGCGTTGGCGTGGTCTCAAATGTCCTCACGTTGGCGTGGTCTCAAATGTCCTCACGTTGGCGTGGTCTCAAATGTCCTCACGTTGGCGTGGTCTCAAATGTCCTCACGTTGGCGTGGTCTCAAATGTCCTCACGTTGGCGTGGTCTCAAATGTCCTCACGTTGGCGTGGTGTGGAATTTTAGTGAGTGAGGTGCCAGCTCAGGTGTTGCTTTCATCTGACCGAGGTTCAAAATTACGAAGCCTTGTCCGTGAATCTTTCACCTTCGGGATTGTTCCCGACCCGTAGCCAATAGCCTATTATGTTGCTCCAGTGCGACATTAATTAACTACTTACATTCCAACTGGGCTTCCGCGGCCATTGTTACTAAAGAGAATGATAATAAAAAGTAAATGTAGAATTCAATTTGACGCGTGACATTGCATTGATTTAAAGATTATTATTTTGGATAATATGTAATATTAGGTTCGATTTTTGTAGTAGCCCAAATCAAAATTGATTCTAAATTTTTCATTAGCAAAACGGTTCCTTTATTTCGCTTTGTTAATATCATGACTGAAAAGTTTGTTTACAGATATTTGTTGACCCAAAGAGTTTTACGCATTTAATGCAATATCTCGCAACAACGTCTCTATTGGAAGTAAAATTCGAAATTTTCTTTAGGCTTGTTTTTCCTCCGGGGATAAATGCGGGTTAATAAAAACGCTCTTCACAACAGTGTTTTTTCAGACTAGATTCTCTCAGGAATCCCAAAGGCTTCGTGAAATGGATCTTCAAGTAGAACAAAAAATCGTCAATGGCTGGATCGCGTATTTACAAAGAATCCGATTTGGCTGGAATAAGAATTGTTTAAGGAATAGGTGCGTTTAGTTGTGTTCTAGGAATGGGAATAGAATTTCCACTTAATATCGAGTACATATTGCTAGTGTTAAGATATTCTAAAAAAATTCGAAACAGAACATGAATGGTCAAAAATAATTTTTAAAACGTGCTACTTTCAAGTACAAAATCCAGAATCCTCCGGACCTCGGCATTGCTATATTTTAAATTATTTGCATTTTTTGTCAAACAAAAAAATTCTAACCTAAAAAAAAAATTTTAATCACAAAATCTTTTTAATATTTAAGGGGGACCGGGACACAAAAATCGTCACATTTTCGAATTTTTTTTTATTATTTAAAGAAATTCTCTGTGTTTTTCTGCTTAAAATGACGTCTAAATCATATTTCTATCTTAATTAGAACTAGAGATTTAATAAATTTTTTGGTGCGTTGCTTTGAAAATCTTACACTCTTGACAGGTGTTGTCATGGCAACCACATCTGTCTTTAAAACTTTAAATGCGTTTTTCTCCATGCTATATGTTTTCAAGATTTCCTGTATTCAAATTGCTATAAGTCGAAAACCGATAAAGTTTAAGGGTTAAAATTTGGAATATATCTTTTTCAAACATTATACTTTAATTTTGATTCAGCAAATTTGAAACAAATATTTACTTTAAAAAATATGACTTTAAAAAAAATACCTTAAATTTTTCAAAAATTTTCATTCAAATATTTTTTATTAAATTAATATTTTTTAAATTGCTGATTCAAAATTAAAGTTTATAAATTTGTAAATAATTTACTGCAAGAATTTTGAAAATTGATCAAGAATATTTTGAGTCATTGCAATTTAAAATGACCCCTTTTTTTCAAAAAATTTTAATTTAAAATTTAAAAAAAATTTGGAAAAATTTTGTGTTGTGATTTTGTTTTTTAGTTAGATGGGTAATCAGTCAAAAAAATTCAAAATTCTAAATTAATTAATAAAAAAAAATTTCAATGTGTCCCGGACCCCCTTAATGCAAGAAATTTTACTTACAAATCTTCTAATTTTTTCTGTGTGGTATTTACACTGAACAGTTCCGTTATTTTGCGTTGTTTCATCAATTAGGTCCAGGTTTAACTCCTTGTTCTTTAAAAATTGTCGGAAGAAGGAAAACAGTGAGAAAAACAAAACGTTGGTTAGCAAAACGTCCGGATTTCGGACAACTCCGGATTTGGGAATTTGTGCTGTATTATAATTCAATGCATACAACTTCAGGGAAGTTGTATATATTATAATTTAATGCTTACAAAACACAAAAATATTTGAAGGCACTTTTACCAGGAAAAGCCGGTATTGATTACTTTTTTTCAAATTTCTTTTAGTATATTGTTTTTATGCTATTAATATAGAAACCAATTTGTGATGGGAATACACTTGGAGGTCTTCTGTCACTCTTATGAAACATTGTCATCAAACTTGAAACAAATTGATACTCATGATAGAAAATCGTAAATTTCTGATCCCATTTCATTGGTGCCAAACGGTACCTCGCGGCTTCCCTGGATTAAAGGAGGAATGAATCCTACAACGCGGATTTTTAAAAGGTTAAATTTTAATATTGGATAACCTTTGCCAATATTGACCTACTGCCCCATTTCATAGATAAATCAATATATGTAGAAGGTTTTTCGAAAAATTCTCTTTTGTAATCCGCAAAAATGAAATGAAAAATCGCAAGCTAAATTGTAGCAATGGGCTTATAGTAACTCAAATAAATCATCCTTACAGTACGTTTTTCCTTTAAAAAAAAACATATTTTCCCTCAGGGGTGCATCTTTAGGTGTGTACGGGCTTTACGAACCCGCTGTACCTTAGTTATCTCTCTTCCCACGAGGTTTACTGTCCAATAAACAGGGGGTCACACCTCATGATGGCCAATTGATCATTCTCTACTTTCTCCTCGACTAATTAATTAAATATCTACCTGTCTATCTTTTCACAATAACGTGACATTGTCTGCCAAATTTGGCCTTTGCGTCATAAAAACCATAACCAACCAAAAAAACTCCTCAACCCCGAGGTTTCCTTGTGATCTGTCGTCCCTCCCGTGTTATCATAACTTGCCCTTCTACTATTCGTTATATTTACGTTTAATCTTTCTTTGTCTTGCACTTGACGCAAGTTATCGGTCTTTGGATCTACGCTTGTTAAAGCCAACCAACCCAAACTTTCCTTTATGTAATCAATGAGGAGCCGTGGTAGCCCAGTTGGACGAGTTACGGATTAGCAACCGGAGAGTTACGAATTCGAAACTCGGTCCTCAGTGCCCACTACGCTAGCAACCTTCGAGTAGGCGGTGTATTAATCCTTGCATTAATCCTTGGGTGTATTTCTCTGTTCTGTGTCAGTAAAAACTTCCATTGTGTGTATGACTATTACTTGACATTGTATGCCTTGTGTCTGGCACAGCTTGGCTAAATATGATCTTTGCACCATAAAACTTCAACCAACCATCCATCGAAACTAGGTCCAACCAAAGAACGTCGTGTGCACGGGGCTGTGCACGTTAAGTCTGTCCTGGCCTCAAATGTCCTCACGTTGGCGGGCTTTTGAAGTTTGTTGCGGGGTACCAGCTCAGGTGTTGACTTCGTCATCTATCCGTCATTTAAAGTTACGAGGCGCTGACCTTGAACCTTTCCCATCGGGATTGATCCCGGACCGTCGCCAAAAGCCCGGCCCGTTGCACCACTGCGACGTTTCTGAACTCCCTACCATTGTAACCACTGAAGTAAAAATCATTGGAATCCTAACGGCTCTATCCCTTTTTCCGTTTACGTGAGAAACGACGAAAACCCCAAGCCAAATGGTAACTATCATTAAAAGGCGATTGAATGAGAAGGCAGGACCAAAAAACAAACTACGCAGGCCCCTGAAGGCACAGATTCCAATCTCCAAAAGCTTAGTAGTATTTAGCGCCTGACATATTTCTATCCAGGTGTTTGATAAAAAGGTGTAGAAGGATAATTCTAAATAAAAACTGTACGTAGGGGGGAGGGGGTCCTCCGACCACAGGGCTCACGCCTTCGCCAGCGAGCTCGTTGACGTTCTTTGAGGTCATATCCTCTCACCAACTTGATAATAGGTTAGGAAGGTTTAGCTGCAGAGAGGGGAAGTGATCCTTGGCGAGATTTCCATGATTACCCACATTTCGGCTGTCATTCAAGAGAGGCCGGCCCGTCCCTCATCAACATGGGCAGCCGGGGGCTGTAATTAGGCGCTTCCAGCTCTGTCGTTGTCACACGAGGGACCCCTTCATTATTTCTGCGACGCCCGATCGGAGGTTTTTGTTTGGGGGACTCGTGTACCGATTTTTAAATCGCGAGTGGTTTGAGTTGGCTTGGTTTGTTTGCAGTGGATGGGACAACAGAACAGATGGCTTAGCTTATTTGATATGGACCGAACAGACGGCTTAGCTTATTTGATATGGATGAGACTACAGAACAGAGACGGCTTGGCTTATTTGATATGGATGGGACTACAGAACAGACGGCTTGGCTTATTTGATATGGACAGAACAGACGGCTTGGCTTATTTGATATAGACAGAAAAGACGGCTTGGCTTATTTGACATGGATGGGACTAGAGAACAGAGACGGCTTGGCTTATTTTATGTGGATGGGACTAGAGAACAGGTGGCTTGGCTTATTTGGTATGGACAAAACAGACGGCTTGGCTTATTTGATATGGACAGAACAGGCATCTGCTTATTTGATATGGATTGGACTACAGAACAGACGGTTTGGCTTATTTGAGGTGAATGGGACTACAAAACAGTCGACTTGGTTTGTTTGCTTTGGATGGGATTGTAGATTAGTCTGCTTGGTTTATTTGCTTTGGACGTGACTACAGTATAGTCGTGTACTCATTTTTAAATCGCGAGTATTTTAAGTCGACTTGGTTTATTTGCTGTGTATAAGGATTACAGAACAGTTGGATTGGCTTAATTGCTTTGGATGGGTCTACAGATCATACGGCTCGGCCTCTATGCTTTGGATAGGACTTTCGTGTACCGATATTAAATCGCAAGTGATTTATGTCAATTTGGTTTTTGCTGTATATGGGTCTACAGAACAGTTAATTTGGTTTGTTTGCTTTGAATGAGATTAGAATTATTGGCTTGGTTTATTTGCTTTAGATGGGACTGAGGAACAGTCGTGTACCGATTTTAAATCATGAAATAAATACCTTTAAAAATTGTTCCTGTATTCTATTTGCTTGTCCCTCGCACTGCCATCGTAGACTGCCATCGTTTCAGGTGTATTTCAATGCATGCCTTATTTTTAACTCTAGCTCAGGAGGTTGCAAGTTGATAAACAACACTACTGTGCTTCAATGAAATGTGCTGTTATAAAAGAATTGCAATTAGTTTTACAGCATTGATCGATATAAAAAAACTTTGTGTGAAGTCAACTCGTCGAAGTCATTAGCACATGTCTAAGATTAAGTGCAACGATCAGAATATATAAACGGAGCCGTGCCGTGACTCTGGGTTTGCTCACTACGCTCGCAACTTGCGAGTTATAGACGGCGCGGGTTCTATTCCTGGAATATCCCCTGAATGCATTTCTCTCTTCTAAGGCAGTAAGGTTTTCCTTGTGTGTATATTACCATTACTTGACGTTGTATTTTTGTGTTTGGCGCTACTTTTGCCAACTTGGGTCCTCGTCCCATGAAATCCAACCAACCAGTAAAAATTAAAGCCTCATATGTACCCCAACCTTAAGTTATATTAACTACCTCTTCTGATTTAGATCAGCAGTTGACCTCACCATCTGACCGTGGCTAGATGTTGTCCTAGAATCTTTCCCTGCGAGATTGATCCCAAACCGTCGGCAACAGTCCGATGCGTTGCTCCATTGCGACGTTAATTCAACTACCTACCCGATTCATATATATTTTATTTTAATTCTAATAAAATATTCACAGTATTTTATTGGGTTTGAAAATATATCACACAATAAGTGTGGCTATGGCTTTCGAGAAAGACATTTTCCAGATCTGAACTTGCCATAAATCATGCTAATTTCAATTTGAAACTTTAAATCTAGTTTTGATGTAACTTTAAAATTTTTAAAACTGAAATAACTTTTTTTTTTGTGTCTAACTTTATTTCGAGTTCGTATTTCTCCATAACTTCAATGGCACTCACAAGTTTTACAGCGGTCCACATAGATCTGTAAATATCAGTCTGAAATTTTTTATCCATCCACAACTACTTGGTAACTCCCTCATGTGGCAGTAAGAAAGCGCCATTGAAAGCCTTGTAATTGTATTTCTTTTTCGAAGTGTGCCGTTTAATTTTCCCCCTATATTAGCCAGGGCTCTAATTATATTGCGAAGCATATACTCGTTTCCTCAAGGCGTTTTGCGGATCAAATTGGTTTGTCCGCTCCATAAAGCGGTGTATATAACTTGTTCTTGAACTTTTGAGATGCAAAAAAACCGTATCTGAACCTTCTAAATCCAGCGAAAAGAAAAGTAATTTCAGCGACAAAAAAAAAACAAAGCTGATTACATGTATAAAACTTAAAACAAGTTTTTAAATTTAAAAAGATTTTTGTTCTTGAATTATATTTTTAAATATATTTTTAATTTTAAGTGATAAGTTTGTAATCTAATTATAAAGGGGTTCCGGGCACAACATAGTGTATAACTTAAAAGCCGGCCACAGAAAAATATGTTCCGCAATGAAAAAAAACTTATCAAGAGGATCGAATGTGTTTTTGGGTATTTGAATTGCTCAGTACGAGTACTTGAAAGTTTAAGATGACAAACTCTGGATAAAGCAGTATAATTGTGAATTTTTTTTAACTTGAACATTTGTTTATTACACAGGCAAAATTCATTGAGCTTGTAATTTTAAAATTTAATTACATTACAAACAAAAACCGAAGTTTTTTTATCCCAGGAATAAAATTTTGTTGATAAGTCTGAAAACGATTAAAATTTTTTTTCTTCTGTGTGTTCGTTTAGTAATGCAGAAAATAGAAGGTCCGGAGAGAATTAGGTCCCACCAAAATTACTCTCCAAATTCCTGTCTATCTTTTTCGAAGAATAAGAGTTTTCAAAAAGTGGAATCCACACTTTTTATCCTCTATCGTGGTTAAAGTTAAATTAAAATGTTGAAATACTTTTTCGCAAGAAATTACTTGCGCATGATAATTAAATATTATCCGTGACACAGATGAAAGGAAACGAGCCATGCAAGGAATAATATTTATAATAAAATAGTAGAAAAAACGTAACAGATATTTTTAAGAAAACTCAGTGAAAACGTGCAGGCGATATTATACTTAAATTATTGATATACGAATGGAATTTTCTATATTTACCAACGCTAAGGCCGCTATTACACTATAAAAGTTCTTTGACAAAGATCTTTTATAAATTAAGTTTGACAACGAAATATGATAGGTGTAATGGTTTCGTTCTCGTTCCGTCAAAGTTTTATTTATCAAAGTTAGCCTCCTCTTCCAATATTTGATAAAAGATTTATTCCTTTCCATCCTGCAGTTTTAACTACTGAAGACTTGAATTTGAATGTTTCAATTGGGAACGTTCCGAATAAGAATGCAGGGAATGTTCCGCTCTGGAAAAGAAGGGGATTGCTCCCTGTAGGGGGATCACGAACTAGACCGTTATTCTGTTTTCACGCTACCGTTTGGGGCGACAACACCACAACATATTCTGTGATTACAGTTAACAGTTAACAAACTTATTACAGTTAACAAACAGTATAAAAAGTGGAACTGACGGATACGGTATTTACAAGCCTTCTGTGTACTGTATACTTGGCCATTTTTATAGCCTTTTGTAATTTTTATCTTATCAGAAATATCTCCCGAATTCCTTTTAAAGACTTATATTATATCTTCTTCAGTATATTCAAGAATTCATTTTTTATTATTGGGAGTTGCCGGTGTTGTTTCTGGAAGTAACACTTCTTATTTTTATAATAAACGGGAACCCGCCTAGAAGTTGGCATTTCTCAAAATACTAACCACTATTATTATTAATTACATCCATCCCATTTCATTTTAATACAATTTAAAACTAGCACAGTAATTTGAGGGATACGTGTGCTATACTGGAGGCTTGAGTAGCTCTCTCCTGTGGCGAAAAATCTCAGAGTAGCTATAAGCCGTTCCTCAACAGAGATTGGACTTCGCAAATCCGTCATTTGCCGTGATGTTAAAGGTCCCATTTTCAGAGTAATATAATTGCAAGTACCTTTATCCATCCTTAAATAGTTCATATAACTTCTATGATCTTCCGTGGCCAACTACAGAAGCAAGTTATTCTGAACAAGTTTCAACTCTCGCTAAGCAATCCATGGTCTTACCCACACACCAACACCTTTTTTTGTTCTTATTCTTTAAAATCGAAGCCATTATAATGAATGCAAATGATAAATTTGCTACAGCAATTGGTAAAAATACTTGATGCATAGTTACAACCGGTAACAACATAAATAAACTCAAATTTATCAAAACTTTTATAAATATTTTATATTTATATAGTGTTATATGTTCCATTTACTGTCTTAAAAGATATTTTACAAAATAAATTGGAATAAAAGAACTTTTATATTGCAAAAGTGGCCTAATAATGCTTAATATTTCAGTTCCGTTTAGAATTATTTAGGTTTCGATTCGAGCTGTGAGTTTAATAGCATTTTGTATTACTGAGTTTTATGAGATTATTACTAAGACTGATACGTATTTAGAAGCGTGAGATTTATTTACTAATCTCGCAGTATCTTGAGTAGTAAATATTCATGAGCAGTGCAATATGTGAACGGTATATTTCAATGTGCACTCATTATTTACGTGCTTGTCTAGAAATACGTGACTTATAGCATCAACCTTCTGATGAAATTGACGGAACATGTGCACGCAGTTTCGTGTTATTTCTACCAATCGATCGGTTTGAATATTTGTCACGTGGTCATGGGGGGAGTATGAATCCTAATGTAGGAAAAAATATGGATTGATTAATGTGAGTATCCAGTGTGATTAAAAACACTGCTCATCGATAGCCAAACGGCAAGTCGATTCGTAAGCCTGCGTAACTTACCTTTCTGAGATCTTACGACAGCGACTCTTCCGATATCGCACCCCGGCATAAAAAGTGACTCAAGTCGAAAAATTAAAATTTTGATGTTATGTCATTGAAAAATATGTATGTAGTGCCCCAGCATGTTATATTACTGTTCTATAGAATATAATAGAAGTTACTACCACATAAATACTTACCTAAAATTTCAAAGAAGCTTATACTATTTCAGTATAAGTTTTATAGTATCCTTTAAGTTGATGTCTCTCAAATTCAGCAATTTTGAGTTGGGTCACTTTTCTTGCCGACATGTACTCTATTTTATGCAAAGGTCGAAGATTTCTGGAGCCTTAATATATTGTATTATATTATCAACGGGCCTTACAACTAGTACAGGTATACAATTATGAAACTGACCCTGAGGTTTCTCTTTCCAGGTTCACGAATTATGTGATAACTTCTGTCAGCGGTACATCAGCTGCCTGAAGGGCAAGATGCCCATAGATCTGGTCATTGATGAAAGGGACACAAAGCCCGATCTAGGAGACACTAATAACAACAGCAATGGTAGCAGTTTCTGCGGCGGACCCCCATGTGTGTCCAGGGGACTACTCGACACGTCAGGTGGTCACAGCACCGACAGTGGATCCACACCCGATCATCAGGTAGGTTTAACGAATCATTAATTGGTACTGCTTTGAGATACAGACTATTTTGTGGTAGCGCGTTCGGTGCGTTTCTTGGCGTGCTTTTTATGTTGCTTTAACAAGGAAGAGAATTTAACAGAAAAAAACTAGCAAAATTGAAAAGAATTAAAAAAAATTCCCAAAAGAATTTTAATAGCAAAAAATTTCTCACAACTGATTATTCTTTCTGCAATACTACTAGGATAGAAATGGAACCACCCTATATAATAAGAACGTTATAAAATATCATATTTGTTAAAAAAAAAAAAAAAAAAACTAGAGTAATTTAGGAATGTGTAAAATCCAAAAAGTTTTGATTAATAAAAGATTCAAACAATCGTGATGTTGGCATTGTTCTTATAAAGGACGGCTGCCTTTCTTTGCCACATCTCGCTACAAAAAGCAGGCCAAAAAACGTGCCGAAGCGTTGCCGCAAAAAATCTTTATATCAAAGCTGTATCAAATAATTATTTTCAATTGTTGGTTTGCTGAATAGTTAAGTTTCGTATAATTTGCATACTTTTTACTTGGCATTCATTATTTAAGAGTTGAATAATTGAATGTAAAGTTCGAATTTTTAAACATTTCCTCATTCATTGCTTTTATCAATTAAATTTAATTTATAATAAATTTGAGAAATAGAAGTCCCTTTATAGAGTTTGTAAATAGTGTATAGTACCGCTCTTTCGAGAATTGACCTTGGGTCAGTTGATTTTCAAAAAGGCGTGAAAGTTCGTTAGGAGGATGCTGTCATAAGCAAAGAATGAACGACGATTGCCTGCTATATTTTCCCTGCCATTATCAATGCCATCATTTAGAACCGAAATCCGTGCTCAAGACGCCAATTGTAAAAGGGATTCGTTACTAATTTAACTATTAAACGTATTCGAAACCACGTGACTTGGCAGCCAATTCGCGACAGTTGGACGAAACTATAGTCTTAAGTATAGGAAATACTTCAACTGCTTTCATTTGTTTGCGGCGCAACATGTCGTTTTCGTTTCGCTATACGACACAACCATCCATCAAAAAGTGAGAAACAGCGACTTAGAATATTTTTCAGTCTTTTTATATCATTCCTTGCTTAAAGAAGCAGGAATACGATTATAATGCCTATAAAGAATGAGAGTCCAGCAGGAAGAAATTCTAAATGAATGATCAGGTGAAATGAAATATTATGTTACTATCATTAAATAAAAATATATAAATTATGTATTGTTAAGGTGATTTAATTCATAAAATTTAAAATTTATTATTGTGTTCATTACTATTTACAAAAAGCTTTTTTATCTATGGAATAAGAAAATATAATCTGTCGAAGATAATCTGTCACTCGCTTTGCATTACGCGTCAATCTTATTGATTTAAAATACGCGTATATCCGTCTGAAAGAAACTCTGAATACGGTTAAAGTGCCTATAAAGAATTGCAGAGTCTAGCTGGAAGAAATTCTAAAACGAAATGAATGGGTCAGGTGTAATAAAACATGTGAAATTTAAATAAATATGTAAATTTATGTATTACTAAGCCGATTTAAATCATAAATTGTTTTAATTAATGACAAATTTACTGTGTTCATCGATGCAAAATATTTTTACGACTTATAGGATAAGAACTGCTTAATCTGTCCAAGAATATTTGTCTCACGCTTTACCATTACAAGCCGGTATTATCATAGGAAAACGTCACTGGCATAGTGATATACAAGCTGTACGTCTATGCTTTCGGGTTCTACCATCATGGGAGAATCACCCTAGTGATTTATTTCCATCCTAACACATGCATCAAAGGCTGTTACGCTTCTGGAAGGTTCGCTTACCAGCTCACTCCTAGATCTGTTCCGAATATAATTTTGCCACTAATAGATTTAATAAATCTTCTGTAATTGTAGAACGCTATCGTGAAGCGCTCTCTGCCCTTGAGTATCTAAATCCATTGTCCTCATTAAGGCTTGAGTGGAGCCAGTCAGTGTTGCTCATAATGATATCTAAGAATTGCTCACAAACCTGTTAGCAAATGTGTTCTCAGTTGTGTGAATGGAATACACACATACACATATTAACTTTAAAAAATTGCATCCAATTTACGAATTGTGTTCGTTTTGATGAGATTCCCAACATTTTCTGTACTTTTAACGAACCTTTCATTTTTATATGCAATAGAATTAAATTGTCCTTGTTCCTCATTATTTGCTTAAAGTTGTCTTAGAGAAAGGAAAGGATATTGTTATTATCATTGGCGAAGCTAAACTTTTTTTGGGAACGAGGATAATGCTAATGCCAACCTACCTCCGAAACAATTTATGCATTGAAAACATAAAAAATACATATTGGAAATCAAATGAATAAATTATCCTAATTATGCCAAATTTCATTAATAATATATTATGCATAACAGTTATCCTTTGCAATTAAATATTGCTTTTAAATAAATATTTGAAACATAATTTCAAATTCAAATTGCGCTTGATAAAACGAATGTGCCTTCAGACGCAACTTCAAATTTATTACGAGTCAGTTTTGACCAAGTAACTAATGTTGATTAACCTCGATACTTTGAGTCATTGAATGAAATAGCTTAGGTTTTGTTTCAAATGCAATTATAATTAATAAACTTGTTAGATCGAATTCTCAGATAAAATCCCACTCTAAAAGTGCCCAATCCGTATGTGTTTTCTAGCTTGTGTATGTTACTATATTAGCTTGTATCTCTCTCTCTCTCTCTATATATATATATATATATAATGAAAAGGGCCAAATGAATTCCAACGAAAGTAACAAGTATCTCTTATTTAACCATTCTGTGAAAGATTGAAGTGAAAATATGATACATTTTCCCCCAAGGAAAACCACAAGAATGTTTTTGAAATAACAGCAATATTGTTGCCTGGGGCAGCTGACCTTGTTTCCCCACTATATTTTTTGTAAAAGCAGTTCTTTTTAAACTCCGCAAATGTGGATCGTGGATATTATTTTTGTCAGTAGTAGCTGGTAGTAGTTATAATAGTCACCTATCGGTAGTCTTGTCGAGATAAAACTCGTTAATTTGATTTAAAGCTTACTTTAACTATATTTTTTAACTTCTACTTAGTGGCTTACTGAAATTCGATGAGTTGTTAATATTAGCATTTTGGTCAACTTTGGAACCGCCGATGGTCACTCAAATCGATTTCTCTTGTGTCAATAATACTTCAAGTATGCTTATATCTAAAATCAATTTATGAGTACATAGATTATATGTGCCTAAAATTATTGAACCACCACAATTACTGGTATCAAATACTAAGGCTATCTATTGTATTGATAATCTCCAGTGTAACAGGTGTTCGTATCAGCCCTTGTATCAGGATAAAACATTAACCCCAATTACCTAATTGTTTCAAGTTTGTAAAATTTGTTGATTTGATAGTGTACGATATTTCTTCTATCTTTTTCATAGGTTATATTTCCCCGTTTAGTTTTGTGTCGAATCGCTTCACGTCCATTTAAACTTTTATTGAAGCTATTTTATTGATACAGAAAGAAACCTCCCAAGTTTCGGATCGTATTTCAGGATTTCCACAGACCATAAAAAGGCCTGATTTTTCATGGTTTTTAATGGCCCTTAAGAAACATAAATACTTACACACAACTTTTGAGAATTTGCAGTAAGGCCATATTTTTTTTATAAGAGCGCTATATATTTTATTCACCTGCCTTCATTCATACTCCTCAAGGACATTATATTTATAAATTAGCTAAGGATTATTTTTTAAGACTGATCAATGAGACTCAACAAAGCACTCAGATGCATCACATGCGCACTCACGGGTTAATACATTGTGATCGATGTAAGTAATCATAAAAATGAAAAATAGACTTGAAAATGCCTCAATTTACCTTTTATACGCAATAGAACGCGAACAGAATTTACTCGGGAACAAACTTTATTTACCAAGATGTAAGAACATTTGCAACAACTCTTTCCAAGAGAAATTTTGAGTTCCAACTAAAGATGGAATATGTTTGGTTGGGTTTGAAAGGCCCATATTTGGCCACACACAAGACACAATATCAAGTAATAGACATGCTCACAAAGAAAGTTTTACTGACTCGAAAGAGAAATACACCCAGGGAAGAAACTAACCTGCTCCACCTGCAACTTCCAGTGAGCATACCCACTAAATTACGACAACTCCAGAGATGGGGTACGATTCTTCGTCCTTTTTTACTTTTTTCGTCTTAAGCCGCGTACACACCGGAGAAGCAGAGCAAAACATGGATGATTGATTAACCCCGGAGACAGGTTTGATTGGCAGCTCGTTCAGTGTAGACGGTGAATGAACATTTTGAGCACGAGCAAAATGATCCGCTTCTTGTCGGTACATCAAAGGAAAGCAAGTGCTCGTGCTCGCTCTATTTGGACGGCGTTTTTTCGTTCCCTTGCTCGACGTGCAATCAATCACCGGGGTCATCGTTAAGAAACGGGTCGGGGATCGGAACTTAGAAATATTTATATATCTTCGGATTTTAAAGTGATACTATTATTTAAGTAGTCTATTTGTAAGCATTGTGTGTTTTGCTATACATAGTATACGATTAAAACTCAGTTGTGAAAATGTAATCTGCACATATTAGTGTCAAAATTGATGTGTCCATCCATGTGTATTTAGATGGTCTATATTAGAGGTCTTGGGGAACTTTGCGCGTCTAAATCTCTGCTATTATAAAATGAAGTGTCCGACCTCCGCAATGTCCGGACGAATCTATCGCACTTACAATGATGAAATCTGGCACACGGGTAGTCCGAAGTTTTTGCAATTTTTGTGTCCAGCCTGAATTTTAAAATTCAATATAAAACATTTAAAAAATAATTTATTGGAGTTTAATTATTATTGTCTTCTTTGGAATAACAGTTGCATAAAAAGTTAGCAGATTCTAAATGTATTTTTTCCGCTTCCGTTTTCATTTTGCGGAGAAAGATTTGTCACCAGACTAAAAAAACAAATAAAGTTTAAACTTTAGTTACGTAGTTTTTTTTTATCTCCTTGATCGTAAAAGATAGAGTACAATTTTCAACGGATTTGAAATCTGCGGAAAATTTCACATTAGATCTATACCTAAATATATGATTTTCGATAAATGAATAATTTTAAATTGAAACTCATATTTTTTCCAACACGAACGCCACTTTCTGTGAAGAATGACTTTCGTTTGATTCGAGATATCACAGATTTCATTTCCTACGCTCAAACCATTTCACAGCGAAGAAAAGCAAAACAAATAAAAAAAAAACATATTGACTGGCATTGTTAAGTACTTTTTTGTAAAATCGGGATCGTTAAAGACAGATGAAAATTTCAACAGATTTGAAATCTGAATAAAATCTAAACCCCTAAATCTCTACCTTCCATTTGATTTTCTTTTAATAAATAATTTTTCAATTAAATATTTATATTTTCGCAAGAGATTGTGACGTCACGCCGATTGGATCTCTTCGCAATTTGAATTTGGCAATGACGAGGTCGGCGTTGCCCGAGGTGTTTGTTTGCGAAGCAAATCATAGTTCATAATATTCATAATTTAGTTTGCAAAGCAAATCAAATTAAAATTTGCTGGGAATCCATTCCAATAGGATACGAATTTCCATTTCGTTTGTGAGGCAAACCAATGATATGATTACTGTTATCCAATAGGCTTCGCAAACGAAATGGGAATTCTTAGCAATCACCACGCAGTGGCTAGTTTAAGATAAATAAGAGGTGGATATTTAAAATATATTTAAACTTTTTTGCAATTAAAGAAAATTTAAAATTGTTGCACTGCAATATTAATACGTTTTACCGAAAAATGCCGAATTGAAAGAGACATTCTCAATATGTTGGAACATATGAGTGAAATATTCAGTAAGAAATTTTTATTTTGTAGGGAAATAATCTGGTAATATCAATTTTGCAAGCACGTATGTATATATATATATATAATATATATATATATATATATATATATATATATATATATATATATATATATATTAAAAAAGTGGTTGCCGCCGTCGCAGGATTGAAAATACGGTTTGTTCAAAATTGTACAGGGTTAACGATAAAGTGGATTATTTTCCGAGGCGGCTATTAGTTTAGGGTTTATTAAGTGTCCCAGTAGGAAAAGCGTAATTTCTACTGCGTGTGAGCAAAAGACATACATTTTCAGTCTTTTGGCTGCTGAGAATATTTTCCATTACGGGTGTCACCAAATGTCGCCTTTTTTGGGAACTTTTCTTCCTATTTCTCTTTAATAAATCTTTAATGATAATATACGCTGCACTCGCGACTATGCGCCGACTTCGTAAAGAACGGGACCTTAAAACAATTTGCTTCAAACAATAAGTTTGCAGTTTAACCTCAACACACAACCAACCAGATTGATCGCGAGCACATGGAACATTTTGTGTCCGAGCTGTCAAACCAGAAAAACCAGAGAGATTGATTCACCAAACCTGTCTCCGTGGTGAATCAATCATCCATGTTTTGCTCTGCTTCTCCGGTGTGGACGCGGCTTTACGTTTGGCGTAACTTAAGCATGTTTGGATAAGATATGCCCCAAACGCAATCCATGTTTGGATGAGTTGCGTCACACTATCTAAATTAACCAACCAACAAGAGATAGGGGGGTCACTGTGACTCAGTGGGTTTGCCTACTGCACTAGCAACCTGTGACTGGTTCGACTCTTCCCTGTGTATACCTCTTTCTTCGAGTCAGCAAATCTTGCCTTGTGAGTGTACGTTCATGAACTTGACGTTGTTTGGCTCAACTTGGCCAAACATGGCTCTTACGTCACAAAACCCAACCAACAAGAGATGAGATCTCGATACTTTCCTTTGCTCGAATAATGCGAACGCTTTTTTACCACAAGAAACAACTGTTCCGAAAAGACGCTTGGAGTTCCATCAAGGGATTGGGTTTCGCCGTGACTCAATGGATTTGCTCACTGCGTTGTCAACCCGCGAGTTGTAGGTGGCTCAAGTTTGATTCCTCTTCAGGTGTACTCCTCTCTCTCTCTCGTGTCCGAAAAGCTTTCCTAGTGTGCACGTCCATTTGCTTGACGTTGTTAGGCTCAGCTTGACCAAACATGACTCTTGCATCACAAAACCCAACCAAGAAGAGATGGTGCTTCGACTCTTTCAGGTTTCTGAATTCCGTACGACCACCAATCATACAGAGAAGAGCAGCACCTTCCCTCCATCCCAAATTTAGCTTCTCGGAATAAACTGTTGGAGCGAAATGATTTCACAATGGAGAGCCATCAAATAAAAGTGATAATAGGGAGTCATCGTTTAACCTCCCAACCCTCCTCTGCCTCGTCATAAATTATGGATAAATGATAAGACCTGACCAGCGCATCCGGCGTTCCCCCGGGCTTTCGGCCTTTCATCCGGACCAATAAATCCCCGCTCTTCTTCCTCATGCTTCAGACAGCTGGTGTTTGCTATCGCTTCAAACTCTTCATTTATTTCACTGCCTCAGAAATACCTTTTTGTTGGGATAAATGTATTCAAGTTTTAAATTTTAGGCTCGCTGTGCGTCCCAGTTGGAAAGACCGGTGTCCCGAACAGTTTATCGCTTTATCCTGGGTACAGACGAGTCGTTAGGCCCTTTGTGTGTGTGTGGGGGGGGGGTCTGATCCTAAATTTCTTTCCTGTCTTTAAATCAGTGACCCCATGTGAGACTGAAAATCACTGAAATTTGTATTCTGTCTTTGCCCAAATTTTTTCCACCCTTAAATCACATTTTCTTTCGGTGTGTACGGGAATCTCAACCCCGAGATACCCAAGCACCCTCCTTCAGTTTTACCCTTTTGCTTTTCCTTCCTCCTGTCTTGTGTTTAACGCAGTTTGTCCAAATATGACCCCTGCGCGACAAAATTCGAAAACAATCAACCCAATTGCTTTCGCTACTCCCATTGAGATCTGTTGGAATATTTAGATTCATTGATCTTTTAAATTGAACATGGTACTTTTAATTTTTATACTTATTCCATCTTTTCAAATATTCAGTTCTTTTGATCAACATGGTTTTTGAATTCTGTCTGTTGTTAAATTCATCTTGACCATCATTCATTTGTCAAAATTTTACGTCTTGAAATTTAATAGAGGTCTTTCCATCAATACTTTTTACCAGTTTTTTTATATTACTCCATGTGTTTTAGCTGGAGTTTATTTTATCTAGTGGTCGGCCGACATGTCTAAGCTATAGTTTGTGCCCCATAGTTTTGTTGTGCTTTTTTTTCTTTATAGTTCTTTTATTGTACTTGTATTATATATATCTTGTGACTGGCGTAGTTTGTCCGTTTTGGGACTGTGCCCTTACAAACCCAAACAACCAATCCTAATTACTTCCGCATTCCGATTTCATTTTGCAGTATTTTTTCTTGATACCTGAAAATTTTAATGGTTGAGAAACATGACATTACTGTGCTTGCCTTGAGAACAATTCCCACCACAAAGTGCGCGCTTGCCTGTTGCCTTAGAAACGGACCTTTATCCGTAGGGAATACGATCTGGCCCTTTTGACATAGAAACCAACCATAGAGGATGTTAAGGCTTGCTGAAATGTGATCGTTTTTCACATTGCCACACCTAATAGCAAATTTCAAATGTATTTGATGTGATATATTTTCATGCTACCTTGATGATCAAAGCTAGTAAAGTACTTCTAGCTGGCAACATTCTTCGAAAACAGAATTGAGCTATTCACAATTCGACTCAGACAATAAATGCATGAGAAACGTATTTAAAATAGATACCCGATTCATTGGTGAGGAGTAAATATTCTTATAAATCGAAATAGCAAAAGAAAATTTTCGAATTTTTCTTTTATGGTGACAACATTGCAGAATAAAAATTAGCCAATTAAATGTTTTTACAACGCATGTAAATTTCAACTCGAGCCCCTCCGCTTGACAGCGGCACTGCCTAATTATATCTCCAGGATGAAATAATGAAGTTAATCTGAAATAAACTGATAAAATGTTTGAAGAGAGGTAGGTAGCTACCATAGCAATTTGGTGCTCCAACAAAAACTCCACGGAACCTAAAAAATGCAACCAACAAAAATGCATAATATACTGAGAATCAATATCGTGACCTCAACGATTCAATAATGATTTAAATGTATATTAATTTCTTCATGATCTAACTACTCACAAGTGGAACTCCAAGTCGAAAAACAGTTTTGAGAAAATGAAGGGGAAGAGGATTTTACTTTATCACTAAATGTGTTTCTCAAGAAGAAATTTTACCTTAATACAAAGAAAAAATGTGACCGCCGCAAATCACCTGTCTAAATATTACTACTTTCTGGTCTAGAAAGTTGAAAAAGTTCATTGAAAATTTGAGTGTTTCACATTTTGTATGCAAAAAGTTCCACTCCTATTTTCCGTGATATTTCCATGTTTGGTTTAAGCAGTGAATGTCAGTTTAAGAGTACCTCAGAAAAAGGAGTATTCCGTGTCTCCTAGACCCCAAACGGGATTCAATTAATCACACCAATACATAATGGTGCCACAGTTTGAACGAAAAAATTATAAACCTGTATATTTATTTATTTCGACACAAAAGTTCAGATTTTTGCAGTGAGCAGTCTAAGGCAGGGCAGTTGGCTCGAGTCTAATTGTACAAGACGAAATAGGGTAGTACTGTGTTGCATCTTCGGAAATAATCAAATGTATACTGACTTCAGTTTTATCAGTGCGGTGATTACTTCGTTTCTACATCTCTTCGCTAATAAAACTGGGATTTTTTAGATTGAATGTAGCTCAAATTATTGATTGTGATAGATGCAATTCCTAGAATGGTAATTTTCAACTGTCGTCACACCAATAGCGAAACTGTTTGCTTTTTTTTTAACTTCACTAGGGGGCTCCGCTTACTGCTCGCTTACGCTCGCCAACCCCCGACCAACTTTTTTATGACCAACTTTTGATCGCATCCAATTTAATTATTAACCGATTTCAAAAATAATACTACCGTAAGAAAGAGTACATTCTGAGGTATACTGCGATATTTTAAAATTAAAAACTAATAGTAATAAGATATAGATACGGCAGTTTAAAAAAAGTAACAAAAATGTCCCGATTTTTCCCAAATTAAAAAAAATTAAAAAAAAAAATGAAATTTCAAAAAAAACTTGACGAGCTGCAAAAATTTACGTTGAGAGGTACTCTTAAAAAAAAACTCACGACTAAAAACTGAAAATTTGTATGTGTTTTGCTCACTCGCGGAAGAAAATTTCGCTTCTTCAATTTTGACACTGAATAAACCCTAAACTAATAGCCGCATCGGAAAAAAAATCTTAATAATTGTCCAGGGAATACAATGAAGAACAAACCATGTTAATTTTGTTTTTTTCCGATCAGTACTTTCTCGGGAAACCGTCTAAGAATCGAGCTGAACAACAGTTTTCAATCCTGCGGCGTTGGCGGCGGTAACATTTTTTTAATATAGAGAGATAAATGGATACTTCCAAAATCATCTAGATGTTTCATCCATGCAAAAGCTTGTGGTTAAGCTAATAATCTTCGACAGGTATACACCAATCCAATTCAGTTTTATCTTCACAGTAGTGAGAATCCGGTTTAATTATTTTTAGTTTGAGACTCAATAAACACATCAAGGTAGTAAATGTTTTTGTTAAAAAGGCCTGGTTAATGCAAATAGAGAAAGTATTGTTAAAGACTCATTTAAAATATACATTGAAGTCCTCTTAAGATACCTGTGTTAAGAAAGAACTAAAGTTAAATTAAACTTGTGCTTTTACAAACCCAATAAAATTATAAACATAATTTCTTTCTCTAAACTAGTTTTGCATCTCTACCTGCAGGTTGAATAGTCTAATAATTCAAAATACAAACGTATTTTAATTCGAGTCACATAATTATTCAAGCAAAAAATATTTCACGATGGTGGATTTTTTATGAGTTATTTTTTGCTCTTGAGAACCATCTTAAAAATATCGCCATGGAAAGTTATGTTAATGAACCTGAAAGTAAAAATACGATCACAATTCAACCACCGGGCAATCACAACTGGATCTCAACTATCTGTCACCAAGAATTTCATTTGACGTCAAAACGGAAGAAAAAATGACGCTCGATATATTAATAAATGTTCTGCAGGAGTGAGGGAAAATGTTCCGCATCTTTAACAAAGGCTTGACTGGCGGGAACTTGAACCTCGGCTAGTTAAAAGCCGCTGGCTCAACAAAATGAAGGAATGGGGATTGAAAGGGAGGAAAAATGGCTTATTTCTTATAAGAAAAATGGCGGAATTCTTATTCTGCTGATGGACGATGTTTTGTCATTGTGGGTTAACATCAATTTCGTTCAAGCTTAATAATTCAAAGGTATAACATATTTTATGTATGGTTTCTTGTTTGTATTAAATAGTTTTTAGTGAGGGTTAATGGGAAATATATATCGGGCATGAAATAAATAAAATGTTTAATTCATCCAGAGTATGAGGGGATTTTCAGTGCAATCTAACAAACCAGACTGCAAAGACCACGAAACCTTACAATGTAGTTTCTCTCCATTTGAGCAACATTTGGCGTTTAATCTAACTGGTGTTTATCACCCAACCATCATTTTTCAATTCAGAATTCCCTAGTTGGGATTTTTAATGGCGAAGTGCTAAAATCGTGTTCTAAAAACAAAGTCATGTGACGTTACTGTATTAACCTTTAGACTAAGGCCAGAACAGCAGTTATTCTTTGATCGCGCAAAGAAAGAATTTCGACTACAATCAGTACAGCAGTTGTATCTTGAAAGTTATAAGAATCGTGTCAGTTATATCAATAGCCGTAGTCAAATGTTAATACGGACAGAAAACACACGTATCCGCCACAGAAACACCGCCTACATTTAGAGTTTGACAGAAAATGAACTTACAAAACCTCTCTTAAACGTTGCAAGCCTTAAAAAAATTAATTTCATGAAATATTTGACGATAAATAGCTTATCAACAAGCAGTTTTGTTACGTTTTCTGAATACGTAGAGCCATGGCTATCTATTTAAATAGAAAAGGGAGTGCTTACATTGAATATTTTTGTCTCATTTCAATTTTTTGTCTATTTTGTACCATTTTAAAGCAAAATATATTGTTTTGGCATTTTGTGTCTATGTGGCAGTGCTACGTCCAATCAGTTAGAGAAAAGCTATTTACGTTATTTATTACGTTACTTTGTTTACATGTGCAAGTTAAGTCTAAAATAATTGAATATATATATATATATATATATATATATATATATATATATATATATTCACATACCTCTTGTCATATTTCAATCAACCGTACCCCTTCAAGGCAGTATATAAAAGTTTTATTGCTCAGTTTTGATGACCCAAGACTTTTTAAATATTTAGAATTACTATTTTCATGGTAAAGTTCATGTAAAATGTGACGCAAATACATGGAAGTTAAAATCGAAGTTTCATCGATAAGCATCGTCTAGGGTGCGAAATTTCTATTGGCTGCACTTTGGCGAATCGAATCTTCTGACAGCTATGAAAAACATAAGCAATTCTGGCTTCTGCCAGATTTAGTATTTAATTTAATTGTGTTAACTAATTGGAGTAAAAAAAACTTTGATTTTATGTTTCAAATTAAATTAATTTACTTAAAACTGCTTAAAACTAATTAATTTTTGTTGAAATAAAAAAAGTAACAGAAAACATCCTGCTCAGACTATTTTAAATTTTTATTCCAAAATGAATCGGACTTGTGCATTTACAACCATCATTTTGATTTTATCGTGTAGAATAAAAAAAAATGGAGCTGCCTGGACTTAAAACATAGTGAAAACAAAAAGAAAAACTCGAAAAATTATTAAATTCATGATAAACTTCCTTTTTTTTTTAAAGCGATAAACCTATTTTTCTGTTTAGAAGACAATTTTATTTCAAGATGTTTTTTTATTTCCCTTGTCCATTCATGTATTTTAATGCAAGCTATATAACGTAGTATGCTTAGTCTTAATTTTCTTCAATATTGCATCAGACTAATTTCATCTTAGAACATGTTGATAGAATTCAGAATTGTACGCATGATAGATTATATGAATGATTATGCATACGTACGTATGTCTACGTGTCAAAAGTAAATTGTGGAAATAAGACTTTTTCTTTAATATCTTCTTATTTTAAAACTTTCATTGTGACATAAAAATGTATGATGGAATTTCAATTCAATAAACGAATTATCTTTTATGAATCAGACTGGTAAAAATGACTAAACGAACAAAAATAAATGAATCATCTATCATAAATTAAATCCTATTTGAATATTCCACAGTATTTATTCTGAGATTCCTAAAAACTGAATCCAACCATAAAATGGACACGAAAAAAAATCGAAGAATATTTCTAAACTCTTTTTATTTCAATGATCTATTTTACATATTCCTCCGTATAATACTCCATATCTTGTAAAATTTCATCAAGCAGCGTATGCATAATCAGTAACAATTCAATAAAGAAATTATGAATCGGCTTATATCGTGCGTCCTACATAAATTTCTATTTAGAAAATGTTCAATTCCAACGCTCTTTTTGCGACCCGTCATATATTTCATTAGACTGAGTATATTCTTTAAATTGGGATTTTTTAATTTCTTATTTCCCTTCCTTGCCGTATGGCGTATCTACAAATGGCATCTGGATGTCATGATCATGCGTCCAAACTTCTATTTTGAAAAGATTCCATTCTAATGCACTTTTTCTTATTCATGCTGTTTCGTTGTGCTGAGTATATCCTTTAACTCGGAATTTTCTTATTTTTCATTCCTTGCCGTGTGGTGTATCTAGAAATAATGAACAGGACTCATAATAACTCGAAGGCTTGTCAGCTTTCAAAATTCGTACCTACAATAATCATTTTCGTTCATAATCATTTTTTCTTCCGAAAACGAAAGAACAGTGAAATGAAAGGCACTCCTTTCTGCAAAACCCGCTGGACGGAATTGTAATTCAAGAGATTCCCCCTTTATCAAGCATATCTCACCAGATCTCCGAATAAATCAAGAAACAACTCAAAAAGATTGGGCGATTTAAAGAAGAGGACGGTTTTTATGCATTTAAAGAAGAGCAGTTTTGAATTTGAAATTCGAAAAAGGCCCTGGCAAAAACAAGAACGACTGTCCTTTTCCAAAAGTGGAGGAAAGTAGGCTAAAGCACCGTCTTCTTTAGAACCAGTTATCTGGAAGATCACTGTAATTACGCTCTGCTTAATCATCTGCCTTTGACCACAGCTCCGGAGGTCCCACTTCTGAAGTGAGAGGGCGGACTGGGATCTTGTATTCCGAGTTAGGTCTTGTTAGTTGAGGGATTTATTGAGTGGAATGTGTGTGTGTGCCCGTGATGGCAGTCCTCCGTGAATCTCGGAACAATTTCCGAAATAGTTCGTTTACTTTTTGAGGAATTGTTTGGTGTTTTGGGTTTGTTTTTGACTCTGCTTTCTGGACCGTGAAGATTATGAAGGATATAGTTTGGCATCTGATTCAGGAATGGGAAGGTGTGGATTCGACTCTCTTGGGTCAAGAGCGCTGATAAAGTATTCTTTATTTTCTTAAAGTTTAAAATATCAACTGAAATTCGTGAATAGTAACGGAGATGCCTTCCAGAAAATCAGGCAATTCACGGGGGATCTGCAGGTATTTCAATAAAAATATCTTTAAAATAATGCAATTTTAGATCCAACCGAAGACTACGTGTGGGCTGGTGAACATTAAATCTGTCGTGTTCTCAAATCGCCTGGCGTTGGCGTGGTATGGACGTTTAGAGGGTGGGGTACCAGAGGGTGGTTCGGAATTACGAGGGGGTCCACGATCTTTCCCTACTGGATTGATCACGTACCACCGTCGGTAGCTCGCTGTATTCAAGTGTGATTTAAATTCAACAACAGCAAAGATCCCGAATTATAATTGCAACGTTACTGTTATAGTTACTGAATGAAGCGGTCAATTTTGCGCAAAGAGTCTTGACCCAGAAGGAGAACATAGTGTAGAAACCCAGAATGAATTTGAGTTTTGTCAAATATGGCCTTAAGCCATACAACCAACCAGTAACTTGTCTTTAACTCTCTTGTGTTACAAATGGTGGTAAAATGTATTTATTTTCTAAACATCAGAACTGTTAAAATCGAGAATAGATTTTGAAATGGGACAGTGAAATATTTACCTCTCGCAGACTTTAAATAATTGTAATTTCTTTTACACGAGGGTAAATAATTTAAATTTAATACAAAATCGTAGTATTAAGACTTACTTTCTCCAGCCAGCTTCCATTAGAATTAGAACAAAAAAGGGATAAAGGACTGGTATGTTAATTTTTTTTTGTACTTGGAAGTTAAGTAACTGTAAAGTGTTACTTGTCCATATTGGACGTGAAGAAAAAACCTTAGTAAACTTGTTTTATGGTAACAGCGAATTCACGAAGTGGCAAAGTGTAGGCGGCGTGTATTTTTAAATCTTATTTCTGCACCTCATTTTTCAATCGACGCATTTTTTAGCTGAAGGCCACGATGGAGCAGATGTTGAACGCGAATGAAGTGCTGAATGATCTGGATGACAAACCAAAATGCTTGTGTATTCCCTTTACTTTTTTGCACTTACAAGTCGCCCACTGCTGCAATAATAATCAGTTGAGAAAATAAAACGGGCTGAAGTTACCCTCTTCTCTCAGCTACGTGTTTAAACCTAATAGATGCCACTGATGATTTCTGTAAAATTCGTGCATTTTGTGGTATAAACTAAGTGCTTTACCCATGAAGAAAACTGAGAAGTCTCTTGGAGAACATATTTTTGATTAAATACATAACAGTTAACTTTGTTTATCTGATTTCATTAATAATTTTAATTTTTAAGGCAGGGTTCCAGAGTCAAAAACCACCAATATCCGACATTCGTATATGATTAGAAAAATCATGGGAATAAAGACAAATTTGAAACGTTCTAGAATATTCAACTTCCGATAGTTGTTCCATAAAGTTTTTAGGGTTGATTTTATGAACATGTAATTGGCACGTACTCCAGGTACTGTAATTTAAGACAGGGTTCGAGATTCGAAACCCGATAGTAGACTTCTTGTTTACGATTTTCCTCTTAGCTAGTTGAATTTACGTCGCTTTGGAGCAACACAACGTGTTATTGACGATTGTCTGGGTTCAATCCTGAAGGGAAATGTTGTCTCAAATGATTGATCAATAAATATTTATATATAGGAATAAGATAAGTCCGGATGGTTGTACATGCGAAGGATAATAGCAACATGAACCTTTCTAAAAATTTGGTTTGTTTATTCTATGTTTTGTTGGTTCTAGAAGTAAATACATTTATGCTGCGTGTTCGTGCTTTGTAACGAAAATTTCTATACAATTTTCGCATTTTGCATAAATTAAAATCTTTTAATTACAATTTGTGAACGCTAGAGTCTTACATATATTTTGTAACCGGTTATGCCCGGTCCAGATATTTCTTATCCAGGGGCGCATTCGTTCAAGTGGTTTATGCCTTTCCACAGGCTTAGAAAACTAAATTATTCGTAGTTGATTAGTCAAGTGTTTTTAAAATATCGTGTTTGAAAATGTTTTCAACTCTTTCCCCATGCTTCAATCAACAAATATATATGCATTATTTTTATCTCACTTTACTTACAAAATATAGAGTCGCGGATTAGCAACCGAGAGTTGCGAGTTCGAAACTGGATCCAATCAAAGACCGTCGTGATTGTCTGGTGCGCGTTAAATCTGTCATGGCCTCAAAACGCCTCACGTTGGTCTAGCGTGGAAGATTTTTTTTTTTTTTGGGGGGGGGGGGGAGGTGCCAGCTCAGGTATTGGTTTCGTCATCTGACCGGGGTTCAAAATGACGAGGTGTTGTCCAGTCTTTCTAGACCGTCGCCAATAGCCTGTTACGATGCTCCAGTGAGACATAAATTTAATTATCAACTACCTACAAAACTGCCCTCGTAAAAAGTAGTACTAGTTATCACAGATTTTTTAGAGAGCCGCGGTAGCTCAGTCAGTAGAGCGTCGGGCTCGCATCAGAAGGGTTGTGGGTTCTGTCCTCGGCGGAGCCTACAATTCTGATGATTGCGAGATCGGCGCTTCGACCTGGCTAAAGACCGTCGTGTTCACTAATGGTGACTGGGGCACGTTAAATAGGTCGTGGTCACAATGTCCCCATACCAAATCAATACCTCTGGGGGTACCTGATCAGGGGGTTATCGGCCTCTGATTGGGATCTAAATTACGATATGTGTGAGTGAATGGATGTATGAAAGGGGCCTTCCTGTAAAACGGATGTCATGTATGTCGAGCAAAGTCGGACTTCCTCCTAATGGGGCTCAATAACATGGAAGGCGCACCCCCCTCGCCTCTTGCCGTCTTCGACGGGCCTGGCACTCCTCTGGTCTGCCAGTGTAGGCATGAGAAACAACAACAACAGTGTTTTAGCACCATTTTATAATGCAAGAATGTTCCGTTGTCAGGGTAACTGAAGGATTCGATTTGAGAAAAAAAGCCTGTAAAAAGATGGATAGATCTGTAATAATGCACGTAGTATTCATCGAGTCAGATTGGGAAAAGCATTTTTAGTATAGAACGATTGAATATTTTGTTTCAGGTGGGTCTCGAAACAAATGGTGACCTGTACATGACTTTTAAGGCATGCATCTATCGAATGCATACCTTTAAAAATCACGCCCTCTTTAACGAATATAAGCAACTTTTTGCCTTCAATACACATTTTATACAACTTTGGATGGTTAACATCGACCTTTTACTTTAAGTTCTAGGGTAGTAGCCCCAATACTGGTCTTAGTAGCACAATCTAAAACCATTCTGTATTAAAAGAATTAAATTCCAAATTTAAATGTCATGACCTCCATTTATAATTCTCGTAGCTCGATAATTTAATTGCCTCAAATTGCTACCCCAAGATAAAAAATATTGCGATTCTGTTATAATCTCTACTAGAATGATATCGAGTATATGCCCCTGGTGTCAGCCCCGGCAGTTAATCGGTTTATTTTCGCTTCGAAATTTTTTTCATATCACTCGAGAAGACATTTCATTCTTCCACAAACGATTCGGGCACACCTCGTGTGCTTGTTCAACTATTTATTTTAAACCATTTCGCCACTATAAAATTTCTGATTATTATTTGCATGAATGTTTTGTTTGCTTTGTCTATATTTCTTTTTTTCCCTCCGTCTCTGTAGGGCCACTACGAAGATGGGCCTGTTGGAAATATGGACAGACTTGCTCTCGCGGTAAGTGATCATTACTTAGAGAATTGTGCGCTTTGGATGATATGGAAATGGAGGATCTCTTGAACTCTTTTGTTCGACCAGGGCCGATTAAACTGAATCGTCCCTGCGAGAACTTTTTTTTGCAGAATTATGTGCTTGTTAGCTGTTAGCGCATCTATTTAAGGAGTGAAAAGGGTCAATTATATACCCTGCGAATTCAGACTAAGTACACGGTGCAATGTGGCTGGAGACGGCCTTGGATTTATTTGCTTACCAAGTATTTTTTAAATCCAACCGTGCCCCATCGACGTAAATGCTGATAACAAAAGAATTTCCATCCTATTTTCCCACGGGTCGGGGAGCGAGCACTTTTATTTTGGACCATTCCTTAATTTCTTGTTTGATATGGAGGCGGGGTTCTACTATGGCTCCTCCCTGTAATTCTAACCCGAAATATATCCCACTTATATAACTGCCTTATATTTAGGGATGGGCAGTTTTGGTCAAAGTATCGATGTTCTGGATCGATCCGTTTCGAAGCATGTAGTATCGATACACCTAAAATATTGAACAAAATGATAGCTCCGTTTCGAAGCAGGTAGTATCGATCCGTTTAGAAGCGTGTGCAATCGATACATCTAAAATATTGGACACAAAGTATCGGTCCGTGAAATATCGATATTCAAAACCAGCATGAATGTTTTTGTTTCAATTGACCCGTTGACCTCCTCCTCAATTGCACCATTGGTTTACGTGTTGTTGTTGTTGTCGTGCGGGCCATATATGGCCCAATTGGGGGTACCATTGTCCCGGAGGGTTGGACTTATTCATACATGACACATCCGTTTTACAGGAAGGTCCCTTTCACACATCCATTCACTCACACATATCGTAATTTAGATCCCAATCAGAGGCCGATAACCCCCTGATCAGGTACCCCCAGAGGTATTGATTTGGTATGGGAACATGGGGGACTTTGTGACCACGACCTATTTAACGTGCCCCAGCCACCATTAGCGAACACGACGGTCTTTAGCCAGGTCCTAGCGCCGATCTCGCAACCATCAGAATTGCAAGCTCCGCTGAGGACAGAACCCACAACCCTTCCGATGCGAGCCCGACGCTCTACTGACTGAACTACCGCGGCTCATTGATTTACGTCTCTTCAGTGTATCGGGCCAGCATCTGTAAGGAAAAGTATCGAAGCGGTTCGAATGCCGTTCCCCGGTAACACATTTTAACGATACGAGTATCTTAAGGGTATAGGTCCAGATTTTGACAGTACGAGTACTTCAAGGAATATCTGCAACAAGGTTCACCAAAATGTATTAATCCACTCTTTGCTCCATCACATGAGCGGATAATATTAACGGTTAGTTAATACTAACATTAATGTAATGAACATTAATGGCAATAATCAGGAAGTTGTCCATCACCTCATCAACACCATTAAGTACCAAGTGCAAACCGCAGCAAGCCATTCTCAAAACCATTTAATTCATAAAGAATGTCCTTCATCAAACAAGTATTCAGTAAATAACTTCGATGGCCCAGTCTTTCTCCTGGTTTTACATAATAAAAATTGCGTGTAATGTCTTTCAACTTTACTATCAGATTATTTACAAATTCAGACGTAAATTTTAGCTATCCTCGAAGGTTCGATTTTTATCTAACCGGCTCCACCATGTGTTTTTGAGAGCTCTTTCAATTCCAAAATCAGTTCAGGAAGAATTCGAGCTTAAGGTGAAAAATAACGGTCGCCATGCGGCTACTGAATGTTTCAATGTGGAGACTGAAAAATTTTGCTATAGTTTATATGGCGGAACCTCCGATTTTGCGGGGGGGGGGGGGTTTCTTTCCGAGGACCTAAAAATAAATTTAAAAAAAAAGTCTAGGCACACACATATATGACGTGCGTGTATTCTACAAAATATGGAACGCTTGCAAGTGGCCACTGAATGAAACAAATTCACTAACCACTGGCCACTTACAAAATTTCTTAATTTTCACCTTTAATTCGAGCCCAATGCGCTCTCCCCTCAAAGCATCCTTGCCTTTGATGAGTGCATTTTGAATTTAATCTAAAATAAGACCAGAGTATGCAGATTGTGCAAAACTATCTTTTATGGGAATCGTAAAATACCTACAAAGAACGAATATGCATAGAATTACTAATGTCAGATAATTTATTGCTGGGCGCGTGTTATTTAAAGGCAGAGGCATACTGTCCCTAACAACGTACAAGTGCACGCCAAACACACAACTTAGAGACGGTCTTGGAAACAGGGATGGCCTGACCATATTGGAAATGCGGAACATTTCTCACGGGACGGCATATTAGGTTAAATTTTCAAATAATAAATTTTCACTCTCAATAAAATCATCTGATAAGCAGACTGTTCGTCTCATGTATTATTTATATCCTACTTTTTATCGCCTTGATCCAACCTAATGTTCTATCAAATTCAAAACAACTATGCATCAGTGTTGGAAACTATCACCAACTGTATGAGTACGGATAAAAATAAATACAACCTGCAATAACCTTTGCATC
This sequence comes from Metellina segmentata, assembly GCA_947359465.1. NCBI lineage: Eukaryota > Metazoa > Arthropoda > Arachnida > Araneae > Tetragnathidae > Metellina > Metellina segmentata. Next base: position 90,672,423 of record OX375875.1, on the reverse strand, counting down.
AGTGCAAAGCGATCACTCAAAAACTTGACCAATCCGGTCCATCTATCATTCTTTCTGGTCTTGAATAGCTTCAAAATAACTGATGATAATTTATGTAACAAATCATCTTACATTAAAATTTAACATTATTAATTTAATCGCATTATAATCAGGTAGTTATCGTTGCTATTGAAATCTTGTATTTAATAACAACCAGCTAACTCATGCATGGAACTTTTAAGCGTGGCAGTAAAAATATCCCTCCAAATATATTTAAACACCTCATTTCGGTTTCTATATTTTTGAGGTAGGAAAGACGGATAAAATACAGTGGGAATTTTAATCGAAACAAAATAGATCTTCTCTGGGAAAATAACCTAACGCATAGAGCATCGGAAATGTGCAACATTATTTTCAAATCTCTGCTGTGAAAGGTATTGTAACCATTAAAAATTCATAGGTATTATAAACCTGTCGTTTCAGCAATATCTTTTAACCATACTTATATTTCAAATTAAACTGAGTGTACGGTGTCTTTACAAACAAAATATCTGTCCCTTTTCAAATCACGGGAGCAAGTATGCTGTCAGTCAAATTGTCCTTCCGATATTTCACTCCAATATTTAATATTCGATGTCTTATTGTCTTATAGCTATCTTCCACTAAGGACGTTTTGTTTCCATTGCAGAGGCCACCATCCCAATCTCTAAATTACGGCTCAGCTGGAGACGACATCCGGTCTCCTACGGGATCCACGGACACCCCCTGTCCCTTATCGCAGCAGCCGTCTTCCCAGCAGAGCACAGACAACAATAGTGAAGCTGGTAAGTGACTATAGCACTGATATACGCGATATATGTGGACGGAAACGCTGACAATTGTAGAGCGGAGTGCATTAATTTGATGCACTCCACTTGATCTACGCTTTGGATAAACATTGACGTTACTTATCAAGAGATACTCATGCTGAATCATCGTTCAGTTTAACGACATCTTACCCGAGTGCTGCATGCAGTCCATTCATGTATTTTAAGCATCATTCATCAGGTGACAGGTGGGTTTCGAAAGCGGTGTTTAATTACCGTGAAGGGGTGGTTAAAATATGGTGTAATTACTTGTCTTGTACTGAAATTTTTTTACAAGGGAAGTAGGTGTTATAACAAAGGAGTATAGGTGTGTATAAAATATACGTTCTCATCAGTGTCACTGTGGGGCCGAAACTAAAATGGTAAAATGGGGGTGTAGTGAATTTGACGGTCGCACTTTAGTAAACAAGAGACTTGGCGATTGTCCTTGATCAGTCCCGAAGTGAAAGATTCGACGAGGACTACACGTAATTTTGAACCACGGTTCGGGGTCAACATCTGAGCTGACTGGTACCCCACTCTCCAAACTTACATGCCTACGTGCGAACGACGGATTTTGCTTGCACCAGCCCCCACATACACGACCATCTTTGGTTGGATCGAGTTTCGAACTCGCAACTCTTTCAACCGGGCAAACACTTCCACGGTAAAGAGGAAAATGGTATTAGCGAAGAATGATTCTATTTTTTTTTCGTATACACTCCACACATAATCCATATTGACTTATGGGAAATGTAACTCTCAATTTGAATTTGATGATCTCCGATTTATCTACGCATTGTATAAACATTGACATTACTTATCATGAGATTCTCATGCAGAATCATCGTTCAATTTAATCACATCGTAACAGAATACAGCAAGTAACTTAACTGAACTGTGATATTCATCGTCTCTTGGCTCTCCCTGTCTAGGCTTAGCGGATTCCGAACTGCAAAGAACATCTAAGTCTTCTAGTTAACCCTCATGTAACAAAAAAAAAAACCACTTTATAAGCCTATCTAATTAGCCTTGTTGCCAAAAATGACCGTATAGCAACAGACCAAACTGGAACAGTCATCCTATAACCGAAGAGTGACAAATCAAATAGACATTCATAGTCTTGGTAGTCCAAGTCTAGCTTTACTCAATGTTGTATGTCTTGGGGTGTCAGAAACATCTTTGTCAAATATGACTATTATTCCTTAAAACCCAACAAGGATCTTTCGCTTAAGGGATTGATCCCGGACCGTCGTCAATAGCCCGTTGTGTTGCTCTAGTACGTTAACTTAAAATTACCACTTACCTTAAAACCCAACCACCTTCTCGGTCTAGGTATAGAGGCTTAAGTAGCGGTTCAAATGGTTTGGAATCCACTTAGAATCATGTCTAATTAGCCCTCGTGGATCAATAAATGACCATAAAGCGACAAATCAAATCTATCTTCAGTCGAGTTTTATGCCAATTTTCGAGTATATTGACTACACCAAATGGCAATACTCCCTTAGCGTAAGATATGATTGGTCGACCGATTACAAGGCATTCCAATACAGTTTTTCTAGTCCAAATTCCACCATTACTTTCCCATCAGTCGAGGGGGTATTTATGACCCATCTCATAGTTATCTACTCAAAATGTCCTCTTCGGCCAAGACCAAAAAAATATTCTCATTACCAGTAGCAGCAACATTGAATCTGTTATTACGTGGATTATTATTAGAAAGCAATTTTCTCTCTCGGAATTCCGTACGGCTAAATCTTCTCCTCAAACTCGACAGATTCGATCAGGACGGATAATAAAATAAACGAGATTTAATTTCCGACGGAGAAAAAATGGCCATAGGTGGAATAAAGCACATAATCAGGTATTTCGACAGACTGCCTTAAGTGAAACCGGTGATGCGTGGTCCTCGGCCTTGGTCCGAGCCTGTCTTTTTAATCAGTACGGTTTCCTTTTCCCAGTCTTGTTTGGGACGGAAGGATACAATTGGTTACTTTCGGCGCGTCATAATTTTTTTTCGCTAATACCTCCGTTCTACAAAAATATCAATCAAAGCCTTTGTACCATGCGGAACTGAGTGGCATCTGCCGAGTCGCCTTTCACCTGATTGTTATGATCGCGTGTACTTATTTCGAGTGAGTGGAGGACTATTATGCCTGATGATTGCTTGCTTTTCATGTCTTCAAAGCGCTTCAGTGGTTATTCAATTAAATAACGCCTTTCGGAAATGACAAATCGAGCGAACTCAAAATTTATTCAATTTGTAATTTTAAATCATAGTTTTTGAATTTTTCCGGTTTGAGTTTCTTTATCCCTCCAAGTGATTTGAGAGATGTCCAACAAATTTTACCAATTTTGTTGATGACAGATATCTTGCCATCAAGATACTACCAATGTTTTTTATGATGAGATCAAGACATGGTCCGTTTTCTTCTAAGGATACTACGCACTTACACTAAGGATACTACGCACTTACACTAAGGATACTACGCACTTACACTAAGGATACTACGCACTTACACTAAGGATACTACGCACTTACACTAAGGATACTACGCACTTACACTAAGGATACTACGCACTTACACTAAGGATACTACGCACTTACACTAAGGATACTACGCACTTACACTAAGGATATTACACACTTTACACTTACTACACACTTAACACTAAGGATACTACACACTTAACGCTAAGGATACTACACACTTAACGCTAAGGATACTACGCACTTAACACTAAGTATACTACACACTTAACACTAAGTATACTACACACTTAACACTAAGTATACTACACACTTAACACTAAGGATACTACGCACTTAACACTAAGGATACTACGCACTTAATACTAAGGATACTACCCACTTAACACTAAGGATACTACGCATTTAACACTAAGGATACTACGCACTTTACACTAAGGATACATGGGGTCGCAGTGGCTTGGTGGAATTGCACAATACGCTAATATCTGCGAATTGTAGGCGACGAAGGTTTAATACCTGGGGTTCTTCTATCTCTTATATCAGCAAATCTTTCCTTGTGTGTATGTATCCATTTGCTTGTTGATGTTTGGAGCAGCGTGGCTATAAAATCCAACCTTAAGTATATACCATGAAGATACAGTACAATGACCGAATCCGAAATCCTCCGGACCTCGGCTATTCCGGATTATTTGCATTTTTTGTCTAAAAAAAACTTAATCTAACCCCCCCCCGCGCGAATTTTTCGTTGGCAATTGTAAAATAGCAGATAAATAAATAGGAATAATTAAAAAAAAAGGAAAATAACTTTTTAATACAATGAAACAAATTTTAATTGGAAATCTTCTAATTTTTCTGCGTGGTATTTACTCTGAACATGTCCGTTATTTTGAGTTGCTTCATCAATTAGGTCCAGGTTTAACTCCTTGTTCTTTAGAATTTGACGGAAAGAATAATTTGAGCTCTGAATATCGTGATTTTTAACCATATTTTCCTATTATGACCGCGTTTTCAAGTCCATTGATCCAACTACTATCAGGTACGATTAATAACCCAACCAAGCAACCCATGATATATTGTCCTGCACTAATAAGCTGACAGTTGAGTCACGTGGTTCTGAACGAGTCCATTCGTTGTATTAGGTGTGACAATGTTTTACCATAAGTGTTGATGCTGTACACCGGTATAGAAACAGAATGAGCAAAATCTGCAGAAGATAGCGTTGTAGTGAAACTTGAAAAGAGATGCATATAGCTTATTTCTCAAGTGCGATCCTCCATTCAGGCGATCCATTGTGCAGAAGGGGTCTGTACAAGATCCCCTCGCCCCCTTTGGAATTCTTGCATTCCATCCCCTTTCCGAAAAGGGGAGAACGCCGACGCCTTCAGGGCGTCTTTTCATGCTTTGTCATTCTCTAGCTGCAGAAGCTTCCAGATACAAGAACAAGTTTACATTCGAGGAGGGTGGGGTTGGCAAAAGCTCTTCTGTTGTGGTCTGGTGTGCCTTTCCGTTTACCTTTAAGTAACACGGCTCCGTTTGAGTTTTTGGTAGACCCGATATTTTTATCCACATGGTAAAGTATCATATTTTGAGACACTTCGAAAAGTTTCGAAGTGTTCCAATGAAATTTTCATGTAATTTACTCCGAAAAAATGAAATTAGTTTATAAAATTTAAAAACTACAAATAAAATTTTTTGTTAATTAACTTCAAAAATTGTTTTTAATTTTGTTTCTATTAAAGGGCTTCAGACAAAACTTTATTTCCTCGATTTCTGTGTAGCATACGTTAGTGAAATATATAGAGATTCTGTGAGAGCTCTTGAACTTTATAAGTCTGACAAGGCGTTTTTACTTTTGAAACATTAGTTTTGCTTTCAAGATTTTACTCGCGATTTAATATTTAAACTTCCCTGATGTTCTGCTTCCTTAGTCTTGGGGTTTCAATTCCACGAACTTTTGAAAAAAGCATTGAAATCCATCTTAATATGTTCTTAGTTTATATGCATGTTGGGAAGATGGTCAAAAAGGTTTCCATTATTGCTTATATTCATGAGAGCAATTTATAACACACTGTTTTATTAAAATATATACTTTAAACTACTAAATAATGTAAAACTCTATTTATAGAATGACCTTAATAGATGAAAAGATATAGTAGTTTTCTCTAATAGGAGTCTCCAGTCCTCGCTTACCAAATACATAAAGTATAACTTTCGTTCTCCTAATAAATAAAATATGACTTTCATGTTGGTTTCTGAAAACATAAAAATATAACTTAAGAGTTTTTGACAGTAGTATATTTCGTGCTGAGCATAAAATTACTGCCCTTAATGTAACTTTAGAACAGCAGTTCGTAACAAAATCATGTCACTGAATATTCATTATCTCTAGCAATACATCATATAAAAGTATAGATTAAGTATATTTTGGACAATTTGTTATGACTATAAACAACCTATATTCATTTAAAAGTGAAAGTTCTTGTTTTCATTTTATCAGACGATATTTTTTCATTTGAAAACAAATTCAATTTGAGATACTTTTTCTGTCAAGCTACATGTAGGTGGTACTATTTCTTCCACGATACGAGTTTCCTGTACGTATTCCGAAAGTATGTATGTAAACTCCAATGATTATTTCTCTGCAAAGGATTTCGTCGCCTCCTTGTGGCAAGAGTCGTGGAATCTTCAAGCCACCAACAAATTACAATGTATAAAATCCATCTTTCATCAGTGGGCAATGTCTCCAATACGGAGGACGGAGGTCAAACTGATCCGCCTTTGCATTGGACATATACGATTCACCCATCGGCACAAAGAGAGAGTGTACCTGTTTGCAATTCATGCTCTACTCCATCTTCTGTTGATCATATTTTAACTGTTTGTCCTCTTTTTGATCATCAACGTTTGACCCTTTTTAAAAGTACCATTTTAAATGCGAGATTTGATTGAGAAATATCCCCATTCAAACCTTTTCGCGTTTTTACGTTCAGTTGGTTTTTTAAATATCGTATAGTTCTTTTATCCATCACAATATATCATCCATTATTTCTATTCTTTTATATTTTTACCATGTTGATCAACATGTTTAATTCATAGCCTTCCACCACTGTTTGAATTCATAATTTTTACTTTATTTCTTCCCACATATAATATTTTTTCTGTTACTTATCTGATTTCAACAATCATTAAATAAATTTTGAGTTATGTTTCGTAATACATACTTACATCTACGTTTAAATACAATTTTTTATATTTATATTGATATTTATTTTTATCTTACGTTTGGCGCAACTTGTCCGTTTTTGGTCTTAGCGCCACAACTCCCCAACATTCAATCCAATGAGTATTTCTACTCTAAGTACACGCCATAAACTAAATGTAAGCAATTTCCAATTTTAAAATAAACCTCAAACCGAATATAATCTACAGTCAAACTGGCAATACATCGTTTACAACTTTCCTGTGGGTTGGTGCAAACGCCTCTGTCATGGGCACCCAATTTTACGATTCCGAATCCGCTAAAAGGCCCATAAAAGCAAACGCAAACTGCAGTAACGCGGTCATCCTTCTCCCCCTTTTCATTCTCAGGTCCTTTGGACGTGAGGGTATCGTAACCCTCAGGTGCTGACAGCATGTTAATTTGTGTCCCGAGTCATAAACAGACACCCGTCTTCCTACACGTTCCAAAAATTCCACCAACAATCCTGTTTTCAGTTTCTCACGCACGTTTTTCAACAGACCCCACACGAAGCCATTGCAACAGAATTGGAATGATAATAATAAACCTTTTTAAGTTATTAAAAAAAGGAAGTGTGAAGAGGCTGGTGGCGCGAAGCTGGTGCTTTTAATATCGTTATTGATTAGACTTCTCTGTATAAATGTCTGTTTTTATCTGGAGCTCAGACTGTTTTCAGGGCGCTCGTCGGGAATACTTTTCATCTTTCGCTTTGAAATGACGTGGATGGAGTTTTTAATAACTCAAAATGGTTGCATTAGGGCAAATTGTTAGAATGCCTGAAGATGCATTTTTTACTCGAATGTTTTTCATTTTTAGTTTGTGTTCAATTATGATGTTATCAACCGTCAAACCATAAAATTAAAACCGTGTTTTAAAAATTAATTTTTTTTTCGCTTGTTCGACATTTATTATTTATTTTTGAACCAAATAACTATTGCAAGAACCAGGCACATTAATAAACGAGTCGCCGTTGCTCAGTGGGTTTGCCCACTGCGAGTTCTAGGCGGGACAAGTTCGATTCCTCCAAATTACCGCGGGTGTATTCATTTTTTCTGTCTATCAGTAAAACTTTCCTTGTGTACTTCCATTACTTGACTTTATTTGTCTGGCGCGGTTTGGCAAAATATGATCCTTTTGCCATTCATCAGGCTCGAATAATAATTAAAATTAAAAAAAAACTATTCTTTTTTACATATTTTTTGTACATGAAAAAAATTTTCTTGGAAAACTAGGTATTTTATATAAAGTGATATCTCAGTGGAGAATTCTGTGAAATTACATATATATATTTTCAGTATAGGGCAATACGTCCAGGAATTCTCTCAGAAAAAGTTGGCAACCCTAACTGCAATGCTGTGTTATCTTCTATATTTTGGCGCAGCTTGTCTGTTTCTCGTCTTTGCGTGCGCCATAAAACACCAAATCCAATCCTTTTACTTTGCATCTTGATGCACAATGTCTTCTACAAACCAACGAAGCAATATGCATAAAATTAACATTGTTAAAAAAAAAACATTACTGTTTTACCCATCAGAAGATGAAACAAATTTTCTTTAAAATAAAATTTAAATAATTGCTTTTGGGTGCAGTCGAACAAGATCTCATAAGTCTCTCCTTCGTCAAGGAAACCAAGGATCATGTGAGAGTCAGCCAGAACGGTCTATGGTTGGATCGAGCTTCGAACGCGCAGTCCTCCTTATTAATAAGAATGGATGGCAAAGGAATGAAATTGTGTGATATCGGAAACCTTTCTGTCACCAGGCGAACTGTAAGCGGTGCAGGTACAAGTCCGATAATTTAACTTGGTATTTAGTGCCACTAAACTTTTTCCCGTGTTTCGTATGTTCATGACTTGACGTTGTCTGCATTGCGTTAATCGCAGTCTGGTCAAATGTGGCCTCTTGTGCCATAGACAAACCCGACAATCTCTGATGTAGATTAAGCGCATTATGAAAAAAAGTTCTAAAAACAATACATTGAACGAAAGATGGGTAACTTAGCAAAGGGGCATTTACATTCTAAATATGTAGTCTTACCTAGAAAATGAGAAATGTCATGTCTTTGAATCATTGTTCTAGTAATGGTTCTTCAATACAAAATTCGGAATCCTCTGAACCTCGGCCATTTCGAATTATTTTCATTTTTTGTCAAAAAAACTTAATAACCGAATAGAAAATTGAAACTGTTCTTCGCCAAGTTGATTGACCAAAAGTGTGCTTGAAAGGGCAAAGGCAGCTTTCTGCTCTAGCTTTACCTATATCGGTATCTTCGTAATTTTTTTTTCTTTATGAGCCCAAACCATTTTCCCCTGACATCTCGAAACATGACATATTTTCGATACCCACACGCTCGTTCTGAACGACCTGCTATTTCCCTCAAAGCTCCATAAATATATAATCGGTATAATTTCGCTTTGAATGCACCTCCAAGCGATCGGAAGGTTGGAAAAACAGCCTGAAAAGGCCGTTTAGACTCGTTTCACAGAAAACAGTATTCGATCACCGGCGGAAATTTCTGGACGGCGAAAAAAAAAAGATTGAAAGGCCCATAACTCATCGCTCCGCTCTCATGAAATACCGATTTGAATTAATTTATGCGGATTGCCTCGGAAAACGAATGATCTTTTACCGTGGTACACGCAGGATCATCCGTTATTTGCGTGATGGCTGCAAAAGTCAGATGAATAATGCAGCAGATCCGATGTCGAGTATGTCGTTTTCTGCCGGGCAGTTTTATAATAATTGTTATTATGCGCCATGCGCTTGGTTCTTGGGGCAGCGGAGCTTCTCACGTTATTTTTCAATACTTCGCATTGCTTTCCAAAGTGGGCTTTACTGGGATCTCGTGAAGAGATGTGCATGCATTTACAGCCAATATCTATTGCTTGTACTTTTTTGGGTATGCTCACACTTTCAAAAATAGCTTACGAGTCCAATTGCGGATTCCTAGTCATATTTTGTCGAGGTACGCTTCGGTCCATAACTTGGCGTTGTCTTGGTGGTGGGCCGCAGATTATATCCACCGGTATGCAGGTAGGTAACTAACTTCGCACTGAACAACACAACAGGCACGTTCTGGGAACAATCCGTCAACACCTCGTGAGTTTCTACCACGGGCAGATAACGAGGTCAACTCCTGAGCTCTCGCCCCACTCTCCAAACTTCCATACCATGCCAACGTGAGGACATTTGAGGTGAACAAGCCCCCGTGCACACGACATTCTTTGATTGTACCTACATCTGTCATGGTCTCAAATGTCCTCACATTTATGTGGAAACTTGTAAAGTGAGAAGCCATTTCAGACTTTTACTTCGGGACGTTATCCCGAACCATCGCCAATAGTCCGTTGTGTTGGTCTAGTGCGGCTTAAATTCAACTACATACGAACCCGTAAAGATTTGTGAACAATAAAAAGTAAAGTTAAAAACTTTGATTCTTATAACTCGTCTGGTGTAAGTAGTAATGTGTGCAGAAAACTAATCCAATGGCTTCTCTACTATTGTAAAAGGAAGTGTTTGTTTGTTTCGCGGCTGCAAAATCCTGACGATCTATGGCACTTACAGCAATGAGATTTGGCACACAGGTAGTCCAAATTTTTTGCAATTTTTGGGTCGCGGCGAATTTTAAAATTCAATCTAGAACATTTTTAAATGAATTTAATAGTTTTATTCTCCACGGGTTCTTCAACGCGTTTCTTACCGGCGAGAGAAGATACTCCGGAAACTAGACTTTTCTACCCACGTGACCTTGCCTTCAGGCTTTGGAATCATGCCAAGTTAATTCATCGCGGTAGATTCTAAATTTATTTTTTACGTTTCCGCTTTCATTTTGCACGCGGAGAAAATTATTTTTTTCGTTTCTGCTTTCATTTTGCGCGGAGGAAGGTTTTTCCAGCGAGACGATAAATCTTTTAACTATAGTCACAGTTTATTTTTGCTATCTCCTAGACTGTTAAAATATGGAGTAAAAATTTCAACGGATTTGAAATCGGCGGAAACTTTCGGTTTGGATTGATTCCTGAAAATATGATTTTCTGTAAATAAATAATTTTTAAATTGAATATATCTTCAACGGATTTGAAATCTGCGGAAAACTTTACCCCAGATTGATACCTTACACCACGGGCACGAGCAACGCCTGGCTAGTTGTAAACAAAATAATATGATTCCATCAACAGTTGTCGAGGTTGGCAATCGAAGACTGATTATTTCTGGATTACACGCAGACACACACATCACGTTTTTGTTTTGGAAGGTTGTTCCAAAGCATATTTTTGATGACTGAGCCATCAGTTGACCTTCATTTTCCCATGTGCAGAAATAAATTAATGCAGCGTAATCGCGTGTTCAGCATTTTTATATGTATCCCAATAGATTTGACGTGTGCCAAAACTGCGCTGAAGTCTCCAAAGAGGGAGCAAGTCGAATAAGGCAACCCTCGTCGTGCTCTTCTCTGAAAACGTGTGGGCCTCTGATTGGATTACCGGAGGGAAAAGGTGACAAATTTAAGCCCCTGACACACTTAATGGGGGGCACAAATTGGTCCCTATTCAAATGGGATGCTCTGCTTTGAATGCACTGGAGATTGTTGTTATGGGCTGCTTTGAAACCCATTTTGGAAATCTCGCAGCACTAAGCCATGCCATTCGGGTGCCTGAATAGGAAGAGAGTTCTATGCAAATGAGGTACTCGTCCCTTCCGGGTAGAAACATCGTGACACTTTCAAAACCGATCTGGAAAAATGCAGGCACTCCTTGTATGGATGAATTCGATTGGGGGTTTTTACATTTAGTTTTGGATTCTGTTAAAATAATAGATTTGTGTGGTATTTGTTTTTGAAAATCATTGTCCCAT